>NW_004624795.1:6087589-6254045 GCF_000247695.1 Heterocephalus glaber | reverse complement strand
CCCGCCCCCCTGTCCCTGGAGCCCCCCTCGTCTTTCCTGTGCTCTCCATTACTTGGGAAGCCCGTGGGATAGGAGGTCCATCTGCAGCCCCATGAGGCGGCGCCATTTGCTACAAACACCAGGGGGAGAGCTCATTCATTGGCTCATTCCATTGTGTACTCATTTTTCCTCCCTCCCTCCTGTCCTCTCTTCCATCTTTTTTTTTTTTTTTTTTTGGTACTGGGGATCAAACTCGGGACCTTGGGCTTTTGAGGCAGGCGCCAGAACCACTGAGCTAAATCCCCCGCCCAACACCCACTGGGTTTGAACTGCTTAACCAACCTCTCTCCCTGGGAAACTCTCCCCCACTCCCCCAGCCAGCCAGCACCTCTCAGTTTCTCCAGTTCTGTCGGTACCCAGTGCCCATCCCAAGCCCTGCACAGGCCTGGCCCACAGCTTCACATGTTCCTCACATGTCTGGCAGGTGTCCTGGCTTCTCACGTGAGCCCATCACTGGCCTAACCCCTTCGCCACACACATGTCATGTGCATTGTACATATCTAGGTCCTTGTAGCCTCTTCCTTCCCAATAGGGCTGAAAATGACCAATTGCCATCCATCAAAGTTCACAAGATAAATCTTCATAAACTTCTAAAGCTAGTATAAGCAAATCCCAGTAAATAAATCTCTCAAAGTGGCAAAAGCAACACTTACTCATTGAAAAAAAAAATGGCAAAGCCCATAAAATCAAAAGCTCCAAGGGCTGGGGATTTAGCTCAGTGGTTCCACAGCCTGCCTCGCAAGCGCAAGGATCCAAGTTCGATCCCCAGTACTAAAAAAAAAAAAAATCAAAAGCTCCGCTTGGGAGGCTGAAACAGGAAGATCACAAGTTTGAGGCCATCTTGGGCCACATAGGGAGTTCAAGGCCAGCTTCGGCTATACAGAGAGACTGCCTATAAAATAACAAACAAACAAAAAGCAAAAAAACACAAAAAATTAAAAGCGGCCCTTACCAGCTGAGCATGATGGCACATGCCTGTAATCCCAGCGCTTAAGAGGCTGAGGCAGGAAAATCGAAGCGAGTTCAAGGCCAGCCTGGACTACACCGTGAGAGCCAGTTTCAAAAAAATTTTTTTTTTTTTTTTTTGGTACCAGGGATTGAACTCGGGTCCTTGCGCTTTCAAGGCAGGCGACAGAACCACTGAGCTAAATCCTCGGCCCTCAAAAAAAAATTTTAAAAGCTGCCCTTACAAGTGGGCCCCCCATCTCATTCCCTGGTGCCAAACTGTTCTGTGTAATGAGCATTGTTTGATTCATATCCATTTAGATCTTATCTCTATATTTCTTTTCTTTTTTTTTTTTGTACCAGGGATTGAACTCAGGACCTTCTGATTTTGAGGCAGGCAGCAGAACCACTGAGCTAAATCCCCGGCCCTTATCTCTATATTTTGAAAGAAAACATAAGTATGTAAAATTAAAAGTGGAATGATGGAGTATATATTTACAAACTGAGACTACTCTTCTGCCACTTATTTTCTCTTGGGGACAATAAATGATGCTACACTCTGAGATTTGGTGCCCAGATGCTAGAATACAGCAATGTGAGGAAGAGGAGAAAAGTGGGTCCCTAGGACCCAGCAAAGATCTGAAGCAAGAATTGAAGCCCACAGGGAGAGCGAAGAGAGACCTCAACACTGGAAAGCAGTGCTTTCTCCCTGAGCCCTGACTCACTTGAGAGGGGGAGTTTGAACCTGCAGAAGCATGGTGACTGCTGGCAACCAGAGAAACACACTAGTGGAAGAGCAGTGGATGCAGAGGACGGCAGTGGCTGGTGAGTATTTGGGTTCAGATGTCCCCCAGGAGAGGGCAATTGATCAGTTGCCATCTTGGAGAGGGGCCAGCTGAGATCAGAACTCAGAGCACCTGTGGGCCAGCTTCATCTAGCAGCTCCCAGTGTCAGGGTGAGGCAGAACCAAGTTCAAATTAGCAGGAGGTCAAGGAACCAAGTTCAAGCTGGCAGGGAGCCAAGTTCAAGCCAGCAAGAGGTGCACAGGGTGTTGCAGGCTGAACAAATTGGGTTCCAGCCTCACAGCCAGAAAACAGCATGAACTTCAGTGGAACTAAAGGACAAGTTTGCTGGGATTATCCACTACTCTGCTGTAAATCTACAGCTGGTTTGCTGGGATTAATCAACATGGATCTGGGCTCTGTCTGCCCACTCTGTCTACCAGTGACAGCAGAGACACACCCTGATGTGGACTTTTTTTTTTCTTATTTTCTTTTTGTTTTGTTTTTTGAGACAGCGTCTCACTTTGTAGTTCAGGCTGGCCTCACGGCAATTCTCCTGCCTCGGGCTCCCATGTGCCATCATGCCTGGCTCTTATTTTCTTTTTCATTTTGTTTTAGTTTTTGTGGATTGTTTGTTCTTGTTTTCTCTCTCTCTTTTTTTTTTTTTGGTACCAGGGATTGAACTGGGGTTCTTGTACTTGCGCAGCGGGTGGCAAAACCACTGAGCTAAATCCCCGGCCCTTGTTTGTTCTTGTTTTTATATGAGTGTGAACATTGTTTTTAGGTTTTTGTTGTTGTTCTGTTTTGTTCTTGTTTTTATTTCTTCCTTCTCTCTTTACCCCCAGTAATTAAACAAAACAAAAAAAAAATTAGAAAAATAAGAAGACTCTTAAGCAAGATGCAACCCCAGACTTTCAGCTCACCAAAGACAAACCCAGAGAGTAATGAAGTGGAATAATTCAAAAGCCTCCCACCTGGACTCTCTGAAGTGGTAACAGCGGAAGTAACAAAGCAGATGAATTAGACTCTAGAAAACGCAAAGCAGAAATAGTTTCTCAGATAACTACAAAGATAGTGACCATAATGAGAGACATAATTAGTGATTCTAGAGCAGGTGCAGATAAAAAAAAATAGAGGAGTTTAGGAAAATGATAGAATCCATGAACATCCAACATGGGAAAGAAATAGAATCCATGAAAGAGATTCAAACAAATATCCAGGAGATTCAAATTTCCATTGAAAGTACATGCAGCACCATGAGGCAATGTGAGGACAGAATATCAGATATAGAAGATAGGATTGCAGTTAGTGATCATGAATTTCTCTCTTTTTTTTTAGGTATTGGGAATTGAACTCAGGGCCTTGCACTTGCCAGGCAGACTCTGTGCTGCTGAGCTACATTCCCAGCCCAAGATTTCTTAAAAAATAGGAAGGAACCATGAAAAATCAATGCAATAGCTGCTAGATGGTGCAAAGATGAATAACAAGATTGACTGGAGTCCATAAAAAAGCAAGAGATAGTGCAAATGACATAAAAAGCCTGCTCACAAATCAGGCATGGTGTTACACACCTTGTAATCCCAGCACTTGGGAGGCAGGAGGATCGCCTTGAGTTTGAGGCCAGCCTGAGCTACATACATAGTGAGTTCAAAGCCAGCTGAAGTACATAGTGAGACCCTGTCTTAAAAAACAAAAACAAACAAATAAAAAACCAGCACCAACAACAAAACCTGTTCACAGAAGTAATGGCAGAAAACTTCCCAAGCATGGAAAAAGAATTTGACCAGATAATTGAGGCATATAGAACTCCGATTAGCCATGATGAAGAAAAATCTACATCAAAGCATAAAATAGTCAAGATTCCAGAAATTCAACACAAGAGCAGAATATTAAAAGGTGTTAGAGAAAAGAAACAAATCACCTCTAAAGGAAAGCCCATCAGAATCACAGCAGACTTCTCAACACAAATCCTCAAGTCAAGGAGAGCTAGGAGTGAAGTATTTCAAGTCCTAAAAGAAAACAACCTCCAACCCAGATTTCTGTACCCTGCAAAACTATCTTTCAAAATTGATGAAGAAATAAGATACTTCCATGACAAAGAACACTTTAAGAGAGCAGGGGATGTAGCTCAGTGACACTGCACCTGCCTGGCAAGCACAAGGTTCTGAATTCAATTTCTGGTACCGGGGGCGGGGGAGAGAAAACTTGAAGAAATTCATGACCACCACAACAGAATCCAAAATGTTCTGAAGGACATGCCACAAAGAGATAGTGAGGACTATAACTCCATAAACTCTAACAGAATGAGTCCACTAAGCAGGGAAAGTGATTAAATGCGGGGGGGGGGGACAGGAAAATAACATGACAAAGATAAATCAATACATATCAGTTATAACCATCAATTAAATGGTCTTAATTCACCAATCAAAAGAAACAGACTGACAGAATGGATCAAGAAGCAAGATCCAGGGCCGGAGATTTAGCTCAGTGGTGCTGCTGCCTGCCTCGCAAGTGCAAGGTCCTGAGTTTGACCCCTGGTACCAAAAAAAAAAAAAAAAAAGAAGAAGCAAGATCTGAAAATACCCTGCAGGGGCCAGGGATTTAGCTCAGTGGTTCTGGTGTCTGCCTAGCAAGTGTAAGGTCCCAAGTTCAATCCCTGGTACCAAAATAAAATAAAATAAAATAAAAATATCCTGCATATAAGAAACACATTTAATTAAAAAAAGAAATTCATAAACTGAAAGACAAATGATGGAAAACAATACTCCATATGACAGGAACTTGAAAAAAACCCATGGGTTAAAAAAAAAAAAAGCATGGGTAGTCTATTTGCAGACAAAGTGAATTTCATGCCAAGACTGATTAAGAGAGGCAAAGAAGGTCACTACAACCTTGTAAAGGGAACAATCCAAGAAGAGATAAAATCATAAATATATATGCACCAAATACTAGCACATCCAGCTATATAAGACAAATATTAACAGACATGGAAAATCAAATAAGCACTAATACAGTTGTAATAGAGGACCTCAATACCCCACTGTGACAAACAGACAGATCAACTAGACAGAAAAATCAACAAATGAGTACCAAAATTGAACCAAGCTTTTGAACAAATGGACTTAGTAGATGTCTACATGGGGTTTCTCTCTACAACATCAGAATACACATTCTTCTCAGCTGCACACGGAAATTCTCCAGAATAGACCACATACTAGCTCATAGAACATGCTTAAGTAAATGCAAAGGAGGTGAAATTGTCCCATGTATATTATCAGACCATAATGCATTGAAATTGGAAATCAATGGCAAAAGAAACCACAAGAACTTTATAAACACATGGAAATTAAATAATACCCTCCTGAACAACCAATGAGTCCCAGATGAAATTAAAGAAGAAATTAGACAGTTTCTACAATTAAATGATAAAACCAATACAACATACCGGAACTTATGGGACACAATGAAAGCAGTCCTATGAGGGAAATTTATAGCAGTGAATTCCCATATCAGAAAAACAGAATGAGCTCAAATAAACAACCTAATATTGAACCTCAATCTTCTAGAAAAAGAAGAGCAACTCAAGCTCAAGGCTCATATGAGGGAGGAAATTATAAAGATCAGAGCAGACATTTTAAAAAAAGAAATTAATGCGATGGAGACTAAGAAAACAATACAAAGAATCAATCAATCAAAGAATTGGTTCTTGGGCTGAGGATTTAGCTCAGTGGTCCTGATTCAGCACAAGGTCCTGAGTTCGACCCCCATGAGCAGGGAGAAAAAACAGTCACAACAACAAAAAACAAAGAGTTGTTTCTTTGCAAGATTAAATAAAATTAACAAATGTAATACACCGTATTAACAGAGCCAAGGACAAAAACCATATGATTCATCTCAATAGATGCAGAAAAAGCATTTGACAATCCAACACCCATGCATGATAAAAATCCAACAGAAAATTGGAACAGATGGTCTTTATCTCACTCTGATAAAAGCCATTTATGACAAACCAACAGCCACCATCATACTAAATGGACAAAAACTGAAAGCTTTCACTCTAAAATCAAGAACAAGACAAGGATGTCCACTATCACCCCTCCTATTTAATACAGTTCTAGAAACATTAGCCAGAGAAATTAGACAAGAGAAAGAAATCCAAGTAATAAGGATAGTAAAGGAAGAAATTAAATTATCATTATTTGTGGATGACATGATCTTCTACATAGATGACCCTAAAAACTCCCATCAAAAGATTTCTAGATTTAATAACCAAATTCAGTAGCATAGCTGAATACAAACTCAACACTCAAAAATCAATAGCCTTCCTGTACACAAATAACAAACTCACTGAGAGAGAAATTAGGGAAACAACACTTATCACAATAACATCCAAAAAAACAAAAACAAAAAACAAAAAACCTAGGAATCAATCTAATGAAGGAAGTAAAAGACCCTTACATTGAAAACTACAGTACTCTGAAAAAGGAGATTAAAGAGGATATTAGGAAATGGGAAGATATCCCTTGTTCTTGGATAGGCAGAACCAATATAGTGAAAATGGCCACACTTCCAAAAGTGTTATACAGATTTATTGCAGTCCCAATCAAAATACCAATAGCACAGCTGAGCATGGTGGCACAGGGCTATAATCCCAGCACTCGGAGGCTGAGGAAAGAGGATCGCATGGGCAACATAGTGAGTTCAAGGCCAGTCTGAGGGACATAGCAAGACCTTGTCTAAAAAACAAAACAAAACCCCAAAAATAAAAACCAATAGCATATCTCACAGAATTAGAGAAAACAGTCCTAAAATTCATTTGGAACCAGAAGAGACCTAGACTAGCAAAAGCAATTCTTGGCAACAAAGGCAAGGCATGGGGCATCAGAATCCCTGACTTGAAATTATATTACAAAGCTACTGTGATAAAAACAGCATGGTATTGGCAAAAAAAACAGACCTGAAGATCAATGAAACAGATTAGAAGATGCAGAAACAACTTCAAAAAACCTTCCCTAGAAGAAGGATAGCCTGTTTAATAAATAGCGCTGAAAAATGGCTTTCCATATATTGAAGACTGAAACAAGACCCATGTCTTTCATCATCACTAAACTAAAATAGAGGTGGATCAAAGATCTAAATATTAAAACAGGAACATTAAATTTTCTGGAAATAGGCTAGGTAGACCTCCTGAAGCATTGGTGTAGGCAAAGACTTTATGAACAAAACCCTGATCACATAGGAAGTATTACAGAGAATCACCAATTGGGATCTCATCTTATTAAAAAGCTTTTCCACAGCAAAAGAAATCACCAACAGAGTGAAGAAACAGCCCACAGTATGGGAAAAATTTTTTCCAGCTGTTCCTCAGACAAAGGACTAATATCTAGAATATATAAAGAACTCAAAAAAAATCAGACCTCCCAAATTTAAAGACCTAATCCAAAAATGGGCATCTGACAGGAATAGACATTTCTCAGATGAAGAAGTAGAAACATGGGGCTGGGGATTTAGCTCAGTGGTTCCGGCGTCTGCCTTGCAAGCGCAAGGTCCCAAGTTCGATCCCCAGTACCAAAAAAAAAAAAAAAAAGGAGAAGTAGAAACAGCAAATAAATACATGAAAAAAATTTCAGCATCACTGGTCATTCGAGAAATGCATATTAAAATACTGAGATTCCACCGGACTCCAGAAAGAATGGCTATTATGAAGAAAGGAACCAATAACATGCTGGAGGGGCTGGAGGGAAAAAAGGAATCCTTCTCACTGTTATGAACATGTAGACTGGTGCAACCACTGTGGAAATCAGTGTGCAGATTCCTCAAGAAACTTGG
This sequence comes from Heterocephalus glaber, assembly GCF_000247695.1. The sequence continues at coordinate 6,246,450 of NW_004624795.1, read as the reverse complement.
ACTAGAGGTTCCATTTGACTCAGCTATCCTCCTCCTCAGTATCTTCCTGAAAGAATTAAAAGCATCCTACCACAATAATATATGCACATCCATGTTTATAGCAGCACAGTTTGCAATAGCTAAATTCTGGAAACAGCCTAAATGCCCATAAACTGGATAAAGAAATAGATAAACAAGAAGTGGGTTTTTTTTTTTTTTTTTTACAAGGGAGTACTACTCTGCCACAACGAAGGATAAATTTGTGACATTTAGAGCTAAATGGATGGACCTTGAGACCATACTCTTAAGTGAAATAAATCAGACACACGTGTTAAATACTGCATTGTTTCTCTGGTGTGAGAAACCAAAAGTGGAAATAAGGACCGAGATGTGTAATGGATGCTGGGAAATGGGAAGAAAATGTTCAAATGGGAAGGGGAACAAAGGGGGAGGGAGGGGGAAAGGAAAGAAGAGACAAGAAAAAAAAAAGTGAAAATAGAAGGAAAAAATGGAAACAAAGCTTTTGTAAATAAGGTGAGTTGAAGGGAGGGGAGAGGAATGGGAAATAGAGAAGAAGCAAGATATATCATGTATGGATACAAATTTCCTATGACGAATGTTATCATTGTGAGTATCTAAAATGTACCAATATGCCGGGCTTGGTAGTACACGCCTGTAATCCTAGCACTTGGGAGGGTGAGGCAGGAGGTTCACCATGAGTTTGAGTCCAGCCTGGGCTACACAGTGAGTTCAAGGCTAGCCTGAACCACATAGTGAGACTCTGTATATAAAAAAAAAAAGTGCGGGGGATTTAGCTCAGTGGTGCTGCCGCCTGCCTTGCAAGCGCAAGGTCCTGAGTTTGATCCCCGGTACCAAAAGAAAGTACCAATAAAAAAAAATAGTTGAAAGAAAAAAATTAATGCTGCTGCTTCAGGATAGCCCCTCCTCATGCAGGGGAGAAGTCTGAGGTCCTATGCCACCTTCCACGTCAGGCCCTCAAAGCCATTAGAGTGGGTCCTTGCCTTGGGGGCAATGCCAGCCAGGCAACCTCACGGGCACAAGTCCCCACATGCGTCCCTTCTGCTCCTCTGACCCACTCGGAAACCAGGAAACTTCTACTCATGGCTCAGTCTCCTCCTGGAGCCTCTGGTTCTATCTGTATCAGGTCCTGCTGGAGCCTGAGACACAGACACTGGACTCTTCCTCTCTGTGGCCCAGACAAGGCCCCCAGCTCAGAGACCCAGGGGCCTAAGCCCCAGGAATCTCCCTACTCCAGGACAAGGTTCCTCCTGAGGGTTTAACTCCTGCAGGTGGTGCTGACCGCAGTGGCCATGAGCCAGGCGGGGCTGGAGATCTAAATGTCCCCCAGGTTCATGTATCTGGAAGGGGACTGGATCATGGAGCACAGATGATGGGTACATAGCTGACTTGCTGTCGGGAGGGTGGCTCTGGTTAGAAGCAGGTGGCTGTGGTGTGACCTGGAAGCATGCACAGCCTTCTTGTTCCCGGCTCCTCCCTTCTCTACTTCCTGACCACCATGAGGTGAGAAGCTCCTCTCGGCCAGGCCTGTCTACCATGCAGTTTCTGCCCTGGAGCGGCCGACCATGGACTGAACCCACTGAAACTGTGAAATAAACCTTTCCTCCTTCAAGTGGCAAGTGTCAGGTGCTTTATCCCAGGGACAGGAAAGGGACTGTTACACATAGTGTAACAGTCGTGTGTTGTCTGAACTCTGTATCACAAGACCACCACTCCAGCCCATTTCTAGCGTGTTAGCACACAGATGGACTGTCCCCACTGGGCAGGTGGCCAACCCTCTCACAGCAGTCAGCATGGGTGAGTTTGGCACAGTGCCACTTCGCACATACCAGCAGAGCCTGAGCTCAGCCCTTACCTCCCACACAACCAGAGGCAGACTCAGCAGCACTCAGTGAAGATTTAGTGAAGACTTGTGCTGGAGGTTACAACGGGGTTTCTCCATTCAGGTAGAGTTGGACGGTGGCTCAGAACTGCCTGGTCAGTCCTCCATGGGTAGAGAAAGCCCCCATAATATCCCAGGGCTAGCTGAACACCTCAGTGAAGGGCCGCTCTACTCCGCCAAGTAGCCCATACCACTGCAGGTGCCTCCAGCAGCCAGACCTTTTCCCCAGCGGCCTTTAACTTGGAGGAAGGACAGACACAGTTGCTCCATTCCTGCCCAGGACAAAACGGGGCTGGGAGGAACAGGGCTAGGAAAAGCAATAAGTTAAATCCAGGCAGGAAGAGCCATGGCAGGGTGTCACGGGCCAGTATGGGAGTCCCAGCTGTCCCTGGCTTGCTCCGGGTGTCACCGGGGAGGCGGCAGGTCAGAGGCCGGGCTGTCGATGCCCCTCTGTGTGCCAGCGTTGTCTTCAGGATAGAGGCTGTAGGGAGGTGGAGGCTCCACGGGAGGCAGAGACAGGGTGGGCTTCAGAACCACCTGCAGGGAAGGGGACACCTGGTCTCCCAGGGCCTGGCCCGCCGGCCACCAGGCCCCGTGCCGCCCCCCTACCCCATTACCCGCCAGGAGAGGGTGCCCTGCTGCTGGCGGCAGGGACTGGGACGGGCAGACTCACCTCGTTGTAGGGTGGTGGGGGCTCGATAGTGGTTGCCTGGACCTCCTCTTCGGGGGCAGTGTGGGCCGGGTTTTGGGGCTCCTGGGGATGTCTCGCGGGGCCCTGCTGTAACCTACTGTGATGGCAGTTGAAGCAGTAGTGTTTAACGATCCCGCAACAGCACAGGATGGGCAGGATGATGGAGACGCAGATAATGAAAGCCCTGCAGCAGGGACAGCAATGTCACGCTGAGTGCCCAGGCCCCCAGCCCCAACACGACGCCCCCCACCCCTCACGTGGCCTGTGCCTGGAGAAGCCGGCCCTGGCTCACCTCAAGGGGCCACTGAACAAATCATCTTCCAGACAGCATCTGTCGTCACAGCATTTGAGTCCTGGGGGACAGGTTCTGGACAGGGGCAGGAAAGGTTGCTGGCACCAGAGGGGGAGGACACGGGCTGGGACCCGGGAGCTGGGCTTGGCGTTTGTGCCAAGTTACTTGGTGGCGCGAGCACCCCACCCACCACCCTGGGCAGGCGGGGCTGGGGGCTGCAGTGGCTCTGATGTGGCTCGTTTGGCTCAAACGGACAGAGAAAGAGGCAATGCCGGGAGCCAGGAGCCCAGAGCAGGAGAAGGGAGCGCCTGATGGTACCCAGAGCTCGGGGTGGGCAGGGAAAGGGGAGCCCAGGTCACCCGGAGCCAACTCCACAGACTCGCTGCTCTGCACGAGACTCCCCCCAGCCACTTCTTGCTGTGCTCAGCTTCTAGGGATTTATTTATATGTTAGCATCATCGGCACACACTTCTGCCCACTGCCCTCTTGGGGACCCTCAGGGGAGCTGGTCTGGGCCTGCAGATGGGAGGGCCTCTGCTGGGGTGGGGGGTGAGGAGGTGGATGAGTGCCCATCCCCCGACCCAGGCCCCCCACCACCCCGAGTGGAGGTCTCAGCCATGACCCCCGACTTACACAAACTGAGCACACTTGGGCGAAGTCTGCGGAAGGAGAGGCAGAGGTCTCGGCTCATAACCTGAAGGTGGGGACTCCATCCAAGGTCACCCAGGTGTAGCACAGCCAGGACCGCCGGCCTCCATCCACCAGGTCCCCAAATCCATGACTGGAGCCCAGCTGATCCTCGGCTGGCTCTCCCTCCTCCCACCACCCCAGTGCGTTCCCCTTCCCAAGTCTGGAAGCTCCCAGCCACCCATTCAATTTCTTGCCCAAGACAGCTGCAGCCCAGGGATCAGCAACTTTGCAGGTCCCTGCGCCTCCCACTCGGGACACCGCAGTCATGCTCCCATGCTCAGCGGGTGCTCTGCCACTGAGCTGCATCCCAACCCCTTTTATTTATTTTGAGACAGGGTCTCACTAGGTTGTCCAGCCTGGCCCTGAACTTTCGATCTTCCTGTCTCAGCCCTCCTTTCTTTCTCTTCTGTACCAGTTCTGCAGGGCATTCAGGGCACCCAGCCAGAAGCACACAATGTTTGTGGCATTTATGGCCCAAGTGTTTTCTCTCAGGTGTCTGCAAGGCTGTAAAGCACCTTCCTCTCCAACCGTGTTGGTCACACCATGTCTGCAAGCTCCCCTTCCCTTTCGGTTTAACTGTTCTCTGCAGCTCCTATCAACATCCAGCAGTCTATGTAGTTTATATCCTTAAATGCCTGCCTGGTAGAATGTATTGTTTGTTTGTTTGGTACTGGGGATCCAATTTGGGACCTTGTTCTTTCTAGGCAGGTGGCAGAACTACTGAGCTGAATCCCTGGCCCTGCCTGGTAGAACGTAAACTCCTTGCAGGCTGGGAGCTTTCCGTTTTGATAGCTGGTGAAAACCTAACAGTCCAGGCTGTGGTGGCGCATGCCTGCAATCCCAGCACACCAGAGGCTGAGGCAGGAGGATTGCTGTGAGTTCGAGGTCCAATTTCATCCTGGCTGCTTCTAGCCAGGAAGGGAATGATACAGGTGCAGGGACATGGGAAATGACAGGGCTATTGGTCACCCCACCTTAGCCACTTGAGCCAAACAACCAGGGCTCAAGAATAGGAAGACAAGCCAGCACGCTGGAGGGCAGTTGTAATCCCAGCACTCTGGGAGGCTGAGGTGGCAGGAGGGTCACAAACGCAAACCCAGCCTGAGCAATTTAGGGACCCTATCTCAAAATAAAAAGAGCTGCAGATGTAGGCCCTGGGTGTAACTCCCAGTACCCTCCCTCCAAAACCGTCCCCTTTATCTTTTCCTTGAAATAACTAAAATAGCATTTCATTTGCTAATCACAACAGTAAAGATAAGAGCATCAAGGACAGTCAGTTGGGTGATTCCCCTTTTCCACTTGCTCAGTCTCAGGCCCAGCACCTTTTTACAAGCTCTGCCTTTTAGGGGGGACAGGGACAAGAGGGGAGTCCCCCTAGCCCTCGCAGGCTGGAGGTGTGAGCCTCCCAAAGCACACAGCACACAGGGGCGACTACAGACAAAGGGGTCCTGGCCCTAGGCAGCTGCACCCCTCCTCTCAGATCCCTGACCCTCCTTCTTCCTCTAGACCCCAACCGTAGCGATGGATAATTAACAGGTTTCTACACTAGTCCCACTTGGGAAGGGGGCGTCTTCACGTGGAGTCTCAGAAGCCGGATGATGCCAGGGACTGCAGCTTCCTTGCTCGGAATGGTGGAGACAGCCACCATCCCCTGGAGGTGTTGGACGCCCCAGGATGTGGAAAGCGGCCAGCACTCTCCCTAGCTAACCCAGTCCAGGCATCCTCAGACCGGGCCTCTCTCCCAGAACCACCCCTGTCCCCCAAGTCACAACCGAGGGGTCAGGCCGCAGGTCAGAGGTCACGCAGGCTGGAATGCAGTCCTGACTCTCAGCAGAGGCCCTGGAGCCTCCCCTCCTGCAGAGCACAAGCAAAGAAACCGTCCCAGAGAGAGCTGCGATTGCCCCAAGGTCACCCAGCGCTGGAGGAGCGGGGCTGGGGAGTCGCCAGGCCCAGACGTTCAGACCTCAAGATCGAGACGGAGCTGGAAAGCAGGCCAGGCGGGTCAAAGTCCCCACAAGGAGGCAGGCCCAGGTATCAGACGGGCTGTCGCGGGCAGGTCCCCTTGACTCTACCCCGCAAGGCGAGGGAGGCCCAAGAGGGAGGGTCCCCACCTCCTCCGCAGAAAGAGAAAGTAAGTTACTAATTGCGCGAGGTCAGGAGGAAACCCCAGGATGGAAGGTGAGGACTGGGCTCCAGAGAGCGCACCTGCCCCTCCGGTAGGGCCCCAAGCGCAGCAGCCTTACCTCCCGGGCGCTCGCCCAGAGCAGGCCCGACAACAGGCCGAGCAGCACGGGAAGCCCGAGGCCCGGGACCCTGGCGTCCGACATCCTGACCCCGGGTCTACTGATCTTCCTCGGGGAAGGGCGGCGGGGAGGCCGGGCCGCGACCCCTCCCACCGCTCTCCACCTGTGGGCCTCTCCCGGGGCGAGGGCGGGGCCGGGACACCTGGGTGGGGCTGGACAGGGCGGGGGAGGGGAGAGGGGGGAGGGGAGAGGAAGGCGAGGGGAGGTAGAGGAAGAGCAGGGCCGGGCCGGGCAGGGAGGAGGTCTGTTTGGGGTTTTGGGAATTGGGAGGTACAAGAGATCGATTGTTTTTATTTTTATATTTTTTCTTTTTGAGATCGATTGTTTTTAAATTGTGGCTTCAACTTGAGACTGCTGAGTGACTCCTTGCAGCCCACGCCCCCAATTGACTGCCTTCGAGTTGCAGATTTCGGGGCGCTGTGCCTCGTAAGGGGCGGAGGGCGGCGCAGACAGAGGGGTCCGGCCGCTGGGAGCCCCTCCTCATTGCGAGTCTAGGGTGAGGGACAGGGGGGTGGAGTGCGGCGGGGTGCATGGAGTGGGGGTGTGGGGAGCGGCGTCACCCCAGGAAGGAGGTAGGGCGGCCAGGTGGACTTCAGACTGTTGAGATGTGTCCCCCAGCCTCCTCCTGAGCCCCGGGGACGTGTGTGGACGCGAAGGCGTGTCCGCCACCAGGCGAGCGGGCGCGGCCGGGCTTCCCGAGACTCTGGGGTGCGCGGTGCGGTCCAGTCCGGCCGCCAGGGGGCAACATTGCCTGGGAGGCGGGCGGGACCGCGGGAGAGGGCCAAACCTGGGGCCGGGATCTCAGGCGCGCGGCCAGTTCTTAGGCTTGGCGGGGTCCCCTCTGGGACTTTGGTCCCGAAAAACACCAACTTCTTAGATTCATTCTCTGCTTCTCTGACCCAGTCATGTCATCTGTTATACGGATGGCCCCCCATCTCCCCTTTTTGCCCAGTCTCCGATCTCCCCACCTCCCTGAGCATTTACTTTCTCCCAACATCATCATCATCATTATTAGTATTAGTATTAGTATTAGTATTAGTATGGGAGGAGGTGAGACGGGGTCTCATGTAGTGTAGGCTGCTGGCCTTAAACTCACTACGATCCTCCTGCCTCAGCCTCCCGAGTGATCTCCCAATTTTGTGTGTCTGATTTCCCCTGCAGTATCCTGTCAGTCTCAGTGGAAGAGTTTGTTTTCTGTCTGCCTGTATTTCCCTGCACTGCCTTGGTCCTACCCCGCCCCCTGTCTTGGAGTCTTTTTCAGGGCTTTCCTGGTCTCCTCCAGCACCTCGTATCTCTCCCTGGCCTCTATCTCCCTCTCTTACCCTGTCTCTGTTTCTCATTATCTCTTGGCCCCTTTTGGCCCTTAAAACCAGAAACTTCCAATTTCCCCAGCCAAGTACGACTGTGAGCTGAGGGGGGCGCACCTCTGGCCTCCTGTCCTTGCTGTTGGCATCAGACCCTAAACTTCCCTGCCCAGGGGGCCCCAGTCTGGAGACTGCTGCAACCCTCTCCCAGTGCCACCCACGATTCTGGGCTCCTGGCATACACTTACACCCCCTCCACACCCCACCTGAGCTGGACCCCTGCACGGACAAGGCCCAGGGGAGAAGAGGGCCTCCGGGGGGAGGGAGAAGAGAGGTGAGGGGAAGCTGTGGTGGGAGGCTGGGCAGGCTGGGGAGGGACCAGGCAGGCAGTGGAGTACTAGGAGGGGCTGGAGAATGGAGGGCATGGTAGTGTTGCTTCCCCTGGGTTTCCAGCAGCCACCTTATCCACATCTAGGGTGGCCAGGAAAAAGACAGGACACCTATCCCAGCACTCAGGAGGCAGAGGCAGGAAGATCTCCAGTTCAAGCAATTTAGCAACCTAATGAGACACTGACTCAAAGTAAAAAATGAAAAGGGCTGGGGTGGAGCTCAGGACAGGACATTAATTAAATTTGAATTTCAGATAAACAACAAATAAATTTTACTGTATTACATGGGATATACTTATAGTGAAAGAACATTATTCGTTGTTTATCTGAAACTCAAAGTTGCTCGAGTGTCCTGTATTTTTGTTTGTGAAATCTGGTGGCCCTACCCATATCCCTGAAAGGTCTGGACTCCACCTCCCCCCCACAGCTTTCCAGAGGGGAAAAGGAGGTCCCAAGCTCTTGACTCTGGGGGCAGAGATCCAAGTCCCCAAACTGCCCCTCTCTGTGTTCCTGCCTGAGACGGGCGGGGGTGGGGGGCTGGAAGTGGGCAGTGCCCACGCCGCCTGGGCGCCAGCCCCCCAGCAAGCTTGGAAGGCGAGATCTGGCGTTGGGGGTTCACAGGGGGCCCCCAGGCTGGGCAGGAGAGATCCATCCCTGGTGGCGCTGTGTCCCACCCGGGCTGGGGCTGCGGGGGTGAGGGACCCAGGGCCCTCTTGGAGTCAGGGATCCCCCTGGATTCCATGCCACGTTCCATCTGGGATTCCCGAGAGGTCGGAGTCAGATGTCTTCAGAGGCCCTGGCTTTCTCCCTGCCACATCCGCGAAAGAACGGGCTGATTGTCTCATCCTCCGGGGCCCAGCGGGGAGGGCCTGGAAGTCAGCGGGCCCACGCACTCTCTCCGGGACGACGGCTGGCGCCCCAAGGGACACTACGGGCTGGGCTGAGTCAGGACCAGCGCCAAGCACGCCCGAGACCCCACACCCAGCTTAGGGAGCCACTGCCCCAAGGGGGCACCTACTGGGGTGGGGGTGCCAGGACCCGCCCAGCCCGGGGGGAGAGCCAAGCTGGGTTCTGTCTCTCTTAGTGTGGCCCCCCTTCCCCCCTGCAGGGGACACTAATCCCTGTAACAGCTCGGTTTAGGGCTGGGATCTGCTCGGAGCTGGCTGAACGCGGGATCCGCCGGCAGGGGCGGTATTGTGTCGCGTTAGAGTGTGGCTTTCGGGGCCGTACTGTGTGGCCTTGGACAAGAAGCTGACCTCTCTGTGCCTCTCCAAACGCGTCTGAGAATGGAGGGAGGGATGTGAGTAGCCAGATGTGCTCACAGAGGTTGTTGCGAGGGTGAAATAAGCCGCCTAATGCCTGGCGCGCAGCGGAGGCAGAGAAACCCGCCAGGCGGAACGGGGCGGTGTTTGCGAGCCGCAGAGGCGGGGGCCGGAAGTGGGGTCCTCAGGGACCTCCAGCCTGGACTCCTGGTGCCTCTATTGGGACAGGTGTCTCTCTCGCTCCCTAACCTTCAGCGGCTCCTTACTGCCACCCGGGTAAGTCCATCTCCGGGATAACGCCAGGGTCCACATCCCCCTCCCTTCCGGGGGGCTCTCCCTGCCCGCCCGGCCCTGCCTCTTCTCTCCCCTCCCTGCCTCTGTCCGGCAGTTTCCCCACATCCCTCTCTGAAACCTAACAAACCCCGACCCATGCTTCAAGGCCCCGCCCCGGGACCGCCTCCTTCAGATAGCCTTCCTGCAAGAGCGAATGTCTCCTCCTGCTGGCTCCCGCCCAGGCCCTGACTGTCTGAGTCCCTGGCCCGTATTCCCTGGTGACGTGTGGCCATGTCCTCATGTTCCTACCAGGCGGTGGGGCAGGCCAGTGTGGATTCAGCTTTTTGTTTTTATATTGGGGATTGAACCCAAGGGCTTTGCCCTGAGCTCCAACCCCAGCCCTTTCTTTATGCTGCATTTTACTTTAAGACAGGGTCTCTCTAAGGTACTTAATTGGTCAGGATGGGCTCCACCTTGTGATCCTCCTGCCTCAGCCTCCCAGCGTGCTGGGATCACAGGTGTGTGTCAGCAAGCCCGCTGGATTCAGCTTTGGGGCCAGGGATTTAGCTCAGTGGTTCTGCCGCCTGCCTCAAAAGCTCAAGGTCCCAAGTTTGATCCCTGGTACCAAAAAAAGAAAAAAAAAGGAAAAAGACTGATTCAGCTTTCATCCCCAGGTGCTCTGTTCCAAGTGAACCCCGGCTCTGAGCCCAGCTGGTTAGGGGTCTCTGGAGGTCAGGGGCCAGATTGCTCCCAGGACATAGGGAATTCATTTCCCAAGTCCTGGTGAGGGGCTCTGACTGGGGGAGTCCAGACTGACTGACTGTGCCCTGCATCCCTGCTATGTGTTTGGGGGATGCTTCCTGCCCCTCAAGTATGCTGGCCCTGGGGACTGAGCAGCCCCTGGAAGGCACTGCACAGAATGTCAGCTTCCTACCCAGGAACGGGCAGGGCAGCCAGGGCTCACCCTGGCCTTGGGACCAAATGCTTCTTTGGAAATGGAGGCTGTAGGTCTCCTTGGGGTGACGGGGGGGAGGGGGTGATGGCAGAGATGCCTGGTGGAGATGACCCGGGTCTGAGCCGTCAACCTGTGGTCGAGAGCCGGGAGGGTGGGCAGGGCCACCTGACAATTAGTGGTGCAGGGAGCTCATTACCCTAAGGAGCGGGTTGGGGGGAGCCGGGATAATGCTCACCTTCCTCCCGGCGGACAAAAATGGCATTTGGGAACCATTATTCTTTCAAAGTGTAGGTTTCCGGGGCCCAGGCCAGGGCTGGAGAGGGAAGCAGCCCAGGGAGGTGGGGGGTCAGGGGAGTGGGGGTGGCGACAGGAGGGGAGGCCGAGCTAAGGAGCTGCTGTGACACAGGCGAGGGGCTGGGCCGAGGGGGGGTCGGGGCTCAACATCCCTGGCCTGCGCCCCCTGAGGCCCCTCCCCCTCACCACTTACTGTTTGAGATAGGACCCTGCAACCAGAGAGAAGAGAGGGACTTGGGACCCCCCAGAACCCCGAATTTCCAGTTCTGCTGTTACTGCCCCTACCCTTTTTTCTGTTTCTGTTTGTTTGTTTTGGTTTTTTGAGACAGGGCCTTGCTGTGTCATCCAGGCTGGCCTTGGACTAATGGTGATCCTCCTGCCTCAGCCTCCCGAAGGCTGGTACTACAAGTGTGCGCCACCACACTCCTCGTGGCCCCTCGGAAGAGGACTCAACTGCGCTGTTTGTGGGTTCCTCTTGGATCCGAATGCTGTGCCTCGCCTCGGGGGAAGAAGCTGGGCGCCTTGAAGGGAGGGTCTCTCATGGGTGAGGGGCTCAGAGAAGGTGGGTCAGGTCCGCTGGAGCAGCCTAGGTGCGGAGGGCCGGGGCGGGAAGCGGCAGTGACCGGTTCTTCCTCAGATCGAGGCTCCCCCAGCAGCCGCATCCTCTGGCGCCCAGCTGAGGACAGACTCTGCTCCAGGTGCGCGCGCTCACACGCAGGCATGTGCCGCCGTGTGCGTTCGAGCATATGGGTGTGCGTGGACGGACGCCCCGAGCCCCTGTGGCCCGGCCTCCTGCCCCGCCCCGCCTCCTTATCTCCAGGCGCAGCGCTGGGGTCCCCTCCCTCTCCCTCGCCGCGGTGGCCCTGTTAGCGCCTCCTCCCTCCCTTGTTAGCGCCTTACAGCTCCCCTCCCCCTGCCCCTGCATCCCCGAGAGGCCCCGTGGCCGGCAGCCCAGTTCTCGCCTTCTCATTCAACCCCTGGACTTCGGCTTCTCCTTTTCGAGGCTTGGTTCTCCGCCCAGCCCCGCAGCCCCCCGCCCTCTCCTCCCACCCCCCTACCCTGTGTCCACGTGGACGGTGGAAGGGGCTGGGGGAGGCGGCCCTGTGCTAGGGTCAAAGCTAAGACCCCCCCCCCCCCCCCACTAAAGTGCTCCTGTAGATCCGTCCTCTGCTGCCCGCCGCCCTCCAGGGCTACTGTTCCCAGGCTGAGCCCCGGCTGCGGGGACACAGGGTGGTCTTGTGCCCGGGGCCAGGCTGCCAGGCCTCCGGGACTACCAGCTTCCTCTATCGAAGGGCTCCTTCCCCTCGGGCTTTGAAGTGTCTTTGAGGTTCGTAGAGGATGTTTGGCTTCGGGGCCGAATGCCAGGATAAACTCCTTCTGCCTGCCCAGCCAAACCTCGGTCTCCTCACGGCCAGGCTCGCCCGCCTCCCCCAGCCCTGGACCCGGCCTCCTCCAGGCTGGCACTGCCCGGCCTGCCCAGGAGGCGGGCACCAAGGCGGCTGTTATGTCACCAGGGAGAGCCCCTCAAGGCAGTGGGCATCCTAGTCCCGAGCTGAGCTGGCACTGGGCACCTGTAGGTCAGGTGACCCGTGGGGCCGCTGTGGGTGCGGGTGCGGGTGGGGGAGGGGTGTCCACGTGGAGCTGCCTGCAGAGGCCGAGTGGCTCCAGATGCGGATGACTCATCTGGAATGGGAAAGGGTGGGCGGCCGTGGGGGGATGTGGGCCTGGCACCTCTGCCAGCAGCTGCTCCCCATCCTCTGGAGCCCCTCAGACCCCAGGGCAGGTGACAGAGGAGCTGTTCCGATGTGGGGCTTGCTGGGGTGCAGAGAGGAAGGAGGAGAGGAGCCCTCAGGGTGAGGGCCAGGCGGGGAGAGGGAGGAGAGGGTGGGGAGCACAGTGAGAAGCCCAGCACCCACCCTCTGTGTGTGGGTGCGTTGGCCTCAGTGCTGGCGTGCAGTGCACACACGGGGTGAGGCCCTGCTTCGTGTCTGACAGGTGGAAGGTGGGTTTTGGAGCTGGGGGCCCTGGACACGGCATCTGCATTGTCATTGGCTCTGGGGGACAGGAGGCTGCTTCGAGATGTGCATAAGCTAAGTCCCTGGAGCCAGGGCCCCAAAGGTGCTGGCTTCCTGTAACCCCTCTAGGTCCTAGTGATCTCTCCTGCCCCAGGGGCCAGGGCGTGGGCTGGTGCCTGTGAGCAGCAGTGCGGCAGCTCTGGCCTCCAGGTGGCTTGGCTGGCAGGGCCGCAGCCACTCCCTGGAGGGACCCACCTGTGCCAGCCGCACCGGCCAGGGTAAACAGGGCAGTAAGTGTCTGGGCGTGTGCCTGGCCAGCTGGGCGCCGCTCCACACACGGGCTCAGGTCGGCCCGGCCCGCCTCCACCAGCCCCACGCCAGGGCTGAGCCCTGAGCCTGGAAACAGTGTCAGGGGCCAGGGGGCCTTGAGCAGATGAACAATCAAGGTTACTTTGCAGATGACCTGTCACCTCTTCCAAGGTGGGGAGCGAGAAGGCGTCCGTCCCCTCGTGGCAGGGCTCTGACCTCTGCTAAGTGGCCATGGCAAATCGTTGTCATCCGTCACACACATGCACATGTGCTCACCTTGCTGTTGCGTTTCCGCCTGTTCACAGTCCAGAGAGAACGAGCCCCATCCCTGAAACCCCCTGAAGGACGCAGGAACTGGATGTGTCCCTGTCCTCCAAACTGCGATGTGACCATCCAGCCCTGTGGACCCCTGGGTGTCTCTGGCCCTCCTGGGACGCAGGCTCCTGGGGCCCCCTGTCCTCTCCCCTCTGCTCCCCTGGGGCGCTGATTTCCCAGCTCCCCCCTGGGCCAGGCTGCTATGTCCCCAGCCCACAGGACAGTCCCTCAGGGAGGACAGGACACTGAGGGTGGAAGGAGGGCACCCAGAAGAGTGGCAAAGAGCCGGAGGAAGCCCTGCCACTCCTCAGCCTGGAAAGATGGGCAGCAGGTACCCCTCCTGTCCTGGGCAGCAGGCACAACAGAGCGGGAAGAGAGGTGTCCCGAGACTGCCCACAGGCAGAGGCCCTTCACTCCTGTGGGTGAGGGGACAGGGCGTGGCCACAGAGCCAGCAGGCAGCTTGCAGGTAACGTGGCCTGTGGGTCCCCCGTGGAGGGGGAGGGGCGGCCAGGCCAGGGCTCGGACAGTCCAGATTAACTGGGAGACAACGCATCACCTCCTGCAGGTGGGGAGGCCTGCTGCCACTGCCTCCTGGCTGCTGGAGCCCCGGCCCCGGGCAGCGCCCACCCCACCCCACCCCACCTCCCTGTCTCCTCTTTCTGTGACCCTCATCCTCTCTCCATTTTCCTCTGTGTGGCATGTCTTTCCACCTCTGCCCTCTTCCCTCATTCCTTCTATTTTGCCTTTCCTCCTTCCCTTCTCTCTACTCCTTAGGGTGGCAGGGGCTGGCTTTCCAGAACGCCAGGCGACTTCATCCGGAGAGGCCTTGGCCCAAGTTCATGATCTCAAAATAGCCCTCTCAGGTCCCCATTTTCTTTGCCTGGGCCTCCCCTGGGAAGCCCCCTGCCTGGGGTTCCTGAGCCTGGCATTGCCAGGTGGTGTGGATTCTCTCTCTGTCTCTCTCGTCCCTCTTCCTCTCCTTTCCTCTCCATCTCCCTGGAGAAGGCAGTGCCCGGGAGCCTAGAATCTGGCCTCCATCTCTGGATGACCAGATGCTCACTGTGCCCAGGACCATCCAAACCTATGCCATGGCTTGGCTGTGATTTTTAACAGTGCCCCAAAGTAAATGGCTTTGGACCTCAAATTATGCCCGGGCCCAGCCTCCCCCATGCCCCATGGGTCCTGGAAGAGCTGGAGGCCCTGTCTGGGCCTCGCCCAGGCACAGTAGAGCCAGACAGCACAGAGGGGAGCTAGAGCTATACAAATCGTCCCGCTTGGGGGCCCCCAGCTTTGGGCAGGGCGGGCCTGCTTGCTGGTGAGGGCAGAAGGAGAATTGTGGTTGCCCCCAAGCAGAATGTAATTTAGGATTTATTTTGGGGCACTCTCTCCAGCTTTGGGTGGGGCTGAGGTCAATGTAAGGGTTTAACGGGGTGAGGGGTTTGGTAGGACTGGAGAGAGGGGGAGTCCTCTCACCCCACCCTGTTTGGAAGGGGGGCCCTCCCCAAGACCCCTGACCTCCAGGGTCCCTCCGGTCCCTCTGTCCCCTCCACTTTTAGCAAGGGCAGCAGTGCACTGTCCCCTCTGAGGCTCGGGGGTCTGGTCGAAGGCCCCAGCTTCTGGCAGCCTTCTGGGAGGTTGGGGGATCCCTCAGCTCAGGTCAGGGTGTCCACCTCCTGTCCCTCCCAGAGCTGCAGGGGCGTCAGGCTGGAGGGAGAAGGCAGACACTGCCTGGTCTGATGGGGGTGGCACAAGCTCTGTCTCCAGGGAGACCTGGGTCTGAGGGGAGCCAGGACCCAGGCCCTGCCTTCAAAGGGAGGCCGGTCCTCATTGTCAGTCTTCGTTTATGTCTGGAACTTAATCCCAGTCACGACAGGGACTCCCTTCTGTCTCCAGCACTGGCCTGGTTCGTCTGTCCTGGAATAATGAGCTGGGAGACAGCACCAGATCCAAAGGCCTGGGCTGAGAGGCGGCGGTGGACGTCTGAAGTCCTCTGCCTGATGTGGCCACTTACCTTGACCCTGCCTCCCTCTGCCCATCCTCCCGGGTTACCTGCTGTCCACTGCTATGTGCTGCTGCCCAGTCTGGACCCCTTCCACCCCACACCTTCCTGAACCACACTTTCCTCCCGCACTTGCCCGGTGGTGGATTCCACTGGGGACCTCCAGGTCCACACAGAGGCGCCTCCTCCAGGAAGCCCCCAGCTCCTTCTGACGGGCCTGGCTGTCACTTCTCATGGGCCTTGGGGCTCTTGGCTGCTCTCTCCTTTAGCCATAAGCCCCCAGGTGCCCGGATGCCCTGGAGCTGTCCTGAGCCTGGCAACTCGTGGGGGCTCATTTGGAGGAAGGAGGTGCTTGGGGACAGGGTGGTGGTGTTGCTCCTCTCAGGGTGAGTCTGGCGAGAGGCAAGTGTCAAGTGTCGTGGTTGAGGGGAGGGAGGTCTCAGGGGCCATTCCTAAGGGCAGCCAGGAGCCGAGTAGGGAGGGGATGGACCGTGTCCCTTGCTCAATGGCAGAGAGAAAGCATAATGTAAGAGAGGCTGGGAAGGGTGAGGGGACATCGGAGCCAAGGGAGGCAGGGGCTTCTAGGTCACTAGACCATGTGTCCCTCCTCTGGCCCTGGCCTGTGTCACCCTGGCCTTTGACACTGCTGGCTGTGCCTCCCCTTCTCCTGGGGGCCTCAGTGGCTCTGATCAAGTCCTTCTCCAGCTCTTTACAGGCTGTTCCTTTGCCATCTTTCCCCAGATCTGGGCCCAGCCTCCTCTCTGGGGGTCATCAGGGCACCCCCGCTTATTCAGCCACCTCAGGTGCATCCCAGTTTGGATGCCACGGGGACAACGGAGCCACCCTGCTCCCTAGTGTGCTACCAGCAGCCAGCGTATGGGCCCCTGGACCTCAGCGTTCTGGCACCAGTCACCAGGTCTTGTGGCTTCTGTCTCTTCCATCTCTGTCCATCTGGCTGCCTCTTTCCCCCAGAGCAGAGACCACGATGGGCTGCAGCCAGGCCTGGGGCAGAGAGGTGAGGCACCATTTGTTGATGGAACATTCATCCCCGAGACTCGAAGGCAAGACAGGGGCAGCAGATGGCTTCCCTGCAGGCAGGACCTTGGAGAGGCAGAGGGGCGAGGCAGGTTCCAGGCCTGGGGAAGGGGCAGAACCTTGGTTGGGGTTGGTTAGGGTGGGGCCGCTCACTCTCCGGAAGTTTACCTCCCCCCAGGTGATGCAGAGAATTCCCAGAGCTCCAGCTCCGGGCCTTGGGGCAGAGAGAAGCTCTGAGCCCCTCTCCATTTTCAGTGGCAGCCTGGGCTCAGATGGGACATCGCTCCCAGGTTCCAAGCCATGCTGGGAGAAGAATGCTGCCCCCAAGTCTGTGGACAGCCTCCAAGTGGGGATCTTCTTGGAGAATTTGTTTTCTACCCCAAAATTCATAGACATATACTTCCTTCCCCTACTCTGTCCTTGTACTTTTTTTGTTGTTTGTTTGTTTTTGTTTTTGTTTTTGAGAGAGTCTCACTATGTAGCCCAGGCTGGCCTTGAACTCAAGGTGATCCTCCTGCCTCTGCCTCCTGAGTACTGGGATGACA
The DNA here is from genome assembly GCF_000247695.1 of Heterocephalus glaber. The sequence goes on along the minus strand of NW_004624795.1, from coordinate 6,229,878 downwards.
GGGCTGTGCCACCATGCCTAGCTGTCCTCGTATGTTTTAATATCAAAATAATGCTCGCAATCACTTACCCTTGGAAAAAGCCAGCTGCTTTGGGGAGACAAGGCTAACGGTAGGCCTGGGCTGTCCTTGCCTGCTTCCTGGGTCTGGGTCTGGCCCTCCGTGCTAAAGCTGTCCAGGAAATGGGGTAGTGAGCCTGGGAGCCTCGCCTCGAGACAGTGGCCACTGAGACACAGTGTGGGATGTGAAGTCGTAATGATTCACACTTGGAACCTCAGGTTCCAGGCTGGATGCAGGCACAGGGCCCTCCCTAGGCTCCTCTGGGAAAGCAGAAGCAGGAGGAGGCAGCACCCCAACAGGGCCCCCATCAGCTTCCTGGGAGCAGGTCAGGGGTTGGGGTCCCGGGCGTGGCTGCCCCCTCCCAGGGAGAGGAAAGGGTGAGCTCATCCTCGGGCCCAGGCAGAGCCAGCGGGCAGGAGACATAATTAAAATGCCAGAGGTTAGGAGGTGAAGTTACAATGGAAAGAATGAAGCCCGCGCTGCTGCCGCTGCCGCTGCCGCTGCCGGCTGCCTCTCCCACCCGCTCCCGCTGCCAAGCCCACATTTGATTTTTATTTCGGGAGCCGCCAGCGCAGCACTTGGGAGGGAGCGCAGAAACCTCAGTCCGCATGGCCTGCCACGTCTGGAGCTGGGGCCTCGTGGGGGAGGCTCCTGGGGCCAGAGGAGGAGCTGGGGGGTCCTGGCCATGCCCGGGCAGGGGGCACCAGGGCAGGGTAGCTCGGGAGGCAAAGAACGAGGCTGGAAAGAACGAAGGCTGTTCTTCGGTGCCCATCAGCCTTGCCCTCTGCCTTATGCTTTCGGGGCTGTGGAGAAAAAGCTCAGCCTTTCCGCTCCCAGGTTCGGCTGGGTCTTCCGGTGCCCCCTGACACGCACATGTATGTGGGAGGCTTCTAACCGTGTTCTTGTTCTCCATGGCTTGCTGTGTGCCCCAGGGAAAGTCACTACGCCTCTCTGGACCCCAGTCATCTCCAGGAAATGGGAAGGTTGGTAAGATAAGCAGTTTCACCCAGCTCTGCAGAGGCGTCCCTTCCCGAGTCATCTTCTGGGCACATCTCGCAGCTGCCCCATCCCTCGAAGTGCTGGAGCCCCTTCTCGCAGACAGGAGCTGCAAGGCCAACTCTCGTTTTCCTGCTCTCGGCTTTCTCCCGGCCCATAATGCAGTCCAGATGGTTCGCCGCCATCGGAAAGCCGAGGCAGCAGATTCCAGGGAAAGTGGTTGGGCTCCTCTCTCTATGGTGGAGGGGCCGGGAAAACGGAGTATGGGGGTGTGTGGAGGGAGACCCCGGAGGCACCTCACTGCCAAATAAGGGGCTGGGGACAGCGGGAGAGACGGCAGGGCTGGGCCACAGAGGCAGAGCAGCCCAAGGACTTCTGGGATTCCTGCAAGGCTCTGCCTGACTGCTGGGGCCCGGGACCCTGGGCGGGGCGAGGGCTGCCATCCTGAGTGTCCAGCTTCAGAGAAAGAGCCAGATGCCCCTGGTTCAAATCCCGGCTCTGCCATTGTGTGGGGCGTTTGACTTCTGCGAGCCTCAGTTTCTTCACCTGTGAAATGGGTTGAAATCAGGCTGCTCTCAGATGGCTGTGAAGGAGACACGGGGTAGTGTAAAGGGCTCCCCACCCTGGGGTGTTTGGGAAGAGCCTTGCGGTGGCGGGGGACGCTTCTAGTACACAGCTTGCCTCCTCCTTAGGCCGCAGCCCTGTGCGCCCGGAGCCCCTGTCCTAGGTCAGCCTCCTGTCTCTCCTGTATAGCTTCCTGGGTTCTTCGAGGACTCCCAAGGGACTTGAAGTCACCCTTTGAGCCCGTTCTGGGGACAAGGCTGCAGGGAGGCGCTGTGAGCCCAGGCTGAAGCCATTGCCTCCGTTGGCCTCGACTCAGCCCAGGCCGAACAGCGGACTCCTGCCCCAGCCACGCTGAGAGAAGCTGGACGGCTGGTGAGGGGAGGGCTGGCAGTCTCCCCTCTACTCCCTGGCCCAGACAGCCTCCAGCCTTGCTTGCCACCCCGCCTCACTGTACAAGGGGAGCGCTTCGATTTTTCCAGCAGGCAGCCCAAGCGCCAAATGAGAAACAAATCCGGCTGGAGCTCAAGGCCTCCGCCTGCCCCTGTGCTGAGCCTCAGTTCCTCATCTTGTGCTCCAGGACTCAGTGTAGAGGCTGGGCTAGGGCGGAGGTCAGGGGGACCCTCACTCCCCATCCTCAACATTGGGGGCCAAATCTGGGCGCAGATCTGTGGCTCCCCACCCCAGCCCCACAAAAGCCTGGGCAGAGACAGCGCCTCCGGGTCCACACTCCCAGGCTTGCTGTGTGGGGGAGAGGGGCAGGCTGGGGTAGAGACACAGCCGCTGCTTTCCAAGGTCCCAGGCCAGACCCACCCGACACTGCACCCCACTCCTCCACCCCTCACACCTCATCTCCGGCCACTACCAGGACAGAGAAGCTGCACAGGGAGCCAGGCAGTTCCCCACCCACAAGCCTGTACACCTGACAGGGCGCCCCAGGCTTTGCTCCCCCGGCCTGTGCAGCAGTGTCCCCTCCTGTCCCAAGCCCACCTTCTGCCAGGGCCACGGTCCCTCCCTCCCGCCTCTGCCATCCACTTGTGGTTTCCCTGGGCAGCCCACGCCTCCCACTCTCTGAACTTCCATCCCTCTGACCTGCAAATTCACACTGGGGTCCTCCACCTCCTTGCACACGGGAACCTCTGAGTCACCCTCTGGCTCTCTCCCTTCCCCTCCCAGCCACACTCTGGATAAGAGTGGTCTCTATTTCTGTCCTCAGCAGGCCCCTGTCTGGCTCACATTGGTGCCCTGGGAGGAACCACACCCAATAATAAGGGCAAATCACACCTAGGCCAGCTCCATTGTGTGGAGATAATTACCTGTGCTCTGGCTGCCGGAAGGAATTAAACGGTCTGAAAGAACAAGACACGGACCAGAGCCTGTAGGACCCACCCCACATAATGGCCAGCACCGGGTAAAAAATTGCCAGACAGCTTTTTCTCTTCTTCCTCCTCTTTCTTCTCCTGCCTTCCTCTTCTCCTTTTTCTTCCCCTTCTCCATCTCTTCTTCCTCCTCTTTCCTTCTCATTCTTTTCTTCTCTCTCTTTCCCTTTCCTGTCCTTCCTCCCTCTCCCTTCTCTCCAGAATCAGTTCAGTACAGAAGCCCTTGGTGTGGAGACTGAGGCATGGTGCCCTGGAGCCTGCCCAGAATTGGGGCTCCATGTGGCGGGTGCCCCAGGGCCACCCCAGGAGCCAGGCAAGGTCTGTATGACATGGGGTCGGTGGCAGGGGGACATTGGCTAAATAAGCTAGGACTGACCGTGTATGCAAATACGATCCTCTCAGCACAAGTATGCTGGGGTTTTTACAGTTGATGGTGAGTTATAAATATGGAGAAGGAGAAAACAGGAGTGAACTTTTCAGTGTTCCTGTCTGCAGTCTTACCCATTGCATCTGAATTGGAGGTCTTGGGGAGAATTTGCATGTATTTCCTTGCCTCGTCCATGGAAAAGAACTGGCCACAGTGACGTCTTAACGTAACAAGCCACAGCTACCATGCCAGCCTTCATTTCTCAATGCCATTGTCCACTGAGGGAACCAGGGCTCCTTGGGAGATGGCTGATTACATGGTTAGGGCCAGAAAAGTACATGATAAGCCTGCATCATCTTGTGACAGAAAGTAAAGAAATGCTTGGATATGATTAAACAGAATTACCATATGACTCAGCAGTTGCATCCCTGAGTATACCCAAGGGAAGTGAAACCATGCATCCACACAAAAACTTGTACATGAATGTGTGTAACTCTATTTATATTAGTGAAAGGGTAGAAACAAGTCAAATGTTCAGCAACTGATAAACGAAAAAATGTGATCTAGGGCTGGGGATTTAGCTCAGTGGTGCTGCCACCTGCCTCGAAAGTGCAAGGTCCTGAGTTTGATCCCTGGTACCAGAAAAAAAAAGTGATCTAGCCATACAATGGAATGCTATTCAGCCATGAAAAAGGAATGGCATACTTGTACATTAAGCAGTGAAGTAATATGTAATATTAAGAGGTACTTATACAATCTGTATAGGCCTCAAAAACATATAACTAAAAGAAGTTAACCGCAAAAGCCCATCAATTATATGGTTCCATTTATATAAAATAGCAAGAATGCAATACTTCATAGAGACAGACAGTAACTTAGTGATGTTAGGGGCCAAAGTGGGCACAGAAGGGTGGGGAGATGATACGTAAAGGTTATGAGGCTTATTTTTGAGATGATGAAAGTGTTCTAAAATTAGCTGGTGTGCATTCTTGTAATCGCAAAACTCAGGAGGCTGAGACAGGACGATCACAAGATTGAGGCCAGCCTAGGATACACAGGGAGTCTGAGGTCAGCCTGGACTACATAGTAAGACCCTGTCTCAACGAGTGCTTTAAAACTGTGGTGAATGGCACACGTCTCTGAATGTGCTTTGCTAGGGTTTATATCTGGATGTCCCCCACAGCCTGATGGGATCATAGCCAGGACCTTTGGAAGATGATTGGATGATGGGATGGTGTAGCTGGCTTTCTGTTAGGAGATAGGAACAGGCAGGTCACTTTGGGAATGACTCAGAAAGTTAGGTCTCCCTTCCTCAACCCTCCCTTGACTCTCTGCTTCCTGTCCCCCACGCCATGAGCAGCTATACTCCACTATGCTCCTCTGCCATGCTGCCTGACTCGGAGCAGCTGACCAGACTAAAACCTCCACAAACTGTGAGCCAAAATAAACACTTTCTCCTTTAAGCTGTGGGTGTCAGATATTATGTCTCAGCAACAAGAAAATGATTAAGATATACTTAAAACCATTGACTTGTATACCTGGATGATCTGCATGGTATATCTCATGGTATATCTGTTTAGTATATATATATATTTTTTGTATCAGAGATAGAACTTGGGACCTTGTGGTTTCGAGGCAGGTGGCGGAACCACTGAGCTAAATCCCCAGTCCATGTTTAGTATTATTTTTTTAAAGAAGTACTCAAGGAATGATAGAGACCTGTCAAAAGAATACAGAGGCCAGCTAGTAAGGGCTTCCATTGGCCGGATCTGGACACATCAGCGGCATAGCTTCAGTAAAAGACTGAGGTGGAGCCAGAGGACTACAGAATGCTCCCATCTGGTCCCCATACAAACACCAGAGCACTAAAGGCCACCATACTGCAGTTTCCTTTACCCAGTATACCATGTCTGGCCATCAATTTAAAAAAAATTACAAGGGACACTAAAAGGCAAGAAACACTATTTGAAGAGAAAAAGCAAGCACCAGAACCAGGCTCAGACATGAGAAGGATTTAGGGATTATCCCAGCCATGGTTAATGTTAATAGATGATATGCAAGGAAAGGTGGACAATGTACATAGAGAGATGAAAAGTCTAAGAGGAAAAAATAAAAAGAAACACTAAAGATAAAAAAGAAAGCCAGGCATGGTGGTGCCTGCCTGTAATCCCAGCACTCTGGAGGCTGAGACAGAAGGGTTGCTATGAGTTCAAGGCCAGCCTGAACAACATAGCAAGACCCTGTCTCAAAAAACCAAACCAACAAACAAACACCAACAACAGAAAACAGTGCAACAGCAATGATGTGACTGGTTTTGACGGGATAATAAGTAAATTAGACAAGTCCAGGGATGTAGCTCAGTGGAGCCACGCCTGCCTGGCAAGCACAAGGTCCTGAGTTCAATCCTGGATACTGGGGAAAAAAAAAAGATTAGACACAGTCAGGAGGGAATCTCTAGCTTGAGGATCTGTGAATAGAAACTCCCCAAATAGAAAAGAGCAAAGAGAAAAAGACTGCAAGGGCCGGGGATTTAGCTCAGTGCTTCTGCCGCCTGCCTCGAAAGCGCAAGGTCCTGAGTTTGATTCCTGGTACCAAAAAAAGAGTTTTTTCAAGAGAAGGGAGCTCAGGCCTACATAAAGGAAGAGCTCTGTAAGGAAAACATGAAGATAACATGAAGGTTTTTCTTTTTTGCACTACTAGAGAGTAAACCCAAGGTCTTCTGAGCTACATCACCTGTCCTTTTGTTTATTTATTTATTTTTTTTCTGAGACAGGATTCCACTAAGGCACTAAGTTGTCCAGGTTGGGCTGGAACTTGCAATCCTCCAGCCTCAGCCTCCCAGGGGACTGGGATTTCAGGTGTGCACCATTATACTCAGTTTATTTAAAAAAAATTTTCTTTTGAGACAAGTTCTCATTATGTAGCCCAGGCTGGGCTTGAACTTGAGACAATTCTCCTCCCTCAGCCTCCCAGATATTGGGATTACAGGTGTGCACCACCACACCCGGCTACACAGTTTATTTTTCTTATTTCTTATTCTTTTTATTTTGGTACCGGGGATTGAACTTGGGACCTTGTGCTTGCGAGGCAGGTGCCAGAACCACTAAGCTAAATCCCCGGCCCTTATTTTTCTTATTCCTAATCGATCTAAAAGATAAGAGTTTGTCGGGGCCGGGGATTTAGCTCAGTGGTTTCGCCACCTGTTGCGCAAGTGCAAGGACCAGAGTTCAATCCCTAGCATCAAAAAAAAAAAAAAAAGAGTTTGTTCAAATAATAATAGCAACAATGCACTCAATTTTGTATATGTGTGTATACTTATGTATATGTGAGATAAATCAGTGACAGCAATGTGAGAAGAGAGATAAATCAGCATTACTTGTGAAGTGATATAGTGTTTTTTAAAAGTGAGAATAGATTAGCCATAAATATTTTTTTTCAATTTTTTGACACGGAAGTGTACCACTACAGCCAGCCCAATAGCCATGAACATATATAGCAAACTTTTGACAACCACTGGAAAAAAAAGTACAACTGAGGAGCTAAAAAAAGAGAAAATGAAACCATACCAAATGCTCAGTGAGCTAGGTGTGGTGGCGCACAGTTGTCATCCCAGCGCTCAGGAGGCTGAGGCAGGAAGATTGCCACCAGTTCGAGGCCAGCCTGGGCTACATAATGAGTTCAGGGCCAGCCTGAACTACAAGAGGAGACCCTGCCTCCAAACAAAAATCAAACAAACAAAAAACCAAAATAAAACAAAACTAAAAAACTCAACCAACCAAACAAAAAGGAGTCAGTTAAAACCACAAAAAACAGAAAAGGAGTAAAAGACAAAGAAGTGGAAATAAAGAACAAGGGTAACAACTGAAAAAGCAAGAAATATGGCAGATATTAATCCAACCAGATTGAGAGTCACTTTAAACCTCTGTAGCCTCAATGCACCAAGTAAAAGACAGAAGTTGTCAAAATTGTTCAAAACACGTAACCAATCATACCGTTTGCAAGAAAACTGCTGTAATAATAGAGAGAGATAGATGCTAAAAGTAAATTGATGGAGAAAGCTCCATCACGCTAATGCTAATTAAACTAAAGTGGCAGTAGCTGTATTTATTTCTGAGAGAGCAGATTTCAGGGTAATGAAAATGATTGAGATAAAGAGGAGCCGGGCATGGTGGTGCACGCCTGCAATCCCAGCACTTGGGAGGCTGAAGCAGGAGGATCGCCTCGAGTTGGAGGCCAGCCTGGGTTACATAGAGTTCACAGCCAGCTTGAACTGTCTCAGAAAGGACAAAAAAAAAAAAAAAGATAAAGATAAAGAAGAGCGTTACATAGGAGAGAAAAATATCAGTTCCTCAAGAAAGCATAAAAATTTTTCAAGTGGGTTATGGTTTATATCTAAAATGTCCCCCTCCCAAGAGTCTCACATTTAGGGGCAGGGCCTGGTAGTAAGGGGGGGGCTCACTGAGGTGTGGCTTGGAAGGGTACATTCTCAGCCCTGGCTCCTCCCTTCTCTCTCTGGTTTTTGGTTACGCTGACCCTGCCCATGCCCTCTGCCCTGCCATTTCTGTCCTCGAACCAGCCACCCACGGACTGACACCACTGAACTGTGAGCCAAAATAAACCTTTCCGCCTTTAAGTTGCCAGTGGGGTGTTTTGTGCCAACAGTGGGTAAGTGACTACTACAACATGTATGCATGTAATACGAGCATCAAAATAAGTGCAGCAAAACCCCAGACCACTGCAAGGAGAAACAGATAAATCACAATTCGAGCTGGAGACTTCACACCCTTCCATCAGCAATGGGCAGACCCAGCAGCTGGAAAATCTGTATGGGCTTAGTTGCATTCAACAGCACCATCCATCAGCTGGATATCATGAGCATTTGTAGACTGCTTTATTCAACACAGCATAAGAAACTTTCCTCTCAAACTCATATGGAACATTCACCAAGACGGACCACATCTTGAGGCCTTCAATATACTCCACAAATCTAGTAGAATTAATCATACAATATCTGCTCTAAGACGAAATGGAATTAAGCTAAATATCAATAAAATAAAGATAGCTCGTGCTCCCTGCAGCAGCACATATACTAAAATAAAGATCGCTAGGAAATCCAAAAATACCCAGAGATTAAACAGCACTTGTCCGAATAATGCAAGTCAAAGAATAAATCTTAATGGAAATTTAAAAATATTTTAATTAGGGCCAGGGATTTAGCTCAGTGGTTCCACTGCTTGCCTCAAAAGCGCAAGGTCCCGAGTTCGATCCCCGGTACCAAAAAAAAAAGTTTTAATTAAATTAAAATACAGCTCATCCAATTATATGGGATGCAATGAAAACAAAAGCTGTGAGTGTTTTGTAACATCGAATACATACGTTAGAAAAGAAGAAAGATCTAAAATCAGTAATCTAGAATTAGGACCAAACTAATTCCAAAGTAAGCACAAGGAAAGAAATCATAAAAATTAGAGCAGAAATCAATGGAATTGAAAACAAGAAATCAAGCACAAAAACTGGTGCTTTGAAAACTTGAAAAAATATAATCCATTAGCATCTAGCCTGCTAAGCTGAGAAAAAGAAGGCAGACACAAATTACCGAAGTCAGAAATGAAAGAGAGGACTTCACTATGACCCCATTGACATTAAAAGTATAATAAAGAAATACAGCAACACCTTGGATTGCGAGTAACTTGTTCTGCGTGTTCCACAAGAGGAGCAAACGTTTCTAATACATTTTAACTTGATAAACAAGTGATGTCCTGCAACACAAGTAGTACATGATGCTGACAGTCACATGATCACAACTCAGCCAATGGTTCTTCTCTCCCTGGTAGCAGGATTGTAAGCAATGTCACATTTCCACAAAATCCTCAAAAGGAGGCAAAACCAAGTCTCACTGGATAGGTTCCTTGTAAAAGTTGCACAAAAAGAAAAAGATTCCGTTGAGCCAATAGATAGCAGCGATTCTGTCAGTCATTGTGAAAATTGTTCTATATAATAACCTTCTTCTTTCTTGTCTCCCACACACCAGCCACAAAGGATTTCAAAGGCAAATGCAGGTTAATTTGTTTTTCTTTATATTTTGTATTTTCTTTGTTATTTTGTATTATATTACAGTAATGTAATCATTTTATATGTATATTTTTGCGGAACAAATCATCTGAGTTTCTGTCATGTCTTATGGGGAAATTTGCTTTGATTTACAAGTGCTTTGGATTGCAAGCATGTTTCTGAAACAAATTATACTTACAAACCAAGGTTTTACTGTATTACGAACAACTCTATGCCTACAAATTTGATAACCTAATCACAGTGGACAAATTTCTTGAAAGACATACTCTGCCAAAACACACAAGAAGAAATAAACCACTTGAATAGGGCTGTATTTATTAAATAAATTGAATCAACATTTAATAACCATCCCAAACTTAAAAATCAGACTGAGAAGGTTCACAGACAAGCTCTGCCAAACATCTAGAGGAGAAATCGTACCTATTCTTTACAATCTCTTTCCGAAGTAGAAGCAGAGAGAATACTTCCTAACTCAGCCTATGAGGCCATCATTAACTGAATACTAAAAACAAACAAGAACATTATAAGAGAAGGAAACTACAGACCAATATTCCTCATGAGTACAGATTTTAAAAACTTATAACAAAATATTGGCGAATCAAATCTGACAATGTATGAAAGAATTATAAACCACCACCAAGTGGGATTTATCCAAAGTACACAAATCTGGTCCAGTATGTGAAAAATCAATTCATATAATCTAATTCACTGTATCAATGGACTAAAAAGGAAAAATCACCTGACCATATCAGGAGATGCAGAAAAAGCCTTTGATACAATCCGGCACCCATTTTTATTGACCTAAAATTAAAAACTCTCAGCAAACCACAATAGAGGGGAAGTACCTCAACTTTTTTTTTTTTTTGAAACAGGGTCTCACTTTGTAGATTAGGCTAGCTTTGAACTCATTATGTAGCTCAGGCTGGCCTTGAACTTGTGGCAATTGGCCTGCCTCGAACTCCTGAGTGCTGGGATTACAGGCATGTGCCATCACACTAGGCTCTAACATCATTCTTAATGGTGAAAACTAGGAGCTTTCCCTCTAAGACCAAGATGTCTCCTCTCATCCATTTCCAACATCATACTGGCATTCCCAGGTAGTGCAAGAAGAAAAAAAAAAAAGATATTGATTGGGCAGGAAGAAATAAAACTATCTTTGTCTAGAAGACATGATTGCAGATTGATTGATTCTATGTAGAATATAGAAAATAACTGACAAAAAAAAGTCTGGAACTAATACAAAGTTAATTCACAAAAGTCCATTGCTTTCCTATAACTCAGTAACAAACAAATGGAATTTGAAGTAAAGAACACAATACTGTTTACATTAGAATCCCCCCTAATGAAATGCTTATATATGTCTAAAAAATTATGTACAATATTTATATAAAACCTGGATGAAAGCCATCTAGGTGTGGTCGTGCACCCCTGTAATTCCAGCACTTGGGAGGCTGAGGCAGGAGGATAGCTGTGAGTTCAAGGGCAGCCTGGGCTATGTAATGACTCCAAGGCCAGCCTGGACTGCATAGCAAGACCCTGTGTCAAAAAACAAAACAAAACAGAAAAATCTTGGATGAAAGAAATAAAAAAACTAAATAACTGGAGAGTTATCCCATGTTCATGGGTAGGAAGACTCAATCAATATGTATTGCCAAGATATCAGTTCTCCCCTAGTTGACTTATAGATTCAATGAAATGCCAATAAAATTCCCAGTAAGTTGTTTTCGTGATATCCCTTTTTAGGGGCAGTACTGGGGACCAAACCCAGGGCTAGAAAAGCAGTCTACCACTGAGCTACATCCCCAGCTGTTGTTGATGTTGACAAACAGATTCTAACGTTTACGTGGAGAAGCAAAAGATCCAGAACTGCCAACACAATTTTGGAGGAGAACGAAGTCAGAGGACTAACACTATACAACCTCACGAGCTGCTATCAAACTACACTAACCAAGATAATGTGGAATTGGCATACGAATAGATAATAGATCAACAGAACAGAATAGACGATCAAGAAGCAGCTCCACAAAAGCACGGTCAGGGTTGGGGATTTAGCTCAGTGGTGCTGCTGCCTGCCTCACAAGTGCAAGGACCTGAGTTCGATCCCCAGTACCATAAAAAAAAAAAAAAGGTCAACTTATTTTTGATAAAATAGTAAAGGAAATAAAATGTATCAAAGATAGTTTCTTCAACAGATGGTGCTGGAACAAAGTGGAAATCCACATGCAAAAGATAAATCTAGGCACAGACCTTCCACCTTCCACAAAAACAGTTCAAAACAGACCATAGACCTTAAATAAAAATAAAAATTTATATATTTTCTACACCTAGAGGTTAGCATAGAAGAAAATCTTGACCTTGGGTCTGGTAATCAGCTCTTAGATACAACTCCAGAGGTAGAAACCATGAAAGAAAGACTCTATAATCTGGATTCAATTAAATTTTAAAATACTCCTGCTTTGTGAAAGATACCATCAAGAGAATGAGTAGACAAGCCGCAGGCTGGGAGAAAAGTATTTGCCAAAGACATATCTGATAAAGGCTCTTATCCAAACCATACAAAGAACTCTGAAAAAATCAACAATAAGAAAACAAGTAATCCAATTTCGAAATGGGCAAAAGAGCCAAACAGACACCTCATCAAAGACAATGTACAGGTGTCAAATAACCATATGAAAAGATGCCAACATGGTGTGTCAGCAGGTAATTGTGGACATATTACTACACATTTATTAGAATGGCTAAAATCCAAAACACTTAAAATGCCAAATGTTGGCACGGATAAAGAACAGGATCTCTCATTCATTGCTGCTAGGAATGCAAAATGATACAGCTACTTTGGATGATAGTTTGCAGTTTCTTACAAAACTTAACATTCTGTTGTCAACACAATTCAGCAACATGGTCCTTATTTACCCAAGTGAATTGTAACGTTACTTCTACAGGAAAATCTGCCCATGAATGTTTACAGCAGCTTGCCAAAAGCTGGAAGCAGACAAAATGTCCTTCTGTAGATAAATGGATAAATAAATTGTGGTACATCCAGGCAATGGAAATAGTATTCAATGCCAAAAAAGAATGAACTGCCAAGCCATGAAGAGAATGAAGAAAACTTAAATGCACATTTCTAAGTGAAAGAAGTCAATCAGAAATAGCTGCATATGTCTGATTCCCACTATGGGATTGTCTTAGTCACCTTCTAATTGCTGACACACAACTTAAAGCAGAAGTTTATTTTGACTCAAAGTTTGTACAAGTTTCAGTCTATAGTTAGCTGGTTCAAAGACAGGACCACAAGGCAGAGGGGCATGGCAGACAGGAAGCAGAGAAAGGTCAAGGGAGAAGTCAGAAAGGTGAGATAAATCCTTCCGGGTCACACAGTGACCTGCCTCTTCTAACCAGACCCCAACCCACCCCCATAGTGGAGATGGAACTCAGGACTTTTTACTTTGGAGGCAGGCCACTGAGCTAAATCCCCAGCCCCCCCCTCCCCTTTTTTTGGAGACAGGGTCTCACTCTGTAGTCCAAGCTGGCCTTGAAATCACTATGTCACCCAGGCTGGCCTTGACCTTGCAGTGATCCTCCTGCCTCAGCCTCCTGAGTGCTGAAATCACAAATGTGCACCACCACACCAGACTAGACCCCACCTCCTAAAAGCAATTCAGGTACAGTGCCCCCATAATCCAATCTACTTTCAAAAACCCCACCTTTGACCTCTTGAGGGTTTGAGGGGACAACCAGGTATAAACCATAATCAGGACATTCTGGAAAAGGCAAAACTAAGGAGAGGGTAAAAGGATCATTTTGCCAGAGGAGAGAGGGGAAGAGGTGAATAAGTAGAGAACAAAGGATTTTTCTACACTCTTTATGAAACCACAATGTTGATTTGCTATGTGTATTTATTTGTCAAACCCATAGGGAACACTAAGAGTGAACCCTAATGTGCCCCATGAACTTCAGGTGATAAAGATGTGTGGATGTAACTTCACCGTTTGCAGCCTGGTGTGGGATTTTGACAGTGGAAAGGCCTGTGTATTTAGGGGCAGGCGATATCCAGGAAATCTGTGTGTCTTCTGCTCGGGTTTACTGTGAACTTAAATAGCTCTAACATATGAAGTCAGTTTTTAAAAGACTAAAAGAGACTTAAGAGATATTATAGTCAATTTTTTTTTTTTGGTACTGGGGATCGAACTCAGGACCTTGCACTTGCAAGGCAGGTGGCAGAACCACTGAGCTAAATCCCCGGCCTACAATCAAATTTAGTGGACCATTCTTAGCAATATCTTTGGTGGGAAAATATAAAAACATTTTTGACACAAATGTGGGCATTTCGATCGGGTAATTGATAATGTGTAATTATTTTCGGTCTTGCTCAGTGATTATGATTATGGTACTGGGGTTATGAAGGAAAACATCTTTATGCTGAAGTGGTTCGTAATGAAATGTGATGTCTGCAGTTTACTTTGAAATGGTTTCAGCGCACACACATACACACACATAGTTGAAACAAATTCGGCAAAATCTTGACAGTTTTTGCATCTAGGTGAAGGGTATCTTAAGTATTCTTTATATTTTTTTTCCAGGTTTTATATATGTTTGGGAATCTTTGTGATAGAAAGTATGAGTTTTTAATGCTATGCCACACTTGAATTAGGGCATTAGGGCCAGGGATGTAGCTCAGTGGCACTGTACCTGCCTGGCAAGCTCAAGGTCCTGAGTTCGATTCTCTGTACCACCAAAAAAAGAAAAAGAAAAGAAATAGAGTATTTAATGATGGCTCACTGGATGCCTGCTTTGCAGTAGATAGTTTATAATTTAAGTATAGATAAGTCTAACTATAAAATGAAAATAATAGAGATGATTTCTTTTCTTTTTTCTTTTCAATGCTGGTGGTTGAACCTAGGCCCTTGAGCATGCCAGGAAGCTGCTCTACCTCTGAGCTAAACCCCCAGCTTGTGAGACATATTTTAAGACCAATCAAAGACTTGGAATGCAGCTCAGGGGTAGAGCACTAGCCCAGCGTGTGTAAGGTTGGGGAGTTAATTCACAGCTTCCCAAACAAACAAACAAACCAATCCCAACCGCTGAGAGAGTTCATCTTCAGGAAACCAGCATTCAAACCTCCACATGCTTGTAATCCCAGCACTCAGGATGCCAGCAGAGGAGGATCATGAGTTCGAGACCAGCCTGGGCAACTTAGCAAGTTCCAGGCCAGCCTAGGCTACACAGTGAGACCTTCTTAACAAGGAAAGAAATAGAGAAAGAAAGACGGACGTTTTCCAACCAAAAGGAAAGTGATCCCAGATAGAAGCAAGTAGAAATGAAAAGCATCAAAACCAGGAAGGTATACAGTGTGTAAGCAGCCTCCAAATTGGTCCCCATTGGTCCTGCCTCCCGGAATTCATGCTCTCCTGCATTCCCTTTTACAGTGCTCCACGATTAGTCTGTGTAGCCAGTAGAATATGGCAGAGGTTGCCACCCCTGTGCCTAATTCATAAAAGATACAGGGCTTCTTTCTTCTTCTCTCTCTCTCCCTTTCTCCCTCGACACCCTGGGGAAAGCCAGCCAGATCCAGAACGATGTCCAGATGAGGGACCCTGTGAGGAGAACCTGAGGCCTCTGGCCGACAGTCAGGGAAGAACAAAAGCCTCTTGCTAATGTGCAGGGGAGAGGACTTGGAAGTGGACCCTTCAGTGACATTTAGAGTTGTTAGATTATAAAAGATGGATGGCGTAAAATAAATTCTCTAAGCCACCACCCTAAGAAAGTATAAAAAGAAAAGTGAATGGAACCCAAGATATGTAGAAAAGAGGAAATGATGTCGGTAAAAGTGAAAAATCAATGAAATAGAAAGCACAGGAACAATACAAATAATGAAGAAACAATAAAACTAAGAGGTGGAACTTGGGAAAGATGAATAAAATTGATAAACATTTGCTTATTTATTTATTCATTTTGTTTTTTGAGACAGGGTCTTGTTATGTAGTTCAGGCTGGCCTCGAACTCATGGTGATCCTCCTGCCTCAGCCTTCTGAGTGCTGGGATTACAGGTATGTGATACCATGCCCAGCTGAGATGGTTAAGTTTTTGAAAAACACAGCAATTAAGGTTTTTAGGAGACAATGTATAGTCCAATATCTACTAGAAGAAATTGTATCAGTAACTAAACATCTTCCTACAAAGTAAACTTCAATGTCCAGACGGCTGGAATGTTGGATTCTTTCAAATATTAGAAAAAGAAATAACACAACTTTTACACAAACCCTTACAGAAAATAGAAAAAATGCCAGGGATTTGGCTCAGTCGTTTCACTGCCTGCTGCGCAAGCACAAGGACCCAAGTTCGATCCCCGGTACCAAAAAAAAGAAAATAGAAAAAAGAACAATTCCTAACTTTTTCGATGAGGGCAGCATAACCTTGCTATTAAAACCAAACTAGGACATTGTGAGAAAGGACAATTACAGAGCAATTTCTGTGAAGATATAGACAAACTCGCAAACAAAATGATAGCAAATAAAATTCAGGGTTATATAAAGTGATGAGGCATGACAAATTTGAATTAATCCCAGGAATGTGAGTTTGGCTTCACGTTTAAAATCCAATTACATAATTCACCACATTAAAAGTACAAGTGAGTAAAACCATATTTCAATAGTTCTTTAAAAGAATTGATAAAAATCCAACATTTATTTGTTACAGCAGTCATTAGCAAATTCCCATAAAAGGGAATTTTCTTAGACTGGAGATATATACATATATATATCACTACTTCTGGTTAATATTTCCTGGAAAGCCCTAGCCAGTGCAATAAGGCCAGAAAAAGAAATAAAATAAAATGTAGAAGATTTGAAAAGAAAAAAAAACCTGTAGCAATCTATTGATAACATGAAAAAATATGTAGGAAAAATTTGAAACTATAGATATGCTTCAGACTATTAAATTTAGTGAGATTGATGAAGCAAGATCAATATACAAAAATCACTTATGTTTCTATAGGTTGGCAATATCAATTACAAAATGTTTTTTCATCGACAATAGCATTTTCTAACATTAAAAAACACTAAAACCTAGGAGTAAATCTGACAAAATATGTTTGTAGTTCTACACAGAAAACTACAGACTATTAACCAAACATGGTGTCACAGATCTGTAATCCCAGCACTCTGGGAGGCTGAGTCAGGAGGACTGTAACTTCAAGCTCAGACTGGGCAATCTAGTGACTTAGCAAGACTTTGTCTCAAAATAAAAAATTAAAAGGGGTAGGGATGTACTTCAATGTGAAGGGCCTGGGTTCAATCCCAGTACTGCAAAACAAACAACTGAACAAGATTACAGAGCAAATATCACTGAGAGGAAAATAAAACTGTCACGGTTTGACTATAAAATATCCCCGAAAGGCTTATGTGTTGAGGCTTGGTCCTGGCTGCAGCAATCATTCTGGGGTGGGGGCTCCAGGGAAGTGATTAGATCAAGGGGGCTGTGACCTCCATAGATTCATATTTGATGAGCTAGGGCTGAGTATTCAGCTTAGTGGTTGCACTGCCTGCCTCACAAGTGCAAGGTCCCGAGTTCGATCCTTGGTACCAAAAAAAAAAAAAATTACTTGATGGGCTAAAGGAGGTGATGGAAATGTAGGCACTGGTACCTAGTTGAAAGGAATGGCCCTTGAGGGCATGCCCCTGGGGGCTGCCTCCTCATGTCCCCTCTGCTGTGATGTTCTGTCTCATTTCAGGCCCAAAGTCATGGTGCCAGTGGACTATGAACTAAAACTTCTGAAATCATGAACCAACCTTTCCTCCTTTAAGTCATTTTTCTCAGGTACTTTGTCACAGTGATGGAAAACTAACACAAAGACCTTTAAACACGAACACGCAGAGATATGCTGTGTTCATGGATTGGTAGTGTTAATATTTTTTTTCCCAGTACTGTGTATCAAACTCAGGACCTTGTGCTTGCAAGGCAGGCACGGCACCACTGAGCTAAATCCCCAGCCCATTGGTGTTACTAATGTAAAGTGCTCATTTCTTTCCCCAACTGATCTCCAGTGCAGTAAAACCTCATTCACTGCTGGTGGGGATGTATATGTGCAATTGCTTCGGGAAACACTTTTATATTTCCTCCAGAGTATAAACATAATGTTACCGTGTGACTCAGCAATTCTAACCCTAGGTATATACTAGAGAGAAATGAAAACATAGGTCTGCATAAAAACCTGTACCTGAATATTCACAGTGGCATTATTAATTTTATTTAAAATGAGGCAACAGTGAATGAAAAGGTAAATAAATGTGGTCTATCCATACAACAAAATATTATTCAGCAACAGAAATGAGTGAAGTACAGTGGAGCCTCAAGTTACGACCAGCCTGACATCTGAAAATCTTGGGTTCATTAGGTTAATGGAAGATTCATCTGCCTCTTGCTATCTATGGTGTGTATCCAGGTAAACATCTAGATCTCAGCTGTACTGACTTACAACCAACTTGAGTTACATCCAGCCCTCGGGAACAGATCAAGTTCATAAGTTAAGGCACAGTCTGGATGAACCTTACAAACATCATGCTAACATGAAAGAAGCTGGTCACAAAAGACCTCATATTATAATCTCATTTGTATGAAATGTCCAAAACAGGCTCATCTATAAAGACAGGAATAATGTTTGTCTAGGGTTGGAGGTGGAGTGGGAAGAAACTGAATGAACACTGAGCGTGATCCTGTATGCTTGTAATCCCAGTACTCTGGGAGGCTGAAACAGGAGGATCATAGGTTTGAACTCAGCTTGGGCAATTTAGCAACATAGGGAGACTCTGTCTCAAAATTTTAAAAATAATATAAAGGGCTAAGGATGTAACTCAGTGTGAAGGCCCTGGATTTAATCCTCAGTACCACACACACACACACACACACACACACACACACAAAATGAACTATGAATGGGCAAGGGGTTTTCTTGGAGGGTGTTGAAAATGTTATAAAATGGATTACAGTGATGGTTACACAACTCTGTGGATGGATTAAAATGCATTGAGGGGCCAGGGATTTAGCTCAGTGGTTCCATCACCTGCCTCGCAAATGCAAGGTCCCAAGTTCGATGCCCGGTACCAAAAAAAAAAAAAATGCATTCAATCACACATTATTTATTTATTTATTTTTATTTTTTGGTACTGGGGATAGAACTCAGGTCCTTGTGCTTGCGCAGCAGGCGGCGAAACCACTGAGCTAAATCCCTGGCCAGCCATACATTATTTAAATGGGTGAGTTGTGTGACATGTGAATTATATCTTAATAAATAGATTTTTTTTTGAGACAGGGTTTTGCTTTGCCATTTAGGCTGGCCTTGAACTCACTATGTAGCTCAGGCTGGTCTCTAACTCACAGCGATTCTCCTGCCTCAGCCTCCCAAGCTCTGGGGTATGTGCCACCATGCCTGGTGATAGATTTCAAAAAATAAGAAATTCCTGAAGTTTTTTTTACTTTGTTGGAAGTTGACAAGTTGATTGTAATGTTTATAAGGAAATGCAAAAAGTCCAGAATAAATACCTGTTATTAAGACTTATTATAAAGCTACAGTAATTAAAACTGTTAGTATTGACAAATAAATTGGTGGGACACAGCAGAATCCAGAAACAACAGACTTGTCTGTATGGTCCAATGAAATGATGTTGGCAAAAGAAAGCTCTTTTCAATAAATGTTAGTGGATAAATTTATTTTGTATTGGCAGTGCTGGAGATCAAACCTAGGTACTAAAGCATGGTAGGCAAGTGCTCTACTGCTGAGCTCCTTCCCCACCTGGTATTGGATAAGCTTGATATCTATGTTGGAAAAAATTAACTCTGACTACTATATCACAATGTACAGAAAAATTAGTCCTCAGTGGGTGATTAATTCATATGTAAAGGAAAATGGAAATACGTCTTCAAATTCTGCAGGGAAATTGCTTGTCACCTAGAATTGTACTCAGTAAAATCATCAATCAAATATGAAGGTAGATCAAAGACATCAGATATCCAAAGTTTCAGAAATTATACCCCATTTGCATACCTTCTTGAGAGTTTACTGCAGGATGAACTCCTAAAAAACAAGAGAGTAAAACAAGGAAGAGGAAGACATGGGCTTCAGGAAAAGAAGGACTCAGATCTGGGAAAGAGACAAAGGAGATCCCAGGAGAATGGTGAGGGAAATTCCAGCGGGAGAGTTATTCATGTGGGGTGAAGAGCAACCAGGATTGGGGTGGGTCAAAAGCCTGCAAGAAAAATTGCTTCAAGAAGGGGAAACTGACACAGAAGCTGGTATGTCGGAGCATCCTGATAGTGGATTTGAACAACCAAGGTTAAAGGAATGGTAATTACATAGAAAATGAAATGAACCTTAGCATCAACAAAACCAGATAACTATTGACTCCAGGAGGACAAAAAAGCAGAAGTGATCATGACATGCTGCGCATCTCAGAGAAGAATAACAATTACATGGTCACTGTAAGGTAAACACTGATATTGGATCGTATAACTATGGGAATTTGGCGGACAGGATGTGACTGAGTATAGCAGAGGGGAGGCATTGACAAGAATTAAATCCTCATCTTTCATGTTGGGAAATCAAGAGATATTGCTCAAAACAGAAAACAACAAAAGCATATATATATATATATATATATATATATATATATATATGTGTGTGTGTATATATATATATATATATTTTGGTACTGGGGATCAAACTCAGGACCTTGTGCTTGTGAGTTAGGCGGCGGAACCACTGAACTAAATCCCTGGCCCAAAAGCATATTATTTTGCAGCATAGAGGATATCTGGAAAAACGAGATCAGTCTTTTAGCTGGGCTTGGTGACACAAGCCTGTAATCCCAGCACTCAGGAGGCTGAGGCAGGGATATCACAAGTTCAAGGCCACCCTGAGCTACATAGTGAGTTCAAGGCCAGACTGAACCACATAGTGTGACCTTGTCTAAATAAATAAATAAATAAATAAATAAATAAATAAATAAAAAGGGTCTCTATGAGCTAAATCCCCGGCCCTGGCCTTGAATTCTTTGACTGATGTGGTCTTCCTGCCTCTCAGCATACCAAGTAGCTGTACCACTACACCCAGCTTAAAAGTACATTTGTAAAAATCAAATGCAAATAGCAAAAAAAAAAAAAAAAGATTTTGAAGAAAACAATGGAGACTAACAAAAGAGAATAGATTTATGATTTGGCATTAAACAATTCTTAAGCAAAACACAGACGTACACAAACAGAACTGACTACAAGGAAAAGATTAATAAATTTGATTTTGAAAAAATTAAGGTTTTCTATTCATTAAAAGACATCGATGAAACCAAGAGTATTGGCTCAATCCTGTAATCTCAGCTGCTTAGGAGGCTGAGGCAGCGGAATCAAGAGTTAGAATCTAGGGGCCGGGGATTTAGCTCAGTGGTTCCACTGCCTGCCTGGCAAACTAAGGACCCGAGTTCAATCCCCAGTACCCAAAAAACAAAACAAAACAAAAAAGAGTTAGAATCTAGCCTGGGAAACTTAGAGAAACCTTGTCTCAAAACAAAAATGGCTGGGATGTAGCTCAGTGGAGGTGTACTTACCTGTCATGTGTAAAGCCCTGGGTTGAATTGTTAGTAACAAAAAATAAAAAAAAAAATCATAGAGCAAAACAGACAAGCTATGGAGAGAAATATTTTCAATATATTTATGGACCATTAACTCATATCCAGACATATTAAAAATATCTGACAAAATAAGCGAAAAAGATGGACAATGAATTTTTTAAAAATAGGCAAGTGAGGGGCAGGGATTTAGCTCAGTGGTTTCGCAGCCTGCTGTGCAAGCGCAAGGACCCGAGTTAGATCCCCGGTACCCCCCCCAAAAATAGGCCAGTGATTTAATATGCTTCTCATAAAAGAAGATATTTAAATGGGTAATGAACTATATGAGAAGCTATGCAACACAGTTAGCAGAGAAATGCAATTTTTTTTTTTTTGGTACCGGGGTTCGAACTTGGGACCTTGCACTTGCGAGGCAGGCGGCGGAGCCACTGAGCTAAATCCCTGGCCCATGAAATGCAAATCTTTTAGAATAAATTTTATTTTATTCCATCACCCCTCCCCGTACACCCCTCCCCTCCCTAGGTACAAAAGCTTTGTTTCCATTTTGTCCTATTTTCACTTTTTTTGTTTCTTTCCTTCCTTTCTCCCTCCGTTCTCCCTAGTTTCCCTTCCCATTGAACATGAGAAATGCAAATTAATGCCACAGTGAGATATCACTACACATTCACAAGAATAGCCAACATTTAAAAGATTGATTGTGATTGGTTCATCCTGTTCTCAGCTTGATATGGTTTGAGAACAGCCTAGGATATTACTAATGTATGTTTCTGGGTGTGGATGGATGTGTCCGTGAGGGTGTTTCCAGACATGATTGGCATGTGGGGCAGCAAACTGATGGAAGAGGTACAACCTGAATGTGAGCAGCACCATCCAATAGGTTGGAGCTGAGATGGAACAAAATGGCAGAAGGAAGAAAATGAAAGGAGGAAACCCAAAATACATCCTCTCCCCTCTCTCTATTTTGCTTCCTAGCGGCCACAAAATGATCATGGGCTGAAACCTCTGAGACCATGAGCCAAAATAAATCTTTCTTTGTCTAAGTTGTTATTCTCAAGTATTTTGTCACAGCAATGGAAAAACTGGTGAATGAAGAGTAGAGCTATTTCTGTGACTATACCTAGCAGTGTGGTTCAGAAGCCTCCAGAGCTGGTTTGCAGGAGGAATTTGGAAAGGTGTGGAGATGTTGGCTAGAGAAGCCCTAAAATGTTGTAAGTGGAGCTTGGTGAACAATTCTGGTGTGAGCTCAGAAGACCAGAAAACTGTCAGGAAGTTGACAGTAAAGACTGTATTTGTGAGGTTTCAGGTAGGAATGAAGACTACTGGAAATCAGGCTAGATCCATTCTTGTTACATGTGTGCAAAGATCTTGTCTATATTTTGTCCATACCCTGAGACTATAATAGGAGGTTGAGTTTTAATGACAGGCTAATCTGGAGGTGGAAATTTCAAGGCAACACAGCATTCAGGATGTGGCATGGATACAGTTGGGATCTTTTAGCCAGATTGGGAACAAAAAGTAGAGCAGAAAGATTTTGAAAAGGTGTAATTTGACCAGAAAAGAGGCAAGTTTAATATTGCAGACAAGGAGGGTGTGGTTTCTGAAGAGATTGGCACCACTAAAAAGAAACCAAGGACTTTGCACTGGGAAAAGAAGAAAGATGCCTTGAGGGCATCTCAGGAATCAACAAGACTGTACCCATGGCAGAGTCCAGGATATAAAAGTGTAACCCTTTCATCTGAGAAGAGAGCCCCTGGAACCCATGTTTAAGCAGGGGTTCCTCAGGATTCAGTGCAGCATGCTCAGTATCCAAGCCCTAAGGGACTGCTGCAGCCATGATCCAAGTGGACCTGGCTGCTGTTTGCACTGGTGGCAGGCCTCGATTTCTCCCATGTAATGCTGGGTTTGGAGTCCGCAGAATGCAAGACTTGTGAGGTCACCAGTTCTTTCATTCAGATTTCAAAGGAAGGCCTGGGAGGGAGCCCGGACCACATGTGACACGGTCAGAATCCCTCCAAGCACCCCCTGAGAGGGTGATGCATGAGGCTGTGAGAGTGAAATTGAAGTTGCAGTAGAGACTCCAGGAAATTAGAGATGCCAGGAATGTGGATTGTCTGTTGAGAAAAGCTGCAGGCAGTGAGCAGAGCCAGCCCAAGAGAGCGGCCACATGGGCTGCTGTTGGCAAAGCCGTAAGGGTGGGGTTGCCACAGCCCATTGGAGCTCACATCTGATCACTGTGTGCCCCAGATGCTGGCCAGGGAGCTATAGGATTTAGTGTTTGCCCTCCTGGGTTTGGTCTTGCTTTGGTCCAATTCTTCCTTGCTATTTTCCTATTCCTGACATTTGGCATAAAAATATTTACCCTGCGTCTATCCCACCATTGGATATTGGAAGCATGTAATTTGGTTTTTGAATTTTCACAGAAGATTATAGCTAAGATTCTCAGGGGAGACTGGATTTGAACTTTTGAGTCATACTGGAACTGCTGAGATTGGGGGAACTCCTGGAGGTGGACTAAATGCAGTGTGCATTAAGAAATGGACGTGAGCCTTTAGGGTCCAGGAGCAGAATGTTGTGGTTCAAATAACCATAAGTGATGACGAGGATATAGTCATTGGAACTCTCGTGCTGGAAGGAAGAATGTAAGTTTGTACAACCAGTTTTTAAACATTCTAGCAATGCCAGGCATGGTGGCAGGCACCTATAGTCCCAGCAATCGGGAGGCTGAGGCAGGACAATCGCCACAAGTTCAAGACCAGCCTGGGCTGCATAGTGAGTTCAAGGTCAGCCTGGACTACATAGCAAGACCTATAAAACACGCACACACACACACACACACACACACACACACACATGCACGCACACATACACCCACTTCTAGCGGTAATTGCTAGAGCTTTTACTATAACAGCAGTTCCAAGTTATTCCTCATAGTAAAAAATGTGGAAGAATAATCTAAACAGACCATCAGCTAGATAATGGGTTAATAAATTGCAGTATATTCACCCAGTGAAATATGATACATCTGTGTCAAAGGACAAACTGCTGCTCCATGCAGTAACATAGACAAAGCTCACACATATAACATTGAGTAAATAAAAACAGTCACAAACAAAGGCATGTGCTATATGTTCCATGTACATAAAGTTTAAAATGAGCAAATTATTCCATGGAGATAGAGAAGGCAATAGTTGGAGGGGGTGACAGACATATCGATGGTGCTGATAATGCCCTATGTCATCTGCTTGGCTGTCACACGAGTGTGCTCACATCCTAAAAGCAGAGAAGATTTGTGAATTTTAGAGTCAGCATGCTAACCAGTGCCTGATGTCTTTAAATTTCTCTTCCTCTCAGCCAGGATCAGCACATGGAAATGACCCGAGGTGGCACATCCAAGGAAAGCAGAGTCAGGTGTGGCCAAGCAACATGGAGCATGCAGAAAGATGGTCATCTTATCCTTATGCCTTCACATGGCAGAAGAGACTAGGAACTGTCGCCTGCCTTGAAAGTGCAAGCTCCTAAGTTCGATCCCCAGTACCAAAAAAAAAAAAAAGAACAGACAAGGGAGTCTCCAGGCTCTCTTGCTACTACATGTACATCGAGGCATCGCACATGGTTTATGGACAGAAACCACGCCCCTGTCCAGGCCTCTGCGAAGTGTCCCTGGAAAACACTGCTTGACTTTTTCTACCACATGTACGGAGCAGGGACTGGTCTGCTGAATGTTTATTTGAAAAAGGAAGAAGACAGCGAAGAATCTCTGTTATGGAGAAGAAGAGGTGAGCAGAGCATTTCCTGGCTGGGAGTACCCATTGAGTACAGCTGCCCCCAGCCACACCAGATAATTTTTGAAGCCACTCGGG
Source organism: Heterocephalus glaber (assembly GCF_000247695.1). The sequence continues at coordinate 6,204,974 of NW_004624795.1, read as the reverse complement.
AAGTGTCGATGAGAAGTGATATTGCCATTGATGATGTTAAATTTCAGGCCAGACCCTGTGCAGAAATGGAAGATACAGCTCAACAATCATCAGGATATTCTGAGAATTTAAATGAAATTGACTATTAAGAAATGATCTAAATTGGATGAACTAAACAGAAGCTATACCTCTCTTCAATCAAAATGGAAACAAATGAATGCTGGACAGCCTTAACCGTTTTATAAGTTATTTAAATGACTTCACTGCATCCTTTTTCATTACTTTTGCAACAAAATACTGACTCAGGGCTTTTCTTTTTTTCTTTTTTTGCATTTGACAACTGTTACTAGAAGTACAGGCTGATGGATTTGCATAGATCATTCATCTTAATTTTGATACCACTTGAAAATATAAACGCACTATATTGTAGTCATTTTAAAGTACACAAATAAAGGGCACAATCAAAATGAATGTGCTCACTTTAACCTGCATTCAGTGAATGTATTGGGTGAAGAGTAGGTTTCGTGGGTTTCTTTTAAATTTCAAGTATTATAAATATTTAAAAAATAAACAATGTGGTAATTTTTTTATTTTAGAAATTTTTTTTTTTAATTTCTCTTCCTCTCTTTCCCCCTTCTCTCTTCCCTTCTCTTCCTTTTTTTGGCTTTCTATTTCCCCCTTACCTGACCAATTCATCCCTCCAGCCATTGGGTTGACCAGAGCAAGATGGGCACTCACAGTGGTGGCGGTGGGAGCCACAGCATCAGAGCAAGCTGACAGGGCCAGGTGGAGTGACGAGGACACCCACCCTGGGGGAGGGGGAGGGGGACGGGGTTAGGGGGTTCGTGTATCGCAAAAGCCCCCACGAGGTTCTTTCAGTCCCCAGTAGTGAAGGGAATGAATCTCAACCCGGGGTTGGCCAGCATGGGAGATCAGAACCCAAAGTGGCACTGAGAAGCACCTCACATGTAGGGTGGCCAGGTTTGGGGTGTCTGAGCCCTAGACCAGTAAGATGCAGGAAGAGGAACATAGGTCAGTTCTGTGATGTTCCTACCCCGAAGTCATAACTTACAGCTAATGGCAAGATATCAGACAAACCCAAAGGAGGGCACTGCACAGTCTTGGCCTCTGATCTTCCAAGTTCCCAGGTTCAGGAGCATCAACAAGAGACTGAGGACCAGGGCAACACACTAGATTAGGTCTTTTTGCTACAAATGGCAAAGCATGTATAAATTAGAGTTCTGTATCTATTTTCTATGGTTGCTTTGTGGTTATTTAGGAGAATGTCATTGTAGGGGTAGCCCATCCCAGTAATGCAGCAGTGATAAAACATGGTGACAATATACTCTCAACTGCTTCAGAAAAAAATAATGTTCTTTGCACTATTTTGTTGTTGTTGTTTTTGAGACAAGGTATGTAGTTCAGACTGACCTTGATCTCACTATGTAGCCTAGGCTGACCTTGAAGCACAACAATCCTCCTGCCTCAGCCTCCTGAATGCTAGGATTATAGGCATGCACCACCACTCCCAGATTGTGTGTGTGTGTGTGTGTGTGTGCGCGTGCACGCACTATCCTCGAAACTCTTCTAACTTGTGAAATTATTTCCAAATAAAAGAAAAAAATGGAAGCCAGGCTTGGTGGCACGTGCCTGTAATCCCAGCACTTTGGGAGGCTGAGGCAGGAAGATTGCAAGTTTGAGCCTTGCCTGGGCAATTTAGTAACTTACTGAGACCTTGTCTCAGAAATAAAAAGTAAAGCATAGGCTTGGGATGCAGCTCAGTGAGCAAGCCCTGGGTTCAATCTCCAGTACAAAAAAAAGCCTATAAAAATTATGTGCAAGGGAAAAGTGTGCGTGTGTGTGTGTGTGTGTGTGTGTGTGTATTCTAGAAGCCAAGGGATAGATGTTGTGGATGGACATTCTTTGCAGAATCAGCATTCAGGTGCTATTTTGGAGACCCTTCTCTCCCTGCTGTTGGTGCCCATGCTGCTGGTGCCAAGGCATCCTGCCCACCTCATCTCCCTGGCCGTGGGCCCTGGTTTAGGGCAGGGCACCTGACTGAAGTCAGCTCCATATGGGTCAATCTTGGGATTTTTTTTTTCATTTCTGAAATGATTGTGAAAGAGTTTCTGTTTTTCTCCTGGGATTGTTTAGCTTTCAGAAAATAGGTCAGCGTGGCTGCCAGCAACCACTGCATGGAGCCAAACTGTGCAGGCAAAAAGCCATCTTGGAGAAAAGCAAAAACAAGGAATAGAAACATGAAATCACCTTGATATCGTTTCAGCAGCCCATAGATCCAGCTGCACTGGCCTTTCTGGTTAAATAAGCCCGATACCTTTAATTTTCTGTTTGAGCCACTTTGAGCGAGGCTGTTGGCACTTTCGGCTGAAGGAATCACAAGTAATAGTAGGAAATTCCTAATTCTGCTGGGCTGGAGTTCAGAGGATGGGGATGGGGTGGGGAGAGTTGTAGCCACAGCCAGACTTGGCCAGGCCTCCGGGCATCAGGATTCTGCTTGGGTTCTGGGGCGCTCAGGTCACTTCTGGGAGAGTGTTGAGAGCAGGTGGCAGGGAGACAAGGACCAAGCAGAAGTCCTTGAGTGGCTGTGGACAAAGCTTGGGCTCATCTTATTCTGTCAGCCCCACCTCTAACAGCTTGTTGCCCGGCAGCTACATACACCCTTGGCACAGCCCTGACCAGAGATGCTTGCAGGCCCAGCCCCATCCTCCCTGCCAGTTCTACGGTGACCAGGCCTCATGTTTGCCCACCTTGTTCCAGTCGGCAACTGAACATCAGGCCCACCATGGGAGAAGAGCTGGGATTTGTACCCAAGTGTGGGCCCATGCACAGGACAGACCTGGCCCAGGGCTCCCAGGCTGATCTGTTGCAGGGTGGGGTGGTCAGGCAGCCAGAAGAGTGTGGGCTCTGGAAGGAAGGGGGGGCCCCCACAATGCTCTGAGAGACGAGAGGAGGCAGAGCTGCACTGCACTGGGGACAGTAGGAGGAGAAGGGGCCTCCTAACACTGGCTATGGGGTGCAAGGTCCAGGCTGGGTGGCACCCACAGAGCCTCGGGCAGGAAAGGGAGTGGGTGGAGGGACAGGTGGGGGCAAAGGTGGCAGGTGGCTGAAGGGCCCAGGCCACCAGTGCATGCATGGCCTGACTCCTACCCCTGCCACTATCACCAGCCTTGAGCTGGGACAGCTCCTGGAGGGGCCTTGGGGACAGGGTCCTGCCCAGGCCAGAGAGTAGAGGCACACAAGTAAGGAAGACCACCCAGGCTGCTGCCTTTTGGAGAAAGAGCAGGACAGGAGCCAGGGCTGGGAGAGGAGAGGGCTGTGGTGGGATTTGCGGAGACTGTGAGGCAGGAGAAACTGCAGGAGACTTGCAGCTTGGGTAGGAGCCTGAGAAACTGTAAGGTGAGAACTCCAAAGCCTATCTAATGGCTCTTTGGCTGTCAGATCTCCATTTGATGTCTATGTTGCCAGCCACCAGCAGTTCGGCAGTTTCCTCATCTATAGTGTGGAGCTAAGGATCCATATGACTCAGATGCTTTCATTCTGAAGACTGAAAGCGTGCAGGCCCAGCACCTCATACTAAGTCCTCAGTAAACTACGGTCATTATTATTATTTTGTAGTTTGGGTTGTTTTGCAGACCTCCTAATGTGAAGGAAGGAGGAAGAGTCTTTGGGTGCACATAAAAGTCTCAGCTGCTGGGTGAGGCCCCACATGCCTGCAATCCCAGATATTCCGGAGGCTGAGGCAGGAGGGTCACAAATTTGAGGCCAGCCTGTTCAACATCTTAGTGAGACTGTCTCAAAATTTTTTGAAAAAGGGCTGGGGATTTAGCTCAGGGGTTTCGCCGCCTGCTGCGCGAGTACAAGGACCTGAGTTTGATCCTTAGTACCAAAAAATAAATAAATAAAACAAAAAACGTAAAGGGCTGGGCGGGGAGTGGAGCTCTGTGGTGGAGCGCTTGCTCTGGATACAATCTTCAGTATGGAAACAAAGAGTCTTGGGTTCGTTTCATAGCCCTCCTCTACCGGCCTGGTAGAGGCATCCGGTGCTCACCTGGAAGGCAGGAGCAGTAGCACTGCACATCTCTCTCTAGGCTTGGGATGGTGCTGTTGGGACCGTGTGTGAGCAAGACCGCAGTGGCCCATGGGAGGCTGTGAGGAAGGTCAGCCCAGCTGCGTGTTGGAGCAGGGCTGCAGGATCCTCGGGCCTCCTGGATTCCCTGCAGGATTGTCCTATCTGTTGTGAAATGCAGCCTGGCAGTAAGAAGTGTTCTCTCCATCTGCTTAACACTGCCAACCCCTTCATGTGTGAACATCAACCGCCAACTTTAAGTCGATGTTAAAAGAACATATTTCTAAAATATTAAAAATGGCGATTTTGTCAAAGGTAAAATGCAGGGTAATAGTTTCCTATCAGGGCCACATTATATTCTGAAATAAGGACCCTGAAGAAGTTTTCACATCCTATTTCTTTTCTTTGTACTAAATTTAAAAACCCTAAGCCACAATTACAGGCCATTAGAAATGGCAGCAAATGTTTGGTGGGTCTGTCAAATGTTCTGGCTTCAGGCTGAACAAGAATCCAGAAATCCTGGGGCTATTTCTCCCTGAAGGACCTTGTCAGGAGGGCAGTGTGACCAGGGCTCCCCAAAGCTAGAAGATTCTGTATTTCACCTCCGAGAGCGGGGCAAACAGAATCATGACCTGTTCTTTGGTGGAATTTGACTCTGGAAAGAATTCTTTAAGTTCTGATGTAATGTTTGGATGTGTTTTTTTTTTTTTTTAAATAGTCTTAATAATATGTCATTGATTCCTTTCTCCTGCACCAAAACAAAATCTCTGTGTGTTAAAGACAAAATCAAACTCTCATAATGGGGCATTCGTAATGTGGTTTGGTTTTCAGTTTCTGCTGGGGACAGGAATGCTTACAGCTAGGTAGTAGAGCTGGATTAAGCATGCATGAGGTCCTGGGTTCGAAACCCAGCGTGAAAGGGGGGAAAACCCAAACCTGCCAACCAGATGCTCAACAGTAGACAATGTAATAGTTTGGCGATGTCTAGCCATTGAGATATTGAAGATCAGACAACACCTGATTGCAGAAGTGGCCTTGGTCACCTCATCGATGACATAAAGAAATGGTTGCATTTCATCATTCTTTTCAAAACTCTTTGTGGGAAACTTTTGCCTCTATAGCTAGAATATCTCAGGGTGGAAGTGTCAGACCTGGAACTTTCTGCCCACGCTTTTGAGGGGCATACTGAGTAGATGTGTGCTCAGTGAATGGGATTAGATCACAGCATGCTTTTCAGGATTTCGGGATTAGGCTTGGCCCTTCACTACAGAAATCCAAAATAAAGTGGATTCAAAGAGACAGCAGTTTATTTCTCTCTTGTCCAGTAGCCCAGAGACAGATGGTCCAAGACTGGAAAAGTAATTCTCCAGTTCTTTGCCTGAGGCTCAGGCTCTTTTGATCTTATTCTGCTACCTGTGGGGCTCCTGCTCATCCTCCTCTTCCAAGGAGGCTCGCCACTATGCCACAGTCGGGGACAGCCGCACAGCTTTGCCTTCTTTCCATAAGGGCCTGGATGTCACACTTCAGCTCATGCCCTGCTGGCCATGACAGTCACATAACCACATCTAGCCTTAAGTAAGGCTGGGAGTGTGGCCTTTATTCTAGGTGGTAATCAGGCCAGCTAAACTTAGGACTACTATTACTACGAGAGAGAAGGGGATAATGGGTCTTGGGGAATGCTGGCTGACATTGCCAAAATGCTGAAGAGAGATCAGGAAGCAGATGTGAACTGGCTTTCAGGCCCAACGTCTCTTGTTCCTGGAGGAGTAGACTCCCAGCTGCAAATGTAGCTGGTGCTCCCTGGGCCACGATCACCGAAACATCTTCTCAATTCATTTCTTGAGTCATAAAATAATCACTGAGCAAAGAATCTTTTCTGGAAGCCTATGGTTTTTAGTGATAGAATTAAGTTATCACATATTTGTCTCTCATATATGAACCACACATTGGCTCTTGTTTCCCTAGTACTGGAGATTGAACCCAAGGCCTTATACTGGACTACATTCCCAGCTCTGTTTATTTTTTTGTTGGTTTTTTTTTGTTTTGAGACAGGGTCTCGCTGAGTTGCTCAGGTTGGCCTCAAACTTGAGATCCTCCTGCCTCAGCCTCTAAAGAGCTGAAATTCCACTGACTTTTAACCAACTTCACACACATGGACCCACATGAATTTTGTTTTGTTTTGTTTTGTTTTATTTTTGAGACAGGATCTCCCTATGTAGTTCAGGCTTGCCTTGCACACTCACTGTGTAGCTAGGCTGGCCTCCAACTCAAAGCTTCAGCCTCCTGAATGCTAGGATTATAAGGATGCACCACCTCACCCACACTGGACTTCTTTGGATTGATAATCCATTCCACTTTACTCCCCTGTGTGTTGTATGTTTTGTTTTGTTTAGTACCGGGAATTGAACTCGGGTCCTTGCGCTTGCAAGCCAGGCGGTGGAACCACTGAGCTAAATCCCCGGCCCTGTGTGTTGTATGTGATAAAACTTTTTCAGATAGTGGCACAGAGCCATTAAGATTTTTACATCATTTTCAAACAGAGCACAGTGACCTTTCTGGGAAATCATCAGAGCGCTTTTTCTGCCTCAGAACAAGAGCAAGAAAGCTTTCCAGGACTAAAGTGATGGATTTTTTTTCTCCCACTAAAAGCAGGAAGAAAAACAAACTACAGAGGCAGCATTTGAAATTGCATTCCTCTTAGTTAAACAACGATCCAGAGTAATGTTATCTGAGGAACGTGAAGCGCAGCTGTGTTATTCATGACACCCAGTGCTCTCGGAGAAAGAAGAACCTGCTCTGGCTGTTCGCCTTTTCCAAAAGACAGCATTGGACATCATGACATAATGTCAATTGCACATATTAGGAAAAAATAGTTTGACTTTAATAACTCAACTGCTGTCTTATAATCCTCTGTAAAATTGTAAATTTTTATTCCCTGTCTCAAAGAAACAAAAACAAAAAACAAACCAACAAAAACCCCCCAAGGAGTCCAGTTTCAGATATCTAACACTGCCCTCACGATTTACATTTTGATTTCCAATGCTTGGGTAAAATCATCCGACATGTTCCAGTTCTTAGCAATTTACAATTTTTATTTTGGAACTAGACTCCGATTCACTGTTTCCTTTTATAACTGTCTTCTCCGTCACAGTTTGGGGGTTGGTATTTTTTTTTTTTTTTAATTTTTTGGTACCGGGGATGGAACTCGGGTCCTTGAGCTTGCGCAGCAGGCAGCGAAAGGGGGTTGGTATTTTCATCACTCGTCTTAATCCTTAATGAACTGACTTACTGTTCAGATTGAGGATATTACACATCACAAAAATAATAACCCCAAAAGCCTTAAGCGATGTGAAAATATGTCTCCTGAGACAAACTGCCAAGCTAGATGGGCCACACTCAAGTGTGTGTATGCACAATGTCAACGGATGTGACAGTTATTAAGAACATAATGGGATTGCTGTAAAAAACTTTCTTTTTTTTTTTTTGTACTGGGGATCCAACTCAGGACCTTGTGCTTGTAAGGCAGGCGGCGGCATCACTGAGCTAAATCCCTGGCTGCTGTAAAAAATCTTAATAAATTCTGCATTTCAAATTTATGAGTGAAGTAAATCTACATTTTTATTTTCCTTGGAAATATCTAACACCTATGGGTGTAGACCTTGAGGACCCAGAGCGGTAACACATTTGAGGAGACTTCTACAGCTATTAAGTCCGCTGCGTGGCTCAGGAGACAGTGGGAGGTGATGTCCTGTTACCCTGGTCTCTGGCCATCTACAGCTAGAAGCTCATGTTCTTGGTCAAGATCCTGGGTAAGTGGAAAGAACGTGGATGGACACATAAGGAGGCATCCAAGAGAAATCTGGGACAATTATAACGACCAATTATAATGGGCAGTGAAGTTTGGAGGAGACTCACGGACATATGCAGAGTCTTTTAGAACCCAGCTCACGGTGGGCATCTTTAGCCATGTGGTCATCTGATGGCTTCCAGTTAGGTATTTTGGCTCTATGATGTCCTGTAGCACACAAGAAGCTGTTTTGTGACTAGTGCGTGATCCTCCACTGAGACAACCTTTCTCCAAAACCCTAGCACTCTACACTGTGATTCTCCCGCTGAGGTAACAAAATCTTTATGGATGCCACCCATACCTCCAATAACACAGGGTCTGCAGGTCTCAGGGTCCAAGTGTCAGGGCCAGGTACACCACACTTGGAATTGTTGCAAAGCTCTTTCCTGTCACGAGTCACTATCTTCCCAGGGTACAGGATACTTTCTCTCGAGTTAGAGGAGGCTGCTAGCGGTATTTCTTCATTTGTGCCAAGACTGATGAGATGCATTTATTTCTTCTTTTATTTGGAGGGGATCTGGAGACTACTAAACCACTAAACATTTTATAGACCCTATGAGCTTCTAGAACTTTGCACATTTTTTTTCTTCCCATCCTCTAGAATGCATGTGTCTTACCAAGGCACCTGCCACTTCTTGTCGATCTGGCCCAATTAAGACGATGTCATCAAAAGGGCAGGTCAGGGTACCTTCTGCAAAGTGCTCGGGAGAGCCAGGTCCCTCACACTGTGCTATGATGAGGAGGGGAGGTCGGTACCCTCCAGGAAGAGCCTTAAATGCACCCCACTGTCCATCCCAAAGACACACTGAGCTGTTTCCACACTGCCCAGGTAGAGATAGAAGACAGCCCCTTTTCCAGATCAACAGCCCACACTTGGCTTGGTAACATCACACCTGGCTCTGCAGCTGCTGCCAGGGCTGGCACTTGGCTGTGTTTGTCTTCTAGAAGCTGTCTGGCGGCTTTGCAGAATGGATCCACTCTAGCGCACATGCTCCTTTGAGCCTCAGGTCCTGTCTATTGTCTGCAAAGATAGTGCTGCAGTTTCCTTAGTGTGAAGCAGTTTCCTTAGTTTACTTAGTGTGAAGCTGGCTGGCTGATCCAGGCCCCAAATCCTACTGCAAAGTCTGCTTCTTTGGGCCACTCTTGGGTTGGAGCCCCAGGAGATAGAGACCTGTGTGCAAATGCAGTGGACTGGACTGAGGGAGACAGTCAATGCGGTGGTGTCACAGTCCAGGCCTCTGAGGGTCCTACCAGGAACTCTGGAGCTGGGACAGCCCCTTGGAGTTGTCCCTGCTTGAGGCTGCTGGTCAGAGCTCCTGTCCCTTCCCACCATCAAGCACAGGATGGCAGCCTCTGAGGAGAAAGTGTGACTGGGGTGCTGAGAGTCACGGTGGGGAGGAGGCCACCAGCCTCCAGCCTTTCTTTGACCTGGGGCAATAGGCTTGTGGGTCCTGCAGGGGAGCATACACAGGGGCACCTGCAACAGAGCCTGGGGAAAGCAGAGCTCAAAGGCCTTTCTAACCACTGGAGCTTCCCCAGAAAGGAGTGATGGCCCTGTCCCTGAAGGTTGGAAGTTTGGTTTATGACCACTCTCCCTAGCTTTTAGAGCACAAAAGCACGCACCAAGCAGAGCTTGGTGTAGATTAATAGTTTTCAAACTGGGTTCCATGGCACCCTAAGGGGGTTCCTGGAGTTCTCAGGAGGTCCCATGGAGGTGACTCTCAGGTGACCTTACTGGTGTCAAACCTTCTCCCATCATTGCTGGGACCAGGCCAACTCCACTCCTATCTGCTTGTATCATCAGACTCTGCAGAAGATTTAGTTTAAGGAAAACTTTTACTGTTGCAAAATGACAGTAAGACATTCTACCAAAGACTTGGCCAGCGGTCAAAACCATCAAAGTTAGCTGGGCGGAGTGGTACACACCTGTAGTCCCAGCTACTCAGGAGGGTGAGGCAGGAAGATTGCAAGATTCTTTCTCAAAATAAGAACAAAGGGTGAGGATGTAGCTCAGCACTCTTTGGGTTCAATCCCCATTACCATTAAATAAATAAGTATGCTAACTAACAAATCAATGTCCAGCAAAGACCTAAAATGGTCACAAGCCAGGGGAAATGAAGGAGACCCGAACACCAAGTGCAATGTAGCTCCTGGATCGGTCCTGGGACAGGAAAAGGATGTTGGTAGAAAACCAGAGAAATTGGAATAAAGCCTGGAATTTTGTTCATAGTAATGTCACAGGCTCAGTGTCTCAGGTTTGGCCAATACAATGTGGTGGCACAGGAAGTTAATGTTAGGAGAACCAGACAAGGGAGATATGGGACCTTTCTGTACTCTGTAGCTTTTGTGCAAATCTAAAATGATTTCAAAATAGAAAGGTTGGGCCACGTGTGGTAGCACATACCTGTGATCCCAGCACTTCAGAGGCAGAGGCAGGAGGATCGCTGCAAGTTTGAGGCCAGCATGGGCCACATAGTGAGTTCAAGGCCAGCCTGAACTGTATGGTGAGACTATTTCAAAAAAAAAAAAAAAAAAAAAAAGACACAGGGGCAGGGGATTTAGCTCAGTGATGCTGCCACTTGAAAAAGACACAAAAGACAAAATATAGAAAGATTATTTTTAAAAAATATCATTAGGAAAACATCAGACCAGTAAGCCCTAAATATTTCCAGAGTTGAGACAGACAGGTGGGCTGGTCCAGGAGGACTTCCTGGAGGAGGCCAATCTGGGAGTCAGGTAGGATCCAGATGTGAGGAAGCTGGCAGTCAGGCCACTGGTACTCTTGCCCCTAGATTTCTCTGTGAATGCTGAGCTGTCAGATTCCTGTTTCCTTATTGTCAGCTGCCCCAGGGAAGTAAGGACTCCTTGGGAAAGAGGAGACAGGTCTGAAGAAGGACCTGGAGGAGGCAGGCTCACTGCAAGGGCAGACATCAAAGCATTGAACTAGATCAGGCTTCGGAAGCTCGTCCTAGACTCACAGACTGGGCCACCAGGCTGACCTGTAGCTGTCAGCGACACGGACAGTGTGGAAAGGCTGGAGCAGGAGGAGGTGCCCTGTCTTGGGCAGAGAGAAGCCCAGGGCAAAAGGTTCTCAGTGGAGCTGACAGGCCTGGGAGTGGGCCCTGCTCAGATGTGGGTCCACTCTGGTTGTGGGCAAACAAGCCCCCAATCCATTGTCCCCACGGGGGCTGACACCAGGGAAGGGACGTGGAAGGGCAGGAGATAGACAGTCAGGTGGGTGCACAAAGCCAAAGACGATGCAAAAGCACAGGGAGACATCATGCCCCCCAGCCCTGCCCCCCAGAGCCCATCCCCTTTGGGTCTGTCTCCTCACTCAAGCACCAGGTGAGTATTTTCCAAACACCCCTGGAGCCAGGACCCACAGGCCCCAGCGTGCTAGGGAGGAGGCTCCTCAGGAAGAAGGGGTAACAGAGGCATTGCCCCATCCACTGTGCATAGGCCATTCAGTGAACAGGAGCCAACACCCAGAAAACACCTAGAACCTTTAGCTTTTACCGTGGGGCTCTTATAGTGGTTTGGTTGTCGTGTAACAGCTCCATGCATGCGTAATCATGGGTTGTGGTATGTGCAGGGTGCTTCTGGGCTGGGCTAGGGTCCCCTCACTTACAGAATGTCCTTCCTCAGGGCACTGTCCACAAGAAGGAATGAAGCACTGCGTGGAACTTGGTAGGCAGGGTCTCGCTAGGGGGTGGGGGGTGTGCATGGTCCATGCATGTGCAGTGTGGATCTGCACTAGGGGACTCACAGGCTGTTCCAGCTTTGGGGCTGCTGGGTTCTCTCAGCTCTAAGAAGGAGTCCTTGGGCAATGCCTTGGCCCTTCTGGGCCACAGGGTCTCCTTTTGTAAAGTAGAGGTATTAGCTGATCTCCCAGAGCCATTCTGAAGAGTAAATGAGACATTGTACACAGAGATTTTTCCAAAATAGACATTATCTCAGGCCACAAAATCTGCTTAAATAAGTACAAAAGAACTGAAATAATCCCCTGCATACCATGGGGCCATATTGGAGTGAAGGTAGAAATCAACAGGAAAAGAAGCCACAGAAACTATTTTACTCAAATACAGGGAGATTAAAGAATATGCTATTGAATAATCCACGGATCACAGAAGACATTTACAAGTTCCTAGAATCAAAGGACAATGAAAGCACAACATATCAAGACCTGTGGAACTCAATGAAAGCAGTTCTGAGAGGGAAGGTTAGGGCCTAATAGAGTGATCCCAAATAAATAATCTGAGGATGCATCTTAAGGTCCTAGAAAGACAAGAGCAACCCAACTCTGAAACTAATAGAAGGAAAGAGATTGTAATGATCAGAATGGAAATTAATGAATTGAGATTAAAAACCAATACAGGGCCTGGGATTTAGCTTAGTGGTTTCGTTGCCTGCTGCTCAAGCACAAGGACCCGAGTTCGATCCCCGGTACCAAAAAACCCAATACAAAGGATCAATAAATCAAAGCAAAGGAGGGGAGGGGGAGTCTGAGGGTGGTGGAGATAGGAGAGTGGGGAGAGAAAGGGAGTAAAAAGGATTAAGACCAGAGTTTGTATAGGTGCCGATTCCCCATGATGAATGCATTTCTTATGTCACAAATATACACTAATGAAAAATAGAGAAAAAAGAAAAGGAAAATAAATGGAGGGAGAGTTTTTTTTTAATGAAATAAATGAGATGCTGTGTGTGTCGTGGTGTGGTCAGCTCACAGTAGGCCCTGGGCAGATGGGAGGCAGGGCGGGGTAGCTGGGACTGGCCACTCGGCTAGTGCCTGTGGTCAGTTTCAGCCACGTTATGCTGTGGTCCTTCCCGTGCATGAGCCCAAGAGGAGACAGCGCATTCCTGCAAACAGCCACTTCTGCAGTGGGGTGGGGTGGTCCACTTGGCATCCGTCCTGGGTCTCTGAGTGAAGCATGAGACTTTCTGGGTTTTCATCTCAGTGCAGCTACTTCCCAGCTCTGTGACTCCAGGAAACTGGCTCCACCTCTCTCTCTGTGTCTCTCTCTCCTCCTCTGAAATGCAGGCAACAACAGCACCCACCTCAGGGACTAGGGTATAGGTCAGAGGTGCCAGGAGCTTGCGGCAGAGCCCAGTACGGATATCTGCTGCTCCTCCAGCATCTGCTGCTCAGTTCCCACCCACATCTCTCCCGGCCAGCAGCTACCTCCTCTCGGGAAGGTCCTTCCGAGCTCTGAGCAGCTCCTCAGCAGAAGTTCCTCGAAGGGTGCAGCCTGGGGCCAGAGCCAGGCCAAGCTGCAAAGATGGCCTGAGGGTGGAGGAGGTCCCTGGGTGTCCGGGGGACCGGAGTTTTTGGAAGGGAGAGCTAGTGATGTCCGGGAAGGAAAAGCGAGGGCCACCCTTGTGCAGGTGCCCAGCTGGGTGGGAACAAGCGAGACTTTCTCTGCTCCGTCCCCGGCCCCTCCCACCCCAAACCGCAGAGGTGGGACCCTTGAGGGAGCTGAAGGTCTGACACTCTGGAGCACAAACCTCTCAGCTTCTGCTGTGGCTCACCTTTGTCCTGCCTGTGACCTCAGGAGGAGAAGCAATGGTGACAATGTGGGGTGTGGGAGCCCTCAGGCAGAAGGGAACAAAAATTGTGCCCAAATGTAGGAGTGAAGAGTGTATCTGTGAGTGTGTATGTGAGTGCAAGGGTCGGTCTCAGTGGGAAGACGCAGAATCATAGATTAATCCGAGAGTGGAAACTCTTTCTGTCCAGCCCCCTTGTTTTACCGATGGGGAAACTGAGGCACAGTACTGGGATGTGAATGCTCACAGTCAGTAGACGACTCAGGCACTGAACCTAGCTCTCTAAACAACAAATCCAGCTGGGTATGGTGCTCCACACCTGTAATCCCAGCACTTAGGAGGCTGAGGCAGGATGATTGCTGTGATATTGAGGCCAGCCTGGACTATGCAGTGATTTCAAGGCCAGCATGGGCTACATAGTGAGACCCTGTCTCAAAAACAAACAAACAAACAAAAACTGATCCAGGGCCCCCCTCTCCTGTGGACGTGGACACCGCACCCCAGCCAGGATGCCTCATCCGTGGAGGGGCGGCCTCTCCAGCTTTCCTGCCAGGCCCAGCTGACTGGGGAGGGCCCTTCCAAAAGAGGCTTGAGCAGACTCCCAGTTCTGCAAAGCTGAGCCCCGAACAGTGTGGTGTTGGGAGCCTGAGCACATCAAACTCTGTCTGGGCCTCACCGAGCTGCTTTCCTTGGTGTCCCTGCCTGGGAAGCAGGCACCAGGACAGGCTGTCTATCTGTGATGGGGACATGGCCTCTGGAGGCCCCAGTCCCCTTCTGCCTTTCCTGCCTGTGGGGGACCGGGGCCTCAGGGCAGCCTTGGGCTTGGGTTCCTCCCACCCCAGCCCCTGCCTGGGAGCAGCACCCTCTACTCTGAGTTCCGGCGAGGAGGGAGAGGGTCCCTGGCCAGGGGGGAAACTGCAGCCAGAGCAGACATTCCCGATGACTCACCGGCCGGGAACGCCTGGGCAGACGGCAGGGACAGCCCCAGCTCCTCAGGACAGTAACACCAGGACCTGGGGGGCAGGGAGGCAGATACGCCGGGCCGGGGGGCAGGATGGGGGGCTCTGAGGAGCCCGACAGGGGACAGCGTGCTGCTCTCTGCACCCGACAGCCAGTGCGATGCTGAGATGTGAGGACAGCACCCGGGAGCCCAGAAGGCGGGGAAGGCTCTCACGAGTCCAGGAAGCCCCCTTGGTTCCCCGCTCCTCACTCCACCCTGCTTCTCATCTGGCTTCTCCCATCACCCCAGTCCCCCTCATTTACCGGACCTCATGTTTGGGGAGAGGAAACTGAGGCCCCAAGTGGTCACAGCGGCTGCCCACAGCTCTGTAGGTCCTGGCAGGGCTCTGGGCTCAGGGCACCTGGGTCCCACTCTCCTTCCCCCTGTGGCCGAGTCTACGTGGCAGGCAGGCGAGGAGCCTGCGAGGAGGGAGGAGGCGCTGGGAATGAGGTCAGCGGGTTGGACGGGGCCAGGCCGGCTGCAAAGGCATCTGGGCTACAGCCGTCTGGAAGGCAGGGGCCTCTGGGCCACCGCTCCCAGCCCCGGCCGCCATCCACCAGCGGGCCGGCCCAGCCCACCATGGCCTCCTGCCCACCTCCTGCCCCGCCCTCCTCCTGCAGCCCACACTCCCAGCGCAGGCCAGATGGTTCCCATCAAGCCTCTTCCATGTGGCAGCTCCTCCCTGCCCACCAGGCTCCCTTCCCCCTCGGGCCACATGGCTCTACAGAGAGGGGCTCCAGAAGACTGTCCCCCATCAGCTGGCCCTCATCCCCATCTGCAGGCCTGGCCAGGCAGCTGGAGCCCATGCTACCCGGAGTCTTGAAATGAGTGCAGCAGGGATCTTACATCCAAGGCCTCAACCCTAGCTGCGTGACCTGGGGCGGTGATTGGCCTTCTCTGTGCCTCAGTGGCTTCGCCTATGCCACGAAATTCCTACCTGGAAACTAGAACACTGGATTGCAGGAGAGACAGAACGTGAACTTTGGAGGGGCCATCTGGTCTACCTATTTACCTGGCCTCATGTCCTGTTTTCTTGTCAATCCCAGAACTGCAAATCCCACCACCTTCCCCTCCCCGCAGAGCCCCAGATTTTTACCTGAGTCCGTCTGCTGTCTCCAAGGTGACAAATCCTTGGCAAAAGGATCAAACCATGCCCTGCTCAAGAGCTGTTACTGGCTCCCTGTGGCCTTCAGAATGAGAATCCGGAGTCCCATACCTCTAGACATTGGCCCCAGCCAGTTTTTCCAGGCTTCTCCTCCACTTTTTCAATGCCTTGATTGTCTGTTTCTCTCTCGGCTGTGTTGGGCTTCCAGGCGCGGTGTGGTCTTCCCTGACATTCGGATTCTGCATGGGGCCCTGTCACCTGCCCAGCCCGGGTGCAGCTGCAAAGCCCCCCTGCAAAGCCGTTTCAACACCTGGGCGTCTCTGGAAGCTTCCACTTTACTGAGCAGGACCCAGAACTGCAAGATGGGCTTCTCGGTCCCCACTTCACAGATTAGGGAAAAGAGGATCAGAGAGATGAAGGAACCTGCGAAAACTCCACAGCCAGGGCTACTTCAGCCGAAAGACACTTCCAGCTCCCCGCTCTGAGGGCAGGCGCTGTGGGTCCCAGGTCCCCAGGCTGGTCCCCCGGAGGCGGGCAGAAGCTGTGCCCTAATTGCATCAACTAGAGATGCACAGACTCAGGGTGCTCTGCCCCTCACCCCACCCCACCCAATCCAGCCCCACACCTGCGAATTCTCTTCCCCAGGGCCTTTGAGCCTGTCCCTCCCCACCTCTTCCACTCCTATTAGTCTGGTCCAAGAATAGTCACCTGGGCTACCCCAGGAGCCTCTCTGCTGCTCCTCCATCCCCTGCAGCACTTCCTCCTTTCAGGCAGCACTGTGGGCTCCCCCAGTGCAGACCTGACTATGACCTCCCCGGGGGTCCAGAGCAGGAAGGATAGAGAATGAATCCTCTCATTTGGCCTCTCTGGCCTGCCAGCCTTTGCTCTGTGAGCTGCAGTCACACTGGCTGTCTCACGATTCCTCCAGTGTTTAGAACCTGCTGGGCTCCTCCTGCCCCAGGGCCTTTGCGCATTCGGAACCAGCCAGCTAGTTCATCTCCCTGCCCTGCCCTACCACTCCCCTAAGTCATCTCCACTCAGCCATCAACCTGTCCAGAGTCCCCAGGACTAGACTGGAGCCACTTCATAGCCTTACAGATGCAGCTCTTTGCTTATTCATGGATTTTGCTCATGTCTGTCTCTTTCTCAGACATAAGATTCATAAGGGAAGACACAGGGTCTATATTGCCCACCAAATGCCCAGCAAAGGGCATGGCACCTAGTGTGGTTTAGTGACTACATCAGCAGATGATGCAAAATGCAGGGGCAGTAGCCTTGGAGGAGAGGACGGGCCATCTTATCCAGACTGGCTTCTTTCTACATTTGAGCCAAACTGTCCAAAGAGGTCCTTGGCCCAGGGCTGGTGCAAGTGAGCAGATCAAGATCCCCCCACTTCCTGTCCCCTACTAGGTCCTGCCCCCAAAACTCCGGAATCCCAGGGTTGCCTGGAGAAAGCCCAGGAGACTGGGGCCAAGAGGAGTCTTTGTGTTTGTCTCCCCACACATGAACCAGAAGCCTGGTTGTGATGCAAGCCCACTGCTGGGTGCGCTCCTCCCCCTCCCCCCCCTCCTCCTCCTCCTCCCCCTCCTCCTCCTTCTCCTCAGCTGCAGCCACCTTTGCCTCTGGCAGGGGCAGAGTGCCGCCCCCCAGGATGGGATGGAGGCACCAGAAATCCAGAGCCTGCAGAAGCAGACACCACACCGGAAGAGAACAGGGAGAGAGAGAGAAAGGAGGAGGAGAAAGGAGTGCGTGGGTGGAGGGGTGGGACAATGCTCAGGGGCAGAGGGATGGGAAGAGAAAACTAAGAGAAGGAAGCAAAGTCCATGAAGAGGGAAAAGGCTGAGGGAGAGAGGGAGAGATGAAGAGGGACGGGAAGAGGCAAACGCATAGAAAATAGGAAGGGAGCAAGGAATTGAGGACCGGAAATGAGATCAAATAAGCCCAGAGCTGAACCAAACCAGAAAGGAGTAAATAAAAATCCAATTGCCCACTCATCCAAGCCTCAAGCAGAACTTTCTCTGCCCTCTGACTGTGAGGGGCTAGGGCTGCGGCTGCAGCTCACAGAGCCTCGCCTGGGGACTTGGAGGATGGGTGGGGACTGACCCTCAGGTGTGATGGCCACAGAGCAGCAGCGAGGACTGAGGTCCCCAAGCCCAACAACTCCTGCCCCAGCGTGTTCTCACCTTGGGGGATGGGCAGTGTTGGCACAGGAGCCCGGGGCCACCTTGATCCTGGTGTCACCTGCGGGCCACACTCCAGCCCTTCCCGTGCCAGCCTATTCCCTGTTTCCTCTGCCCCAAGTTGTCCCCCTTGGGCTGAGGCGTCCCAGAGAATGGGGCAGGATCTGGCCAGGACTGGAAATCAAGCTTCCCCCTCAGGAGGCTGGGCTGAGGACTTGCTCTGGAAGACAGGTGGGCGCCCAGCCTGGTTGTGGACATCTAGTGGCTCAGGTCCCCTGGGGAGACAGGAAAGGGGGGCAGCGAGCAAAAAGACAAAGCGATCCAGAAAAAAGAGCTCCAGAGAGGAGCAGGATGGAGAAGGACAAAGTCACACGGAAGAGAGAGGGAGAGGCAGGGACTGAAAGGGAAGACAGGAGTGCAAAGAAAGAAAAGAAAAGCGGCACCCCATTTCCCAGCCTCCCGGGCCTCAGCCCGCTGCAGTCTGACTTCTCGCCCACCACGCCACAAGGCAGGGTCCCACGTAGCTCTACTCCTGGTCACACGGCCCTGTCTGCAGTGCCCAGCTCCCCTCCTTCTAGGACCCCTGACCCCTCTGCTCCTCATCTCCTTCTCTGGCTGCCCTTCCCTGTCCCTGGCGGGCTCCCTTTTCCCCAACCCTTCAGCCTCAGCATCCTGGCACTCTCTGGGGCCATGGCTCTATCCACACCCACCGCTTCATCACTGTCATCCCGGGGGCCCCACGTTTGCCTCTCACGCCCAGGCCTTGGTGCCCTGTATGGCCTGCACACTTCTGGAGGTCTCACAGCATCGCGTGGTCAAGGCCGGCAAAGCCTCGTCATGGGCTTCCCTCAGCCCTGTGGAGAAGGGGACCAGGGAGGAATGGAGGGAGAGCTCGGACACCGAAGGCCTTGGGCTGCAGGCCGAGGCGCAGGAGGGCAGAGAGCACTGGGGCTCCAGGGACCTGACAGAGGGCACAGAGTGGGCACTGTCAGGGGAGAGGAGGAATAAGGGGCACACACACCCAGGGCCCCTCACTGTGCCCCGGCCCCTCCACTGGAACGTACAGGGTTGTGGGGGGGCTCGGGCAGCCTCAGACCCCTGCCTTTCTCTCTCCTCAGTGACTTCCCCCAGGACCCTCTCTTCCTCACTAGTCTGGGACCCAGAACATTGGGGGTCCGGTGGGAGGAAAGGTACTGGAGCCTCCAGTGGGGGCCTCAGCAGCTACTGGGGTGAGCTGCTGTACAGGGCAGGGTGAACCCCCAACCAGGAGCCCTGCCGCCTCTCTCAGACCTGCTCCCCTCCCTGTCCGGCACCACAGAGTCCAGATGTCAGGGCCTGAAGAGCTGGGAGGACTC
Organism: Heterocephalus glaber; assembly: GCF_000247695.1. The sequence goes on along the minus strand of NW_004624795.1, from coordinate 6,185,880 downwards.
CCCTTCCTCTTTGGGGGGCCACTGGAGAAAGTTTGGAGAGGGGAGAGAACTCAGAGCTCAGCACTTTCCCCTTTCTGTTTTTCTTCTTGAGGAATTTTTTTCCCCAACTGCTGATGACTTTACCATTCTTGGGGGTGGGAGGTGGAGATTTAGTGCCCCCCCCCCCCCCCCCCCCCCAAGTGCCGGGCAAAATCCTACATTCCTCACGAAGCCAGAGCTTCAGACTTTCCTAAAGATGAGGTGGCGTCTCCTCCCCTCTCAGCCCAGGCTCCCCTCCCCCAGCCTCCAGCCCTCAACCCCGGCCAGCCCAGCGAGGCCCCGGCCAGGCTGGGAGGAGACCCCAAACACATTCTTCCCCTCGCTGTCATGCTGCAGAAATTAAAGACACATCTTCACACTGGGCGTCGGCCAAGTGTTTCAAGTCAAGAAGTGGCAGAAGCAGCCCTGGGCCTCAGCTCCATGCCACGTGGAAAGGATGCTTGCAGAACATCTGCCTGTAGTCCCTGAGCAGGGCCTGGGGCTGGATACTGGGGTGGTAGCTGTCACACACCGTGCGTACAACACCCTCATCCCAGGGAGTCTGAATGTCCATCAGAGTCCCAGGCCTGTGATGTCACAACTGCAGCAGCCATCCACACCTGCGAGGCTTCAGCTCTTCCTTAAGGTGGGCCAGGGAGAGGCCAGACAGAGAGATGTGGGAGGGGGCTGCAGGCCAGCCGGCCCGATGGGAACACTGTACATGCAGGCAGGTCACACCAGCCTGGAGAACCACTCCCAATATGTGTTCCTCGGGGGTCAGGACCCTTGCCCCCTGTTGGGGACATGGTTCCCCTTGGAACCCACTCGCAGTGGAGGGTAGGACTTTGGTGGGTCCAGGAACTGCCATCTCAGCACCTCAACCCCCAGTCCTGCCCTGCCGTCACTGGCACTGGGCGGGGACAGATCCTGGGCCACAAGTCACTGCCACATGGTTGAGGTAATTGATGAAGGCCCATCCTTCCATGGCCGTCTCTAGCCCTGTCTCTCTGGAAACTATATTTTCCCTTTAATTATAGCCCCCACCAGCTCCCTGCACAACCCCACCCGCGCCACTCACCCCAGCTGCCCACGGCCGGCCAACGTGGCTCCCTCCCCTTCTGTTCCCTTGGTCTTTTTTTTTTTCCTTTGCCTTTGTTGCACAAAAGCAGCTGGGGGAGGGCGTGGAGAGGGGCGGGCAGGGGGAGAAATGGAATCTTGGATGGTTCAGGGGAGGCGGGACTCCTTGCTTCCACGTTTGCATCTCTAGAGCAATAGGGGTAGGGGAAGCTGGGGGACCCCTGGAGGAGACCCCAGGCCTTCTACTGGGACCCACAGATCTTGGCAGGATGGGGCCCTGGATGGATCAAGGTTGAGCCAGAGCGATGTTGAGGCTTGAGATATGGGAGAGGAACAACGTAAAGTGACTTCTAGAAGCATCTTCTTCAAATATAGCCTGGTATTCTTGGGGTCCCCACTCCCTTTTGGGTACCGATGATCCTCTCCTTATTCCAGGGCAGAGAGAGAGCAAAGCCCAACATTTTCAGGAAAGCACGAGGCAGTGGGAAACAGCCTCTAGAAGAGGGTCACCTGCCTTTCCTGCCATTCCATCCCAACTCTGAGGACAGGTTCCCCCAGACCCCCCAATTCTCTTATGTGTCCCCAGCCCAAGTCCACATACAGCCAGAGAAGGGGCTTTAAGCAGCTCTACGGACACCCTGCCTGGTCCAGGGTCCGCCACCCAAGCTCTCTCCTGCTGACTGCTGGGTAGGAGGGTCTCGAGCCTGCCTCAGCAGCCATGGCTGACTCAGGACCCTTTTCAAGTCATCAGGGATCACAGGCTTCCCCTACAAACTCAGTCCTCTGCAACTACGGCTGGAGGAGCTCGGGGAGCGAACTGCAGACCACTGCAGACCCCAGTCTGCACCTCCGAGGCCTCAGCAATCCCTCTCCCCAGCCCGGTGTCCCATGGACACCCAAGCTTCCTCCTGGAGAACCCCAGTCTCCCCATCTCCCCTCTCCATTCAGCCAGGAGTTAAAGGAGGGCTTCTGGGTCTCTCTGGGAGCCACAACCCTGGCAATAGACTCGATCTCCTAAATCTATCCCCCCTCCAAGCATCTGATTCTTATGCTTCTAAAGGAATCTCTAATTTGTTCCCCAAATATTCCTAACCTCCAGCCACACCAGAAGACATCCCCAAACAAACACATCTTTTTAATTTCCTGGTTTTTCTGTTTTGGAGAGCCCCACACCTGGCCTCTTTAGGATCGTTCCTTGGCGCTTCCCAAGGAGGTCAGGAGGGTGAGTGGCGTGGGGGGGGGGGGGCCTCTTCCACTTACTCCTAACCCTTCCCCAATTCCATGCTCTCAGATTGGAGGTCCCAGCAAGAAAGCACCAAGGGCACCCCTGCCCACCCCGTGAAACCCCAGCGGCAGCATCTCTGGCCCAGGCTGGGCTGGGGGCTGGGGAGCTGAGTGGCAAAGGGGGGAGAACTCGGGTGGACTCCCTTTCCTTCCTTCCCTCCTCCTCCCCCTCTCCGGTCCAAATTGGGGGCCGGGCCAGGCAGCTCTGATTGGCTGGGGGCCGGGCGGCCTGCTCCCCCTCTCCACCGGCCAGGGTTCCTCCCAGTGCTCTGCCAGGATGATATAAAAGGGGCCCGGGCCAGCCGTGGGGAGCAGACCGGAGTCTCTCCCCGGGGTCGGAACAGGAGGCACGCGGAGTGTGAGGCCACGCATGAGCCGACGCTAACCCCCCACCCCAGCCGCAAAGAGTCTACATGTCTAGGGTCTAGACATGTTCAGCTTTGTGGACCTCCGGCTCCTGCTCCTCTTAGCGGCCACCGCCCTCCTGACGCATGGCCAAGAGGAAGTTGTGGACCAAGAGAGAGACAGTAAGTCCCAACTTTTCGGAGTACACGGGTACTCGGTAGCAAGCCCTGCGCTTGGTCCTCTGGCGTTTCCGGAGATTCGCTTGGGGATGGACGCAAAGGAGATGCAGAGGAGCGAATGCACCGTGGGCCGGGCATGGGGATGAATACTCCGGGGAGTGGGCAGTGAGGCTGGTGCACTGCGCGAGACTGCGCGGGAGGAAATCCTGAGCATGCGCCGTCAAATGTACCCGGGCCGGCGGGGTCTGCAGGCAGAGCACGTCGAAGATGGGACCGGGGCGCCGAGCTGGGGATCTGGAGCCCAGGATGTAAAAGCGATCAGGAGGGCTGTGGGATGATTCATAAGGAAAGATTGTTTGCACTCTCTGCAGGCTAGACTGTGTTCCCGGGCCCGCGGGGGTGCCGGGCGGCGGGGGGAGGGGACGCGCAGAGTGGGCGGGCGCGAGGCTGAGAAAGTTTGGCGCGGGCTTGGCCGCGTGAGGTCCTTGCGCCCCCTGCTGACTACCATGAGCATTGCGCATCCTGGTCCAGCGCTTTCCGGCGCAGAAGCCGGAGGGGGAAGATCCGAGTTATTGCTGGGTGTGGACCCCACTTGTAGATCTACAAAGTAGAACCAGGCATGGGGTAACCCCTGCCTCTAAAAGAGTAGCCAATCCAAGGACATTGGCCCCTCCTTGTCCCCATTGCTTAGCGTTGCCCGCCACCTAGTGGTGGTCTGAGTAGATAATGCGTGAAGGGCGTGGTTAATTAAGTTCACTTCTGGGTTCTTTGGCTGAGGAGCGACCCAGAAGCAGTGGCTGGCTTTGAGGGGTTGGGGGTAGTCCCAAAGCAAGCTTTTAAGTTGTCTAGGCGCCGGCGATTAGGATGTACCCAATTTTAGGGGTGCACTTCAAGTCTCTGGGTGGGACCCCATCAGCTCTCCCCGCCCCCCCTTCTAGCCACGCTCACGCCATCCCACCTGCCTAGGGGCTGGGGGCGGAGCTTCTCTTGGGTTCTCCACGCAGGCCACGCCCCGAGAGCGTGCTTTAGGATGGGGCCCCTCCTACCACTCCCCCAACTTGGCTTTTTATTTCCCTTGGCCTCTGCGCCTGTTGGAGTTGGAAACAACCCCGGCCTGGAGGTTTGTTTAAATTCCTGGGAACTGGGAAGAGTCGCAGGCTCCCTGGCTAGGCGCGGGGCGGGAGGGGTCATTGGCGCTTATGGGGAGCAGATTAGCTTTTAAGGATTGGGAGGACAGGAAAAATGGGGCGGAGTTGGAAAATGTGAAGTCTGAGCGGTAGACGCTGGAGGCGCCCCCGAGTGCGTGTCTTGGGGGCCGCCGACAGCCCCCCCACCCCGTCTCGTCCTTCTCGCCCAGTCCCGGGCATCGAGTGCGTCCACGATGGCCGCAGGATCGCCAGTGGAGAAACGTGGAAACCCGACCCCTGCCAGCTCTGCATCTGCGCCAACGGCACGGCACTGTGCGACGAGATGACCTGTGAGGACGCGGCCAACTGTCCCGGCGCCCAAATTCCCGCCGGCGAGTGCTGTCCCAGATGCCCCGATGGCCCAGGTAGGCTTCCGAGCCGGGCTGGTGGCCTGGGGGAGTCAGGGCCATTCCGCACCCTTGGCAAACCCGCCTGTAACTGCGCGTCCTCTCCCCTCAGAAGCAGATCAGGACGCGGGAGACTCCGGAGTCCAGGTAACCCTCTGCCCTGATTGTGCCATCGCATGCGCCCCTTCTCTGTTCTCCCTCCCTTCTCTGACCAATGTCTCGTTTCTTCTCGCCCAACCCTATAGGGACCCAAGGGAGACACCGGCCCCCGAGGCCCTAGGGTAAGCGTCGTCCTGGCTGCCCCCCTCCCCGCTGGGGTGGGCGTGGCTCCGGCCTGCGCTCACCGCGGCCCCGCCCTCCGCCCCTGCAGGGACCCGCCGGCCCCCCAGGACGAGATGGCATCCCTGGGCAGCCCGGACTTCCTGGGCCCACCGGACCTCCTGGACCTCCCGGCCCTCCTGGCCTTGGTGGAGTAAGTAGAGAGAGGGTGGGCGGGCCTGTGTGTGCGCCCCTTCTCCCGGGTTAGCTTTGGTTTTCTTTTTCTTCTCTTTCTTTTTTTTTATTTGGAGGGGGTCAGGTAACATAACTATTTTTAAATAATCTCAAACATACGGAAAAGTTGCAAGAATGATGCAGAGAACTTCCACATACCCTTCCCAGTTGATCACATCTGCTCGGGATCTCTGTCTATGTACACAGCATTTTTCCCCTCATCTAAAACTATGATCTAATATGCAGTCCACCTTCACATTTCGCCAATGTCCTAGTAATATCCTTCCGGCATTTTGTTTTCCTAATCCAGGATCCTTAGTTGCCTTTAGTGGTCCTGTCTCTTTAGTCCCCACGAATGTGGGCCATTTCTGAGACTCTGCTTGTCCTTCCCAACACCGGAAGTTTCTGAAGAGCCCAGTTACTCCTTAGAGGCCAGTTCTTCTCCCCCTCTGTTGAGGATTGTCGGAATAATTAGATCCGGGTGAGGCGTTTGGTCAGGCATATTTCACAATCTTTTTCACTGGTCCCAGCACATCCCATCAAGAAGCACATCGTGTCATTTGGCCCCTTATTGCTGATGTCTTCTGCCTTTCTGTGGGACTGTCCTGACCCTGATTTTTCTGCCGCACTCTCTCTTGTTTTTCTAGAACTTCGCTCCCCAGATGTCTTACGGTTATGATGAGAAATCAGTTGGAGCTGCCGTGCCTGGCCCCATGGTGAGCCACCAGGGGTAACAGATGACAGACGCGGGTGGGCATTCGGGGTGGCATAGACGGCTGCAGAGATACCAGCCACCTTTGGACCTTAGAGCCTAGAAAGGACACATGACCACTGCGGCTCCAGCAGGAGGCACTGGGCAGTAGCAGGACGGCCCCCACCTTGTGGTCTCCCACACGTGCCACCATGTCCCCTCTTTCCCTTCTTTCTGCAGGGCCCCTCCGGTCCTCGTGGTCTCCCTGGCCCTCCTGGCTCACCTGTGAGTATCTAGCAGGTGTTCACATGGGCCCCGGGGCTCGGGACTGTTGGAGGGGAGGTTGGGGCGAGAGCAGGAAGGTGTTCAGAGATCTCTTGGTGAGATGGGCACAGCTTGGCAGAGACCTGCCCTTCTGACTCCCCACTCTGTCCTTGTTCTCCAGGGTCCCCAAGGTTTCCAAGGCCCCCCTGGTGAGCCCGGCGAGCCTGGGGCTTCAGTAAGTAGTCTCTATGCAAACACTTCTTCCATGGAAAGACGCCCCACACCCGGGGACTTCCTCTTCCTATTCCTTTCCTCTTCTCTTTTCCTCAGCCTGATTCTCACTGCCCCTTCTCCTATCTCCTCTAGGGTCCCATGGGTCCCCGAGGTCCTCCTGGCCCTCCTGGCAAGAACGGTGATGACGTAAGTAGCCCCTTCAAGAAGGTCCCATCTGATCCCTGGCTTTGGCCTTTAATCCCCACTGTGATGCCCCCACCAGCTTTGGTACTGATTCCCAGAGGAAGTAGGGCGAGTTCTCCCTGACCCACGTGACTGTCCTTGACCAATGATCTTTACTAGTGGGATGTTTTTGTTTCCCAAGCAGGGGTGAAGCAATCCCCAGGTCCACCCCACAGAGTAGGTGACCTTAGCTAGAAGTGCTCTGGTGTACAGGTGGGGAGATTAAAATGTTGGAGACAGAAAGCCACAGAACTCTCTTTGGAGGGACTTGGATTTCAGCCAAAAAGGATTTCATGGTAGATTTAAACTGAACTACAGGTGCAGTGTAAGATCCTAAGCCCCTAAACCTGACTTTCAACAATCCCAAGACGACTGAGACCTTCCCCACGTCCCCAGCCCAGGGACATGGGTGTCATGGCCTTTTCTCTCCCCCTAGGGAGAAGCTGGCAAGCCTGGCCGTCCCGGTGAGCGTGGACCTCCTGGGCCTCAGGTGAGCTGGCGGGAGGCTGGATCCCGGCTTCACCACACTGGGGCCTCAGCCAGGAGCTGTGAGCACCCACTGCATCCTAACGGCCTTCCCTGTCCTTCTCTGCCTTGCTCCCCAGGGTGCTCGGGGATTGCCCGGAACAGCTGGCCTTCCTGGAATGAAGGGACACAGAGTGAGTCCCCCTTTTAGTCCTCTAAGGCCCCAAAGTCCTGGCCTCCCACCATGGCGACCCCTACCCCTACAAGGTCCTGATGTGCTTCGTGGTGGGGGCAGCTACAGAAGTCCCAGGAGACGCAGAGTGGACACCTGAAAAAGTCCCTCCATGGGAAAAAGTCCTGCTAAGCAGATGGGGGCTCTCGGACCAATTGGGAGTCAGTGTGGCTCAGACACAGGGGCATAGCAGGGCGACCTCCCGGGGCTCCTTCACAGGGTCTCACTTTGTGCCTCTCTCCCCTCCCAGGGTTTCAGTGGTCTGGACGGTGCCAAGGGAGATGCTGGTCCTGCTGGTCCCAAGGTAAGAGCCGCCTGAATGTCCTGGTCCTCCCCTTCCTACAGTGCCAAAGATGCACGACGTCCTCACTCTGTCCTCTGTCCTGCAGGGGGAGCCCGGCAGCCCTGGTGAGAATGGAGCTCCTGGCCAGATGGTGAGCGTGCCGTGTCTAACGGGGGCGTGGGCTGCGGGGATCCGACGGAGGCGTGGAGGCACGTGATTGTCTCCCATCTCACCTGGCATCTCTTGGTTCGCTTGTCAGGGCCCCCGTGGTCTGCCTGGTGAGAGAGGCCGCCCTGGACCCCCTGGGCCCGCTGTAAGTATCTCTGGCCCCTTGAGGGATCCCCAGGAGCCACAGGGACCGGCCAGTGCTCAGGAAACCTAACTGGGCCTCCCTTCTCTACAGGGTTCTCGCGGAAATGATGGTGCTACTGGTGCTGCGGGCCCCCCTGTGAGTATGGCTCTGTCCCCGGGGCCTGGGAGCGGGGACAGAAACCCAGGAGCTCTCCTGTCCCAGGCCGTGCCTTGCTGCTGCCGCCTTCCTGCCCGCTGACATCTCTGTCTCGTTCACAGGGCCCCACTGGCCCCGCTGGCCCTCCTGGCTTCCCCGGTGCCGTTGGTGCTAAGGTGAGGCCCTGTCCTCCTCCTGCACAACTCTCACAGGCCACAGGGCCTCGCCCCCCTGCTCCCCAACCAGAGGGACCCAGCGAGGCCTGAGAGAAGCTCATCCCCCAACACCTGCGTCCCGGGGGCCCCTTCCCTGATTTAGACCCCGCATTCTTGGTTTCCTGCGCCTGTCTCTCTCCCCCCACCCTGCAGGGTGCATTCTGATGTGTCCTTTCCTCTGGTCCAGGGTGAATCTGGTCCCCAAGGAGCCCGAGGCTCTGAAGGTCCCCAGGGTGCTCGTGGTGAGCCTGGTCCCCCTGGCCCTGCTGGTGCTGCTGGTCCTGCTGTAAGTGCCCCCCCATGTCCCCTGTGCTGCTTCCCACCCCCACAGTCCTTACCTGTCACTCACTCTCTTCTGTGCCACAGGGAAACCCTGGTGCTGATGGACAACCTGGTGCTAAAGGTGCCAATGTAAGTCTCCTGCCCAGTCTCGCCCCACGCCTCCCCTGCCCTCCTCCCACCTGCCCTGTGCCCTCCACCCCTCTCACCCATCTGCTGCCTTCCCACAGGGAGCTCCTGGTATTGCTGGCGCTCCTGGCTTCCCTGGTGCCCGCGGCCCCTCTGGACCCCAGGGCCCCAGCGGCGCTCCCGGTCCCAAGGGTAACAGCGTAAGTGCAGACCTCTCATTCTGCCCCACCCCATGCCCTGGCTCTCGCGGCCCCATGGCGGGGGGGATGAAGATGCAGGCCAACTGTGCACCCCAACTCTTGGCTCACTTTCCTTCTCTTCCTCCCCTGATGCAGGGCGAACCCGGCGCTCCCGGCAACAAAGGAGACACTGGTGCCAAAGGAGAGCCCGTGAGTCTCTGACACCCCTCCTGGCCTGGAGCCTCTGAAGGAAGGGAGACTCGGGGAAGGAGGGGAGGCCCTTGTCTGCTGGAGGCTGGAAGCTCACCAAGCCTGCCCCCTCTTCTGCCCGCCCCAGGGCCCCGTTGGTGTTCAAGGTCCCCCCGGCCCTGCTGGGGAAGAAGGAAAGCGTGGAGCCCGAGGTGAACCAGGACCTGCTGGCCTGCCCGGACCCCCTGGCGAGCGTGTACGTCCCCTGCCCCCTTCTCCTTCCCACGCCCAGAGCCTACCTGGTGTCCCTCCCAGGTAGGTGTCCCTGAGCTCACCCGCCTCCTCTCCTCCCACAGGGTGGACCTGGCAGCCGCGGCTTCCCCGGTGCAGATGGTGTGGCTGGTCCCAAGGTGAGCAAGCTCTCTTCATGGCAGAGGTTGGCCCATGGGTGGCCCTTCTGCTGGTGGTGTGGCCCTGCCCCTCCCAGTGCCCGCTGCCCAGCCACTAGCACGGCTGTACCCCCTCTTTCTCATCTCCAGTGCCCACCAGTGTCCCTCAATGCCCACCTGGACCAGCCTCCCCACCCCTCAGGCCCAGGGCAGAGACCCTGACCTCCTGTGACTTCCTCCCCCAACCAGGGTCCCTCTGGTGAACGTGGTGCTCCCGGCCCTGCTGGCCCCAAAGGTTCCCCTGGTGAAGCCGGACGCCCTGGCGAAGCTGGTCTGCCTGGTGCCAAGGTGAGAGCGGGCCCATCAGCCCAGCTCGGCCCGGGCCCTGCATGTCTTGTGTGGAGTTTGGGATGAGGCATTCTGGGCCCGCAGTGCTCACGCCTGCCTCTGCATCCCTCAGGGTCTCACTGGAAGCCCTGGCAGCCCCGGTCCTGATGGCAAAACTGGCCCCCCTGTAAGTATGGCTCCCCGTGGACCCCTCTCGCCCTCCTTGTGCTCCCTCTGTCCTCACCACTACCTTTCGGCTTCCCTTCCCCAGGGTCCCGCTGGTCAAGATGGTCGCCCCGGCCCCCCCGGGCCCCCTGGTGCCCGTGGTCAGGCTGGTGTGATGGGATTCCCGGGACCTAAAGGTGCTGCTGTGAGTATTCAGTGGAAGCGACGTGGAGCCGGGCATAGGACACCTCGGAGGCCAGAGTTCTGGGCTCTGTCCCAGCTCTGTGAACTTTCTGTGTGACCTCAGGCTGCTCACTGCCCCTTTCTGGGCCTTAGACTGTAAAATGAAAGCCTTCTCCTGGCTCTAGGGTCACTGCTCTGTACCTGGAAATAAGTATTGTTGGTGGCCCTCCCCTCCCACACAGGGCTAGGTGGGCCTTTTACAGGAGAGTCACCCCCAAATTTGGTGGGTTCTTTGAGGTTCGAGAGGAGGAGGCAAAAGCCTTTTGTAGCTCAGGCTGCTGGGCATGAGGTTTTAGGGAGGCTAAGGAACTAACTACAAAAGCCACAGGCGTCCCCAAGGGTTGTAGACAGAGCCTGCGGTGTTTTGGGGCAAAAAACAAAGCCCCTGAACAAAGACTGCATCGTGCCTGTGCCCGACAACGTAGACAGGAAGACTCAGGTTTCTCCTCGGCCCTCAACTCTGACCCCCTTTCTGCACAGGGAGAGCCCGGCAAAGCTGGAGAACGGGGTGTGCCTGGACCCCCTGGCGCTGTCGTAAGTGTCTCCTTCCTTCCCCCACTCTGCTGCCATCTGCTGTGTCCCTGTGACCCCAGCCATCAGCCCCACCCCCCTGAGCTCTTCCCTTTCTGCCCATAGGGTCCCGCTGGCAAAGATGGCGAAGCTGGAGCTCAGGGAGCCCCTGGTCCTGCTGTAAGTGTCCCTCCCGGGGAGCGCCCTGCCCTTCTCTCCCCAGACTGCCCATGACCTCGGCATTCTCCCCTTGACAGGGTCCCGCTGGAGAGAGAGGCGAACAAGGCCCCGCCGGCTCCCCCGGGTTCCAGGTGAGGCCTTCTGGCTGCCAGGCTGTGTGGAGAGGAGCAGGTGCTTCTGTTCCCCTCCACATTCTGACCCCTTCTTCTCCCCGCCACTTCCCACCTGCAGGGTCTCCCTGGCCCCGCTGGTCCTCCCGGTGAAGCAGGCAAACCTGGTGAACAGGTAAGAGGAAGCAGCGCCCAGGGGTGGGGGGAAGGCAGGAAACGAAGCGGGACAGGCCACTGCCTGGGGACTGAGGCTAGACCTCAGGAAGGACGTCCTGTGATGAGGGAGCCATGTGGAGGGAAACAGGAAGCTGTAGATGGGATCTGCAGGACTGCTAGACCAGGCCGCTCCTTTTACCAACTGCTGGGATACTCTGGCTTTCCCTGCAGCTTTCTTGTTGCAGGTATGGGGAGGAGGGAGGCATTTGACTCAGCAGGAGGAGTAGAGGGGCCATAAGGTAAAATCCCAGTTCCATGCTGACAGGGGGTTCCTCTCATCACGGCCCCCAAGCCTGGGCCCCGGGAAGAGGGACAGGAGCTCTTTCTCATGCAGAGGACCCCACAGGTTTGCTCACTGTTGCTCTCTCAACCCCCACCAGGGTCTTCCTGGCGACCTTGGCGCCCCCGGCCCCTCCGGAGCGAGAGTAAGTGGATTCTTCCTCTCCTCGCTCCGCTCCCCGCTCAATGCCCGGCCTTGCCTTTGCCGCCACACGCCGTCTTTCCCTCCTAGGGCGAGAGAGGTTTCCCTGGCGAGCGTGGTGTGCAAGGTCCCCCCGGTCCTGCTGGTCCACGCGGATCCAATGGTGCTCCTGGCAACGATGGTGCCAAGGTGAGAAGTCCCCCCGCCAGGACAGGGGTGACTGGCTGTGGCCAAGGCTTCGGAGCTGGGGGAGGGTCGGGGCCAGTGAGGGGAGGGCCGGGCTGTGTCCTTGGCCTCGGAAGCAGACCTGGGAGCCTCCAGATGGGGGCTCAGGGCTTGCGCCCACTTCTGGACCCCAGGCCTCACCCCAGCCTTCTTGGTTGTCACCTAGGGTGATGCTGGTGCCCCCGGAGCTCCCGGTAGCCAGGGTGCCCCTGGTCTTCAGGGAATGCCTGGTGAACGGGGCGCAGCTGGTCTTCCAGGTCCTAAGGGTGACCGAGTAAGTTTGATACTTTCCTCTCCTGAGCTCTCCACGGCTTCCGTCTGTTTTCTGCTTTGGGTCCCTTGCCATTGCCCTGAGATCTTTCCCTCCTCTTCTTCATCCTTCTTTCTTCCCGACTCTGGCCCCTTGCTGCTGAATCTCTGCCTGTGGTCCAGGCCCTGCTCCATGCGAGTTACCATGGTGATGAGATGTGGGGCATCTCCTTGATGGAGGATGCTGTATTCATCCTCTTTCACAAGTCAGGGGCTCTCAGCCTAGATGGCCCCCAAATCCCTAGGCTCCTGCACCCTGACACAGGCGCAGTGGGCAGGGCCTCGCCGGGGCTTCCAGACACAAGCAGAACCCTGCAGGTCACCTCCTGGCCCCACACTGGAAGTCTCAGGCTTTTCCTTCTCTTCAGGGTGATGCTGGTCCCAAAGGTGCCGATGGTACTCCTGGCAAAGATGGTCCTCGTGGCCTGACTGGCCCCATTGGTCCTCCTGGCCCTGCTGGTGCCTCTGGTGACAAGGTGAGTGACCACCTTCCCACTTTCTTCCCCAACTCACGGCCTCCCCAGCCAGGTCCTGCCACGCCCAGCTTGCGACCAGGAAGCTGGAGGGACCAGAGGGAGGCTCTCCAGGGGTCGCTGGCCGGGATGCTCAGGGTGGCCCTCTCACCCTGAGCCTCTTGTCCCTCCTTGTCAGGGTGAATCTGGTCCCAGTGGCCCTGCTGGTCCCACCGGAGCCCGAGGTGCCCCCGTAAGTACAGAAGACCCTGGTAGAACTTGTGCTCAGCCCCTCTCTCCCGGCCTCCTTCCTGTCCCTCCTCCTCCCTCCCAGCCACCCCTCTCCCCTCCTTGCCTGAAGTCAAGGTGTCCCCCCAATTTGCCTCTTTCTCTTCCAGGGAGACCGTGGTGAGCCTGGTCCCCCCGGCCCTGCTGGCTTTGCTGGCCCCCCTGTGAGTACCAAGGCCTCTCCATGTTGTCACCCCGCTGGCCACATGGGGTGTGGGGCCTCGGCCACTGAGTGAGGACAGAGGTCCCAGGCTCTCCACCACTCACTGCCCTCCCTCCTGCCCCAGGGTGCTGACGGCCAACCTGGTGCTAAAGGCGAACCTGGTGATGCTGGTGCTAAAGGCGACGCTGGTCCTCCTGGCCCTGCTGGCCCTGCTGGACCCCCCGGCCCCATTGTGAGTACCCCTGCCCCTGCGCCCTCCACTGCAAAGACCCTGACTTGGACCGGGCCGGCCTGAGCCTGTCCTCTGTGCTCTCCCGCAGGGTAATGTTGGTGCTCCTGGACCCAAAGGTGCTCGTGGCAGTGCTGGTCCCCCTGTGAGTACTGCCCGCCTCTCCGGAGAGCCTGTCAGCAGCTGGCAGTGGGAGGGGCCGGGCCAGGCCAGCGGCTGTCCCTGTCCTGACCATCCTGTCCTCCCTTCTCTCCTGCCAGGGTGCTACTGGTTTCCCTGGTGCTGCTGGCCGAGTCGGTCCCCCTGGCCCCTCCGTGAGTATCTGTAATGGCACCCACGGCTGTGCTGCCAGGAGGACGGGGACCCCACCCAGGCCCCCCTAATGCTCCAGAAGCCACTGGAGTCTGACAGCCCCTCTTGTCCCCCTGCAGGGAAATGCTGGACCCCCTGGCCCTCCTGGACCTGGTGGCAAAGAAGGTGCCAAAGGTGTCCGCGGTGAGACTGGCCCCGCTGGACGCCCCGGTGAAGCTGGTCCCCCCGGTCCCCCTGGCCCTGCTGGCGAGAAAGGATCCCCTGGTGCTGACGGACCTGCTGTAAGTGCCAGTTCAGCTCCCCACCACTCCGGAGTGGCCCCTGAGTCACTGTGCAGCACCTCACCCCCATCTGCCCCCCACAGGGTGCCCCCGGAACCCCCGGACCTCAGGGTATTGCTGGACAGCGTGGCGTGGTCGGCCTGCCCGGACAGAGAGGAGAAAGAGGCTTCCCTGGCCTTCCCGGCCCCTCTGTGAGTCCCTTCACCTTGGGGTCCCCAGGAACTGTCCCCAGACTGGGAGGGTGCAGGGTGGACCGGAGGAGGACAGATGGGACAGAGACGCTCTCAGGGGCCCCAGCCACCCCCAACCTACCCCTGCACTGACTCTTTCTCCCCGCTTAGGGTGAGCCTGGCAAACAAGGTCCTTCTGGATCAAGTGGCGAACGTGGTCCCCCCGGCCCCATGGGCCCCCCTGGTCTGGCTGGACCCCCTGGTGAATCTGGACGAGAGGTGAGCAGTCCTCAGACCCCAGGCCCTAGAGTGCATGCCCACAGCAAGGCCACAGGGCCTGTCCTGAGTCCCTCTCTGTGACGCTCTTCCCTCTGCAGGGCTCCCCCGGTGCTGAAGGCTCTCCCGGACGAGACGGCTCTCCCGGCCCCAAGGTAAGAGGGCTGGACCCCAGCACTGCAGCACTACCAGCCCCGTGCCCACCCAGCCTGGGCCCGTCCTCGGGTGCTGACCCATTGTCCCTGCCCTTGCCCCCCAGGGTGAGCGTGGTGAAACCGGCCCTGCTGGACCCCCTGGTGCTCCTGGTGCCCCTGGCGCCCCTGGCCCCGTCGGCCCTGCTGGCAAGAGTGGCGATCGTGGTGAGACCGTAAGTAGGCGGGCTCGGCTCAGGCCAGGGATTCTGGGGACAGATGGCGACATCGGCCAGGCAGGGAGAGGAGAGGCAAGTTTGTGAGACATCTGCATCCTCGGCCTCCTTGGAAAATCAGAGCTCGGCCTCAGGACCCTCATCCAGAGCCCCTCTCCTGGTGACAGGAACCGGCCCGTGGGAAGTTTATAGGGGGTCAGGAGAAGCGGCCACATGGGGGGACATGGACACGGTGGGCTGCCTCGGCCAGGGTCCAACTACTCTCTCTGCTCTCCCCAGGGTCCTGCTGGTCCTGCTGGTCCCATCGGCCCTGCTGGTGCCCGTGGCCCTGCTGTAAGTGGCCCACACCAACCCCCTGACCTCAAAACCCTCACCCAGTGTGGATCACACTCCACTCAGTCCCAAAGGGGCTTCCACCTGACAGCCTGTCCCCCACTCTCTTCCAGGGACCCCAAGGCCCCCGTGGTGACAAGGGTGAGACAGGCGAACAGGGTGACAGAGGCATCAAGGGTCACCGCGGCTTCTCTGGTCTCCAGGGTCCCCCCGGTCCTCCTGTGAGTATGCTCGGGCTCTCAGGTCCTCTGCCACTGCACCTTCTTTGTCATCTCCCCATGCTGTGCTGGGTGACGGTGGGGGGGCGGGGGCGGTGGACAGTAGACACCTGCCTCAGTTTCCCCTCTGAAGAGCCACTCTGGATCCTCCGTCATGGGGACTGGGGACTAAAGGTTTATGGCCATTTCCGAGTAGCTTCTGAGAGGGATTGGAAGAGAGGCTCAGCCTATGAGGAGGCTGGGGCAAGATTTCCCCAGTAGGGAGAGGGGTGGGCTGCCCACCCTGCCCACCCTGCCCTCTGGGTCCCCTGCCTGTCCCAAGCCTGCACTGGACCCGCACTGGGCCTGAACTGTCTTTGTCTCTGTGCGTCAGGGCTCTCCTGGTGAACAAGGTCCTTCTGGAGCTTCTGGTCCTGCTGGTCCCCGAGTAAGTTGGGTCTTCCCAGGTCCCCCGGCCAGGCTTGCCTTGGGGACCTTCCCCAGGGACCCAGGAAGAAGGCTCCTGGACAGTCTTGTCCAGTGCCTGGTCCGGCAGGCAAGGCGATGGGTGTCTCCGTTGGAATTGGGATCGTTTCCAGGAGGATTTCTCCCTCCGTCTCTCCTCCAGGGTCCTCCCGGGTCTGCTGGTTCTCCCGGCAAGGATGGGCTCAATGGCCTGCCTGGCCCCATCGGTCCCCCTGGTCCTCGGGGTCGCACTGGTGATGCTGGTCCTGTTGTACGTAGCCCCACCCCCTTCGCCTCATGTCCCTCCAGCCCCAAGAGGCCTCGCTCGGACACTGGTAACCCCCGATCTCCTCCCTTTCTGCACAGGGTCCCGCCGGCCCTCCTGGACCCCCTGGTCCCCCTGGTCCTCCCAGCGGCGGTTACGACTTAAGCTTCCTGCCCCAGCCATCTCAGGAGAAGGCTGGCGATGGCCGCTACTACCGGGCTGATGACGCCAACGTGGTCCGTGACCGTGACCTCGAGGTGGACACCACACTCAAGACCCTGAGCCAGCAGATCGAGAACATCCGCAGCCCTGAAGGCACCCGCAAGAACCCCGCCCGCACCTGCCGTGACCTCAAGATGTGCCACCCCGACTGGAAGAGCGGTGAGGGCCTGCCCTGGCTGCCCCTTCCTCCTCCTCCTCCTGCCGTGCCGGCCTCCCTGCGCTCTCAGGGGCTACCTCTCCTGCTCCCCTGACTCCCCTCGTCCTGCCCCGCCGCAGGAGAGTACTGGATCGACCCCAACCAAGGCTGCAACCTGGACGCCATCAAGGTGTTCTGCAACATGGAGACGGGAGAGAGCTGCGTGTACCCAGTTCAGCCCACCGTGGCTCTGAAGGCCTGGTACATCAGCAAGAACCTCAAGGAGAGGAACCACGTCTGGTTCGGCGAGAGCATGGACGGTGGATTCCAGGTGCATGAGCTGGACCCTAGGCCCATGTTTGGGAGATGCTAGCCCAGTGCCCAGGAGGGACAGAGCCAGGCTGGGGAGGGAGCCTGGGTCCTTGCTGCCGGCTCAGACGCAGGTGCCCATGGGCAGCGAGAGCTCTCTTGAGCTGAGTTAGCCGGGCACAGTGCTGTCAGCGGACTTGAGGACGGAGGCCAGGGCAGAGGCCCCGAAGTTTCACTCACCCCCGGCTCTGTCACCTCCCCTGCAGTTCAAGTATGGCAGCCCAGACTCCGAACCTGCTGACGTGGCCATCCAGCTGACCTTCCTGCGCCTGATGTCCACCGAGGCCTCCCAGAACATCACCTACCACTGCAAGAACAGCGTGGCCTACCTGGATCAGCAGACCGGAAACCTCAAGAAGTCTCTGCTCCTCCAGGGCTCCAATGACATCGAGCTCCGGGGCGAGGGCAACAGCCGCTTCACTTACGTGGCCCTGGAGGACGGCTGCACGGTGAGTCCCCGGGACCCTTGGCTCTAGGTTTTGGCTCTCAGGGTGACCCGGCTTGCTGGCTCCATCTCTGCCCTTGGTAATGACCCGTCCCTTGCCTCCCTTACCCCAGAGTCACACAGGAGCCTGGGGCAAGACAGTCATCGAATACAGAACCACCAAGACCTCCCGCCTCCCCATCATCGACGTGGCCCCCTTGGACATTGGCTCCCCAGACCAGGAATTCGGCTTTGACGTTAGCCCTGTCTGCTTCGTGTAAACCCCCTCCACTCCACCCTGGCTCACTCCCACCCAGCCCACTCCCCTTCCCGGAAACAGAAAAACAACCCAAACTGAATCCCCCCAAAAGCCAAAAAAATGGGAGACAATTTCACATGGACTTTGGAAAACATTTTTTTTTTCCTTTACATTCATCTCTCGAACTTAGTTTTTTTTCTTTGACCAACTGAACATGACCAAAAACCAAAAATGCATTGAACCTTACGGGAAAAAAAAAAAAAGAATAAATAAATAAGTTTTTAAAAAAGGAAGCTTGGTCCACTTGCTTGAAGACCCTGTGGGGGTAAGTCTTTTTCTGCCCGTTGGGCTTATGATACCCCAATGCTGCCCTTTCTGCTCTTTTTTCCACCCCTTCTTGGGGCCTCTCTTCCACTGTTCCCCAAATCCAAGTCGCCCGCAAAGGCACAAGAAACAGTGCATTGTCTGCTCAGCAACCAAAGGCAATGCTGAAACATCTAAGTGGCCTCCAACTCCCAGCCCACTCCGGCTGCCTGATACACCCAGTGCTGGGGAGATCCGGGGTTCCCAGACTGCCAAAGGAGCCCACCCATCTGGCATCCCCAAGGCCTCTGCAACACACCCCACTTTGTTTTTGAGAGGGCCCTTCCCGGGGGTCTCGAGAGAGGGGCAGGGCCACGGCACCGCAGAGCAGAGACGTCGGACTTGGGGGAGCGCCTGGAGCCCCTTGTGCGCCCGGCTGGGTGGGAGAGATGTTCTGTTCCTTGTGTAACTGTGTTGCTAAAGACTGACTACCTCGTTCTTGTCTTGTGTGTCACCAGCGACTGTGAGGGGCGGGGGCAGCGACCACCCCATTTGATACCAAAGGTGCTACATCAATGTGGGGGGGGGTGGAGGAGGAATTTCTGGTGCTAAAAAAGTTGGGGTGCCCCCAGGCCAACAAATGTTCCTTTTTGTTCAAAGTCTTCTGCTCTTCAGCTCTTTCTTTCCTTCTTTCGGTCTTCCTTGCAGATGGGGACTCGTGAATTTTTTTTCTAACGGTGCTATTTAATGTGGGGGGAAAGGGCTGGCTCCAGCCTGCCCCTCTCCTCCCTCTCCCCACCCTGCCTCTCTGACTTCTCCTCTGAAGCCCTCCCTCCTGCACCTCTGTACTCCGTGGTTTTCAGATAACAGCTTCCCAAAGCACAAAGCAGTTTTTGCCCCAGGGTGGGAGGAAGCAAGAGACTCTGTACCTATTTTGTATGTGTATAATAATAATTTGAGATGTTTTTAATTATTTTGATTGCTGGAATAAAGCATGTGGAAATGACCCAGACACTTCTGCAGTGGCCTCTTCATTTCCTTCCTGGGCTTTCGGGGAGGGAGAGATCTAGGGGGTGGGGGGTTGGGGTGGGTGGGTTCATCTTCCATCTGCTGCCCTTTCCCTGTACCCCTTCTAGACTGGATCCCCCCACTTCCTCTTGCCTTTCTTGTACCTTAAACCTTTTTCTCTCTTTCATTTCTCTTTCTCTTGCAATTCTCCTTGTGTTTTTCCAAGCCCTCTTGTACCCTGTAGTGCCACTCAGGCAGCCCCTACTACATGGCAATACACGTGCATACACACATGCATGCACACGCACATTTCCCTTCGGATCTCAGCTTGGCAAACCTCTTGCCCTCTCTCCCAACAGTGCCAGCAACTTTCCAGGCTGTGGGCACCCTGCAGGGTTGGGGTCTAAGGGAAGTGTTGCCCAGGGTCCTGGGAGGAGGGGAGACGTGCTATTGGTAAGGAGGACCTCGGACGGACCCCATCCTCTTCCCCAGACAAACATGGTGGGCACCTGGCCTTTACCCTGGGGAGCAAGCAGTCCAGCAAGAGAGGGGGCCTCCTGGGCCCGCTGGGGTGGGGGAGTGCCTAGGAGGAGGCCAGGAACAAGGAAAGCTCCTGTTTGCTCATGGGAGGGAGGAGGTGGCCCAGCCCCTGGGAGCATCTCCTTGAGGCCTCGAGGAGCTTCGAGAAAGCACCTGTAGGGAGCTCCCTGGAAGGACAGGGCCCTTGCTCAGCCAGCAGAGAATGCAAGGGTCCCCTCGCTCGAGCCATTCTGCCCAGCAGCTACTTCCTGCTTGCTTCTTTCCTGTTCTTTTCTTTCCCCAAATTCTTGCTTCCCCTTCCTCCTTCTTTTCCCTCCTCTTCTGCTTGGCTCTCCTTGCCTAGCTGAGAACCTGAGGGCCCCAGAGGGGAGGGGACTGGTTGGGTCCCCATCTCAGGGAACAGGGACAGTGGTGTGTGTGGTCAGTGGGGGACAGAGAACCCAGATTGTTGGGAACCTGGAGTGGACAGGGAGACAGAGATGACAGCTGTCTCTCCCTCTCACCCAGGGCCTCAAGGCCCAAACTGCAGGGGAAGGGGAAGCCTGTGTCCTATGTCCCTCCCTGGGTCTGCAGAGAGCAGGATGAGTCTGTGCAGCCATTCATCCTTAAATGCATGCTTAGTGCCACTGTTGTGGCTGTCATCGAGTACTTGTGGTTATTAATTTGGGTCTTTAATAATTCATCATTAGAGCCTGTACCATGTTAGGACAGTGTAAAGTGGGAATTAGTCTAGAAATTATGGTACAGAAAGCAAAGACTTAGTCGAATGCAGATTATCCGAAGTTGTGTGAACAATGGATTGGCGCATTGATTTCTTGGTGACACCTGCCTGCCTGCCACTCGGCCCTGGTAATCACCATCTACCTGAACCTCTGGCCCTTGGGACTCTGGCCCCTTACAGAGCTAGAGGCATCCTGAGCTGAGATTCCAAGACTCTACCTGTCCAGGGCCGCTGCCCCTCCATGGCCCACACCTGTCACACCAGTCAAAGAGGGTGACTGCAGTTTCCAACACACACCCACTTCCCACATTATGCCTCTTCCCACCCTGGACGTGATGTCCCTTCTCTCTGCCTGCTTGAGACCCGGCCTCTAGGCCAGGCTCCCGTGGGTCAGGACATCCCTTCTCCTGCCCAGCCCAGGCTCAGCTGGGCCCTCCGAGTTCCCAGAGCTCTCTGCCATCCACCCCAGAGACTGGACACTGTCACTGCAGGCCTATTATTCTGCTCCCATCTGATCTTCTCTCCAGCCAGAGGCCAGATGATGCCATGCAGGGCGGAGCATGGAGTTGGTGTAGACACGGGAGAGAGGAGCAAGCAGGCAGGCATGTGAGCTGGAGAGGTAGGTGTCCCTTAGGCTCACCTGTGCACCGGTGAGGCCCACATGAAGGGCAGTAAGTGAAAGCCAGCCTTCAGTTCTGAGCACTTCAAATGTGGCTAGCGCCGAGGGACAAAATTCTTACTTTCACTAATTTCGATGAATTTGGGTCCAGCATAGCATGGCTTTGTGGCGGAGGAGCAAAAGAGCCTCTCACTACACACGTGGGTCCGCGGGTGTGGTGTGTACACACATGTGCATGTATGTGGGCTTTTGCACTCCATGTCAGGGGTGTGGAGGTGGCAGGTCTCGTGTGGTTCCGTGTCCGTGTCACCTGGTGAGGGCCAGAATACGGTTTGAGTGCAGTGCGGGATAGGAGGAGAAGGGGACAAAGGGACCATTGTACCAGGCTCCCAACTCAAACCCTCCTTTCTGCTGACATCACAGCTGCCCTAAATATAGCTGCCAGGCCTCATCCCCGGGACCCTCGCTGTCCCCGTGCAGAGGCACAGTGCCTGCGGCTCCCAGGGCTGCTCTGCATTCGGACTTACCTTTGTCTCCTCTATAGGGAGAAGACTAAGTTCCTGTGGATAATTTTCAGTCAAATCCAGATGGAAAATTCTAGAAAGAAAAGAAGCTTCATTTGGATTTTTTGTTTTTTGTTTTTTGGGGTTTTTTTGTTTTTATTTTGGCACCAGGGATCAAACTCATGGCCTTGCACTTGTGATGCAGGCACGGTGCCACTGAGCTAAATCCCCGGCCCAGCTTCATCTGGATTTTTCACTCTTGCTGCTTCCTTGGAATCCTGGGTCCCTTCGGGGAGCTGGACTAGACCATCTCCTGGCAGAATTTTCTATGACCAGAATATGGTGGGTTTTCCTTCCTTTTCTTTCAGCTTCTTAACCCTTGCTTCCCTGGCACCTCCAAGATCTCCCTTCATAGGCAGAGCTGGGCGAAGTAGAGGGGGGAGGTGGAGGAGGTGCCTGTGTGAGCTGGGGGTGCAGGTGGAGATGTGGGGCCTCCATGAGGAGAGGCCAGAGATGGCAAAGGAGGGAAGCAGTAGCCAGATCTGCACACAGTGAGGGCAGGATCCTCAAGGGGAGGCGGTAGAGGAGACGCCATGTGAGTCGGAGAAGGCATGGGTGACAGCATTTGGGACAAATGTGTTTCTGTCTGTGTGAACTCGGGTGGATAGGAGCAGGCATCGAGGGGTGTGGGAAGATCAGCAAAGGGTGGGTGTGGGAAAGCACTGCCACCAAAGTCCCCGGTGCTGGTGAGAAGCTGTGTTCCCTGGTCCCCTCCTGGGTGTGTGCATGGAAGGCAACAGATTGGGCTGGGCACATGTTGATGGCTCAGGAGGTGAGACCCGTGCAGGCTGGGCTAGGCCAGGCCGGGAGGGAGGTATCGGAGGGACTCGAGGTGTGGGCAAAGTGGGGTTCTCCGGGAGGGTGAGGAAGGAAGGCTGCGGAGAGCCGAAGTGGGGACCCAGGAGTACATGGAGCAAGGAGGCCACAGGCCAAAACCTGGGGGAGTCTGGCTGTGCGGTCCAGAGCTCGGCGGATGCATGCAGAAGCCCGGATGAGCAGGTGTTCTGCAGAAAGCAAGGAGAGGCCGGAGTCTGGTGCTGAGACAACTCGGAGTACAGACAAAGACAGCCATGAAATCAGCACAGAAATAGAACGGGTGCCATGTGCAACTTCATTTTCTAGCAGCCATGTTTAAAAAAAGAGACAAGATCGCTTCTCGGCCTTTTGGCTCAGGTCAAGTGTAAAAAGAAACAAGTAAAACTCATTTAATAATGCCTTTTACTTAACCTGACACATCCCCAGATACCACAGCACCCTCCCTCCATTTCTGACACGCCACAGTTTAGCCCGGTTGCACCGCAAGTCTTTGGTGGCCACAGGGCAGCCCATCAAAAGCCTGCACCCTAAACTCGCAGGGAGAAATGGAACTTTCCACCAGGCACACGTGGAACTGGAGCCCCTTTAGTCTGGATCCTAGGGGTGAGGAGACTCCCCAGGACCTCTGGCTTGCACGCAATAACGTTCCTTTCCTGGAGCTCCCAGCGTGCTGGTCCTTGGGAAGAGCTCCCACAGCGGCCAAGGCAGGCGTGACCACCCCCTTGGAAGTTCACACACCACACACGGGACGCCATGGGCAGGGCCCTCGGTGGGACTGGAGGAGGTGGGGTGTGGGAGAGTACAGGGCTGAGTCTTGAGGGGCTGGGGGGATCCTGGTCAGTGACTACGGGGGTGACTGCTGGGTGGAATCTTACCCTTGTCCCTGGTGCTGGCGGAGGCTGTGTCCCCATGGCCCCTCCTGGGTGTGTGCATGGAAGTCACCAGGTTGGGCTGGGGTGTGGCAGGCGCTCACCTGTGCACACATTGAACGTGGGCAGGGCAGAGAGAGGCGGAGCACCTCCACTCCCTGTGCAGGGAATGATGGCAGTTTGGTCACTCCCCAGTGAGAAGAGGGGCACTGAATGTGCCTGTGCCCCCCCCCCCGCTACTGGCACCTGGGTGGCTGTGTGTGCCCAGCCGCTGATCCTTGTCCTCCACTCCCCACACCTTCCCAGCTATTTGTCTGAGCCATTTCCTCTCCGGCTGGCCGGCAGCCAGGCTCCCGTGAGCGAGCGCGCCTGGGAGCCCAGCAGGGAAGGAGTGGCAGCCAAGACCCGAGGCCAGGCCCGGAGGAGAGGGAGGGAGGAGCTGGCTTTGCACACTTCACTCCCTCACCGGCCTCAGGTTGGCCCGGACAGACTGGGCGGGGGCACAGGAGGAGCCAGCCAGACAGCAGGCGGGTAGCCCGCTCCTCCACCCCAGCAGATTCTGTGTGATGCCTGTGATGCGATGCATGTGCTTTCCGTCGGATACTGGCCCAGGAGGGAGGAGGAAATGGCGGAGGGGAAGTCGCAGTCCAAGAGCCTGTTTGGTTTGGGGCTGGGTGCCCAGAGCTACCCCTTCAACAAGGCCTCAGTACCCCTTAGGGACTCCGTGTACCCATTAACAGTTAATGGGCACCGGTGCCCAGCGAAGGTGGGGCAGAGAGCTGTAGAGGCTTCAGCAATGGCCTTGCTCAGCCCTTCGCCCAGAACTGTGAGCAGCCAGGGGCCATAGAACATGCCTGCAATCCCAGCACTCAGGAGGCTGAGGCGGAAGGCTCTGCTGCCAGTTCAAGGCCACCCTGGACTACACAGTGAGATCCTGTCTCAAAAAACAAAAATAACAAAAATAACAAAGCAAACAAAGAGAACTGAGCACGAGAAAAGGAATCAAGATACATCATGTAAAGGTATAAATTCCCTATGATGAATATAATCATCATGTGAATCTAAATTCTACCAATAAAATTAAAAATGAAAAAACAAAACAAAACAGAAAAAGAACTGAGTGCAAACCCAGACCACAGTGCCCCCCCCCCCCGCTCAGGGTTTAGTCCCTTCCTGCGGCTCCCCCAGCCCTTCAAGTGTGCACGTGGGGCCCTCGGAGCCGGTGGCCAAAGACGGCGTTCTAGTGCAGGAAGCAGATGGAAACAGTGAGCCCCGACAGCCTCTCCTCTCACAGAGCTGGGGGTGCTAGGAAGGAGGCCCTGGGTGGGAGTTGTGTGGACTGGGGGCTCCCAGCCGCGGAGAAGGGAAGGGATAGGAGGTGGCTGCCGGGCCTTGTGTGGACCCTCTTGCACCTGCCACCTGGAGAAGGCCTGGCATGTTCCCTGCTCCTCTGCTGTCATTTAGCTGCTCCTCTCTCAGGCTGTCCTCAGGAGGAAGCTATAACACATTGCCCCGGAGACAGCGCTGATGACAGTGGGAGGGCAGAGTGGCCACCTGGGAAAGCAGCCTCGGGTCTCTGCATGGCCAGCTGAGCTCTCCAGGACTGTGCGGACACCACGCTGGTGACACTCAGCGCAGCAAGAACCCAACTAAAGCTCCAGGTAGGGGCCTGGACCTCCTCCTTTGCCGACCCTCCAGAAGGCAGTGTGTGAGCAGACAGGCCAGGTTCTAAACCAAGCTCTGACACCAGCTTGTTCTGTGAGCTTGGGTCTGTCACTCTCCCTAGGCCTCAGTTTCCCTATCTATAAAATGGGGATGATGATCCACTCATCTGTCGTTGTCCAGTTTGTGTGACAGCTGCACATAGAAGAGCCTTCCCTCTTCCGGGGGATTTGAAAAGACAGCAAATGCCAAGAGTCCAAAGGGCAGGCTGGCAGCCCCGGGGGACCCCAGAAGGCAGAAAGAGCAATGCGGGCAGTGAGGACCTCGGGAGGCTGCAGAGAGGAAGGCTCTGGCGGCAGTAGACAGTAAGCAGCAGGCATTTATTCCGGGAATCCAGACTCCAAACACCTCCCAACACTCTGCTTCCTCTGAGCGTGGGGTCCAACAGGGCCAGGAGCTAGAATCAGCCCTTGCCAAGGATCAGCAGCTCTCTGAGTGGAGAGAGAAGGGGGGAGGAGGTCAGGGCTGAAACTGGAAGAGGAACGGCCTGGGAGCCATGCTGGTACCCTGCAGCTTCCCTGCAGGCACAGGCAGGTCTATGGGCCCCTTCCCCTGACCTCTCCCAACCCACCACTGCCCCAGCCTTGCTTCCAGAAATGATCCTGGCACTGCCCAGCCAGACCCACCTCGCGGGGCCCTCAGGGCTGGTCCAGGATGAGGGGCACCTGGGCGCTGTCCACACGGGGTGGCAGCCCCTCGCCTGTGCGCACATTGAACATGGGCAGGGTGGAGAGAGGCCGGGGCACCTCGCGGGTGGCCGCCATCTGCCGCAGCTCCTCCGTGTTCTGGAGAATGGTGCTGTGGTGGACCATCTGGATGCTGGGGGAAGGGTGGGAGTCAGCCCCAGGTCCAGCCTGGCCGGAGGGGGCCGGATGCCCACACAGGAAGTGGGAACAGGGAGCAAACAGGAAGTTTTATGGTGCCTGCTGTACCTCACCATGGAGGCACAAGCTTTGGGTCCAGACAGCCGGGCTTCAAAGCTGTATGTTCCTGGCCACTGTTAGCAATGTTGTGTCTCAGTTTTCCCTACCTCCTAGATTGTTGGGACAATTACACGAAAAAATGCGGCTTGGTGTTTAGCAGAGTAGCCAGCACGGGGCAAGTGCTCATTAGACACTAAGACACTGATAGATTTGTGGATGTATATTTGCAGAGGCCGGAGTCTGCCAGGTTAATAATCTCTGTATCCGTGTGTGGGTTTTGGAGATCGAACCTAGGGCCTTTGCACTGAGCTCCATCCCCAGCCCATTTTTTATTTTTTACTTTGAGACAGAGTCCCACTAAGTTTACACCCTCCTTCAATACAAATTCCAAGCCAGGCATAATGGTGCACATCATCTCAGCACTCGGGAGGCTGAGGAGAACTGCCGAGAGTTCGAGGCCAGCCTGGGCTATATAGTGAGTTCAAGGCCACCCTGGACTACATAGAGAGACCTTGTCTCAAAAAAAGAAAATACAAATTCCACCCACTGTGGGGCCCGTCCTTCGCTCCCTCCTGCACCCGAGCCCCCAGCCCTCTCCAGCCTGTACCAGTGCTGACCGGCTCCCAGCACTCTCCTGCCTGCTGTCTCTGTTTCACACCAAGGCTCTTGAGGCCCTATTCCGAATGAGCTGGAAATCCCAGCAGCACTGAGCACCATTCCCAGTGGCGAGTCCTTCCTGAGCCCTAGCTCCAAGTCCTTTGGAAGCCCAGTCCAGTCCTCCTTATCCTCCCGGACTACTTCCTGTGTAGGGGCGAGCTTTAGCCCATCCTGAGAAGCAGCATATACAGAGCTCAAGCTGAGGACCCACTGGGCATTAGAATCTGGGTCTGCTGCTTACTGCTCTGCCACATTGGGCACATTACTTAACCTCTCTGTGCCTTGATTTCCTCATTTGTAATGCAGTTGTGAATGGAGCGAATTAATCTAGGAAAAGCATTTGAACATCTCTTGGTCCGGCTGGCAGCAGTGGCAGCTATTTTCATGGGAAGCTTCAGGTTGCTACGGCATCATGGACGATATTTTACTAGAATGAGCTGCTGAAACTTGGCCTCCAGGGAAGGTGTTTGCTCGCCTCTCTGGTAGGAACCCACCCAGCCTGATGACTTTTACCTGGTGGCCAGGTCAGACAGAGCAGGGGCCTCTCGCTAGAGCAGTAAGAATTGGTTTTCTTAGGGGCGACCCCACTTGCCATGGGTTCACCGATCAGACACAGAGGGGAAGGGGTCCGAGACTCAGTCAATGCCTTGGGTCCCAGTTAGAGCCTAAGGGCTTAGAGCACAGAGCGATGTGCCTGCCTCACATTCTCTCTCAGATTAGAACCCAGTGCTGCCCATCCAGGGGCCGGGGAGGGTCGGGATGAGCTCTGGAGCCTGGAATTCACAAACTCAGTTTCCCAAATCAATTTTCCATTCCTTGGCAAGGAGAGGATGGGTGGACGCAGAGGCGGAGGCAGCCCTGCAGGTGCTCCCCCACTGGGAGGAGGCCCTCCGTCAGGACCCGCCTCTGCCTCCGCCTCCGCCCCAAGCCCACAGCCTATCTCAGGCTCAGCTCCGGGCACACAGGTGGAGAAATATCCTGGGGCTGTTTTTCTAGAGTGAGAGCAGACACCAGATCCCAGGGGGCTTCACCGCACAGGCCTTCCACATCAGCGCCAGGGTAGGCCCGAGCAAACCAGGCCTTCTTACAAACCCGCATGGCCACGCCTCACCCACACCCACTGCAGCATGGGCGCCAGCCCTGCACGCTCTGCCTCCGGGCACAGACCGCAGGTCAGTGGTCCTTAGGCCCAGAAGGGCTCTGTGAGCAGATGGGCTATAGAAAGACAGCTTGAAAAGTGGCGAACGTTGAACACAACGAGAAATCTGAATTTTGTTGAAATACATCAACACAAAGCCCAAACCAACAAAGGCTAATATGGCACCTGCCAAAACTGGCTATTGATTCCAAACTGACATAGGAAGCAGATTTTTCTGACCAACATCGGACCTACAGAATTGACCTAGAAAGTTGGAAGCGATGAGAACACCAGCCACAGGGAAAAAGCACCAATAGGTCAAGCCTGGTACAGCCCCTCAGACCCAAGGAATAAAATCCTCTGAAATTAATGTGGAAAATCAGTGATCTGTAAAATAAAAATCAAAAAAATAAAAGCAACAGCTTTTAACTACTTTCTATACAAATTTTCTCAAGGAGCCAGGCGAGGGGGCCCCGAGCACTCTGGGAGGCTGAGGCAGGAGGATCTCAAGTTCCAGCCTAGTCTGGGCAACACGATGGCTTACTGAGTCTCAAGGTAAAAAAATAAAAAGGGGGACTGCGGATTCAGCTCAGTGGTGCCCCCACCTGCCTCGCAAGTGCAAGGTCCCAAGTTCAATCCCCGGTATCAAAAAAAAAAAATTTGGCCAGGGATTTAGCTCAGTGATTTCGCCTCCTGCTGCGCAAGCCCAAGGACCAGAGTTTGATCCCCGGCACCAGAAAAAAAAAAGAAAAAAAATTAAAAAATAAAAAGGGGCCAAAGGTGTAGCTCAGTATGAAGGTCCTGAGTTCAATCCCTGGTACCACCAAAGAAGTAATCTGAGAGCTCAGACCCTGAAATGGGCCTTGGCATACACACAGGCTCACACAGTCACATCCCTGGCTCCCCCTGCCTGCCCTCCCAGGGAAGAACAATGGGGCCACTGTGACCTGAGCAGGATTCTGGTGACCTCACAGTGTCCCCCTGAGGTCAGTGCAGAGATAACTTCACCACCCGCTGGGCCTGCGGCACAAGTCCGCTGCGGCCAGCTGTGGGTGACTGTCCCTGGACCTCCCTCCAGGAAGTCACTAAGGGGAAGGAGCAGGACACAGCTTACCCTCCATGGAGAGCCACCCAGCCACCACCCTGGAGGTCCTCACACCCAGCTGCCCTTGCCTTGCCCTCCAGGAAGAAATACAGAGTGACTCTGCACTGCTGCCACCACCTGAGCACACCACTGCCAGCGCCGCCGAGGGTGGAGGCTGGCAAGCAATCGCCTCAGGCGCCACCAGCAAGAACGAGACTGGACGCGCCACCTGCCCCAAAGTGTCCCCGAAGCCCAGCATATCCAAGGTGATCCTGAGAGCCGCAGCAGACAAGGGCCCGCGCCACCTGGTGTCCCTAGCAGCCCTGAAGAGCGCTGTGGCCACCGTGGGCTACGACGTGAGCCGTAACGCCTGGCGCTTCAAGCGTGCGCTTAAGAAGCTGGTGGACCAAGGCATGCTCCAGCAGGTGACTGGCAGGGGGGCCCTGGGCTCCTTCCGCCTAGGCAAGAAGCAGGCCTCCAAGCCCAAGCTCAAGGCCAAGAGTCCAAGCCAGTCACAGCGGAGACGTGCACAGCGCAGGGGTGGGCAGTGTCGGCCTGGGCAGCACCGATCACTATAGGGCTCTAGACAGGGCCACAAGCGGCTTCTCAAGGGGCCTTGCAGAGTGGCCAAGGAGCGCCGCAAGTAACAAGGCGGCCAGGTTGGCTGGCAGGGGGTCCAGGCCCGCCACAGGCTCAGTGCTGCGGGAATAAAAGGAGCCTGACTTCCTGCACACTCGCCTCCTGGGATCTTTAGGGGTTTGGGAAGTGGGAGAGGAAGAGGGCTGGGGGAGAAGAGGGGGATTAAGGCCCTAGGGAGGGGGCGCCTGGGGCAAAATGAGAGGGAGATGGATTTGGGAAGGGAGGGGCAGAATGGACAGCATCCATGGCCCTCAGCTGGTCCAACCACATCTAATTTTTTTTGGTACTGGGGATCAAACTTAGGACCTTGTACTTGCAAGGCAGGCAGGGGAACCACTGAGCTAAATCCCCTGCCCCTTTTTTTTTTTTTTTTGAGACAAGGTCTTGCTATGTAGTTCAGGCTGGCCTTGAACTCTCAGAGAATCTCCTGCTTCAGCCTCCCAAGTGCTGGGACTACAGGCAGGCGCCACCATACCTGGCTTGACCACACTGTTGCATGTGGAGAATCCGAGGCCAGAAAGGGGGGTGGAGCCCAATCTAGGACCTGGGGGTCTGGCTCAGAGTGATGTGTGCGTGTGTGTGTGTGTACACGCCCTATCCCCAGGGAGGTCCCTCCTCCTGTGCCACAGTAGGCCCTTCTATGACCATCAGATGAGGTCAGGATAGAGGCCTAGCAAACAGCCAGCTCAGGGTCAGAGCTCTGAGGTCAGATGGCCCCCGTTACCCAAGTCATGTTTGTCCCTGCTGCTGCCAAGGTGGGAGGAACCAGGCTACCAGTCTGGGGGGCTCCCATTGCAGTGTTTACTCACTCAGAGGTGGCCAGATCTCTCTTCAGCCTGAGGGAAAGTGAAGGAGAAGGTTAGTTCCACTCTGGGCTTTGTCTCAAGGCGTCCCCAGGGCTCTGGTGTGTGGCACTTGGTGAGCTCTTATCACAACCTCCTCCCGGTGCCATCTGGGCAGGACCCGAGGCTCCAGTTGCCTAGACAGAACTCTGCTCTCCTCTGGCTGTGATCCCCATGCCCCACCACACAGCCCAGTGCCATGGGGGTCCTGTGATGGGAGCCCCAGCTGATGCTCGTCCCCACTCACCGTCCCCACTCACCGTCCCTCTCGCCGACAGCACATGACATAGGCCAGCAGCAGGGTAAGCAGCAGAGCCACCAGCAGAGGCACCAGGAGGGTGACCAGGGCGTCTTCGAGGAAGTCTCGGGCTGTGGCCTCGGTCGGAGGGCAGAAGAATGGATCATACTCCAGGATGCCATCCCCAATGGTAGGCACCTCGTCTGCAGGTGCCGGCACTGACTTATCCACCTGCACAGAGCCCAGGGCTGACCCAGGAACAGCTGGCCAGACACAGAGCCCAGGGACAGGGAAGAGGGTGGGGGCCAGCCCACTTTGAGGTACATCCCTGTGTGCAGAGAGGGTTTCCTGCCCCTGCGCCCCAGCTCCTGTGACTCAACAGGACAAGCACTGTGGGGAGGAGCCAATTCTAGCAGAGCTCAGACTGCACAATAGTTAGCGCTGGCTCTCACATCCTGCTGCCTGGGTTTGACTCCTGGTTCAGCCGGGTGCTTCCCTGGGATGGTTTGCCTCTGCGTGCCTCAGTTTCCTCAGCTGTAAAGTTAGTGATCCTTGTGTACCTGCCTCCTGGAGTGATATGATGTGGTGTATAACTCAGAAACTGACTGCTCCTCACTGAAGGTGGGTTTGCTAGACGACGCCTCAGTGGGAAGCAGACAGATATCACACAGCAGCTCAGGGTGGGGAAAGGGTTTGGGGTCTGCCCTATTTTAGCAGTGGGCTGGGCAAGTCTGGGGCACTAGCATCTGGAAACCCCTTGCCTGGGTTGTAGACTCTGCCGCCCCCTTGTGCGAGAAGGTAGAACTTCAGTGCGCGTGTGTGTGTGTGTGTGTGTGTGTGTGTGTGTGTGTGTGTCCAAAACTGAGACCACAGACTAAGGCTGGGGTGAGACTGACACCATCAGGAAGAAACCGGACTGGAGAAAGCACCGGCTGGAATGGGAAGGCAGGGAGAGGGAGGGAGGGGACTTGGGGATGCCTCCCCACCCAGCTCTGGGTTCAGCATCCCTCCTCACCAGGGACACGTTGCACCAGTCAACGCGGAAGTGGGGTGCCAAGGTGTCGTAGCAGGACAGGAGCGGGGGCTGGCCCTGGGCACAGCGGGCGTGGCTGTCAGGGGACGCCACCATCTTCAGGCAGGTGGAAAAGGGCGTGGCAGAGCCCACTTTGATGTATACCCTGGTGGGTGCAGACGGAAGGGAGGCCAAGTCAGCAGGGGCTGGGGACTGGGAACCTTATCCGCCGGGAAGTGCAGAACTCGGGTCGCTAGGGTTTAGGCTCAAGAAGAAGACGATGGTGTGGCTGGAGGGAGTGGACAGTGGTGTGAAGCTGGGAGGAAGAGACAGGCAGAGCAGGTGTGCAGTGGTAAAGCCCCACCTGGAAATTGGGGAGACCTCTGCTTTACGCCCACCCACCCCCCAAAACAAAAAGCGAGCTGCCTTCTCCGTCTCCCAGGCTGCACACCTACCCTTCCTTGCGGCCCTCGATGGGAAGAGGGACACGGCCACCACAGTCCAAGGCGGAAGTGACGTTGAGCACCTGAAGCTCCCCGGGCTCCCAGAGGCCCCCCAGGCCCGTGAGGAAGCGGCTAGTGGGCGTGGAGGGCAGCACCTCCTCCACGTCGTGGCTTCGCACCAGGAACTCGGCTTGGTACGGCAGCCGGGGGCCTGGGAAGCCAGGGAAGGTCAGGCTGCTCGCAGCCCCCAGCTCTGTACCTCCCAATCCCCTCCCCGGCACATCATGGGTCCCAAATGCCCTTCCCAGCACCCAGGTCCGAAGTCTGTCCTCAGAGCGGCCCCAGACTAGGACCCCAGTCCAGCGCCTGACCCCCAAAGCTATCAATTTCTATCTTTCCTTCTTTTTTTGGTGTTTTTGAGGTATTTTTGCAGTTCGAGTTGACCTTGAACTCACTATGCAGCCCAGCAAACTGGCTGCAATCCTCTTGCCTCAGCCTCCAGAGTGCTGCCTGGCATTACAGACATGCGCCAACAGGCCCAGCTACCAATTTCGCATCCTCCCTGACTCCCCAGTTTCTAGGGTGCCCTGCTCCCCACTATTCTTTTTTTTGGTACTGGGGATCGAACTTGGGTCCTTGTGCTTGCGAGGCAGGCGGGGCACCACTGAGCTACATCCCCAGCACCCCTGTTATTCTTCAAGCCTCCCCCCCAGACCCCCCAGCCTGGCTTTGGTGGGGAGAGGTGGGGCGGAGCTGGAGTACCTTCAGGGTCCCCAATCAACAGCACCAGCCTCTTCTGAGTGGTGGCGAAGGTGTCCCGATTGTAGGCTGTGACCTGGGGGGAAGGAGGGACAGCTCAGTGGGTGGGGGGCGACTGGTACCCCACCAAGTAGGGACATGCAAATGTATGCAAATGATATGCAAATGGTATGCAAATTGTACACAAGCGGGTGGGAAGGGACAGTGACCCATCCCTGGGAGGTTCTGAGGGTCCCTCTGGCACCTCGATGACCTGGCGCCCGCGATCTTCCGAGGTGGCCGTGCCATAGAGGAAGCCAGGCTGGGTGGGGCTGCGCTGGGTGTATCGGAGCCACCGGGGCAGGTCCGGGTGTCCCTGGAGGTGGGCGTGGTAGGTGATGCGTGTAGAGGGCTGGACAGCTGAGGGAAGAGACGGGATTGGAGGCCCGACAGACAGGAGCAGCCTGGAAGGACACCCCGCCCACCCCGTGCCCACCAGGCCCCTCTCACCAGTGTCCTCGGGGAGCCGCAAGAAGGTCGCGTGGTCCAAGGTGTGCACAAAGACACGGCCCACAAGTGGGTGGAGGGGGTTCTGCTGGGCCTGGGTGCCCCCCAGCCCTACCGAGAGACCTGTGGGAGCCCACAAGTCCCACACACAGAGGCAGCCTCAGCCCGGGCAGGGGGTGAACTCTTCCCCACCAGGTCCCCCAGCTCCTACAGATGACAGCTAAGGGCCCCTTCGCAGGCTCCAGGAAAGGAGGGGTGGGGGTAGGCCCTGATGTGCTTTTCGGGGGGGTTGGAACCAGGGTCTCACTATGTAGTTCAGGCTGTCCTTCAACTCACTATGTAGCCCAGGCTGGCTTTGAACTCTCAGAGATCTTTCTGCCTCAGCCTCCTGAGTGCTGGGATGACAGGTGTGTGCTACCACACCCAGCTGTGGGCTACCATTTAAATAGGTGATGAGGCCCAGACTTTCCTTTGGTTTGGATTTGTGGGAGGGCCCCCTCCAGATGGAAAGAAGCTGGTGTTGGCTGGTAGGGGTGTGTGGGACCGTCCGGGGTGTGTGTGTGTGCGCGCGCGCGCATGTGCAAACTTGGGAAAGAGCCCCACACTAAATGTCTGGGAGGCTAGAGGGGTGGGGAGGGGTAGAGCACTCCCACGAAGGGTGGCCCCTGTGGGACCTGAATCTGACCCTCCTCTCCTGCTATTGGCAGAGGAGCAGGCCCAAGGAGCCTGGCCAAGGGGACCTGCCCCAGACACCCTCCCTCTCTCCTGGGCCAAATTTAGCCTGGGCCTGACCAAAGCAGCAATCAGCCGACCCATTAAAGGGCCCTCGACCCTCTGTGCCCTCGCTGTGGGGCCCAGCCCAGGCCTAGGCCACCCCCAGCCTCGGGGCTCGCAGCCCGAGCTCATCCTGTCTGGGCACTCAAGGCCCATGACCCCGCAGGCCCCCCCACCCCCAGGCCTCCCCCTGATGATCCCTGTCCTCCAGCTCCTCGCTCCTGAATCCTGGCCCTGGTGCTGGCCTCTCCCCCCACCCCAGGAAAGCCCCAACTTGCCCACAAGGAGAGGAATCCAGAGGATCACGGCTGCCATGGCTGCCCCGGCCTGGCCCAGCCCCTGTGAGTGACAGAGGCAGGGGCAGGAGAAGAGGAGGGAGGGAGGGAGGGAGAAGCAGCTGGGGCCCAGCCTCGCCCGGTGGAACCTCCCCTCCCTGACCATTCCTTCCAGGGTGCTCTGCGTCCTCACATACACACAGCCGTCTCTCCCCATGGACCCAGCATGTGTCTACCTGACTACCCAGGTCCTCCCGTAAAACCTGAGTGGGACGGGGTGGAGTGGCACATGCCTGTCATCCCAGCACTGTGGAGGCTGAGGCAGGAGGATCGATGCAAGTCTGAGGCCAGCCTGGGCTACCTAGTGAATTCGAGGCCAGCCTGGAATACATAGCAAGACTGTCTCAAAAAACCAAACAACGACGAAACAAACCCTGGTGGCTTTATTGTCCTTGAGCTCCCTGCCCATCCTTAGTTGATAGCTTTCAGGCCCCTCTTGTCCTGGGCCATCCTGTCTAGGACCTTCTCATAAGGTCATCAACACCACGCTTGCATGCACACACACACACACACACACTCCAGCCCTGAGGGTGGTAAAGGTGACAGGGGTCCTTGGAGACCAGAACCCCATTACCTTCCTATGACTGGCACAGGGCCCAGCAAAGTGCAGGTATAGGGGCCTGGGTGACTGCTGCCTTCTCAACAAGTAGGGTGTGTGCTGTCCTGGCCTCAGCCTGGCCAAGCACCCTCAGGGCCTAAGTCTAGGAAGAGACGGCCGGGGAGCGGAACAGAGGGCCCTGAGGCCCAAGCATGTGGCACCTGGGCACGAGTTCCTCCTTGCCATTCCCTGGCCAAGTGACTTGAAACAGTCACTTGCCCTCTCTCGGCCTTGATTTCCACAATTCTGTGCTCCGTGAATAGCTCCCGCCTCTCAGCGTCATTGTGCAGCATCACAATTCTGGGGATCGCAGCACCTGCAGGTACCGAACACAAAGAAGTAGAGATGCCCACACTGCCCACGTGCGGCCTGCACACTCGGGTGAGGACGGCTGGCTGTCCACCCCGGTGCCCAAGGGCTCTCATGGAGTAGGAGTATCCACCCTTATTCCATACCCACAGTGGCTGCATGAGCAGACTCCACTCCTGTCCCCATTGTATAGATGGTAACACTGAGGCATGGGGCACTGAGGCCCAGAAGCCAGGCTGCTGATGAGGTGAATGCCCGTAAAGCGCATAGCTCAGTGCCTGACTCCACCCGTGACAGCGACAGTGGCCACCACCTCCCCTGTCTCCCTGCATCAGACACAAGACCTGGGTCTGCGTGTGAAGGGTGGGGCGCCCCTGACCGCCGGGCCTCCTGCTCAGGACAGGCAGAAGGTGCCCTCCCCAGCTGCCACAGCCCCCAGCATCCCAGTCCTTGGGGCATCAAGATGAAGGTGCCCCCTTCTCCCCTCAGCCAAACATCGGGGCAAGGACATCTGGGACCTGCCGGTCAGGCCTGAGAATCCAAGGGTGTGGCCCTGCAGCTCGGGTGGCTGGCTGGGAAGTGGCTTTGTCCTTGTCCCTTCCTTTCTGTCCACCTGACCACCCCACTTGTCCCCAGAGAGCCACTCAATGCTGGAATCAGCATCCACTCTGGCTCCCAGGCAGGGGTTTGTCCCCAAATCACCTTGCATCTCTCTGCCTTCTCGGAGATGGAGGGAGAGAGGAAGAGAGACTTAGGGCAGAGCGAGTCGGACAGAGGACATGGACGGCGGAGCAGAGCCCACAGCTGCCCGGCCCAGCCCTGCACCCCGCATGTGACTCCGTGCCACCCCCTGCCGCCTCCCTGCTATTTCTGGAGCCACCTACTCATATCCTCAGCTGTCGCAGGGAGTAGTGCCTGCGCCCTGGAGTCACCAGGTCCATGGAGGCCAGCCATCCTTAGAAGAGCTTCAGTCACTTCCCCTCTGATCCTGCCCCAAAGACCCAGGGACTGTCCCCTGGGCCAGCTGGAACCTGAGTCCCAGATGACCACAGCTGACCAGATGGGAACCTGCTGCTGAACACACAGCCTCTTCTGTCTGTGGGGGCCTAGGGTTAGAAGGGGGGCTCCTGGGGTCCTTCAACTTATTATTTTAGAAAAATTTTTAAAGGACACAGAATAGCTGGGCATAGTGGTGCATGCCTGTAATCCCAGCATTTAGGAGGCTGGAGCAGGAGGATTGCCTGAGTTTGAGGCCAGCCTGAACTGCATAGCAAGATCCTGTCTCAGACAAACAAAAACAAAACTTACACAGAATAATACAATGAGCTCCTATGTATTGATTACCCAGCTTCAACAATTACCAACTCATGGCCAATCTGGAGTCGTTCATACCCCTCCCGATTTCCCTCTCCCACTTAACTTCACCTGTCAGGATGTCGGGGTATATCTTTAAGAGCTGAAGACAGTAAAAACCCAATAAAATAAAAGCTAATGACTTTAACCTCATCACAAAACATTCAATTATTAACATGCTCAGTAATTCCTTATTACAAACTTCTAGTGTTCAAATTCTTAATTTCTTACCACTTTCCTGGGGGAGGGTGTTTGTTTTTCTCGTGTTTATGTGTTTGGTACTACTGGGGATTGAACACAGGGCCTCGGGTATGCTAGGTGGATGCTCTGCCACTGAGCTACATCTCAAGTCCTTGTTGGTTTGCTTGGTTGGTTTTTTGAGACAGTCTCACTATACAGTCTAGGCTGGCCTTGAACTTGTTATGTAACCCAAGTTGGCCTCAGACTCATGATGTTCTTGCCTCTCAAGTGCTGCACCACACTCAGCTGATAAATATAGGAGATCAGGTCTCACTGGTGGCCTTGAAATCCTGGGTTCAAGTAATCCTCCGGCCTCAGCCTCCTGAATAGCTGGGAATACTGGTATTAGCCTCAGTACTCAGCTAATTTCATTTTTTTGGGCCGGGGATTCAGCTCAGTGGTTCCGCTGCCTGCCTCACAAGCGCAAGGACCCAGGTTCGATCCCCAGTACCAAAAAAAAAAAAAAAAATTCCTAATTTCATTTTTTAAAAACAAGTATTGGTGGGGCCGGGGATTTAGTTCAGTGGTTTCGCCACCTGCTGCGCAAGCGCAAGGACCCAAGTTCAATCCCTGGTACCAAAAAAAAAAAAAAGATGAACATATGTTGATGATGGTGGTGACTGTAGTACTGTGGATCCCAGATCTTTTTAATTTTTGAATCAAGGTCTTGCTAAGTTGCTCAGGCTGGGCTGGCATTTGTGCTTCTGCCTCAGCCTCCCAGAGTACTGAGATCAGAGGAATGTGTCCCCATGCCTGGATAAGATGGACATATTACAGTGATGGATCCCCACATCTCTGGGTTCCTCAGTCATCTTTTTCTCTTCCCACCTTCCTTCCCTCTTTCCCTTCCTTTCTCTGGCTCTCTCTCTTTCCTTGTTGAGCCTGGGCTATTGTCCTGCAGTTGTCCACAGCCTGGATTTTGCTGACTGGGTCTCTCCGGTTTTCTCTAACACGTTCTCCTGCCCCCTGCACTTTCTGCAAATGTACACGGTGAAGTCCTGAAGGTCATAGTTGGATCTGAAGCCCTGATCAGATTTGGGTCGGGTTGTCTCCAGCGAGACCCCTGCATGTTGGCGGTGTTCTTCGTCTGGAGGCACATCGTGTGCCATCAGCTTTTTTAGCTGTTGTGTTGCTGTTCTGCAAGCTGGTGACATTCAAATTCAATCACTTGGAACACTTCATGATTTGGCTACGGAGTGGCACAGTTCACAACAGAAAGCCAGAGTAAAGGCTTGATCCTTTTCCTATATTTACCAGCTACAAAATACTGGTTGATTTCCCAGCGTCCTCCAAACTGACCAATTAGCTCCCCAACACACACACACTAGTAGGCTAACTATGAATTTGTGGTTTGAACACATGGATCGCTTCATTCCATTGCCGACAGCTAGCATCCGCCAGCCTTCACGAGGTCCCATCCTTAGCTCTCAGTTTAGTGCTCCCCTCTCGGACAGCAGTGGAGAGAACTGGGGGTCAGGTCTCTGTGTCTCTGCCTGTCTCAGCCTTCCAGGTGCAGGCTCGCCCTTCGCCTGGCTCACGCCTGTGACCCCAGCCCTGCCCTCAGCCCAGCTGGCTCTCTGTCCTCTCTTCTCTGTCATCTGCATCGATCTCCCCAGCTTTCTGCCCTTTCTCTGCCCATCCCAGGGACGGTTTGCTGAATGAATGAATGAATGACCTCCCAGCTCTGCCTCATCCACTCCTCTCTCTGTGAACCTGTCTCCCTAAGTCTCTTGACCTCTCAGGGCCATATTTTCTTTATCTGGATCTAAAACGGAGGGTTACGCGTAGTCGTCCGGGACAAAGAAAAACCTTCCCCGTCCTTGTCATCTGATTCTCGCGTCTGTTTCCCAGACTCCACCCACATCTTTCTCCCGGATCTTCTTCGCCGCCCCCTGCGCAACAACAAAGGGTGCGACTCGGTTAGTCCGCCACGAGGGGGCGCGCTGGCTGGTTCCAGCTCGGCCCTGCGCCTGCGCAATGTTGGGGCGGAGCCGGCCACCTGGAAGGAACCCGGAACCAGTAGCTGCAAACCCAGAGAGGGGAGCGGAGCTGGGACTCCCGGGCTGGGGGGTTCGTGATGCGGTGCACACGGAAGAGGACCTGAGGCCTCAAGCCCCCAGTGTCCTCTTCCCTAGGGGAGGGGATCCGCAGGGAGACAGGGATTGGACCTAATGAGCTCGTCCCCTCCCTCGCCCACCATCCGCTGTGTCAGTCCTCCGACTTCCAAGGACATCGCCGTGTTCCCTCACCCCGCAGACATTTTGGGGCGCCAGCCTAAAGAGCTAAGTCTACCCAGAATCTTCCTCTCCTTTTTATCAGCGGACTTCTAGCCTTCAAGGGGTTTCTTGAACCTGTGGCTCAGAGCCATACAACCCGAGCTGGAGGATGCCGGAGATGCTTCCTGGCCTGACTTTGTAGCTTAGGGGAGAAGCAGAGCCCGGGAGGGACTGTCCTGGGTGGCAGAGCCATTTCCACTGGGACCCTCCCTCCCCACAGTGGGGGTAAAAGGGATCAAGGCGAAAATGGAGACGAAGTGCTTTGTAAACCATAAAGCTCGAAGAAAGGAAAGGGCCTTTTATTTATTTATAACCAATAGTAGAAGGCAAGAGCTGCGGAGGACAGCCCACTCGCAAGGCCTGATGGCTGGGAGAGGTCAGATTTAGAAGTCAGTACTCAGCGATAAAAGGATTCAATTTGGAACATGAAAAAGACAACATCTCTGACATCTTTCGTAGGTGATTATTTATATAGAAAATGCAAAAGATTCTACGGGTATATTGTTAGTGACAGAGCTCAGCCAGGGGCTGGACAAAGATCAACACGCAGATATAAATAAAATACAAAATTCCAGTGTTTCTATACACTAGCAACAATTTACTAAAAAAAACTTTAAAAAAATAAATCATAGGGCCAGGGATTTAGCTCAGTGGTTTCGCTGCCTGCTGCGCAAGCCCAAGGACCTGAGTTCGATCCCCAGTACCAAAAAATAAAAAAATAAAATACATAAATCATAGGGGGCTGGGGATTTAGCTCAGTGCTTCCGCCGCCTGGCTAGCAAGCACAAGGTCCCAACTTCGATCCTCGGTACCAAAAAATTTAAAAAATCATAAATCAATACAATTAAAATTGTAAAAGAAATTCAAAAAATGAACAAGTCATTTCAAAATACGTATAAAGAGAAGCGGGGATTTAGCTCAGTGGCACCATGCCTGCCTCGCAAGTGCAAGGTCCTGAGTTCAACCCTCGGTACCAAAAAAAAAAATGTATGAAGAAAAATATGGTTATAGTCTATGAAAGGAATAAATCAGTATAGAGAAGGGTTCAATTTAGGGGTGAAAAGCCTCGATGTCATTCTCAAAGACGGTTCTGTCCACATTACGCTGTCAGTGCGATGCATGTTCCATAAATATCCTAACGGTATTTTACAGAGCTTGGCAAACTAGTTCTAAAATTCATATGGAAAAGCGACGGCCTAAGCAAGGTTTTGATGATTCTAACTGATACCATGACTCTTTTGAAAGCGATAGTAATTAAAACAATGTGGTATTGGTGCCGGGCTAGACAAAGAGATCAATAGAATAGAGAAACGGTTCCAAGCATGTGTGGGAATTTGATTTATGATGGTGGTGGCATTGCAAGTCCAAGGGAGAGAACAGACTATTCAATAAACAGTGTTGAGACATTTGGCTTTTCATATAAAGACTTCATATCCATTAATATTAATCCCAAATGGACTAAAGATGTGAAAGTGAAAAACAAAATTTTAAGAGAAAATGTAGGAGATCCAGGGTTGGAAAGCAGTTCTTATACAAGAGACCTAACTCGGCAAGATTGAGTGATCTTATTACATTACTTCCCCCCAAATCTCTCAGCTATGAGAACAGCCTTAGGAATAACTCGAAAAGACACATAGCAACCTGGATGGTGGTGTTGAGATCCATGAGACAGCCATAAGGATTGGTATCTGGAATCTATGAAACTGTTGGAAATCAGTAAGGAAAGGACAGGCCTTTTGAGTGCCATTCGGAATGGCAACCCTCCCCTTCTTCCTCCATCCCAGGCTTCTGATCTAATTCAAGGGCTTGGGCTTTGAGGGAGGGTGGGTCTTCCTTAGCCCCATCATCGAACTGTGATTGGTCTAAATATAGCAGTCAGTTTGTTCCTCTGGTCAATGATTGGTCCAGGTGTAGACATGTATTCAATTCTAGTCACCAAGACAGGAAGGGAGATAGACTCTCTGGTACCAGTGGGAAAGGCACTTTGACTGTGGCCTCTGATTGTGGTCACCTGTACCTGCACATGACAGTCGTCTTGGGGCCATGTGGAGGCCACTGTAAGAAGCAAGCCAACACAATGAAGGTGGTAGTACCCTCATGAAAGGAACATGGAAAAGAAAGGAGGGAGAATCCACTTCTTGATATCACAGTTGAGTCTCTGAATTGAGCAACTCAAGGACTTCCTGACATGTAAGGTACTCTATTTTGCTTAAACCACCTCTATAGTGGCACCTCGGTTCACAAATTTAATTCTTTCCACGATTCTGGTCACAAACTGAATTGGACAAGAACAGAATCGAATTCAATGGTTAGGTTCAATGTTGACCTTACAGGAAAGTTGGATTTGCTTCTTGTCTTATTTGGTTTATGACCAGAATTGTGGAAAGAATTAAGTTCATGAACCGAGGTACCACTGTACTTGGGCTTTCTGTAGCTTCTACTTAAAGTGACCACAGGCTAACAAAGGGTATGGACATCAGTGAGAATCCAGAGGAAGCCCGGGTGACCAGAGAGCAGGTCAAGACACTTGACATCACAGGTAGGGAGGCAGATTCCAATGAGTCTGCTTCACATGCATCGGGCTGGTGAAAATAAGTCTAGCAAGAGCAAGTGTTGGCAACGGTGTGGCCAGAGCAGACCTCTCTGTCCCCTTCTCCCTTTCCCTCCCTCTCCCTCCTCCCTCTTTTTTTTTTTTAGACCAGGTCTTGCAATGTAGTCCAGACTAGCCTTGAACTCATGATCTTCCTGCCTCAGCCTCTTGCATGCTGGAATTATAGGTGTGCGTCACCATACCCACCTCTAAACAAAGCAATCTTGTTCAAATGGTGGTGGTGGGAAGATAAATGGGTTCAGTGCTGAAGTGAGTAGTTTGGCAGTACTAGGCAGGGAGGAACCCTACCCTGCTACCCCAGATTTCTGCTCCTGGGCAGACACCCTAAAGATGAGTCTAGAGCTCAGGCTGAGGGTGCTCAATGCAGCTCTGCTCACGATAGCAAACAGCAAAACAGGAACAACCTAAACACCCATCAGCAGAG
The DNA here is from genome assembly GCF_000247695.1 of Heterocephalus glaber. Next base: position 6,144,516 of record NW_004624795.1, on the reverse strand, counting down.
GAACTGATACATAAACTGTGGCTGATTCACATGCTAAAATAGTAAATTAAAATGGTCAAGCCAAAGCCATAAGTGTCACCGTGGCTCCCTTGTAAAAAACATATCAACACTCAGGAGGCTGAGGCAAAAGGATTGCCCTGAGTTTGAGGCCAACCTGGGCTACATAGCAACACCAAAAAACAAAACAAAACAAAATAAAAATAGAGTGGGAAAAGGTACAGAATGGTACATATAGTATGATGCTTGTTACATAAACTAAAAATATAGAAAGCACTGCTGCTTTATGAATATTTAAATGTACAGGAAAAATAAGAAATTATGGGCTCTACTTTAAAAAGAGGAACATCCGGACACATGCCACTGCATACCTGAACTGTGAAGACATCATGTGAAGCAAGGTAAGCCAGTTCCTGAAGAGCAAACTGTGTGACTGCACTCACATGTGACGCCTGCCATGGTCACGCACAGGGAGCCCGACAAGCACAGGAGGTCGTGGGGCAGCAGGGAGAGGGGCCGGAGGTACTGTTAGAGGCGCGTGGGGTTGTAATTTGGGAAGAAAGTGTTGGAGGTGGGTGATGTCGATGGCTGAACAGCAGTGTGAATGCTCTGAATGTCACCTGCGTATGTACATGTGGTTAATGTGGAGAGTTGTTGTATAGTTTACTACAGTTTAAAAAATAATAATAATACAGAATGATGGGCTTCTAAGGATGTATTGTAAACTTGTGAGAATGGAGGGGACCGGAAGCAGAATGGGGAGGGGGGGCTTCACCAACTTGAACGTTCACTTTTTTGAATAAGGAAACAGCTGGAGCAAGAATGACCCATGGTCCCACGGGTGAAGGTTGCTGGTGATGCGATTCTCTGAACTGTCCTTATTTCCCAAGAAGCCTTTCAAGCTAAAAGTAAAAATATGGACTAATTCTCTCTTTTTTTTTTTGGTACCGGGGATGGAACTGAGGTCCTTGCACTTGTGCAGCAGGCAGCGAAACCACTGAGCTAAATCCCCGGCCCTATGGACTAATTCTTTTTCTTTTTTTTATTAGAAAGAAGATGGGTCTGAAGAAAAACTGCCTGGAAGTGTCGGATTTCTCATCCCACTCTTCACCCTCAAGGTCACCCGAAGTGCAAAGGACAAGTATGGCAGAACCAAGAGCAGATGGCCTGGAGGCTGCACGTGTGGCGGACACTGGGGTAGAGGAGCAGAGCCTGGTGCAGCCAGTTGGGATGGGAGACAGCGGGCAGGATCCTCTTCTGATGACACAGGTCAGATGGGCAAGGGCTGGCAGAAGATGCTGACTCTGACTCGCCTGTGTTGGCATACGCCTGTCATCCCAGCTACTGGGGAGGGAGGCTGAGGCAGGAGGATTGCAAGTTTGAGGCCAGCCTGGGCAATTTATGGAGACCCTACTCCAAAATAAAAAGGGCTAGGGATGTAGCTCAGTGGTGGAGCATTTGCCTACCGTGTGCAGGGTTCTGGGTTCAAACCCTAGTACCAAAAGAAAAAAAAAAGGAAGAAGAAAGAAGAAGAGATTTTTTAAAAAGGAAAAAGGGCTGAGGATATAGCTCAGTGTTAAGGCGCTGGGTTCAATCCGCAGTACAAAAAGGAAGAGAGAAAGAGAGAGAGAAGAAAGAAAGAAAGAAAGGAAGAAAGAAAGAAAGAAAGAAAGAAGAATGGGAGAGGGTGGAATAGGAGAAGGCAACAGGCCAGGTGTGGTGGTGCACTCCTGAAATCCCAGCACTTGGGAGGCTGAGATAGGAAGATCATGATGAATTCAAGGCCAGTCTCAAAAAAAAGAACTACTTGTATCAAAAAAAAAAAAAAGAAAAGAAAAGAAAAGAAAAGAGAAGCAAAGGCCAAAATCCAAAAAACAAAAAGATGACTGGGAGCCAGCCCCTCTTGGGCACCCAATACATAAGATCCAGAGAGCAGATGAAAATAGAAACTATCAAAACACTGAAAAGTGTATTATTAGCAGTTGGAGCAGGCAGTAGAAAGAGTTCGTTGAATTTGCTGATGGCAGAACACATTGCCTAATCTTTGCAGTTCTTTTTTCCTTTTCCCTTGACCTCCCTGCACGTCTCCGGAGCTCCCATGGCTACGGCTGTCTGCACTGCAAAATACATATTTACAGGCCTTCTAAGCCCGGCTAAATATAGGCTTTCCTCTACAGCAACTGATGATTTGAAGAAATTTCTTCTCTCTCCCACCCTTTCCCCCAACCCCCAACACACACGCACTCATGCGCGCGCGCACACACACACACACACACACACGCACGCACGCACGAATGCACACATGTTCACGGGCCCCGACTCCCTCTCAGTCACCCGCCTGGTCTCCAAGGTGCATCCAAACTTTCCCAGAGCCCTGGAGTGCAGTGGGGAGACTGATGGAAGGAAGGGGACAAACCAGCAAGAACGGGGAGCAGGCGGTCTCCCCTCTGTGAGAGCACCTCAGGGCCCCTCTCCCCGCAGGTACAGTGGTCCCAACTCACCGCAGGGCGGGAGTGAAAGTCCTTTGGAAGTAGAGAAGGAGGTGACCTTCACTTCAAGAATGGCTCCAGGGCTGGGGATGGCTTTGTGCGCTTGTCTAGCATGGGGTGTGTATCATCCTGGGTTTCATCCCCAGGACCACAAAAGAAAAAATAATCCCAAAAGATCCAAGGAAGTGCAGGCAGGCAGAAGTGCTTGTACTCCAGAACGTCACACAATGGACTCTGAGAGGAAACCGAAGGTCCAGAGTACCCTGAAGGCTGACTCAGGGTGGCAGACACCAATATTCGCCCTCAGCCCCACCTGCCTGCCGTATGTGGGCACACCTGCACACCCGGGCCCACCTGCAACGGGTGGCAGCCAGCACTCCCTCTCCGTGTGCACTGTGTGTGTCGTGTCGAACCTGCTCAGTCCCAGATAAAGGGATTCGGCAGAGCTCCTTCACTTAGAAGAGGCACCTTGGGGCTTCTAACAAAAATGGGCTGGCTGGCTTTAGAGTTTGTGTTGCACCAGGCTTGGCGTTGCACACCTGTAATCGCAGCACTCTGGGAGGCTGAAGCAGGAGGATTGCAACTTCAAGCCCCATATGGGAAATTTACTGACTTAGTGAATAACAATTTTTTTAAAAAAGCTTTTGTTCTGCTGTGCTCCATACGGACTGGGAGTCAGACACACAGGCTCGGGGACACTCAGACATTCAAGTTGAGCCGGTTGAAGAAACAGACTTAGGCAGGGGAAATGACTGGCCCAAGGGCACGCAGACCTTGTAAACTTCTACCCTGTTCTCTCTCTTCTAAAATTGGCTAAGCCACGCTCAGCCCTCTGCTTTCGCCTGTGACAGGGTCAGGGGCCCCCAAACACTGCCACTCAGGTTGAGCTCTCCCGGAAGTAAGGGTGTGCATGCCCGCATCCTTCCCCAGGTGCCTGCAGAAGCCCTGGCACACAAAGGAGAGGGCCAGGAGACCACTGGCTTATCACAGCATGTCTGGAGGGCAGCGTCCAGACCTGCCTCCTTCCAGATGACCCCGGCCAGGGAAAAACCACTTCCAGAGGCCATCAAGGCCTCAGGGCCAGGAAGAGAAGCCAGCCTTGGCATCCAGCCCTGTGGTACCTCAGCCTGCAACCACCATCCTTGTTGTTACACATGGTGTTTAAATTGAGCAGCCTAGAGTCACTGAAGAATTTCCCAGGCCACCCTCGTCACCTGGAGCCGGGCAGGGAACGGTCCTGCATAGAGAATCGGGCAGATTCTCTCTGGGCTGCTGCCATTGGCCCCCTTTCCCTCTCAGAGTAGAGGGGATAAGTGACTTGTCCAAGTCACCTAGCTAGCAATCGGTAGAGTCAAAGATCTGAATCCTGGCTGCTACTCCACCCTCTATGCCAGGGCAGTGGAAAGGAAGGCTATGTCCATCCCCAGAGTGCTGTGCACCTTGCCTGAGGGCCCCTCTACCAGGACCACAGGAAGAGAGAAGGTACTGAGCTGCAGGGAGTAAGGGAGGCATGAAAAGCAGGCGGAAAACATTCCCTGTGCTTCTCATCTCAACCCTCCCTAGTGCAGCCCCTCCTCCCTGGGACTGAGGCCGGGATGGGATGGAGGAGGTCACCCCTTGGTCCTCACTCACCTTACAGGCCAGCTGCTTTGTGCCCAATCTCAGGGAAAGAGTGGGGCAAAGTATTTGTCCCCTCCAAGCCAAGCATGGTAGCACACGAACTCTGTCTCAACCAAGGCGGGGGGATTGCTATAAATCCGAGGCCAGCCTGGGCTACATAGTGAGACCCTGTCTCAAAAAACCAAAGGTTAAAGAAAAAATAATTCTCCCTCCCTAAAAGCTCCTTCGGGAATCCTGGCTGTGGGTGACTCCCAGCTAACCAGGAGCCCTTGCAGTAATAATCACACTCATTAGCTTCAGTCGGCCAAGCTCCAGGCTGGCTCCCCGCTGAATTACATCTCAAAGTCTAAGGTTTCAGCCTTAGCAATTTCTGGACAAGACAGGCTCTGGCATCACCAAATTCTAGTTCTTTCTAAGTGGCTGCTGGGGGTCCCCTGATCTCCAGACCTGACAGCTGGCCCTCCGCTCCTCTTGCCACCCTCAGAAGCTGGGGGCTCCCCCACCAGGCCAGAAGGCGTGGGCACAGACCCCTTGGGCTGGGACCAGGGAGGATGACTCACTACAGAGGGTGTGGGAGATTCTGGGCAGAACACCCGGGGGCCCGCACCCTCCCCCAATCCGCACAAGAGCTTCTGAGGACACTGCCCACTTGGATTCCCAGCCCCCAAGGGGGTGAGATTTGGTTTTCTCCCAGCTGCCACAAAGGGGTGGAGGGAGGTTCAAACTCTAAACTTGAGTTTGGAAACCCAATTCCCAAAGCATATCTCTAAATGAGATCTTCTAAGAAGGATTGGGAGGGGAAGGGTGGGGGGATGCCTTCTTCACTCTGCGGCATCCCCAAGTGTAGAACTGAGGAGGGGAAGTGTCCGGGGAAGCTGGACAGAGAAGGTGGCATTGGAAAGCCAGAGGTCTGGGATCATTTCCGGCTCCAACTCAGAACCCAAAACTTCCCTCCCCTTTGGCAGCAGCCCATGGTTTCTGGCCATTCCCCATCCCCATAGTCAGGGTTCCCAGGCGGCTTCCCCATACCCCATCCCCTGTGTACTCTTCTGCATGTGCTGACCGGTTAGCATCTCCTCAAAACCCACACAGCCCTCCTCGGAGAGGGTTAGGAGGGCTCTCTTTCCCAGCCTTTCCAAGCCAGTAGGGAAAGAGTGGGAGACGAGGAAGAGGATGGTGGGGAGGAGGGCGGGGGAGGAGGCAGAGCCTGCAGGAAGGCCTGAGATGCAGGAAGCAGCTGGGAGTTGGGGGGAGGCTTTGTGCCTGAGTTGTTCCCTGGGTCCTAGCGTCCATACGGTTCTTCAGCTTCTGGGATCTGCTGAAGAGAGCAACACATCTGGGCCCGTCCAGAGGGTGCCCCCCCCCCCGGGCCCAGATCACTGGGAAGGACAAGGGTGACCCCAGCCCCTTGCTGTGTATGTGAGGAATGTCAGAACTGCAAACTCAGATTTCTGGGTTTCAGCAGAGGGGACATGTAAGTGACTGTCACCTCCTGCCACCCGCAGCACACACACACTTGTACTCAGTGCTAGGATCCTTTAAATCAGAGACCCAAGATAGAGCTCTCCCAGGGAAACTTTGGCCCCAGGCCTCTAGAATTCCTCCTCCCAAACCCTTCTTCCTGTTTGAGAAAGACAAGTGCCCAGGCTGGGAAACCCAGACCAGATTCTGGCCCCTCTCTGGTCTGGGTTGGAGAGCAGGCCTGCCACGGGACACTCTCCAGACTTCCAAAGGGCAGCTTTGAGGACCCCCTGCCACTTTGATGATGGGGTCACCTCTTTCTTCAACCCCCACCCCAGGCCAGCAACCTTGGGCCAAGATCTTAGACCTTCTGAGATGCAAAAGATCGCTATGGGAAACCTAAATGCAGATTCCGGGCCCCAGGCTGAGACTCCTTCACAGGGCCTGGGGGCGGGCCCAGAAATCCGCACCAACCGCCTGGCGATTTTGAGGCTAAGAGCCCTGAAGCCTGCTAAGGAGCTCTAAGGACCCGGAAAGCAAGGATCCTATGCCCCTCCCCACAGAACCCTCTTTCCACTGGGGGAGGAGAGGGCCCCCCTGACACCTCCGGGCCTGGATGGCCCCCTCTACTGAATGGAGGTGCGCCTAAGTAGGTTGTGACGAGCCACACAGCCAGAGGTCGGAGCCCACGGGTCGCGGAGGACTGGCTCAGGCTCAGGGGCAGCGGAAGGCTCTCCGCCACCGGCACTGTTGGGCAAGGAAGGAGCGACACTGAGACGGAAGGGAAGGGGAGGGCCAACAGGCTCCGGCCCCGGAAATCCGATCCCTTTAGGACCCAGAGGTGCCAGTCCCCCAGCGGCGGCGGCGAGAAGGGCAGCCGCTCGGTGTCGGGTAGCCGCCGCGCCGCCGGAGCCAGAGAAAGACCGAGGCCGGGGCGCGGGGGGGAGGGAGGGAGGGAGGGAGGCGCGGCGACGGCCCGGCCGGCCTTCAGCCATGGGCGCCGGGGAGCCGGGCTCCCGGAGAGCCGTGCCCCGCGGCCGGAGCGGGGGGCTCCCGCGTCGCCAGCCCCGGTGACACCGCCTCGGACGATGTAAGCGGGCTGGGCGCGCGGTCCCAGCGGCCCCGGCGGCCGCTTTTCCGATTGGGGTGGGTGGGGGCGACCGCGCCAGGCCGATCAGGGCGGGTTTTTTTGGGGGGGGGGTTGTCTCCGGCAGCTTGATTGGGGGAGGCGACCCACACTGGGCGCTCAGAGATTTTTTTCCCCCATTTTTTTTTTAAAGCGGGGTTAACTGTTCTTGGCAGCTGGGTTTCTGGGAGACCCTGTAAAAGGCCTTTCGGGGTTTCTTTCTTCCGGGGGAGGGGGCGGTGGTCCCGACTTGGCCCGCCGCCTGCTGGAGGGGCGCAGCAGGGAGCGAGGGGATGCGAGCCTGGCTCCCCCCACCATGATGAAGACGGAGCCGCGGGGCCCCGGGGGTCCCCTCCGGAGCGCCTCCCCGCACCGCAGCGCCTACGAGGCCGGCATCCAGGCGCTGAAGCCGCCCGACGCGCCCGGGCCCGAAGAGGCACCCAAGACGGCCCACCATAAGAAATATGGCTCCAACGTCCACCGTATCAAAAGTATGTTCCTGCAGATGGGCACCCCGGCCGGGCCGCCGGGCGAAGCAGGCGGCGGGGCTGGCCTGGCCGAGGCCCCGCGCGCGTCCGATCGTGGCGTGCGCCTGTCTTTGCCGCGGGCCAGCAGCCTGAACGAGAACGTGGACCACAGCGCGCTGCTCAAGCTGGGCACCAGCGTGTCGGAGCGCGTGAGCCGCTTCGACTCCAAGCCCGCGCCCTGCGCGCAGCCCGCGCCACCGCCGCACGCGCCGTCCCGGCTGCAGGAGACGCGGAAGCTGTTCGAGCGCAGCGTCTCCGCGGGCGGCGACAAGGAGGCCGCGGCGCGCCGGCTGCTGAGGCAGGAGCGCGCCGGCCTGCAGGACCGGAAGCTGGACGTCGTGGTGCGCTTTAACGGCAGCACCGAGGCGCTAGATAAGCTAGACACCGACGCCGTGTCGCCCACGGTCAGCCAGCTCAGCGCCGTCTTCGAGAAGGCAGACTCGAGGACTGGCCTGCACCGCGGGCCGGGGCCCCCCAGGGCCGCGGCCACAGGGGCGCCCCCAGTGCACTCCAAGCTGGTCAGCAAGCGGTCCCGCGTATTCCAGCCTCCGCCGCCTCCACCACCGCCCGCGCCGTCGGGGGATGCCCCTGCCGAGAAGGAGCGCGGCCCCGGGGGGCAGCAGCCCCCACAGCACCGAGTGGCCCCCTCGCGGCCGCCCCCCAAGCCTCGGGAGGTGCGCAAGATCAAGCCGGTGGAGGTGGAGGAAAGCGGGGAGTCGGAGGCCGAGTCGGCCCCCGGAGAGGTGATACAGGCTGAGGTGACCGTGCACGCGGCCCTGGAGAACGGCAGCCCCTCGGCCACCCCAGCCAGCCCCGCGCCGGAGGAGCCCAAGCCTCCCGCAGCCCCAGAGGAGGAGGAAGCGACAGCACAGGCGGTGGAAACGGCGCCAGAGAGGGGGGTGGGTAATGGCCGGGCCCCGGACATGGCCCAGGAAGAGGTGGATGAGTCCAAGAAGGAGGACTTCTCGGAGGCGGACTTGGTGGACGTGAGCGCCTACAGTGGGCTCGGGGAGGACTCCGGGGGGAGCGCCCTGGAGGAGGACGACGAGGAAGACGAGGACGGAGAGCCCTCCTACGAGCCCGAGTCAGGGTGCGTGGAGATCCCCGGGCTCTCGGAGGAGGAAGACCCGGCTCCGAGTCGGAAGATCCATTTCAGCACCGCGCCGATCCAAGTGAGTGAGCCCTCCCCCCCGCCCCTGCCACGTGCGCGCGCCCACCCGCAGCCTCGCCTCCCATAGCCAGCCCGGCTTTTGGCAGGCTGACTCAGCCCCTGCCATCCAGCCCCCTTCCCAGAAGTCCCCTCCCTAGGGGGGCGTGGGGGAGCTCCAGCTGTTTGTCATGGGAACAACTTTCAGGTCTGGGACGGGGATGGCCGGGCCCGGACCTGCCCTCAGGTTCCCCGCCGGCGCCCCACCCCGTCTAGCACCCGCCCAGCCCTGGACACCTGCTTTTCCCTTCCTCTCCAGGCACTGCTCCTTTCGGAGACTGCCAGAGCCTGGGGCTGGGGCAGTGTGACGGTGGGGGTGTCCGCAGGAGAGACTCTTCCTTACTCCTGCTCCCCTGGGAAGAGAGGGGTCAGGGGGCTTAGAAATGCTTCCTGCTTTCCCGTGTGAGGGAGCCAGGAAATTCCCAAAATAAAGGTGTAGGGGACTGGATGGTGGTCCTTTCTCCTTTTTGCCATCCCCCACCGGACTTTGAAGAAGTGAAAGAGGGAAGCAGTCACTTGGCCATGTGACCCGGGCCTTGTTCCCTGGGGTCTGTGCTGGGCCGGCTTCCCGGGTCCCTCATTGCACAGGGAGGGGACACTTCATGTGACCCTGGAGGGGGCAGGCCTTCTGCAGGCCCTGGCTGAGAAGGGGGTGGGGCCAGGCCATCCCCCAGGGTGGCTGGCAGAGGCCCTCATGCCTTTGCTCTATAGGAGATTCCCTTGGCCTTGGCAGGTCCCAAGTGCTGCTGTCACGTCCTCTGGGTACCCTGCAAGAAGGTGGGAGCTTCTCCTTTTGGAGGGGGTTCTCAGTTTCCCTCCACCCCCCAACCACTACTTCTGGTGATTGGTTTGTGGGCTGTGCCTTGCGCTTTGAGAGCCCCAGAACCCTGTGGCAGGGAAGGGACATCTCCTGGGGAGAATTGAGAGCCCGAGGCCACCCCCACTTCCCTCTGCTCTCCACATTAAACTGGCGCATTCAGCCTTGCTGGTTCTTTCTCACCACCTCAGGCCCTGCTGTGCCAGCCCTGGAGTGGAAGGGTCCAGGGCCTGGGCTTTCCTTGGTCGGTGCCCTGCCTGGCCAAACGCCATGTTTGCTTGCCGTCTCCATGGAGACTGGACACTGGAGCTGGCGGGTCTCCCCCAGCCCTCTGCCCACTCCCACCTCCCAGCTGGGCAAGAGGTCTGCCTAAAGGTGACCAGAGTGGCTGCTGCTCCCCTCTGAGGACAGCCCCTAGCCTGGCTGGGATCTGGGAGCCCCCTTGCATCCCCTGCCCCCTCTGTGTTCCTGGGAGGAAGTCAGGACCTGCCCCTACCTCCCGGTCTTCTGAGCAGCCTCAGAGATGAGTGTGGCCCGCCTGGGCCTCTGACTGTCTATATTGGACACCTTACCCTGACTTTTCAGTAAAAAATAGCACATGATTTGGAGCAGTGCTTTCCAACTCCCTGGTGACTGAAGCTGGCTGCCCATCTGGAAGCCAGGGCGCATGTGCAGGCTGAGTGTCTGACTTCTGACCTTGCTGGGGATTTCCTCCCACCCTGGTGCAGGGGCCCCCCCATTTTCTTCTCCTTGCCCTCAGCCTGGGATTGGCGCTGAGTCCAGGGTCTCTGCCCCTTTGATGACCCAGATGTTCCCCTCATGGGAGTAGGGGCTTCCTGGGACGGCAGAGAACCCAGTTCCAGGCTGTCATCTGGGGGAGCAGGACTGGGCCAGGGTCCTCTGATATAGAGGTGATGGGTGGTCTGGGGCCTCCTCCCAGCTGGGGGTCCCTGCAGGGGGCTGGAGCTGATGGGCTCGGAGAAGAGGGCAGGGTAAGGCCAGGAGAGGCTGCGGGGAAGTCCTGGAGGTCACAGGGTGTGTGTCTGTGTGTGGAGAGGAGGGCAGTTGATCAGGAGAAGGACCCACTTCCTGGAGCAAAGGTCAAGTGAGGGCCCTCAGTGCGAAAGTGGGCCAAAGTTGATTTGGTGTGTCTAAGCTTATGCCTAGGCCCTGGGGCACCTTGCAGTGAGGACAGTCACCACCAGAGCTCAGCTGGGTACACTGCTGTCCTGTCCTGCCACTGGCTAACCCTTGTGACCTTGGGCAGTGCACTGGGGTCTTGGATTGTATGTGGGATGGGCAACCCATTCCTGCAAGGGGCTGCTGGGCTGCTGGCCAGGTGTTGGGAGAACCGTCCAGTGTCCACTGCACGGAGCCCGGAGGGACTTTGAGGGCCCGAGCCTGGGCATCTCTGATGCTGTGAATTGGGGGCTTTGAGCTCTGTAATCACACAGGCCCGTCCTGGCCCAGCTTCCAGTCCAGTCCTAGGAGCAGCCTCCTCTCCCCACGGCATTGAGCCTCCCTCTGCGCTGGGGGTGAGAGTGACACAGGACACAGGACACAGGCTGGGACGCAGAGTGCCTAGGAGCCCTGCACCTGGAGCGCAGGGGGCTCTGGCAGGGGCCTCAGGGGAGACAGTGTCCCAGTCCAGCCCGAAACTCCAGGGCGGCCAGCTGATAGAGCTGTTCACCCCCTCCCCGCCCCTGCTTGGCTCCGAGTGCTGCCAACCTGTCACTGCAGGCAGCGAAGCCAAATGTGTCCTGGTAGCCCAAATGGTGCTCCTTAGCCTTCCACATGGGCAGCCCAGCCTGGGCCCGGAATCAGGGGCTGCCCCTCCGTCACTGTCCTTTGGAGGGATGGGAGCAGGGTCCAGGAGGAGGGAGACAGCAGAGGGGCACAGGGGACACCATGACGGGCAGAGAGGCTGCCACCTCCCCAGGATGTGGGTCCTGTGGCCCTGCCCGGGCCACCCAGTGCGTGGGGGATAGGAGACGAGTGAGTGCCCGTCTACAGGGCACGGGCCTGGGCCTAGGGGCCTGACAGGCCCTGGGTGTAGAGGGCCTGGCCATCTCCGTGAGGGTAGACAGGTCCTTCCTGCATCCCTCCCCCGGCCTCAGTGTCCACTCAGTGTGGACAGAGGGAGGTCCCGGGGCCTCTCTGCCTCTGCGTCTCTCTCTCCTGCTCCCCTCCTCCTCCCTGTCTGGCTTCTACCAGCGTCTTCTGCATCCTTCCTCCCCTGCCCGCCTCTCCTGCTCAGCCTGGTCCCTCCTCTGAGTCTGTGTCTTCGTGTCCACCCTCGCCTGTCTGGCTCTTGGGTCCCGTCTCTCTCTTCCTCTTTGTCCGGAGTGTCCGTCCAGGAGCGCCCCGCCAGTCTGCCCAGCCTGTGCTGTGCGGGCCTGAGCCACAGTGTGGATTGGAAGGGGCTCCCCTTTGCTGTTGTCCCCAGACTGCAGAGCTAAGGCCTTTGTGGGGGCACCAGTCTGCCCCTTGGCCTCTTCCTGCCAGCCTCTGACGAGCCGCCCTCCCTAGGTGTTCAGCACCTACTCCAATGAGGACTACGACCGGCGCAACGAGGATGTCGATCCCATGGCTGCGTCCGCGGAGTACGAGCTGGAGAAGCGGGTGGAGAGGTTGGAGCTGTTCCCCGTGGAGCTGGAGAAGGGTGAGAGGCTACGTGGGCACGTCCGGCCCTGCCCTGGACCCTCAGTGAGGTCCTGAGCACTTGCTGTGTCCCCCCACCCGTCGGCACTCACAGGAACTGGCACACCCAGCCCAGCCCCAGCACAAAGCCACCCGTCCTGCCATGGAACTGTTACCTTGTCTCCTGGGCACCGTGGGCCTGGTCCTGGCTCTGGTGGAGACAGTGGCGGGCACAGCCAGGCTCCCTGAGGAGCAGACTGGAAGGCCAGCCACTCTAGCTGTGCCCTTACGTGCCCTAAGGAACATTTAACAGGAGCTGACCAGACCTGGGCAGGGGTCCCCGGGAAGGGGCCCTTGCATTGGCTCGGCAGAGGAGGAATCCAGGTGGCAGAATGGGGCAGAGGATGGAAGAGAGGGGCCGGAAGGGTGTCGAGCAGGGCCAGAGCCCACCGCAAGGACGGAGTCTGCTTTTCTGAGGTGGATTCGAGCCATCGCAAGGCGGGGAGGGGGAGGTACACAGCAGGCTGTGGGGACAGAGAGGCCACCCTGGTGTGCACCTGGTGGTGGCCCTGGGGGTAGAATCAACAGGTCTGGGTGGTCCTTTGGCCTGGGTGGAGGCTGGGAGAGGCAGGGAGGAATCCAGGTGCTTCCCAGGCCTGGCAGCTGCCGGGTGGTGGTGCCATCCCCCGGGAGAGGGTGCGCCCGGGAAGTTTGGCTGTCAGAGGCCTAGAGACAGGCAGGGCCGGTGTAGCTAGGAGTGGCCCTGAGGGGGTGCCAGGCCCCAGCCCCGTGGTCAGTGAAGCTCTGGGCATAGATGAGACTCAGACAGACCAACAGGCTTGGCCCGAGTCCTGTCACAGACCCCATGCCACCCCCATCTGTATATACACTGCCACCCTGGGCACCTCCCTGCCTGTCAGCTCCTGGGATGACGCAAAGGGCAGGGGGTGGACAGAGCCATGCTCTTCCCCAGTCTTGGGGGACATCTCCGGAGCTTGGCGAAGCCTCCTGAAGGGGAGCTGTGCTCTAGAGTGGGGGTTCAGGATGAGGGGCCGCCCGTCAGACCTGGCATCTTCCTCCTCTGCCCCACAGACTCCGAGGGCCTGGGCATCAGCATCATCGGCATGGGGGCTGGGGCCGACATGGGCCTGGAGAAGCTGGGCATTTTTGTCAAGACCGTGACCGAGGGCGGCGCTGCCCACCGGGATGGCAGGTACCACCGCACTCTCGCCCATCTGGGAGGGGACAGGGTGCCTGTGACCCTCAGGTGTTCTGGGCTGGGCTAGGGCCAGGAGCTGAGGCCCCCCCAACCCCCTCCATTCCGGAGAAGGGCAGTGGAGGCCAGGCGCATGTGGTATGGGGTGTCCTGCGCCAGGGAGCAGGGCCCGGCTGTGCGTCCCGAGTGTGTCTGAACGCTGCGTGCCTGACTCATGGGCTGGGGCCAGGCGCCAGGCAGGCAGTGTCCAGGCCTTGCCCACAGGAGGCCAGCAGTGCTGTGAGCCAGACGGACACCAGACAAGGACACAAGGGGCCAGGACAAACAAAAGGCACCCCCGGGAGGCCTGGGCCGCGGGCAGCGAAGCTTCTTAGAGGAAGTGACGGCGGAGCCCAGCCCTGAGTGGGAGTTAGGAAGGCAGAGGGTGTGGGAGGCTGGGGTGCCCTGGGGCTGGCGGTGCTCTGCCTGTGTTGAGCAGCTCTGCCTGGAGGGGTCGGGGAAAACATCCATGGGCTGGGGCCAGCCTCCTGGCCTGTTGTGTGTCCCCTGAGACTGGGCCCGAGGGGAGAAGGGCTGTTGGCCCCTGGGGAGGGTGTGTGTGATGTGCTTTGTGATGGGGCCTCCCAGGGCTCCTCTGCAGCTGACAGAGGGCTGGCCATGTTGTCTGCAATCAGAGGCCTGCTTGGTCCTGTACAGGGACTTCTGCCTGTTATGGTCCAGGTGGCATGGAGGACGGCAGGGGACAGAAAGGGTGACAGCCCCTGCCCCTTGTCGACAGCATTCCAGGGCCCTTCCCAGGGTCAGCTGCTGGTGGTTTGGGGAGCGCCCATGTGGGGCAGCTTTTGGCCACAGGCCTTGTGTCCCCAGGGGCTCACCTTCTTCATCCCCCTGTGGGCCGGACTGGACCATCCCTGCCCTCTCCCCCTGGGTGGATGACAGGTCTCCAGCCAGGTGCCATCACTGGTGGGCACAGGGGTGCGCCTGTGTCCACATATGGGTCCATGTGTGAGTGCAAGGGGACGCTGCTGTGACTCAGGCATTTGGGGACTTGGGTGTGGCAGGAATGTTCAGGTAAGAGAACAGCTTGGCACATAGGTGCATGGCAGAGGTGAGCACTCAGGATGAACTGTCTGGTGTGAGAGGGCACACGAGTGGGACTCACAGGAAAGGCACTGCCACCTCTCCCCGTCTGGGATATCCACGTCTGCTAGGCTAGCCTGGCTCTTTCTGTCCAGAGTGGGCCCGTCTGATTCCTGATCCTCGCGGCAGGTAGACAGAGGACCAGGGCCCTGGGGGACTGAGGCTCCAATGTGACCCCTAACCAGTCTCCCCTCCCCTAGGATCCAGGTGAACGATCTCCTGGTGGAGGTGGACGGGACGAGTCTGGTGGGAGTGACCCAGAGCTTCGCAGCCTCCGTGCTCAGGAACACCAAGGGCCGAGTGCGGTGAGAGCCCAGGGCCTTGGGCGGCACGGTGGGCTCTGCCACTACCGCACCCGGCCGAGGGCACTGGTTCCAGCCCCAGGCCTGCTTCCCATCCCCAGCTCCCTGGCTGCTGCCAGCCACCAGTGTGCGGGCACGCAGGCCATGTCCGTGTCCCTGAAGTCCCCTTGGCTCTGTTCTCCTGTCTCTGCCTCCCTCATTGAAGAACCAGAAAGTGCAGGGCAAAGCCCACCAAATTGGGCTTCCTCACCCAGAACGTACCCTTCCTTCCTGAAAGGACTCCCTGGGCCTGCCAACGTGGGGCATCGCCTTCAGGGGCCCGTTTCCCTCCCACCACTAGCATCAGGTTCAGGGCTCACTCCCTGCCCCACTCCAGGAGGGGCACTGCCCCCAGGAAAGGGCGGTGGAGAGAAACAGGATGTGGGTGGCCCAGAGGAGGAGGGGCTGGTGTCTGGAAGTTCCACTATTTCCTCCCCGCGTCCGTCCTAATCGCCAGTCACCATCATCCCACCCCTTCCTGAGCTCAGGGGCTTGGCAAGAACCCAAGACACGCCCCCAGCCCCAGTCCCGCCCTGGTCATCTTTGCCTTTCCCCTGCCTCCTTTTCCCCCTCGTGGTAGAGGAAGATCCCCCTGCACACTGGCTGCTCCTCAGCTCAGGTCCCTGCAGTCCAGCCCAAAGTTGGGTTGACATCCACCTCCCCAAACTGGCCAGGGAGGAGACCTTGCAGCCTCCCCTGGGAAGGAAACCAGTAAGCACCCAGCACCTCATTCGTTATTAACACCGCTGCCTCCCCTGGGAGGCCTGGGTCTGGAGAGGGGAGCCCCGGCAGGAACAACGGTGGCATTCCCCGCACAACAGCCAGGGGATGACGCTGGTTTATGCCCCTGCAGGTTTATGATTGGCCGAGAGCGGCCAGGCGAGCAGAGTGAAGTGGCCCAGCTGATCCAGCAGACCCTGGAACAGGAGCGATGGCAGCGGGAAATGATGGAGCAGAGATACACCCAGTACGGGGAAGACGACGAGGAGGTAGGGACTCCGGTGCGGTTGCCCTCTGGTGGTTAGACGAGGTAGTACAACCTCTGATGGAGGAGTCACACTGGAGAGGCTTCCTGGTGTCAGGGTTCCTATCTTGTAGGGGAGCTGCCCCTGCCTTCAGGGGACTCCCCTGCTGCTAGGCAGACAGCTGCTGGCCTCAGCTCTGGCCATGGGGCCCACACTGCCTGTCGCCCTTCACAGACGGGGGAGTATGCCACCGATGAGGACGAGGAGCTGAGTCCCACCTTCCCGGGTGGAGAGATGGCCATCGAGGTGTTCGAGCTGGCAGAGAACGAGGACGCGCTGTCCCCTGTGGACATGGAGCCCGAGAAGCTTGTGCACAAGTTCAAGGAGGTGGGCTGAGGGCACTGGGGTGGGGTGATGGTGGTCAGGGGCTGCCCTGCAGGAGCTGAGTGCCGCCCTCTGCCTACAGCTCCAGATCAAACACGCTGTGACTGAGGCGGAGATCCAGCAGCTGAAAAGGAAGGTGAGGGCGCGTGCGCGTGTGCTCTTTGTGCGTGTGTGCACATGTGTGTGGATGTGCATGTGGAGGCTGGGGGGCCAAAGGCTAGAGGGAGGTGCAGGCCCCTGCTGAGCAGGCTGCTGGGAGGGAGGGACTACAGCAGTTAGTGCTCAGCTCTGGAACTCTGCTCCACCACTACATGCCTTCTGGCCTCAGTGCCCTTCCACAGGAGGGGGTGAAAGTACTTCTGGCCTTGTGAGGACTCAAGGGAGACAAGGCCTAGAAAGTCCTCAACACAGCGCCTTACACACCAGGTGCTCATCCTGAAGGCCGAGCATGGCTGGGCGTGGTGACGCACACCTGTGATTCCCAGACAGGAGGATTGCAAACGAGACCTAGGGAGACCCTGGCTCCAGATAAAAAATAAGAAATGGGCTCAGGGTGCAAGCCCTGGGTTCAATCCCCAGTACTGTAAAAACAACAACAAAAAACTGAGTGTTAGCTGGACATGGTGCACACACTATAATCCCAGCTACTTAGGAGCGGAGGTAGGATCACAAGCTCAAGGCCCACCTGGGCAATTTAGCAAGACCCTGTGGCAACATAAAAAGTGCTGGGGATGCAGCTCAGTGGTAGAGTGCTTGCCAAGCATATGTAAGGCCCAGGGCTCAATCCCAGTACTGGAAATAAAAGAAAAAGAGCATCAGCTGAAGCACACTAGGCCACACTCTAGAAGTCTTTGTGTTTGTACTGCCCCAGGCTCGCCTTCTTTGTAGACCCCTATGATAAATTCGAACCACCCCAAGTGCACACACTGACACGTGCCAGCCTGGGCCCGGGCATAGAGCACTCCAGACCCCCCCACTCAGACCCCTACACCGGTAGGGACACTGCCCCTGTGTGCCCTGTGACATCCCACCCAGGCACCAGCCAAGGTACGCAGACCCACTGTCTCGAGTGCTCTGGGACATGGAGTGGCCATCGCTCAAACTGCCATACCTTGGTAGAGTGTCGCAGCCACAATGACTGCAAAAGCAGTCAGTCTTTGTCCTTGTGGAGCTTAGAGTCGGCGCACCATTAACTGTTTCGTGACAAGCATGGGACTCTAGGCGAGACAGGGTTAATGAGCCCCCATAGCAGAAGAACCCAACCCAGCGTTGGGGGTGGGTGCTGTGCTGCTGGAGTCACAGGGGGTTTCCCTAATTTTACACTGAGAAGACAGCCAAAGGGAGCTGATAGCAAGAGGGAAGCTAGATGGGGCATTTGCAGCACAGAGGCAGCAAGTGGAAAGGTCCTGTGGCAAGCCCGAGGGCCTGCAGGAAGGCCTGTGTGGCCAGGGCATAGAGAGCAAGAGACATTCATAGGAAACCAGGTGGCAGGGGCTGTGAGGTGGTGGCACCTTCCAACAGGTGACCAAGCTGAGGAAGGAGCTTTGTGTGTGGGAGCAGGGAGGAAATGCAGGTTTGAGGCCTGGTGCCCATGAGGAGCTGGGAGGTAGGACTGGAAGCTGGGAGTGAGGTTGGGCTGGGGCTCGGACTTTGGGGCTCAGGGCACGGGCGGTGTGGAGAGAACCAGGATCCAGACTGAGTTGGGGACTGGAGGTCACCTGGGAACTGGGAGGGCAGATTGTTCAGGAAGCCCCGGGAGCTTAGGCCAAGGCTAAGAGGGGACAGCAGTGGTGACCCCCGACCCTGCTCCTCCACATCTGCTATCTCAGCCCTTGTGAGCTCAGGAGGCAGGCATCACTCATATTTTATAGAGATGGGGTTCCCTGGCCCCAGTCCCAGAGCTGGGCCTGCCCTGGGTGTGGAGTGGGTGCAGCGATGGGAATCCTGGTTGGGAGCCCTCAGGCTAGGGGAGTCGGTGGGCAGTGGGCTCCCCCTCTGCAGGAATCCCCCCAACCCAGCGCCACCTCGTCCTCTCAGCTTCAGAGCCTGGAGCAGGAGAAGGGGCGCTGGCGGGTGGAGAAGGCACAGCTGGAGCAGAGCGTGGAGGAAAACAAGGAGCGCATGGAGAAGCTGGAGGGCTACTGGGGTGAGGCCCAGAGCCTGTGCCAGGCGGTGGATGAGCACCTTCGGGAGACGCAGGCCCAGTACCAGGCGCTGGAGCGGAAGTACAGTAAGGCCAAGCGCCTCATCAAGGACTACCAGCAGAAGTACGTGCCAGGGGCCACAGTCCCTTCCCGAGAGGCACAGGTGGGGGCCCCAGGGTGGGGGGCCTGGGCCCTCATGGGGGTCACCGGAGCCAGCACAGGGCCAGACCTCAGAGGCTGCGGGAAAACCTGGGGCCTCCAGAGCTGGCCAGGGGAAGCTGAGCGGAGGACAGGGCCATGGACCCTGACTGTCCCCAAGCAGAAGCCTGGCCACACTGTCCGACCCACTGTCTGCCCCTTGCCCATCCCAGGGAGATCGAGTTCCTGAAGAAGGAGACTGCGCAGCGGCGGGTTCTGGAGGAGTCGGAGCTGGCCAGGAAGGAGGAAATGGACAAACTCCTGGACAAGGTGGGACCGGGGGACTGGGGGGTCAGGGCCCTTGCAGGAGTCAGCACGCTAGCCCCCGTCTAACACCACCGGATGGATCCTGGGGTGGGTCATGTCCTCACTACGGGACCCGAGGGGCAGGGCCTGTGCTTGGTACCCAACCTGAACCCCACACACACTTTGTTTTCCAGATCTCAGAACTGGAAGGCAACCTGCAAACACTGAGGAATTCCAACTCGACTTAACAGGAATCATTCCGGGACTGGACAATAATAATCCCCTCCCCTTGTCCTCAATCCCCACCCCGCCCCCTACCAGCCTGGGGACAGGTGCCCCGACTCCCCTCCACCCTCCACCCCACCTCCCCCAGCTTCAGGGACCAGAGGGCCCATTTCACAGGCCCCTCAAGGTGGCCCAGGCAGACAGTGGTGGCTGGAAGGGCGGCCTCCTTCTCGCCCCATGGGGCTGAGGCATAAGGGCCGAGGCAAGCCAAGGCCTGGCCTGGGTGGCGGATGGACACAAGGACCTGCAGACCAAACTGCCAGACTCTACAACCTCCAGCCTTCGTCTCTGGACTGGAATGGGGCTGGGGCTCCCCCAGCATCTCACCAACTGGAGGCTGCTCCCTGCCCATGGGGCGCCTGGGTGGCCCCTGGGTCTCTTGACTTGAGATTCTACCTTCCCTGTCCCTCATCCATCGTGCTGTCTGTTGCATTCTAACCCTCCCGCTTCGGGGGTTGCCTCGACACCTCCGGTCCCTGTTCCCTATCCGGGAGGGACAGAGCTCACCCCCAAGCCGGAGGCTGGGCCCTACCCTGCACTGACTTCCCCTGTATCCTTCGGGAAAAGAGGATTGGGAGTAGGAAGAGGGGAGAGTCCAGGTTCCTGGCCCCAGGCTCCCCCTTCCTGGGAAGTTGGCAGCAGCCCCTAACTTCTCCCCATCCCTCCCCTCTCCCAGGTGCCAAATAGCCATAACCTCCTCCTGGAACTGTTCCGCCACCTCTGGGGTCCGGGGGTCCTGGCTGGGCCTGGGAAGGCCAGGGAGGAAGGGAGGTCAGCTTAGGGGGACCGGTTCTTGGTAGCGGCCCCTTTGCTCACTGGAGACTGAGACCCGCCCTGCCCTGCCCAGGGCCATGCCCACCTTTGCCCACGCCCCACTGTTTTACCATATTTTGACTGGAGGGCAAAATTTTACTACTACTCATATTTTTGGAGACCACGGCTGCCCCCCTTCCCCCGTGGCAGCCTGCTTTCTAAATGAAGTCGACTTCCCCATTTTAATCCCAAATTAGGGCTTGGACCAAGGGAGATGAGACACACACACCCCACCCCCGATCCATTTCGCCACCTCCCCTTGCCCCTGCCCTGAGCTTAGGTTTTGGTTCATTTTTTAAAAAATCGACCCTGTTCCATCCGTTTCAGCTTCTCCTTGTCCCCTGTAAATAGACCACGCCATCGACCAGTATTTCTTGCCCATTCCCCGCCTCCTTCCTGCCTCCCCCCAAGTGCTGGCTGCCTTGGTGCCCCGCCCATGCGCTTCACCCGGGCAGATGGAGGGGGCGGGGCCGCGGGCGCTTCCGGTTTCCTGGCCCGCAGCCACCCCCGCCCCGCCCTTGGAGGACCCCGTCTCTGTATATAATATATATATGTATGTATTGTTCCCGGTTTTGTACGGACCGTGCCCTCTGTCAGGTCATCCCCATAAAAGCAGCCCCAGAGCGTCGCTGCCTGCTTTCTTGATTCGCTGGAGGGGGAGGGTTCAAGGCTGCCTGAGCCTGAGATCTTCTGCAGGATCCCCTGCCCCTGTCCCCAGCAGGCTACCTCTGCCCGCACTCCCCCAGCATCGCCAATGCTTTCTACTTCTGGTTTCTGGACAGTTCGTGCAGTCCTTTACGTTCCTTTTGCAAGGCCTCTGGAACTCAGGGATAGGTTGGATCTGGAAACTAACCCCAAGTCCCTCGGAGAACTGCACTGATGAGGCGCTCCAGAAGGTTCAGAAGGACCGAAGGTTTCCTGGGGTGGGGGGTGGGGCAGGGCAGCTTTATGCCAGGGCGCTGCAGGCTGTTCCTCTTGGGGCGGCCCTCAGAGGTCTTAAACAGGTCCTGTCCCCTGCTCTGTGCCAGCAGCTCTGACCGCTGCACCCCCAGCCCTAGCGCTAGAGGGTCTGGGGGTGATGCCAGAGCTCAGGACCAGCTCTGGTGGGTCGGAGAGGCGAGGTGTAGGGGGCACAGGAGCTTCCGACAGTGCTCTGGTGCACATGCTGGACAGAAGCCAGCCTGGGTCCTGGGGCTCAGCCCCAAGGGGCTGCTCACCTTCCCCTCCCAGCCACGGGACACTTCAGGGTCACCCTGGGTTCCTAGCACCCTAAGATGAATGGTATCTACCTCAATTCCAGTGACAACTGAAGCTGCACTCCCTTGGGGATGGCTCTGCCACACAGGTCACATTCCTGTCAGGCCGAAGTGTGGCTTCCCGTAACTGCCCCTCCCCAAATTCTAGATCTACATCTCCGGGTCATGTGGTACCTGTACAGTCCTGCCATGCACCTGAGGGTCACCTGGATCCCTAGGGACAGTGGCCATGCCTCTCAGGGCATCTCCAGCCAGTGGGTCATCTTTGGAGTGCTTGGGGACACCAGACAGATCCAGGTGCTGAATCCATGGTCACAGGCCACCAAACACAGGCTGCAGCCCCGTGGTCACTGAATCCCAAGAAGTCCTGAGAAGTGACTCGGATGGGCCTCAGTGAGTGGAGGCAGACATGAACTGAGGGCTTCTGCTGCCATCCAGGTAGAGTCCTGCTGTCCCTAGCTGACCTGGAGTCCAGGGGAGGGGCCTTACACATTGTCCCAGAAGATGGGCCAAGTAGCCCCTCGTGTCTAAGCCTGAGTGTGTTGTGTTGCTGGGGGTGCGGTATACGGCTTTGCTGGGAGTTTCTCAGTCCTGTGTGAGGCTTGTCACCTTAGCTTTCTGTCCCATCCCAGTCCCCATCCCCTACCCAGGTCCCCTGGAGTTTGGAGTTCTCAGGAGCTGAGCAGGTTTCCCACAACCCCAACACTTGCCTTAGGGCAGGGGAATCAGAGAAGGGGGATTTCTCAGCTCCCAGGAGTTTGGGTCTCGCAAGGAACGGGACCTCCCAAGTCCTGTGGCCTAGCAGACTTCCTCCCTGAGTACACACCCCTCTGCTGCCCATCACTGCCTGTATCCCATCATCTCCTGCCCCTTGGGATCTACAGGGTTGCATAATCAATTCCCCACTCCAGCCCACACCTACATTTCAGCACATGCCTGCAAACCACATCCTCTTTTAAAAAGATTTATTTATTTGCGGTACTGGGGGTTGAACCCAGGGCCGTGCACAGGCAAATGCTAGGCAAGTGTTCTACCACAGAGCTACACCTTCAGCCCCCCCGCCTTTAAAAAAAAGTTTTATTTTGAGACAAGATCTGAGTAAGTTGCCCAGACTGGGCTCAGACTTGCAATCCTGCCTCAGCTACCCGAGAAGCTGGGATTACAGGTGTGCGCTGCCACATCCCACAGACCATATATATATATATTTGGTACCGAAGTTCGAACTCAAACCGTATCATCTTTAAAGACCCCAAATATAGCCTTAAATGTTGCCACCAAAGACACCACCCCTTCCCCAGGTCTAGCCAGAACCTGGTGGCTGTCCACAGGTTCTGAGGACCCCCCTCCCCAATCTCACAGATCTCATGGGGTACCCTCCGCCCCTGAGACTATTGATTATGTGCTCACCCACAGTCCGGACCTTCCTTGCTCAACCTGACACTTTTCACAGCCCTTGGCCTGTGGACTCCTTGGGCCACCAGGGAATAGTCTATCCCTGAAACGCCACACCCCTCCCCAGAGCCCTGGACCCTTCTCCATTCACCACTCCCTCCTGAACAACGCGTTGGCCTTCTCTCAAGACTGGTTTCTCCAGGGTAGGAGTGGGGGGGCAAGAGAACATCTTACCTCTAGGGTCATGAGGATGACATTAGGTAACCTGGGAAGTGCTTGGTAGAGTGCAGCACACTCCCAGTCCTGCCAGCTCTGCCAGGCTGCCAGCCCTGCCGTAGGGTAGCTAGCCCTTGGAGATAACGTTATCGCCCCTGGCTGGCCTGCCACCAGGTCCAAGTCTGAGAGCATCCATCCCCACCCCCACCAGCTCCAGGGCTCCCAGCATCCAGCCAAGACCCACCTCCATGCTGGACCCTCCTCTCTCAGTTCTTTGTCCAGCTGGCCCCCAAAGCCAGTCCTACATCTTGCATAGTTCTCAGTCTGATCTCTCATCTTATGATCCCTGATGCCCTCTGTCTCCTGAGGGGGCTCCCTGCTTCCGGCCTGCGCTGCGAAAGCAATCTGTTCCCCAGCCAATCTGTTCCCCAGCGAGGACCCCAGGTTCTTCCTAAATGCAGATCCGAGATCCTCCCTCCTCTGGTAAACTTGTTTTTGTTTTTTAATTTTTACCCTCGGCTGGTAAAGTAACGCAAACCTTGCGGGCGCCTCCCCTGTCTTCCTCTGTGGTCCTCCCACCCCCAAGGCCACACCGCCACCTCTCCCAACCCTGCCGGCTCGGGGAGCCACGCATCTCATTTGGAAATCCTCCCCGTCCCCAGCTCCAGGCCGGGCTAGGAGCCCTCCCCGCGAAGCGTCCTGTGAGTCGGGGCCCCCTACTGGTCTGCACCCCCCTTCCCCCGACCGTTCACCGCGGTCCTCTCCAACCCTGGCACTCCAGCTGGCGTCTCCGGGCATGTTCGTTAAATGAATGAATCAGGTGCCCTCCCAGACCCTGCGGAGGAGCCAGGAGCCCGTGGGTCCCAAAGTGGGGCCGCCTGCCCGGCTGCCCCGCCCCGCCCCGCGCAGACTCGGGGCGCAGCGTCCCCCGCGGCCCCATTAGTAGCTGCGACTCGGTCCCCGGCCGGGCCGCGCTCCCTCCGCCCCCGCCCCTCCGTCCCGGCCGCCCCTCCCCCGGCTCTTTGTCTCGGGGCGCTTGGCCTCCCCGCCGCGCGCCCACCACACAGCCCGGGGACCCCCGCAGACCGGGCGGACGCGACGCCGAGCGCCTCAGCCTGGCGGGCGGGGACTGCGGGGGCGGGGCGGGAGGTGGCGCTCGCGCTCTCCCTCCCGCTCTCCACACACACGCACACACACGCACACACACACACACGCACACGCGCACACACACGCGCGCACGCACACACCGAGCATCCTCCCGTCAGGTCCTCCGGTCCAGCCCCGCCCGCGCCTCCTGCTTCTCCCCGCAAACCTTCGCCCTCGGTCCCGTCCTGTCCGCGCTCCGTACCTTCCCGCCTCGGGGCCCTCCCCGCCGACCCCACCCCCACCCGGCATGGAGCGGCTCGAGCCGGCCCGCAGCCCCCCGCGGCCGGGGTGACGGCCCCTGCCCCTCCCGCCGGGCCCCGCCTCGAGCACCATGGGCCTGAGGGGTTCCCGAGGCGCCGGACGCTGAAGATGACCGAGGCTGGAGGTGAGGGGTGCACTGGGGAGCGGGACCCCGAGGGGGGTTGGATGGAGCCCAGCGACCAGGGTCTTTCTTCCCGATCCCCAGGGGGACCGCACAGGCTGGGGAGCTGGGCTGTCAGGGGAGGGGGCGGGGATAGGATTTGTGTCCCTAATCCCCTCCCTCCCGCCCGGGGAAATTAATGAAAAACTGGTGTGGGGGAAGGGGACGGGGTTTAACTCCTCCTTGCCCGGCGCGGAGTTGGACTGGTGGGGTTGGAGAGAAACTGCTCACCCTCCTGATGCGGGAGAGGGGCCCCCGGAGGATAGATGGCCTGTCCCCCCATCTCCAGGGGGCTTTGACGGGGTGTCCGCGCCAGCAGGCGTGGGGAGAGGCACCGCCTCCCTAACCTACAACCGCTACCACCGACCTCTCGTCCCCCCTTCCCCGCCTTCCCCGGTCACCCCCCTTCCTGGGCCCCTTTCTTTCCTCTTGCTGCAGGGCAGTGGTTCTCCCTCCTCTGCACCGGCCTGCTCAGGGCCAACAGCCCTCTTCCCCAGGCTGCCCTGGCCGGACTCTGGCCGCTCTTTCGTGCTTTCTTCTCTGCTCCTGTGGACCCCGCCAGTCTGTATGGCTGTTGGCTCCTACTCCAGCGGCCTCCCCAGGATGGGCACCTTCTCTTTCTCTCCTTCCTTCCTTCCTTTGGGTCCTAGCTATCTGTGAGCTCACCTGCCTCTGGCCCAGAGAAGGGTCAGGAGTCACGGATGCTCCCCTAGGAGCTGGGTGGGGGGAGTTACCTGGTTGAGTGTGTGTGTGAGTGTGTGTGTGTGTGTGTGTGTGTGTGTGTGTTTAAGGGTGGGTTGGCTAATTTTCCAGGGCTCAGTTTGGGAAGGAGAACTTTGGATGGCAAGGGTCTGGCCACCTCCTTGATATGGTGCTCCCCTGGAGTTCCCCATGGGACAGTGTAGGGAGAGTCCCCCAGGCCACACGGAAAGGAGCTGGCCTTTGGAGGAAGGAGAGAAGGCAGTTTGTGCTGAATCAGGATGGTCCAACCAGGGGTGGGAGCTGGAGGCCCCAGCCCGTCCTGGGGGGTACTCGCCAGCCACAAGCGGGTCTCAGTACTGGACTGGGGCCCCTAATGAAGGACACATGGCTGTCCATTCTCTGTGTCTAAGACAGGAGGCACATGGCTGCCTGTGGAGAGTCCCCATTCCATGGGAGAGGCAGTTCCTAACTTCAGGGGGTCCCCTGTCAGAGAGAGAAGATCTATATAGGGGATCAATGGAGGTATCCCAAATTCTCCATTTTCCAGTGGTTGGGAATGGATGGATTTGGAAACGGGAATTGTAGACAAATGGGAGGAAGGAGGGCTACCTAGGACAGCTTTCTGGAGGAAGTGGCAAGGAGGTCCTTGTCAGATAAGGCATTATAACCCAGCGATGGAATTTGGTTCTTTCTAAGGGACATTTTTCCTTTGCATCTGGCCTTTGAGAATGGGAAGAAATATTTAGATCTTGGCCACATGTCTTCAAGAATGGCAGGAGGGTTCTTGGAGGCCCTGAACACCCCACACCTTATTTCCTGCTGGGCCAGGGTAGCCATGGTTGGGGCCGCCCTAATGCTAGCCAGTATGGGCCAACTCCCTTCCCTCCACCCCAGTCTCCTCCGGGCAGTGTCCTGTCCCCCAGGATAGAGCTGAGAGGGAGGAGACCAGGGTCAGGCTAGAGCTCCTCCTCTTAACTCCTGCATCTCAGTTTCCACATCTGTAAAGTGGGGCCACTAAGATTCCAAGCCTGGCCGGCTCACAGTGAGCATATGTCTGCGAAGTAACTGAAGAGGAGGAGTGGATTGTGCGTGACCTCTCTTCAGCTGCATGGATCCCGCTTCCTTACCTGGCCTCCCACCAAACACAGTAACAAAACAGCCCTGTCCCTGCACACCTCTTCCCAGAACATCTCCATGCTTCGGAAGCTTGACTGTCCACTGTTCTGCCTCGAGCACTGCTCCCTCCCTCCCGAATCTGTGTGTTTGTCAAGAACCGTGAGGTCCGTGAGCAGTGAGATCCTAGAACAGTGGCCCTGCTGGTGGTGCCAGCTTCCTGAGCAGCTCATGTTCAGAAAAGCAGGTGGAGAGGGCCCCATGAGGCAGGGTGGGGAGGGCAGAGGAGGGGCAGGATTGGATGACAGGCAGGCGAAAGGTGGATGGAGAATGGAGAGCTGCAAAGGTGGTGTGTAGACGGATGGTGGGAGATTATGGATGGAGGGCTGGATATTGGATGGATGCATGGACAGACAGACAGATGGAGGGGGTGGATGGGTGGACAGATAGGTGAATGGATAGATGGATGAGTAAATAAATGGGTAGGTGGATGGATGGGTGGAAGAGCCTGTATTTGACATTAACCTGCTATGTGATCTCGGCCAGCCACTCCCTCCTCTGTTTCTGTGCTTGTAAAATGAGAGGATTGAATTTAATAATCTCCGTGATTTCCCGAGACTTGATGTTGGACAGTTTATGATGACTGAAAGCTATTAGGGGGTGCTAATGATGGAGAGGCCCGAGACGGCTGGGTGTGAAGTCAACAGCTGATTGGCTCCAGCCAGCACTCAGGGCTCTGCTGTGTCTCTGCCCTGGACTGGCTTCAGCCCAGCCTTCTGCCTCAGCCTCCTGCCCAGCACCTTCCAGTCTGGGGGAAGAGCCAGGTGGCTTCTCCTTCCGGGGCAGCAGGAAGGGTTTTAGGGAAGGTAAGGGACAGTGGGCCAGGAGCAGGAAGCCCTGGGCCCCTCTCCAGACTCAACCAACTTGAACTTATCCAGTGTCTGTCTGTCTGTCTCTCTCTCTCCTCTCAGCTCACTTGAGTCATGGCTTCTTCAAAGCTCCGAGACCCCGCCGATGAGGTTTTTGGTAAGTTCTTGTGGTTCTGTCTATAGCATAGACAGAGCCATACAGCACATCCTCCCAACACCCTGGGCCCTAAATAGAGAAAAGCAGACTTGGGCAGGGTGGGCTCCTGCGTGTGTGTGTGTGTGTGTGTGTGTGTGTGTGTGTGTGTGTAAGAAGCCCACTTTACACACAAGGAGTGTAGGGGGCAGAGTGCTGAAGTGGTTTGCTTTAAAGATCACATGGCAATAGTCAGATGTGGTGGCGCATGCCTATACTCCCCACACTCAGGAGGCTGAGGCAGGAGGATTGTCTCCAGTTTGAGGCCAGCCTGTGCTACAAAGTGAGTTCAAGGCCAGCCCGAATTACATAGCGAGACTATGACTCAAAAACAACAAAAAAGATCACATGGCAAGTTAGTGGCCAAGCTGGAACCTCAGACTGCTCGACTCCCTGCTCCTACCCCCTGTACTGTACGCCTGTCTACTCCAACCAGACGCCACACGAGACCTCCCAGTCTCATACAGGAGGGCGCAGAACCTCACCCTACATGGCTGCGCAGCACACACTCTGCCTCCGGGCCCCAGGCCAGCCCTTGACGCACACTGGTGTGGACGACTCGCCTCGCCACCCGGGCCGTCAGGGGGACCCAGCGGGGCAGAGCTCCCAGCAGGCACTGGGCCAGAAGGCGGCTGGGCTTGGCTGCAGGGAGGACTCCCGGGAGGTGTGCAGTCTGGAGGGCTCTTGTGCCTCAGCGCCCTGGCACCCTTCTCTCTCTGTCTCCACCTTCCTCTGTCCTCTTCCTCCCTGCCGCGCCAGGACCCCCACCCACCCTAGCTCGCTGGTGCTCCCAAGGCCTCAGCTCCAGCCCAGGCCCTCCCTGACCCTGGCCTGACAGGCGAGCTCTGCCTTCGCTGGGCTTTTCTGCCTCCACTCCCCATACTCCCTACCCTCTGCTCCCACCCAACCCTTTTTGTTTTCCTCTTCTTTGCTGAGGTAGCTGAGCTCTGCTTCCTGATGTGAAAAGCGATTAAATATTCATTACTTCCACTGCCCAGGGCCTAGAGAGGGAGGAAGAGGGGGAGAAAGGAGGAGGAGGAGGAGGAGCAGAGAACAGGGAAGAGATGGAAAAGGGATGGAGGGGCTGGTGGCCCAGAAACCCAGAGAGGCCGCCCCACCTTGCCTCAAGGCCCCAAGCCCTCTGGAGCCCCTGTGCCCTCCGCCTTCTCCACCTTAAGATGCCTGCATGGCCCAGAGTTGGGAGCAGAGGGTCTTTCTCCCAGGTACAAGTTGCCTGAGTGCCAGGAGAACAGAGGATTCAAGAGACCTGGACACCATCCTAACTCCCTCTGCACCCAGACCAGGCCTTTCCTCTCTGAGCTTCAGTTTCCCACCCATGAAATGAAGGTTTGGACTCAGAGTCACTCCCGTCTCTACTTCAGAAAGGATATCCCACCAGGCGTCATGGTCAACTGTGATCCCAGCACTCAGGAGGCTGAGGCAGGAGGATCACCGCAAGTTCAAGGCTGGCCTGGGCTATGTAGTGAGTTCAAGGCCCGCCTGAACTACATAGTGAGACCTTGTCTCAAAAGAAGAGAGAGAGAGGGGCCGGAGATTTAGTTCAGTGGCACCGAGCCTGCCTCGAAAGTGCAAGGTCCTGAGTTCAATCCCCAGTACCCTCCCCCCCCAAAAAAGAGAGAGGGAGAAAGAATACACGGATGTAGCATGCATGGTGGCTACAAACAAGCCAGGCTGCCCGTCTGTAACCCAGGCAAGCTCTTACCAACTGTGTCCCCTTGAGTACATGAGGGCTGCCCTGCGGCTTCCTGGAGTCCCTCACTCCTTGGGTTCCAGAAGGTTTCGATGAGCTGCGTAGTGATTGTGCAGACCCGGGGCAGCACCCAGCACCTGAGAGCACAGCAGCTCTCACTGCTCTGCAGTTCGGCTCAGTCCTCAGTCTCTGCTGCTTCCAGGCAGGGCCCAGAGGTTCTGTGCCTGGGACCTGGGAAAGGAGGGCCCCCACCCCCCAGCTCAGCCCTGGGGGTGAAAACACTGAAGTGAAGCAGGGGCTGCTCAGGGACCAGTGTGCAGCCTGGGTCCCGGACTGCAGCTCCCCCAGCCAGCAAAGCCTCGAAGAGCTCCTGGCATGAGCTGCACTCTGAGCCAGGGAGAGCTTGATGCTTGGGATGGCAGCTGCTGGCAGAGGCCTGAGCCGGGACAGTTCAGTCCAGATGGAGGGGACAGGCCAGGTTCCTTTGGGGAAGCCCAATCAATAGAGATCTGTTCTGCCATTCAAATAGTATTTACTATCACTGTGTGCCTGGCACTGTCCTGTGCCAGTGGTGGGGAACAAAAAGGCTGTCCACATGGAGCTGATATTCTAATGGATGGAAAAAACTAGTAATTTGAGTGTGTATTCTTCATGCTGGAGGATGATGAATGATGTAGGAAAAATAGGAGTGGGGCTCTGGAAGGTGTTAGAAATTGAGAAGTCAGAGAGGGCCTCATTTGAGCAAAAACCTGAGGAACTGGGTGAGAGAATCACTCGGGAATCTGGCAGGATCCTTCTAGGAAGGCAAAAGAGCATTTGCAAAGGCCCTGGGGTCCAGGGTTCATGGGATGGAGAGAAGCAGCATCTCAGAGAGGTGAGGGGAGCACAGAACAAGTCTGAGAGGCTGCTGGGAAAACTATGGCTCTTGCTCCATGGGGGATGGAATCACCAGAGGGTACAGGGTGGGGGAGTGACAGAGCTGACATGTTGCATTAGGATCACTCTGACTGCTGCTGCTATACTGAAAATAAGACTGCATGGGGAAGGGAGGAGGTAGGAAGACCAGCTGGAGGCTTTGTGTAGTCATGGAGGAAAGAGGATGCTGACCTGGGCCAGGGAGGCCGTGGGTTCTCTGCCCCACATGCGGACATGAATATGAGCGTGGGCATGTGCGGAAGCAGTAGTTCGTCTCGGGAAACCCTCAGACGTGCGCGGCCGCAGGAGTGGAGCACAAGAGTTCTCTGTCACCCCGCCTCCACCATGCCAGTCCGGGGCAGTCTTTCTCCTCTACCCACTTCTACCCCCATGGCCCTGGATTATTTTGAACTTAATCCAAAACATCATATCACTTCCGCATAAATATTCCAGGGCACCTAGTTATATTTTGAAAGTGGAGCTGAGGAATAGTGGCTGGATCAGGCTCCAAGGTGCGAATGACATCGAGGATGACCCCCCCAGGGGTATGGCCTGAGCCACTGCAAGATGGGGTTGCTGTTCTCATGGATGGGGAGGCGGAGGCCAGGCGTCCAACGTGGGCTTGGAAGTGGAAGATGCCTGGTGGCATCCAAGCACAGGTGCCAAGAGGATAATTGGACACAGGAGTTAGCAGACATCTGGCTCTGGTAACTTCGGCACACAGTGGGCCTTTTAGTGAGCTGAGGAAGAGAGGAGG
Organism: Heterocephalus glaber; assembly: GCF_000247695.1. Next base: position 6,114,209 of record NW_004624795.1, on the reverse strand, counting down.
AGTGTCTTCAAGGCAAGACAACGGGCTTGGGTTTGTCTTTTTGAGACAGCTTGCTAAGGCCTCACACTTGCAATCCTCCTGCCTCAGCCTCCTGAGGATTATAGGCATGTGTCACCACACTTGGCTGATGGGTTCCTTTTTTGTTTGTTTTGCTTGGTTTTTTTTTTTTGGTACCGGGGATAAAACTCAGGTCCTTTCGCTTGCGAGGCAGGCGGCGGAACCACTGAGCTAAATCCCTGGCCACGTTTTGCTTATTTTTTGAGACAGGGTCTCGATGTATAGTTCAGGTTGGCCTTGAACTCACTATGTAGCCCAGGCTGACCTCAAACTCGAGGTGATCCTCCTGCCTCAGCCTCCTGAGTGTTGGGATTACAGGTGTGCACCGCCAGTCCCATCTGATGTACTACTTTTTTGTTTTGTTTTGTTTTGTTTTTGGTGCCGGGGATTGAACTTGGGTCCTTGCGCTTGCGCAGCAGGCGCCGAAACCACTGAGCTAAATCCCCAGCCCGATAGATTACTTTTGATGGGTTGAATCTGAGGTGTCTGGAGGCCTTCAACCAACCAAGTTCCCTCAGGGGAGGGGACAGGACTGGAAATAGACATAAGTGATCATTAAGCCACGGGTGACTTCAGCGGTGTCTACAGACAAGAGGGGAATAAGCAAGGCAGGTTGGGCATGAGGGGATGGGATAGGGTAAGGAGGAATGGCCTTGACCCATCCTAAGGCCCACAAGAATCTTTCTTGTTTGGAGACCCCAGGCCCAAGGTCAGGGTCAGTACAGGGTGAGGCCATTCCCAGGGAGGGCACAGGAAACGTGAAAACTCTGACCCGGAAGTGGTGCTCTGCAGGATCCATGGGGTTCACCTACTCTTCCTTCGAGGTGTCATGCGGGAACTAGCTCAGGACCACAGACCCCAGCATGGCAGGGGCAGGCTTCAAATGCCCGGGGGACTTCTTCCTGCCACTGCCATTGCCACTGGCCCGTGGGGTCTCTCTGCCTTTCCACTGCAGCCCCCATGTGCTCAGTGCTGCTAACCCTGAATGTGGCACAGCAAGACACAAGACAGTGTCCCCAGCAGGGCCAGTTGCTGGAATTAGACCAGCCAGGCTCCAATCCCAGGCTACTTCTGGCTGACAGCTTTGGTCAAGGGACCTGACCTCTCTGAGCCATTGTCACTGTGGTCACTGCAGCCTGGTCCCCCAGGCCTTCTTCTCATGGAGCCTCCTCCTAGCACCCCTGGAGGTGCTGCCCTGCTTCCCTCCTTCCTCCCTCATTTGCAGAGTCCTATCCATACGTTAGGACCCAGACGGGGGTTTGAGCTGCAGACAGGGTGGTCTGTGCTGTGTCCATGAGCTGCCCTGGCCGGTCCCCAGCCTGTGGTCTCTGCCCCCTTCATCCCGTTTGCAGACCTGGACTTGGCTGTGCCAGAGACCGCCAGACTGGACAGCAGTTTACACAAGGCCCGGGCCCAGCTACTGGCCAAGGGCCGGAGACACCGGCCCTCCCGCTCCAGGCTTCGGGACAGCGCCAGCTCTGCTGAGGATGGCGAAGGCTCCGATGGGCCCGGAGGCAAGGTGGGGACAGCACTCACGCATGCACGCGCACACACACACACCCCTCCAGCTCCTGGATCATCTCTGTACCCAAGCATCTGACAGAAATGCTACCAAACTCTGGCCCACACTACCTTTCTGAGGAAGGTAATACCCTATCTTACAGACAGGAAGCTAAGGCAGGAGGGCTCAGTACCAATCATACTCTAATTAGAAAGTGAAGCAGGCAGACCTCACCTCAGTCCTGGGACACGCGGAAACCCTCCCTGCAGGCCCCAGGAGGTCCCAGACGTGCTCGTCTCGGGTGCAGCGGACAGTGTGCCCTCCCCCAGGTGACGGACGGCTGCGGGAGCCCTCTGCACCGGCTGCGCTCGCCTCTGCACGCGGGTCCGGGCTCCCCGGCCGGCGGCTCTTTCTGCCTGGAGCCTCCGGGGTTGCGCCGCAGCCTGGACGAGGACGAGCCACCGCCCTCGCCGCTCGCGCGCTACCGGCCCCTGCACAACGCCGCGTCGCACGAGGGCCTGGCCGGCGCCTCGGGGTCGCCGCCACGCTCCGCGCCCTCCTCCGACAGCTCCCCGAGCTTCGTGCGCCGCCACCCGCGCGCCGAGCCACACAGCGAAGGTGAGCGCGACGTCCCCTGCCGGCACGCGCCGGGACTGCAGGGCCCTGCGCTCGTTTAAAGACGCGGGCTCCTGTGCCAGGTGCTGCTGGGTTGCTGGTCGTAAATAGAGGCGCCCTGTCCTCTTGGTTTAGGAGAGAAACAACCAGAATAAAATTAACAGTAAGTAGTAGTGATCCCTGCGATTTGAGTTTGTGAAGTGCTTTACAGTTTGTAAAAGGCTCTCCTGAGCATCGCATTAGGTACCACAAAAGGGGCAAGTGTTATTTTCCTCATATTCGAGGGGAAGGAAGCTTAGAGAGGGAACACGACATATCCTAGGTCACACAGCTAGTGAAGGGCACCAGAGCCAGACTGCCTAATTCTGTCAAGAGAATTCCTACCCCCTCGTCTCCCCAGCAAGCCACCACTTGGGATATTTCCTTCCCTCTCTCCCCCGAAGATGACAGCCGGGACACCAGCCCTCCTGAGCCCGCCAGCCCCACTATCAGCCTGGATAAGAAGACTCGCCGGAAGTTCCTGGACCTGGGGTAAGTGGAGGACACAGGGCTCAGAGCTGCAGGGGTGAGGGTGGCACCGTGGGCAACTGGGCCCACTTCCCTCCCTCCCACAGGGTCACCCTCCGCCGGGCCTCCACTGGCAAGAGCCGGAAGGAGAAGGGCAGCAACCGCCTGTCCATGGGCAGCAGGTGAGAGGTGCCCCGGCAGCCCTTCCTGGCCTCCACTGACCCCGGGTGCCCACACCCATGCATGACGCTCTCTCCACAGGGAGTCAGTGGAGGGCTCCGGCAGGTCAGGGGGTTCACCGTTCCTGCCTTTTTCCTGGTTCACGGACAGCGGCAAGGGCACAGCATCCTCAGGCAGCACCACCTCCCCAGCCTGCTCCCCAAAACACGAGGGCTTCAGCCCTAAGAAGTCAGCCTCCCAGGTAAGCCTGGGACTTTCTTGTACCCCAACTGGCCCCTAGACTCCGGTGACATGAGGACACGCTTCCTGCTGTGGTCCAGGCCTCCCTGCTGTCCCTTTGTTCATCCATGGAGCCACTCAGAGATCCACTACTTCATCCATCCTCCGAATTCATTCATTCTTCTGCTTACTCATTCATATTCTGAGGAATTCATTCATTCCTGGACTCATTCATTGCCTGCTCCATTCCAGCCTCATCTCTGAATGCTGATGCCCCTACCATTCACTCAGCCTGTGTCTCCAGGCCTGACAGCTAACTGTTCTGTCGGGCTCAGTTCTGAGGCCTCAGCTTGTTAAGGGCCAGGCACCTGCCTGGTGGGTGAAGCTTCAGAAATAGAGATGCATAGGGCCCCAGCACCATGCCCTGAAAGCTCACAGCCCTGTGATGTAAGACAGAGGAACTGAGGCAGTGCCTGTGCACACAGCACTCGACAGTGTATAAAGCCCCCGATACTTGTTTTTGCTTTAACGGTGAGGCAGGGAGGCAGGCATCCTCCTCCCCATTGGGCAGATGAGCAGGTGAAGGTCCAGAAATAAGGGATTTACCCAGGACTCATCCACACACCTCCTCTGTCTCTCACTCTTCCTTCCCCTGTGCTGGGCCCTGGGGACACCATGGCCATCAAGACACAGCCCAGTGAGGGCAAATGCCAGCTGGGGAGCTAGAGGCCAGGTGGGAGGCTCATACCTGGGACACCTGGCCCAGCCTGGGGGAATCCCAGTAGGCTGCGTGTAGGAAGCAGCACCTTTCGCCAGATTCTGTCTGGCTTAGTTATAGCCCCGAGTCTTCTGTATGGTTGCCTACCTTCAGGTCCTAATGCCTCACACAAGTCACCATGGCCTGTGCCTGTGTCCTAGCAGCTCCAAGCTCCTGGACAGGGGCACCCAGCAAATTTGGGGCTTAGGCTAGGACTTTGGCCCCCACCTCTGTGGGGTGGATTCAGCTGCAGAGGGCTCCCTTGGCTTAGGGGTAAACTCGAACCTTCCCATCCAGGAATCCACCCTGAGTGACGACTCCACACCACCTAGCAGCAGCCCCAAGATCCCAAGCGAACCTCAAGAGGAAGTCAAGTGCTCCTACCCCTACCACACCCTGTCCCAGTCTTCAGATGAGGTGAGCAGAGCTGGCCTGAGTACCCCGGGGGGGCCGGTGGGCAGGCCGAGCCCCCTCAGTCCTGTGGTCTCTGCCCAGTTCCTAGATGAGCCCCTCCCTGCTGTCCAGCACTGGACCAGCCAGCAGGTGGGCCAGTGGCTGCAGAGCCTGAGCCTGGAGCAGTATGCTGCCGAATTCGCTGCCCGGCAGGTGGACGGGCCGCAGCTGCTGCAGCTGGACGGAAGCAAACTGAAGGTAGGTCAAAGTGCAAGGTCATGACCCAGCAGGAGCTGAGGCAACCTTCAGGATCGGGGACCCTCATCCTGACCTTCACCTGCCAGCCCAGCATCCTTGGCTGGCCTTTCCACCCCATCTCTAGTCATTGCCCGGACCTGTGACCTCTAGGCAAGGTCGTTGTCCAATTTTTGCCCTTTCACTGGGGACCCCAATCCAACCTGAATCTCAAGCCCCCCACCCAATCTGAGCTCTGCTCCAGGCTGACCTTGTCCTTCAGGACTGAGTAAGTTTCCCAGGGACATCTCCCGCCCCCAACCCTGGGTTGGTTGACTCTGATTCTCGTCAGAGGAGCTGGTAGCAGTGTGTCACAGACAGGGTAGAGGGGTGGCCTCTGATCTCTGCTGGGTTTCCTGGCTGGTCTCCTGCTCAGCCCTCTTGTCCTCCAGCCACTCGCTCTCCAGATCTGGGCAGGGCAGCTCACTGTGTGGGAGCAGAAAGAGGCCACACTTCTGGGAGGACCTCAAGGCTCTGCAGGGAGCATTGAGGGCAGAGAAGAACCAGTTTGGCAGGGCTGGGCAGAGGGTTCGGGTGAGCTTCCCTCCCCACCCTGGGATTCCTCCCCAGAGCCTGGGCCTCAGCAATGCGCATGACCGGGCACTGGTGAAGCGGAAGCTGAAGGAGCTGGCGGCAGCCGCGGAGAAGGAGCGCAAGGCGCAGGAGAAGGCAGCCCGGCAGCGAGACAAGCTTCGGCGGCGTGAGCAGGAGGCCAAGAAGAGCTAGGGGTGGGCAGGGCACGCAGCACTGGGCACGGCACCCCCTGCTCGGCTCAGCTCGGCAGGCGCAGGCCTCACCAGGGAGGCTGGGCCTGGGCCGGGCTTGGGCTGGCCTGGCCTGGCCCACATTCTCGGGGCACGTGCTCCTCTCCCCGTCTGGACCCAGAGTCCCCCGGAGGGAGACCCCAGGGGGAGGGCCCGAAATAAACCCGATTTCCAGGACTTGCTTGGCACAGAGCTCCTGGGGGAGCCAGAGGAAGGGGAGAGGCAGAGAGGCCCAGGCTGAAGCAAGCCTGAGTGCCCGCGGGTCCAGCTGACCCTCTGCCTCCAGCCAGGGTGGCGCTGGGCCAGACATGAGCTGCAGCACTTGCCTGCCTGTGCCCTAGGGGTCCTGGGACAGGCCAGGGGCCGCAGGCTCCAAGAAGGCCGGGCGTCTTGGCAGGGGTAGGTGAGAGAGCTGTATCCCTCTGAGGTGGCTGCGGGGTTCACTGGGCACTGTAGCTAGTCACAGCCAGGGTAGAGTCCCAACCAGCTCCTCCACGGGACAGCAGAGAGCAGCAGGGGGTGTCGGGGAGGGGTCCAGCCTCTGGGGACCTCTGGAGGGACAGGAGGCCAAAGACCCTTTCCCGGTCCTGCGGGTCCCTGTGGGTGGGATGGCGCGCCCCCCCACACACCTGCCCTCCTGGAAGGGCTGTTTGGCACTTCTTTGACCTGCTGAGCCAGGTCCCGCTTCTCCTGCTCCCGCAGAGTGCTCCTGAGCCCTCTCTGGGGACACAGCAAATGAGGGAGCTGGAGGGGACAGAGGGGTCCCCTCCCCACCAGCCTTCACCCCAGCCAGGCAGAGGCAAAATCTGGGGTGTCACCTAGTAGCTACTGGATTGGAGGGGCTCATTGGCTGTCCCCCATCTGCCCAGGCCACTGTTCAGCCTTAGTGCAGGCTCTGGCTCCCTAGCAGAGGGTAGAATTTACCATCAGCCTGGGGATGGCATCTGTCCTTTTTAGGAGATGGCCAGAGACAGCGCCCAGGGCTGTGCTGACTAGCTGCTAGCTCCATTTCCGGGGACACTGGTCAGTCGCTGGTGGGGCCTGGGGGCTTCTGATAGGAGCCCTGTCCACCCCTCCCATGTGCTGGAGCAGTAGGCAGGATCAATGCATGCGGACACATTCCTTCCTGCCCAGGGCTGTGGCTTAGGGCCAGGCTCTGTCCCTGAGATCAGCCCTTTTTTCCCCTTGGCCATCTGTGCAGAGAGAGGGACTTCAAAGGGACATTAAGATACAGAGCATGGCACCATTGGGCCTGGCGGGGAGGCTGGTCAGGAGCCATAGTAGGTGCCCACCTGCATGTGGGGGGAGGCAGTCCTCAGTTTCTCTCAATAAACACTTACGATGTGCCAGTGGCATTTCTGTCTGCCCCAGCTGGGGGGTCGGGCAGGGACACGGGGACTAAAGGGCTCTGAGAGTATTGGGGCCACAGGCCTGTCCCTGGTGCTGGGCAGTCAGGCATCCTGAGTGTGTGGCTCTGCCTGGTGCTATGCTATGGTGCATACTGGGCAAGTCCTGAGCCGGGCCAAGGTCCCAAGCGCACCCTGTGTTGGTCACAGGCCCTGCAGGCTGCTTGCACGTGTGCGTGTGCGTGTGTGCGTACGTGTGTGTGTGCGCGTGAATCCCCTCCCCCAGCAACGCAGCCAGGCCACAGTGTCATTTGATCTCTTTACTGTGGATGTCACTGTCACAGCCACTGGGAGGAGCACACAGCTTTAACCTCCTGTGTGCTGAGGGGAAGGGCGGGGGCATCCGGGTTACAAAAGTAGCTATGTAGAGAACATAGGGGTGGGGGCACCAGGCACAGGGTCGGCACAGTGGGCGCTGGGGTCTGGAGCTCAGGCACACAGCAGGTGTGTGGTGGCAGGTCGGGCCATGCACGTGCAGGCATGCTGGGCAAGGGCGTGGGAGGCGCTGCCACCATGGCCAAGATCGCTGAGGGTCCTTGGGTGGGCAGGTGACCTTTGGGTCTTTTGGGTTCCTCCCCTTTAGGGGTGAGCTTGGTGAGAGCTGTGTCCATTGCTCCTACCAACCTTGACCTTAATGCCCAGTGGTGGGAGGAACTCCAAGACCAGGACCCCAGCCCGGGCCCAAGGGTGCACCCCCTTTCCCACCCACTCCCGGATCTGGGGGCACCGGGGCCCTCCTGGCACTGACAGCAGCCAGGCAGTGTGCCCCAGTGGTGCAGAATAAGGCAAGCAAGGCATCCGCTTGGAAGACCAGGGCTGTGGCAGGCAGTCGGGGTGGTGGGGGTCCCGGGCCGCTGCCGGGAGGGCGACCACCATGGGACAGGGTGTCGGGACAGCCCGTCAGGGTGAAGCCATGAGCCCCAGCCCTCAGGCGTCGCCCACAAAGACTGGACCCCAGGGAGACCACCTAGGCATCTCCATGGAGACAGATTGGCACTTAGGGACCACCACAGACCGGCCACTGCAGTGACTGCCATGGACAGAACCTGGTCATCAGGAAGACCCCCCACCTCCGCCTGCTGAGGGGGGTCCCCATGGTGGCCGGCCCCAGAGGCAGCAGTCCATCCTCTTGTGTGCAGGCACGGGGGGGCCCCTAGCTGACCCGGTACGTGGACGTGTTCTTGGGCTCCGTGCTGGGCACGCACCAGTCGCCGGCCTCCTGGATGGTCTGGTAGTGGCGCCAGGCGGACTTGTTGTAGACAGGCAGGCGCTCAACCGAGTCTGTGGACAGGGCCTGGAGGACGGCAGGGCAGGGTCAGCGATCCATGTCCTGCGCCTGTGCACTCCTCCTCCCTGGCCTTAGTGCTCACCCCTTCCTGTCCCACGCGAGTCAGAGTCTGCCCGGCCACTGGACACTGGCTGAAGCCCACAACAGGGTCTATCCTTTCTGTGCCCTGCTCCTGCCCACCCAAGAGGCTGACCCCTCCGAGGGTCGGGGAGGGAGACGAGGAGGCCAGGCCATGTGAGCCTGACCCGGGTCACCACACCAGTCCTCAGGCCTCCCTTCTGAGCCCAACAAGGAGATCTCCAGGCTCCCCTTCCCTGCCTGGTCTAACACACACCCTGGACTCCCTGCCACGCTCTGCGTGTCTGGGCTGCGTGTCCAGCAACTGTGGCTTTGCTTGGACTCTGAGCCTGGACCCAGGAAAGGGTGGTGGGAAGGACCGGTGACCTAATGGGGGATGTCCGCCTGCACGCCTTCTCCAGCGGGCCTCACCTTGAGATAGATGACAGCGTCCGTCCCGAAGCCCTCCATGGAGAAGAGCTGCAGGTCCCCCTGGAAGTACTTGGCGTAGAGGCGGGAAATGGGCAGCCCATAACCGAAGCCAGCCTGCGGGGGCAGGAGGACGATGTGATGGGGGGACCCGTGCTTGGCCCCTGGAGTGAGAGGGACGGGAGCAGAGGGCTGGGGCTGTGCAGGGGTCTCGGAACGGGTGTGGCCGGGACACAAGAGAGAAGGCTCTGGGCGGAGTGGGCGGGGCTGAGTGAGAAGACGGAAGAGGAGGAGGGCCAGGCAGAGAGAGGGCGGCCATGGGCTCCTCTGAGCCTTCGTGTCCCAACCCTGGGCCTGCCTCCGGCACGGGAGGGACACGGAGTCCTCACCAAGTTGAACAATGCAAGAAAGGCTGGAACTGTGGGAGGACAGGGAACAGGAGGATCTCGGAAAGGCAACAGGAGGGCAGACAGACAGATGCAGGGCAGGCAGGTGGCCATGCGCATGCAGGAGCGGGATGAGAGGGCCAGGAGGCCAGGACAAAGAGACCAAGAGACAGAAGAGACAGGCATCCGGCAGGGATGGCAGGATGGACAGGGTGAAGGCTCTCACCAGCGGGGTGCCCCCGGTGCCGGGCTGGGGGGTGGGGGCTGTGGAGTACATGTAGCTGAAGAGGCGCTCGATCTTCCTCAAAGGGACACCCCCACCTCGGTCACTCATCTAGGGGACACGGGACATGTCAAGGCCCCACCCCGGCCCCCTTGACCAGCTGTCTTCCCCATCCCGTGGTCAAAGGTCACATACTTTGATGGACAGATCTTCCTCACCCAAGGCCACCATGACCTTGACAGGGGGGAGAACCAGGCTGGACTCGTGGCTCTCCACAGTGGCCCGCATGGCATTCTGGGAGGGAAGGAGGGACAGGCTGGGAGAAAGGCCAGCCCTAATGGCACCCTGGGAAGGGCCGACCCCAGCCTCCCCCTCGCAGGGCCTGCAGGGCCTCCTCACCTTGAAGAGTTCGAAGAGCATGTGGTAGAGGTGGGAGGGGACGTAGACCATATGAATGGGCTGTGTGGCGTTGGCGGCTACAGGAGTCAAGACCAAGGTCAGGAAGCGTGCTTGCGCCCACTGCAGTGGGCAGAGGAGCCCTGTTCCCCTTCCTCCATTCTTTCAGCGACACACCCCTCCCTGTGGCCATAACTGGGCACATGGCTGCCCAGCTAGACTGCATCCTCAGCCTCCCTTGAGCTGGGGCAGCGGTGACTGATGAAGCAACATGTTCAACTCAGGCCTCAGCGAGCCTGGGGGTGCAGGGCCTGCTGTGACTGCCGATACTGCCACCCCGGACTGGCTGCAGAGAACCTGATCTTCATGAAGCCACTGCTCTCTGGGTTCTGGGAGGGCCGCCAAACTGACACTGACCTCACACAGCACTCCCCTGCTCACTGTCCTGCTATCTATTTTACTGACTTCTTATCATGACTTGAAATGATTTTGTTTGTTTAGCTGTTCCTGGTTAAAGACCCCATTCCCCAACCTTCCCGGCACTGAGAATGTAACCCTCGATGGGAACCGAGACCTGGTCAGTCTTGTTTACAATAAATGTTCACCAAATATTTAAGAAGCAGCTGCCCAGTGAGTTAAGGATGTTTTTATCTTTTCTTTTCTTTTCTTTCTTTCTTTCTTTCTTTTTTTTTTTTTTGGCAGGAGGGTCTCACTATGTAGCCCTGGCTGGCCTTGAACTCTCTGCAATCCTCCTGCCTCAGCTCTGGTGCTCCCCAATCTAGAAAGCTGCTCCCTCCCTGACTCGCACCTCACCTTGGTCCCCAGCCCCCGTAAGACAGACACACGCCAAGCTCGCTGCTCACCATTGACCTCCTGGATCTCCAGGTCGGGCGAGGCCATGTAGTACTTGTCACACAGGAGCTTGGCCATGTCATAGGCATCTGAGAGGAGACAGCTCTCAGGGCACGGAGAGGGGTTCGCCCCCAGCAGGTGCCCCCAGCAGTGACACTGGCTATGGCCAACATCAAGCCCCTGGGGGTGTGGCCCCACCACTGGGGTGGCCCACCCTCTCCGGCCAGGGCAGCGTGGGGCTCCTCCTCTGGGGCACAGCGGGAAGGGTGCTCACCTTTCACCACCTCGGACACGTTGCAGTTGGGGTCGATGCTGCCGATGTGCTTGGGGTGGGCCGGGTTTGTGCTGCCTTCAAAAATGAGGGCTACGGGGACAAAGTGGGTGCTGCTGGCTGGGGCACAGCTGTCCCTGCACCCCCTTTTCCCAGGCTGCCCTCAGCTCCCTTCCTAATGTGGCACAGCCTTCAGTTCTGCCGGCCATCACTGGCTCAGGCCGTCTGGGGCCTTTGCAGGCTTGAGTATACTGCTTTTTAATTTAGGTTTGGCTTTGTTGTTTTATACTGGGGATTGACCCAGGGTCTTCATGGTTAGCTACACCCCCAAGACCATTTTTATTTTTTAGTTCTGAGACAGGAGGTCACTAAGTCACTGAGTTGTCCAGGCTGGGCTTGAACTTTCGATCCTCCTGCCTCAACCTCCCAGAGTGTGGGATAATAGGCACTGCACAGTTTTATCACTCTTAAAAACTTTTTTTTTTTTTTTGGTACCAGGGATCAAACTCAGGTCCTTGCGCTTGTGAGGCAGGCGGTAAAACCCCTGAGCTAAATCCCCTGAGCTAAATCCCCGGCCCCTTAAAAACTTATTACATTCCAAACATTTGTTATTTAGTTTCTCTTCCCAGGAGGATTCGCTGTGATTATTGACAAATCACAGCCATCATAAGTGAGTTCTTTGGGCCAGGGATTTAGCTCAGTGGTTTCGCTGCCTGTTGCTTAAGAGCAAGGACCCAAGTTCAATCCCCGGTACCAAAAAAAACCAAAAACGTGAGTTCTTCCTGCTCAAATAACTCCAAAGGAAGACATTTGGAGGTCATGACTCTGTGAGAGCAAGTGACAGGGGTCCTGAGCAGCCGCCCCCTGACCCCGCCTCACTGTGCTGGTTGATGAGCATGCGGATGGAGATGCGGCTAAGGTAGAAGCGGTCCAGGAAGTACTGGATGTTCTGGTTGGAGACAGGGTCGTCACCGTAGGTGTCCTTGTACTCCAGCACGCCCTGGGCCATGGTGGGCACCACATCGTTGTGCCTGTTCCGGATGGTGACCAGGGCCTCTGTGAACCTGCAGGGAGGGCAGACATTCACTCGGCCAGGCCCCAGCCCCGACTCTTCCAGTTGTTTTGTTTTCCTTACTGGAGATTGAACCCAGGGCCTTCGCCCTGAGCTACAGTGCTTGGTTGCCCCTGCTCTGCCCCAGGGCTGCGACCCCTGTTGCCTTCCTGCCCCGCCAAGGCCTCACTCACTGACTCAGGGTGCGGTGGTCCTCAGGGTCCTTGTCCAGGAACTCCATGATGTCCAGCAGACTCTGCACGTACCTGGCAGGGCAGGAGGGGATTCGGGCTCAGCTGTGTGATGGGCCACAGTCCTCATTGCCCCTTGCTGGACCTCACTGTGTTCTGTTCCCACTGTGGGTGACACACGGAACTGGGCCTGGTGACAGCTGCGCCATGCTCTCCCCCGGCTGTGTCATCTGCGCCGAGCCTCCCTGACAACCCAGCAAGCTATGCAAGGAAATCTCCGGTCTTCTGGTCCCCTTTGAGCATCTCTTTCGGAATCCTACAATCGAAGGCTCAGGATGGGCGTGGAAATCAGGAGACCCAGCCCAGACCCCAGAGAGGAGTCTGGCCCAGGGGCCGTCTGAGCCCCTTCCCTTACTGCACCCAGCAGCCATTTACACTGTTCCTCGGCCCGGAACACCCCTCCCTCTCTTGCTAAGACAGCAGAGAAGAGGGTGGAAGAACCAGCTTGGAGTGGCTCTGCCAGGTCTCAGGCTTGGCTCTGAGTCAGGACAGTCAGGTCCTGAGTCACACAGTCAAGCTGTGTGGCCCTGGGTCAGTCATGGAACCTCTCTGGGCCCCGGTTTCATTAGGAAAACGGGGTTTTTAAAACCTGATCATTGGGCCAGGGATTTAGCTCAGTGGTGCCGACGCCTGCCTGGCAAGCATAAGGTCCTAAGTTCGATCCCTGGTACCAAAAATAAAAAACAAAACAAAAACAAAAACCTGATCATTAGCACAGTGTCTGTACACAGTGAGCACTCTTTGGGTGCTTGCTCTTATTAGGTTGGTGGCTCAAAAACTGTCACGAGCTGGGTGAAACCCCTGAGCCCCAGGAGACCTTCAGCACCCCCTACACCACACTGTGTAGAAAGCCACACCCTAGAAAGCGGCACCTCGGGGGCTAGGAATGGGCACTCAGGTCTGGGTACTACCTGGGGCTCCCAAAGCATGAAGCACTTCCTCCCTGCTGCAGGCAAAGACTTTCTGCCTGCTCAGACAGGGCAGGGACTGAGCCCCAGCCACACAGAGAAGCAGGCTGGGCGTCCAACCCAGGGCGACCCGACTCACTCCATGGGGCCCACTGCTCCCCCTCTGGACCGGCACTAGGAGGGCAGCTGCCTGGGCTCTGCTATGTGCTCTCCTGCCCCCCACCAACCTCCACACTGACCCTGTGAGGCCACTGGCGCTACTGCTAGACCCAGCTTCCGGAGGAATCTCGGTGCAGGGCTGGGTTCTCTCCCCACCCCGCGTAACTCCAAGTCCTTTGTCCCTAACCTCATCCCCAGAAGCATCAAGCTCCTGGGAGTCTCAGAAGGAGAGGGGGATGTGGGAGAAAACCTGTGAGTATGCGATGTGGGAGTGGATGGGGACATAGGGGACCCCGGGCCCCTTTTTGGGACTCAGGGCTGGTGGGGTGAGGGTCAGGGCAAGGATGCTAGCCAGCCCTGGGGGCGGGCAGGTCAGACTCCCAGAGAACCTCCAAGGGCAGAAGGAAGGCCTGGTCCTGCAGCACAGGACACCAGGATGGGCTGACAGCAGGCAGTGCCACCAGTATGGGGACTGAGAGGTGGCAGTGCAGGCCTCCGTGTCCTGGACTGCAGGGAATGGAAGCCTTGTCTGCCCCTCACAGTCCAGGCCGAAAGGGAGTGCTGGATGCACCCCTGGCACCCCCACCTGCCTGTCAGCTCCAAATAATGGTCCTGCCACCCCGAGACTGTCCAGTGGAAATAGTGCAGGAGGTCTACTTAGGCCAGGAATTCTTCACTGATGGTAACTCTGCCCAGAACCTGTCCCTAGCTGAGGAGAAGCTTGCTGAGGATTAGCAGTAACCACTGCACTACTATGCCTGCATTTGCATAGCACACTTCTAATTTCCAGAGACGGGTCTTGTTCCTTACTGGGCACACTCAGGCTAATGGCGTCTGAGTTGCCTCTTCTCTCCCAGACCCTGCCCTCTTCACCACCTCCATCATCCCAGCCGGCTGCAGGATGCTCTTAGAGAAAGCACTCTGCATGCTCACAGACAACCACCTGGCCTCCAGGAAGTCCCTCCTGCCTCCCACCACAGTCTCTCCTGCTGCAGCCGATGCCTGTGGCTCTGGAAACCGCAGTGAGTTGCAACTGCTTCAGCATCCTGATGCCTTAGCAGGTCCCTGGCTGTCTGCTGCTGCTTCACATGACTTCCAGGCTCCAAACCCTCACGTGCAGCACTGACTTTCAGGAAGGGGCTCTGCAGTCACCCGGGGGAGATCCTGTGGCTCCCCACCCTCCCCCTGATCCCTGGCTGTCCCAGGGCACCATGTGCAATTAGAGGCCTGAGAAGCCCTGCCCTGGAGTTAGGCACCAGCTAGAGCGGCAGCCAGGACAGCGAGCTGGACACAGCCAGGGAAACAGATGGCACCTCCACTCCCCTTCCACTCCACCACCCCAGGGGGGACCTGCTGGTTGACTCAGAGGTCCTGGGCACAGCGAGGGGTGACCTGGTTGGGCGACATGAAATCCAGACCCCACTTCCATTCAGATCCCACTTGCTCCTCCGTACAGCCCCTGTCCGCAGAGCGAGTCCCCAGATAGGCCCACCAGGCCCTTTCCTCCATTCTGGGCACCTCTGGTGTCCATTTCCACTTTTCTACAACTTCTCCTTTGACCAGTATTTATTGTGCACCTACTACATACCTGGCCTTGTACGCGCAATGCCCTCTCTCTGGGTAGCAAATTTCCTTAAAGTCAGGTGCACGCTCATTCCTGCACAGACGGGGTGCTGGGGGGTGTGCCAAGGGACCTCATGAAACCTCAGCAGGGCTATGGGGGAGGGTCGTGATTGCCACTTCTTTTTTCTTCTTTTTTTCTTCTACATGGAGATTTAACCCAGGCTCTTCAAGCTGAACTACATTCCCAGCCCTTTTTTTTTTTTTATCGTGAGACCAGGTCTTGCTGAGTTGCTAAACTGCTCAGGCTGAACTGGAACTTGTGATCCTCCTGCCTCAGCCTCCCAGAGTGCTGGGATTATGGGTATGCATCACTATGCCCTGTTCCATCTATGTTTTTGTGTTTTCTTAGTGTCAAAATGAGCACATTATAGGGTTGGGGATTTAGCTCAGTGGTTCTGCTGCCTGCCTTGCAAGTGCAAGGTCCTGAGTTCGATCCCCGGTACCAAAAAAAAAAAAAAAAATGAGCACATTATACTTCTGCAGTGAGCGGGGATAGGGTAGGGTGGAAACAATCCGTGTTACTTTAGTATTCTGACTGTTCATTTAAATAAAGCCAACCATTTGGGTTGCACTTTGCTCACTCAGTGGTGGCTGGAGTTTCCTTTCCCTGGAGTTCAGGGGTTCCAAGGGCAGTGGTAGACACAGCACAGTGCTGGGCTCAGAAGGGCCAAATGAACTCAAGTCAAGAGGAAACCAGTCATCCCACACAGCATGTTCTGAAAACAGGACTCTGCCAGGGCACCACTGGAGCCCACTGATGATCTGCCAGCAGCAGAGCCAGGGAAGGGCACTCCCTTGTTTATGCTCCACTCGACAGGCCATTGGCTGACAGGGCCCATTACTTAACCCTGGACAGCGCTCCAGCTCCCGAGTGAACTTTCCCAAGATTCCCAGCTCCTGCAACAGCTACCTGCAATGAACGTGTGGCTTTTGCCCTCAAAGCGCTTTGGGGAGGGACTGTGTCACCCCACGTCTACCTGAGTGTTTTCCAACATTCGAAATACTTAGACATGTAGCCTGGATGACATCATTTGTTCTAAGATTCCCTTCATTTCAGCTTCCCAAAAAGTTACCCTAAGTAAACACTGCCTGCCAGGCCAGGGCTGGTGGCCACTGCTGACGCTCGCCTGCCTTGGGGATCTGACTGAAATCTGACTTCCTGGGTGGCTCCTGGGTTCCCAGAGAAAGGGGGGTGCTAAGACCAAGGCTGACCCAGACATAGGGCCCTAGGGACTTGGCCTTCACCTCTGCTCTGGCCTGCAACGCCATGTGTGCTGGGTGACTCCCTAGCTCCTTGGAGGCCCCCACCAGGGCCAGGGTGGTGGAGCGGGCAGGGTCTCACCAGCTCTGTACCAGCTGCACCGAGGGCGTGCTGAGCACCCGGTCAGGAAGCAGGTTGATCTCTTTCATGATGTTGGCCAGGCGCACAGGCAGCTCCTGCCGGAGGAAGGTGAAGGAAGTCTTCTCGCAGGCATTGCTGGAGCCTGGGAGTGGGGCGAGACAGAGTGAGCACATAGCCGGGAACCATGGGCACCGGGGATATCTCTTTCCTTCCCTCCCCGCAGGACCTGTTCTGGGGCTGACCAGGGGACAGAGGGGCTCAGGACTGCCACCCTCCTGGGGCTGAGCCCTGGTTGGGGGAGCTATGCCTGGACACCTTCAGCTGCAGGGACCCAGCGCTGTCCCTGTCCCAGGCCACCTCCCCAGGCTGGGGAGGTGATGGGTGCCCACTGTAGAGTTGACTCTATTTTTTTTTTTTTTTTTGGTACCGGGATCGAACTTTGGTCCTTGCCGCTTGAAGTTGACTCTATATCAATGCCCATCTGTGAGGCAAATGGGGACCTCAGCCAGTGGTCAAGATGAGGAGGCACAGGGCTGACAAGGTCACAGCCCAGAGACAGACCTGGCTCTGTCCAGGTTCGGCTTCCAACTCTGTCACCCAGGGCATGTCACCATCCTTTTTTTTTTTCCCCCTGAGCCGGGGCTCGAACTCAGGACCTTGCGCTTGCCAGGCAGGCTAGCCACTATCTTTTGAAAGCCTGTTTCCCTCTCACTGTACAAGCATACTGAAACCCTCACAGCTGTGACAGCTCTGTAACTGGGGTTCAGTACTGGGTACTAGGGGCTGGGAGCAAGCCCAGGAGGCTTTCCAACATGGGCAAAGCTCAAGACTCAAACAGCGCAAGAGGGCAGGAAGACAGGTGCCATTTATCTTGGCTGCCCCCTACAGTCAGTGACACAGCTGTAACCTAAACCAGCCACTGTCAACTCAACTCCCGAAAGACCTGGGCCCCCTTCCCAACCCCTAGCTGGCACCACGGAAATACCCTGTGGACAGACAGGGCCTACACGATGTCTGTAGCAGCTGCCACACTGGCACCGCCTCCTCCTGCCCCAGAGCCACCTCTGGAGTACTGGTAGTGGGGCAATCGTAAGCCAGGGACCAGGGGTAGCCAAGGAAGGGTACAAGCAGCCGGACCACCTCACAGTTGGCCTTGGCCTCCGCCCAGCTGGGGGCAAGCTGCCCCACTGGAATAGATTTGATCTTCAAGTGTCCTTGCCCACTAGGGAGCTGGAACCGGTGGAGGAACTCGAGCCAGGGCCACTGGGTCCTGAAGGCAGAGACCCCTTCCCCAGCCGCCCCGGGTTTTCTCTCCTGCTCTCCCCAGAGGGTCTGACTCTTGTGTCCACCCCAGGTCTCCTTCTAGACGGCTGCACCTTCCAACCCCACCTTGTTTCTCCCACCCGCAGCCCCCCCATTTTCTCTCTGTCCCCACTCTTTTTTTTTTTTGTACCAGGGATTGAACTCAGGACCTTGCGCTTGTGAGGCAGACGGTGGAACCACTGAGCTAAATCCCCGGCCCTGTCCCCGCTCTTAAGAGTCCCCAGAACAAACCCCATTAGGTTTTTATGCCTGGATGGGATCCAACTCCCTTCCTGTCCTGACATCACAGCCTGTCCCTTACCCTCCAAGACCACGGGTGGACACCTAGAGCTCCTACCCAGCGCCCCCTTCCCATTAACAGCCCAGGGGACAGTCTCCCCCGGGACACCCTTCACTCTTTCAGGGCTGGGCCAGCCCTGCCTGCCCGTTAACCCCTTCCTGCCTGTTCTCTTGCTTTCTCTGCCACTCGGGGCCTCTCTTTGGGTCGATCCCTTCCTTCCTGAGAGCCCTTCTTGCGCGGCCCCCCAACCCCTCCATACCAAAGTCCAGAAACTGCTTCATAGACAGGGGGGACGGGGAGAACTTGCTGAAGTGCTCGATGTACTTGGGCGCCCCTGCCAGGGACGCGTTCTTCAGCAGCGCCCTAACCCAGCGCATGGCGTCGGCGCCCGCGGCTCGGCTGCTGTCCCCGCGCGGGTAGCGCACGAACCCCGCTCGGCCCACTCCGGCCGGGCTACTTGGTCCGGCAGCCTCCTCCCGTCCCGGCCCTGGGACCCCTCCGACGCCCAGCCAATCAGACCACCGCGACGCCCCGACTGCGCCAATGGCCTTGCACAAACAACTCCGGCAGAACCAATAGCCGTCCGCCCCGGCACGTGGCTTCCCTCCAGGCCCGCCTTCTTAACCCTGTCTTCGCTGGCGAAGGGCCTGTTTTAGGAGGCCGAGTCGAAGCCACTCCAGGGTCCGCTGAATCCTCCCCGCCCTTGGAGGGGCGAACCCCGGTTAACCCCTTCCTCCCCAGACCAAGCCAGCCTTTCGCTTTCTGCAACACACTGCCTTTCCCTTGCTCTTTCGTCCTTCACCCGCTGGCGCTTTGTAACCCTTGCTTCCCTGACTTGTCTGAGTAGCTTTCATTGAATCCTTCTTTCCCCACAAAGGCACCCAATTCACCTGTCCTGACTCCCCCCGCCCCGCTCGATGACTGACCCAGACTATTTGCCAAATTCGGAAACAGAATGCAAGGCAGTGACGATCCGTATGCAACCGACTCGCTTCCATAAAGGTCCAAGTGGCTCTGGAAAAGGTGGCGTTTTCCTTTATCGAGTGAAAAACAAGGAGTCAAAACCTTCACGACTAGCAGTGGTGGAGGCAGCTACTACAATCAGGGCTAATTTTGGAAATACTTTCATTTTTATTATCTAGTTCATGTGATTAAACATCACGCCTTGGGCGTCTTGCGCGACCACCCGAGAAACCGACTGTCTCAGTCTCTGGGCTTCTTGAGACCTAGGTCCAGGAGGGAGTGGTGGGGGTCGGGGAGCCCCTCCCCCAAGCAGCTCCGCCCCTTCTGTGGGCCATGTCGCGCGCCATCTTGTGGTAGAATGTGGTATATCCCATCCCGGGCCTGGAGCCCGACTCACCCCTTTGACCCACACTTGGCAAGACCCTAGTGTGTGCTAGCCTTTGTGCTGAGACGAGGAGACAGACAGAATCAGGACACAGACTCTCCCTCAATCATTTCTCAGTTTGGGAGATGGCTGCATAAGTAAATAAATTACGACAGATTGCGATCGTAGCCAACACAGCAAGGCTCCAGATTTCCCTTCGAAGGACTCCTAGCAGAATGGATAATCTTCCAGGTAGCAGGCACACCATGTGCATGCATTGTCTCATTTAATTCTTAAGACAGTTCCACTGTACTGTTATTAGCCCCACTTTCTAAATAGGAAAGCCGATACTTAAGGATCGTTCTCAGCTACAGATCTGACCAGTTGCTTCCCTCCACTCCTCGCTGGAGCGTTTCCAGTTGTCCTATGAGCTGCTTTGGCCTCTCTCTCCAGGCCCACGTACCTGCGGCTGGACCCCATTTCTAACGTCCAAACCATTGCAAATGACGTCTTGTCTGTTTGGGTCATTCTTTCTTGTGAATATCACCTATCAACGTTTCTCAGCCTTTTGGCTACAATCAATTGTAGTATCAGAATGTCACCTGTCCATTCTTCAGGTCTTGGCTTAGCATCCTTAGGACCCTGATATTAACGAGGTGTGAGTGCTGATCACACTCAGTGGCATTAGCTTGCTGACGGATCTGTCTCCACATTGGAATTTATGCTCCAGGAAGCCACAGGTTGTGACTTAGTCGCCTCTCTCTCTCCAGTACCTGGTACAGTGCCTGGCACATCGTAGGAAGGTCAGGGTGAAATAAGAATTGGGGCCGGCAGGGGGACATGCCTCAGAGATATCGAGAAGACCCCAAACATTGATGGGCTGCCAATTAGGAGGTGAGTTGGTGGCCTCAATAAAGTCAAGTGCCAGCTGGAGTGCATGGGACACGATACACAAAAATGTAAGCACTGTGCCTCGCTCTAAATGGCAGCTACTATTACTGTCAACATTAAAGTAACAAGGAAAAGGTCACGACTCTGTTGGAGCAGAACAGAGATTGCCTATGACCCTCTCCTGAGAACTGAACTTCCGTAAGGTGGGCTCTGTATTTGGGTAAAAATCCCTTTTCTGCAGAATTTGCTGCTGGGTCCATGCAGGGGCAGCAGCCGTGGTGGATTAGGTGAGCTGACAAAAACTCAATTCCCATATGTCCAACTCCGTGCACAATGTGGGTTGGTGGAGGTCTCTCGGGGACCCAGCGCTTTTTTCAGCACAAGCTATCACAGCTGCGGGGTCAGGGGAAGGAGCGCTAAAAGCCCCCACGCCCGGAAATAAATGCTTCAACCTACAAGTGAGCCACTGCCCCCGCTCAATCTCATTGGCCTAAATTAATCACATGGCCTCATCCAACCTGGAGAGCCCCGGAAGGGCCGTCCCCACCTGTTCACCGAAGGGGAAGAATCACCTCGACAGGGGTGTAGAAGTGCTGCCACTCCAAGGACCTCAGGAAGTGTAGCATAGCAGAACAGAGGGTCCTGTTGTGGTGGGTATTGTGGCATCTCTGCCACTTACATTTCTTTCATGTAAGAGTAGCGCACTAATCCTGCAAAAGACTTATTCGCAGGAGTGTGTGTTCTTACCCAAGCAGCAGCACATATAACCCCGCTTTGACTTAGGCAGGAAATGGTTATAAGGACAGCACTAGCTGGGCTTTCAGAACCCACGTGAGCTGTTGTTTCCAAACAAGTGAATTCCAGATTCTGGAAAACAAGTAAGGTCCCTGATCAGAGGGTTCTGAGAGCTTGCTCTGGGTAGGGGGTGAGATTTTCCTGGGGGATGGGGCATCTCTGTCCATCATCCCAAGAATGGGCAAATCCCGGTGCAGAAAGTGAGGGGGCCAGGGACTGGACACTGGGCCCAGCATTCTGTCACGTTGGGCCCTGCTTGAGGGAGTGGAGGGCAGAGAGCTGCCAGGGCTGAGGTTGGTAGACTTCCAGGTAGATGAGTGGAACTCCTGAGAGGCGTGGGGCCACGGCTGTGAAAGCGGCTGGAGATTTGGCTCTATGCTTCACTGGGCAGTGACTTCAGCCATCAGTGTAGTCTTGGTAGAGGTCACAGACTTGGGGAAAATTCCTTTCTCCCTCCCTGGTGTTGGGGATTGAACCCAGGACCTTGTACATGCTGAGCAAGCGCTCTACCACTGAGCTACATCCCCAGCCCAGCCTTGGGGAAAACTAACAGGAGGACCTGCACCACAACTTGGGACAAAAACATCAGGGTGGGCAGGGGGAGCCTTGCTCCATCCCAGGGCCTGTGTGGAGGGGACAGTCTTGGCACAGAAGGGGAAGCTCAGGAACCCCAGAAAATGTGGGGTGCAAAAGGGGTTGCTTACCCAAGCAGTGCAGTTACCTAAGCTCAGTACCCACACACTTCCGGGGAGCTTCCAGAAGAGTAGAGCTCCCGGGTCACTGGTTCACCTTCTGATGCCCTCATTGAGTGCCCAGGAGCATTGACGGGGAACAGAGGCCAAGGGCTCTGTCTCTGTCCCTGTACCCAGCCTCCCTCCACGCTGACCAGGACTTCCCAGGGCCACGGTGGATTCCACCCAGTGAGGACTCTTCCTGTATCTTGACTTTAGGATCTCATCAATGAGCTGTGACCAGGAGCAGGGGTCAGTATCATCCCCAAGCCTCGGAGACCCCAGCACCAGGCTTTGTAGGCCAGGGCTTAGCTGGGTGATATATTCAGATGGAACTAGGGCTGCTAAGGGCCAGGCATGTGGGGCAGAGGCAGGTGTACAAACTGGGAGTTGTTTATTGGTTGCCGTGAGAAGCCTGTATACAAAGAAGGCACAAGGGGGGAGCCCCCTGCTACAGTACCATGGAGGAGGAGGGGCAGCCAGTGGAGATACTGGGGACCAGCCTCAACTGCTAGGGGCCTCAGACACAGCCCACGAAGGAGGGGCAGCCAGGGTGTCTCTGAAAGCCAAGGACAGCCAAGAACGCCACCTCTAGGCCCCATTCCACGGTCAGTGAGGACGGAGTGGGGCCTGGCCAGCTGGGTTGGGGACAGGGCTCTGTCCCTGCCCTACATTCAAGCGTCGCTCCCTCTGACATCTTGCAGGGTCTCCCAGGCACTTCGGAGGCTGGGGTGGAAGGGATGGGTGGGAACTGGTATCTCCTCATCCTGTAGTGTCTGCTTGGCCCAGGGCTGGTCTCCTGCTCCCCAAGGGCTGCCACCATGCTCCGGGGCCGTCCCAGAGTGTCCCATCTGCACCCTCCCTTTGTCTCTCTGTCCCTCTGGGCTGTGTTCCCTGCTAGTTTGGCCCATGGCCCAGGAGAAAGGCGTCACAGACTCATGGAAGGAAGCCTTTCTGGGACCTGCTTTCTGGCTTATTCGCTCTCTGGGGTGAGCAGGTAGGTCCCAAGAATGGCCCCTGGGCAGCCCTTGGCGGGACCCCAGCTGTGGTGCATAGGGGCCGAGGACTCACAGCTGGGCCCTGTCAGTAGTTTACTCTCGGCAGCAAAGTCGGTCCAGTGGGTATGGCTCAGGGTGGACCCAGTGTGAAGGGGGGGTGTCACCATGCGGGGGCCTTTTCCTCCTGCTTTGGCAGAGGCCCTTGGTTTGGCACGGGCAAAGGCTGGCATGTAGCGAGTCCATGCACCATCCGTGTTGCATAAGCACAGGCCAGGAGCAGCGAGCCCCCCGTGTACCCCGACACAGGGCACAGTGTGCTGGCATGGCAAGTCCTGCAGGGAGATGGCCAGCGGTGGTGCCCCCTGTGGGCTGTCAGAGGCATAATTTAACGATAAATAGGAAGAACGGGATGTGGGGAGTCGCGTGGGCTAGGAGGATGTCAGTAGTATCGGTCCCGGGTCTGCCAGCTGGTGACCCAGTGTTTCTTGGTGGGCACAGCGCCCCCTGGAGGCGGGTAGCGCTCCTCTTCCCGGATGCGCACCGCGTGGTACTTGGGCATGATCCGGTAGTAGCGGGTCCGCTTAAAGAAGTTACACTGGAATTGGGGAGAAGAGAAAGCACATCAGCATCAGCCTCCAGCAGAGGAAGGCGCACCCGGTGTCTTCCTCCCTGACCAGTCCCCAAAGCCAGGACTCGACTCACGCCCTGTCTCCCTGCACTGAGACAGACACAGGGCCGAGCTTGCCCACCCCGGGCCCAGGGCAAAGAGGAGGTGAGGAAGGCAGAGAGGAGAGGGGAGGGAGGCAGATGGAGATGAAAGGCAGCTGCAGAGACTAGGACGGCGTGGCCAGGAAGGAAGGGAGGGTGTCTGCCCAGACCGGGTTGGGAGGGTGAGCTGGTTACTGGGGTGGGGGTGCTCGAAGGGACAGTGCTGGCTCCCCTCCTTCCCTGGGGAGGGACGCAAGTATAGGACCAATCTGGACGACCCCCCATGGGTCCTGGCCTTGGCTGTGACTTTTTCCAGTCCCCAGGAAGGAAAGTGATCGTGGGGAGGATCTTAGGGCACATCTTGGGGTTCAAGTCCATCATGGCCTTGGAAGAGAGGAAGGCAGACAGGGCAGCCTGCCCTCCTCGGCACTGGGGGGGACAGGCGAGGGCACAGCCAGCCCTAGAGGAGGAGGAGCAGACAGGACAGAGTCAGAGGCCCCGGCCGGCTCCGGGGCTCTCGGAGCTGGGCCTGCAGGCCGCTTTACCCTGTGGGCCGGGGCGGGGGCTGCCCCTCAGTAGTCGTCGGTCAGCCTCTCTGTCTCTGACGGCTGGCTCTTCATCTCCGCCTTCTGCCTCTTGGCTTCATACAGGGCACGAGTGCGGGCTCGCTTGAAGAAGCCGCACTGGAGGGAGGAGGTGGGAGGCGCCATCAGGGGCCCTGGGCGGCCCGGCCACAGGACTGGGGGCGGGGCCGGGGGGGGAGCCTGGAGGCCTGAGTCCGGCCCGCTGCAGCCTGGGGGTGTGGCCAGATGCCGGAGCTCCTGGGTGCCCCCACTCCAGCTTGCAGTTCCCCCCATTAACCCAGGCAGGGGAGAACTGAAAGCTGGGGTCGGGGGGCTGTGATGGAAATGAGGAGAGGAATGGGGAGCCACGGGATGAAGGGAGGATCGTGAGCATGGGCTGGCGGGAGTGGGAGTTCCCCGAAGGCGGGCTGAGTGCTAACCTTCCACAGCAAGAGGATGATCAGTCCCAACAGCAGCAGCCCCGAGCCCACGGACACCAGCACCAGCCACAGCTCGATCTCGGCCGGCAGCTCCTCCACCAGCTCTGAGTCGATGTCCACAGAGAACTGGGGGACAGAGAAGCCACTCAGCCCTGTGTCGACCCACTGGCCCCATAGCCCTCCTACGCACCCTTCTCTTCCTGGCTGCTACCGAGGCCCTGCTGTTTGACCTCCTGCCAGTAGGGGGCAGCCAGGGACTGGAAAAAGCCCCTGCCTGCCCACCTGACACCAGCAGGTGCAGTGGCCTGCTTGTTTCGCCTCTACACAGACCTGGCTCCCTGGGAGCAGCCTCAGATCTGCTGCTGTGTACACAATCTCACTTGGGTACCAGCTCCATCCTTGATGGGCTGTGTGACCTTGGACAAGTAATTACACCCCTGAATCTTCATCCAGCGCCCTCTGATAAGGACATCAAAATGCCTACCTCGTTTGGAGTATAGGCACAGGTACTAAGGCACAGGTTCAGGAGCCAGACTACCTGGGTTCGGAGTCTAGCTGTGCTACTCAGTAGCTGCGTGACCTTGGGTTAAGTTACTTTACCACTCTGTGGTTCATCTGTATTTTTAAAATGTTTGATACAAAGAAAATTAAAGGTTCCCATGAATTTTGTTCTCTAGAAACAAGTATCTCCATGACCTCACTGTCATCCCTGTCAATTGATAGAGGCCAACCTTGTCCGGGGCTGCTGTCATTGTAGGAAATGTGCTACACTGGACTGAACCAATCTCTCACTGAAAGACATTGAGGGCGTTTCTAGCTTTCTGCCCTCCTCAACAATGCTCTAAAATATCCCTGTACATCTATCTTTGTGTACTTGTCTCATTAGCTCCTGAGGACAGACTATCCTGGGCTTGAGCAAAGGAAATGGATCCTTTAAATTTTAATGGATATTGACAAATTCATCTCCAAAAGGAATCCACCAATTTATACTCCAGTTAATACCATTTCGCTCCACCTATCAGCACCAGACAGCACTACTCTTTTTAGTATCTTCCACTCTTGACGGGGAAAAATCTTGTCTCTGGGTTGGTATTTTTGGGGGGGGCAGTACTGGGGATTGAACTCAGGACCTTGTGCTTGCAAGGCAGGCACAGTGCCGCTGAACTAAATCTCCTGCCCTGTCTGTTATTTTTATTTCTTTATAAGTTGAAGATTTGGGCCAAGCATGGTGGCATACGTCTGTAATCCCAGTGCCTGGGAGGCTAAGGCAGGAGGATCAGCTTGGAGTTCCAGGCCAGCCTGGGCTACACTGTGAGTCATTGTCTGGAAAAACAAAAACAAACTTTATATTTCCTCTTTTTTTTTTTTTGGTACCGGGGATCGAACTTGGGACTCTCTGCTTGCGAGGCAGGCAGCGGAACCACTGAGCTAAATCCCTGGCCCTTGTATTTCCTCTTATGTACACTCTTCCTTTATATATTTTATATTTAAAAGTTTATATACATATATATATCAAGCTTTTGTCATATATTCTGTAAACTTTTACTCAATTTTGGTTTTTTGGTACTGGGATTGAACTCGGGATCTTGTGCTTGTGAGGCAGGCAGCAGAACCACTGAGCTAAATCCCCAGTCCTCTATAAACTTTTAAAAAGCAGTATATCTGTCCCTTTTAGTGTCTTTACTGTCTCTTTTACTAATACAGATTTAAATTTTTTTTTTTTTTTTGGCACTGGGGATCGAACTCCGGACCTTGCGCTTGCGAGGCAGGCGGCAGAACCACTGAGCTAAATCACAGGCCCTTTAAATTTTCATTTACTCTAATTTGCCCAATTTAATAAGATAACTTACTCTCTTCATAATTAAAGGTTACCTTTTTCCCCTCAGTACTGGGCATTGAACCTAGGACCTTCACAATGAACTACAGCCCCAGCGCATCTGTTTTATTGGTCTTTCGAGACAGGGTCTTGCTATATAGTCCAGGCTGGTCTTGAACTCACTGTGCAGCCCAGCTGGCCTCAAATTTTTGGTGATCCTCCTGCCTCAGCCTCCTGAGTGCTGGTTACAGGCGTGCACCACTGTGCCTGGTCCAGCCCATTTTTAACTTTGAGACAGGGTCTCACTAAGTTGCTTAGTTGCCCAAAGCGGGCCTAAGCTTTTTATCCTTCTGCTGAGCCACCCAGAGTGCCAGAATTACAGGCCATGAAGCCCAACTAATTAAAGGTTCCTATTAAACCAGTCCCTGTATTTTATCCTGGCACACATTTAATTCCACATTTAAATATTTCATCTAACCCCATGTATTTTTGTTTATGGTGCGAGGTAGAGGTTTGTCTTTATTTTCCAAATGTGTTTTTCTGACACAACTCAATAATCTTTCTCCACTGATTAAAAATGCAATCTGTATCAAACCAAATTTCTGTTTCATTGATCTTTCAGCCCCTTCCTACACCTCTTTCACACCACAGTAATTTATTTTAGGAAATGTACAATAATCTATTTATCTAGTCCTCCATTTCCCTATATATATCTCCTACATATTTCCATTTACATTCTTTTTTTTTTTTTTTTTGGTAGAAGACGGCATACGAGATCCTGGTAGGTGACTGGAGTTCAGACGTGTGCTCTTCCGATCT
>NW_004624795.1:6071868-6087489 GCF_000247695.1 Heterocephalus glaber | reverse complement strand
AGTCCCAAGTTGAGCTCCTTGTCCTCCTGTAGGATCGCACTCTGCAAGGCTCTACTGCAAGTTCCACCTGCCCTTCCCCTGAAGATTGTCCAGGTTCCGATGGGAGGCGATGATCCCTCCGACTTACCCAGTAAGGTGATCTGGTGTTCTGGTGTCCCCTGTGTCTTTGTATTGTGGAGCCATGTGGAGGTACAGCAAAGATTCCAGAGGAGGAGGGGGGGATTTGGGGGACGGAGGGGTCCTGCAGGTGGCCGCGCTGCTGAGTGGATAGCTGCCATGGGTGTGAGCTGGATGGGACGGGTTCCCTGAGACCTGGGACCTCTCTCAGGCACCCGCCGTTGTGCCTTGAGTGATTTTATATATGGTGTGGGAACCGACTGAAAAATTACAGGAAGTAACTTTCTGAAGTGCTACAAATGTTCTGTTTTGATTAAGGTGTTATTTACATAAAGAAAATTTATATCTAAACTAAAGAAAATATATAATTATAATTCACCAATTTCACTAAATGTACACTTCGTTTCATTTTTTTAAAAAAAATAGTATTACTTAGATTTACTTTATAATAGAGCAATTATATTCTTTTATTTTCCTCTCCAATATACTTTTTCTCTATTGATTTTGCTTTTTTGTTTTGCTTTACAAGTTTGCCATCTGAGTATATAGGAAACATTGTTTTAAGCCACTTGCAATTTTACTGTTTCCCTTCCAGAGATTGGTTTTTGTATAGGTGGAGTATATAAATTTAGTAGAAAAAACCCTACAGGTTCACAGATTTCTGAGACAGATGTTATTTTATTAATGAATATACACTTTCATTTATTTTAGCGTCATGTTTGTATGACATAGTTCACACTTTATGGGCATTCATGATATAAGACTTTTAAAAAGAGCTGTTATCAGAATGACAGATGGAAAAATCTAGTTCTCCCTGGTGCAATAAGTGAAACTACTCTGGCGTTATTCTGGCTATAACTTTTTGGTGAGATATGAAATTTCCATACCATTAAAGCTACTTTAACTTATGTACTTTCCAACTTGCAGCTAGAAGGTTCCTTACTATAAATACCTACCAAGAAATTTTCCTTATCAGTTTTAAAACCAACAGCACTCAAATATTACAAAATTGTCAAATATAAATGATTTGCCACAAAAGAAAAGATACAAGTTATATTTGATAAAACTTGTCAACTGGAATTTAACACGCATATATGTATATATGATCATACATGCTAATCTATGAATCAATGTTATAATTCAACTGTCAAAACCTATAAAATTTCATAATATCCTAGGTCAAGATATGTGATTATTCTGTTCTTGTATGTTTCAGTATAACAAATAATGATAATTGGCTGTAGTACATTCATCAATAATTTAAAATATAAAGATAAAATTCTCCAAAGTACCAAAAACTCATTAAGATACATGGTGTAACATTTCTATTGAGCTCCATGAAATATAAAGTTACTGTACTTATCTGATTAAGTGAATGTGTATCTCAGGTAATGTATTATTTACTCATACTATGTTCACAATCATATTTCTTTTCCAAGATTAGTGATTAACAAATGATTAATTATTATTTGATAATCTCCCTAAAAGGAGTTTGCTTGAAATATTTTTTCTAACATATGTCTTTGAAGTCTAAGAAAGTATTAAAATGAATTTTATCAAGGTGATTCTTAATGATATTCTAGTTTAATACATTTGTAGGCTGTTATCCATTTAGAAAGAATTCTCAACTGTTCTGAGAGCAGAACTACTCTGTCTTTAGAAGAGAACTGATTGGAATGTTACAAAACATAAACAGTTGAGTTTAGACAATAAATACAGAGTAGGCAGTTTCCCTTTAATTTCTTCCAGTCAATTTCAATTTTTAGTTTTCATGCAAAGGTACCTGAGGTACCTACAGAGAATCATTTTTACTTTCCTAACATCCTAATATGATTTACATTAATTTTATATTTTATGAAATCCTAAAATATATATTTAAGGATTACATTTTCTACAGTGCTTTTTTAAACTCCCCAAAAGTGTTCTAATGGATCATAAGAATCATTACTTGGTTGCAATGCAGGAAAGTAGAGCATTTGAATGAAATATATTTTACTTAGGCTCGATACATATTTTCCAGTAAGTAAAAGACACTGAATCTTAAATCACTAACACATTATTACTGCAGCTGAGCAAATTAACTCAGTCAATTGACCCTTCTGAAAATGAACTCCATATTGAGGTCTATAAGTGTTCAATTAATTTTCCTTTCATCACCTTTCCTTTTATTCTCATCCACCCTTGAACTTACATGTTCAGAGCAGCTCTCAAAAAATAATGAGAAGTATTTTAAAAAGCAAGAAATTTTCTTTGTAGCTTTAGAAAGTTTCTAATTCGCTCAATGCTGCTTTTTCCCTTTTGATATGGTTTCTTTGGAACATTGTTATTTAGCATTGGTGTTACGAAAAATATGTATTACCAGATTTCCCATGGACTTATACTTTAAACAATAAAGGTTTACTAAAATACTGGTAGTTTTTTCTCTCTTTTCCCCTCCTTGAGTGGTGAGGAAAGAAATATGAACAAAAGAAAGAAAAGAAGGAAAAACAGAAAACCAAAAATTATATTAATCCATTTTCATTTTTTTTTTTTTTTTACTGGGGATTGGGGATCGAACTCGAGTCCTTGCGGTTGCGAGGCAGGGGGCAGAACCACTGAGCTAAATCCCCGGGATACATTCTTTTTTTTTTTTTGGTACCAGGGATCGAACTCTGGACCTTGTGCTTGCCAGGCAGTTGCTGGAACCATTGAGATAAATCCCCGGCCCTCCATTTACATTCTTTTCACAAAGATTATTAGCCATTTCTTCCAGATGTAACTTAGAATCAAGTTTGGGAACCTTTTTTTTTTCTCCCAAGTTTCTTGAATTCTACTGAGACTGGAATAATTTGGGGAGAACTGACAACTTCATTATATTGACTCTTGGGCTGGAACAATCATCCTGCCTCAGCCTCCCGAGTAGCTGGGATTATTGGCATACTACCATGCTTGGCTCATGATTCTCTTATTTGGCCCAATTGCTTTTCAGCTGCTTCTCTCTTTTTTCATTTGTTTTGAGATGGGGGTCTCGCTACATAGTCCAGGCTGGCCTCGAACTCACAGTGATCCTCCTGCCTCAGCCTCCCAAGTGCTAGGATTACAGGAGTGCTCCACCATGCTCGACTCAATTGCTTCTCTTTTCTGCCATGTGTGCAGTCACACACGTGGATGTGAGGTGGCTCGGAGGACACCAGGGACACCCCCTTGTCAGTGCAGTGCTTTGCCCTCAGCTCCTTGGCACTGTGACCGTGCAGGGCCTTTGAACCCAGTCCTTCCCCATACCTGTGCCTAGGTGCCACCTCTGACAAGCAGTGCCACTTTGGGAAGCCCACTCAGTTTCTCTGGGCCTCAGTTTCTTTATCCCTAAACAGAGATACAACCCCAGCCCTCTTTTTCCTGGAGCCACTGTGCAGACTGAATGAGCTCAGGCGGTGGCTCTCAACCCTGGCTGCACATCAGGGTCACACAGGGTACTGTGGTTCCACCCCAGAGACACAGACTCAGACACTCTGGGGCATATCCAGCCACCAGAAGGCCTCCAGGCAAGTCCAACATGTCCCAAGGTGGAGAAGCATACAGCTCCAGGTGACAACATGCTCTCCAAAAATGCCCTGTGCCCTGTGCCTGGGCACAGCCTGCTGTCCTCGTCAACATGCACACTTACCAATGTGGTCTTGTTCTCCATGTTGAGGGAGGGGACACTGGTTCGCAGGAAGAGAGTGGCCCAGCCATCTACCTTGACTCGGTCAAAGTCTCTGTAATCCTAGAAGCGGGCAGTGTGGATGAAGGGAGCAGCTGAAGCCCCCCTGAGTCTCTCTCTGGACCCTAAGCACCCACCCCCTTCCCCTCCTGCCAGGCAGCAGCCATAAGCAGCACCCCCAAAGGAAGGGTCAGCTGGGCCTCTCCTCTGCACACCCACACATACACCATTCACTCACTCATTCACTCAAGCGTGGCACGAGAGTCTGGCACAGAGTCACAGGACCCTCCTGGTTCTGCTCTTTCCCTCCAGCACCCAGCACCCACCTCAATGAACGTGCTGTTCCACACGCGAGCCCTCACGGTCACGTTGGTGGTGAAGGTGGCATCAGGAAGGGGGCACTCCAGCCATACACAGCGGGCACGGCCAGTGGCACAGTTCTGAGGTGGGCAGGAAACACAAGACAGGAGCCAGTCTGAGTCTCCAAAGTCTTCATGCTTTGCTCCCTACCCTTCATCAGTCTTAGACTTTGTCCCACCCCTAGTGACCCAAAGGGCCCTGACTTCACTCTGTCACTCATGTACATCCCCCGCTCTCAAGACACACTCTTTGGGCCAAGTCCATGTGATGCCAGGAAGATGGATAACATAAATCCTAGTCCCTGGCATGTGAACGAGGCCCCCAAGTCCCTCTCCCCAGGATACCACCCTCTACCTCTCCACCCAGCCAGGCCTGTCCCTCTTCCTCCCACAGGGGGCGCCCTGGCTCAGCCTTCTGCCCTGCCCGCTCCCAGCCCTTGTGACCAGGCTCTGAGTGCTGGGGCTCCTTGGAGCACAGCCAGCATCCGCTGCGTTGGTCCACTGTTGGGGACCCACTCCCCCATCAGAGTGGGGCACTGAGGGCAGGAGATGAGTCTCCCCCAGTCTGAAGGCTCCCAAGGGTGAGGCTCACGTTGCCTCATCAGCCTGGGTCTCTGTGCACCCTTGGGTGCCCTGAACCTGGCAGTGGTGACATTCATACTCTACCGCCCTCCCCTGGCCACTTACCAGTGCAGTCTCAGACTTGGCTTTCTTGGCCGCAGCCAGAGTGATGGGAGGGGGGCCCTGGTCTCCTCCAGGGTCTAGCTCTCTCCGCCTGCGCTGTGGCCTGTTCTTCGGGTCCTGAAGGGGGAAGAGAGTTGCTGGGAAGGCACAGGAAGAGCTGGGAGCAGGAGTAGGAGGGGGGAAGCGGGGTGAGTCAGCCTCCCAAAGGGCACGAGGGAAGGGAGGAAAAGACACTGGCTTTTCTGCCTGCCCCATGACATGCAAATGAGATGCAAATGAAGCATCCTGCCGGTGAACGTACAGAGAGAGTGAGGTTAAGAGGGTTGACCAGGTCTCCAGCAGGCTGGCAGGGCCAGGACCCATTGCCATGAATGGTGATCTCCGTGGGGTACAGCAGCCACTTGCCATTGGCGACTTCATAGGGCCATTCCAGACCCAGCACCAGGGTCCCCAGGGCTGCCAGCCCCTCCCCCACAGGGCTCACCTGTGGGCACAAGAGGTGTCATGGTTATTGTCTTCTGAAAAACTACCTCCCACCCTCGGACCCCAGACCCAGAACAAACCCCAACTCCTTTCCCAGAGGCCCCCAGCCAGAACCTCAAAGGCGCCTTTACCTGGAATTCGTATTTGAGGGGACTTCCCACGTCCTCCACAGTTTTCATGCCCGACTCACCCATCACGGTGCCACCAAAGAAGCTTTGCAGCCGGTGATTCACCCTAGGAGTAGGAAAAGTGTTTGAGTCATGTGGGCAGGAGGCTGAGCCCTGGCAGAGGGGGTGGGCACCAAGACTGGTAACCCACAGCTCCTCTGATGTCAGGCAGAAATCCCAGCTCTGCCATTCACCCGTGGCCTCAGTAAGTTCATCCTCTCTGAGACTGTCTCCTCATATGTAAAGTGGAGTGCGTAATAGTTGGTACAACACAGGGCAGTTGGGAGAAGTCAAAGAGATGATGTATACAAAATCCTTAGCACACGAGTGTTCAAGAAATGGCTGAAATGCGGCGCAGTGGTGCACAGCTATAATCCCAGCTACTTAGGAGGCTGAGGCAGGAGGATTGCAAGTCTGCAGCCACCCTGGGCAACTTAGGGAAAAAGGACTGGGAATGTAGCTCAGTGGTAGAGTACTTGCCGAACACACACAAGGCCCTGGGTTCTACCTCCAAAAAAACAAGGGCAAGGACCAACATGTTAGCCCCAGTGCTGTGAGTCCTCCTCTCCTACCTGCTCTACTGGGACAATAACATTAATGGTGTTTTAGGGAAGGGTGACCCAGAGGAAGTGGAGGCCAGAGGAGACACCTGGGGACAGGGAGGCCCTGGCTCAGGCACAGCAGGCTGGGGGTAGGGTGGGGAGCAGAGCAGCACCCACATGCTGAGCGAGGCCTGGAGCGTGTAGTCCACCTGCAGTGTCAGGGTCACGGGCCGCAGGTTGTCCTGGTGACTCGACCTGGCGAGAGAGTGCAGGGGTCAGAAGGAGACCCAGCCACCACCTCCGCCCCAGCCAGCCTGGCTTCGCTGAGCCACTCACGTGGAAAGCTCCAGCTGCACCTGAATGTCCCTCGTGTGCAAAGTCACCCCGCCGACCTCAAAGGCGATGAGCAGCTCCATCTGCCGCCAGGGACAGGGAAGTAGCCGGGGGATTTGGGGACCCACAGGGTGCCACCATGGGGAAGAGAAGGGCCAACGCTCAGCGAGGGAGGCAGCTCCCTGGTGTCCTCTTGCCCCCATTCCAGGGGAGGGGTCTTCACCTAGTTTATCCCCGTCTCCCTCCCCCCCTTTTCTCCCTTGGGTGACAGCCTTGCTATTTTCCAGACTTCTGCTACTTTTGCACAACCTTGAGGAAATGACTGAAGTTGCCTAAGCCTCCCCCATCCCCTAACACACACACACACACACCCCCGGCTTTAAGGCAGCCCGGGAGGCAGAGGAGCAGCCCCAGGCCCAGGGCTCACCTTCTGGTTCCGCTTGAAGGGGTTACCCAGTTCGCACAGGATGGTCTCATTAGCTTGGCAAGCTCCAGGCTGAGGAAGAAAGATAAAGATGGTCAGTGTCAGGCTTGTGGGCTTGTCTCTCCAGAAACCCCGGAGGCCAGAGAACCAGATCCCCCAAGCAGGGAAATTCTGCAGGCATGAGAAGGCCCAGCCTAGAGGAGGCGGGAGCACAACAAAACATTGCACATGCAAATGACATGCATATGGCATGCAAATCAGTGAGGGAGCTCTGCTTGAGTTTAGCCTGGCTGGTGTGCACTTACAGGGCGCACAGAGGACAGCAGCAGGGCGGGTGGCACCTCCAGGGTGAGCAGCGCCTCGTGGGCATCTTCCCCAGCTCGCTCTGGGCTTGGGGTGTTGGTCACGTTGATGCTCAGGAGCAATTTCCGGACATCTCTGCTGTACTGGAGCCTGAGGAAGGAGCCCTGGATTGAGCTAAAAGCCCCTCCCCTAGGGTATGCAGCAGATCCACCAGGCTGGGGGTCTTCTCCAGCAGTGGGCCCCACCGCCCCCACCCTGCTGTCTCAGCTGGAGAAAGCTCTGCCTATCCACGAGCTCCTGCCCCCAAGTCCTATTGGCCAATGAGGCCCTGCCCTGACTGGTGAGATCCAGCCCCCAAGTCCTGTTAGCCAATGGGACCCTGCCACGCCTTTGGCCAATCAGTGCCTCTTAGCATAGTGTCCACCTGCTCAGCCGCTGCAGCTGCTCAGACACAAAGGCCCCCCGCATCTTCAAGTTGCTCTCACACTTGTTGTCCGGCCCGCACTCCTTCTGGAACTGGACCTGAGGACAGTCGGGGGCATGAGGGGCTGGACCTTGACAGCAACCTCTCAGCCCACAGCCCTCCTGGCCTTGGATCGCCCACCTCTGTGCGGTTCTCCATAGCTTGTGCCTGGTTGAGGACCGGGTAGGCGTCCAGGGACCGAAGCCCCAGCCGAGGGCGCTCGGGCATCCGCAGAGGTAATGAGTAGTTCATGGAGATGACAATGGGACGCAGTTTGTCGCGGAGGTTATCCTGGGGAGCAAAGGCCAGCTGAGCCAGGCCCTGCACTGCCCTTCCCCGGGTTGAATCTTCACAGCCCCTGAGCCATGGGGAGAAGCTGAACCCCCTCTAGTTTGACCACAAATTGAGTCTTTCTACCACCTTGACCTCCGCCCCAGCGGGGTCCCAGTGGGGTGGTGGAGGACTGGGCCTCCCTTCATCACTGGGTCCCCAAGGTGAGTTCTCGCCTCCCCTCCCCTCCTCTGAGGTTCCAATGAGGGACGCTTTCCCCAGAGGTGAGCTCCCACACCCCTCACTGCCAGGGTCTTATCTTTCCCCTGCCACATGCTGGGTGTTGTGCACTGTACTTCCTCTTGCTCATCGGACCTACAGTGTTCCAACCTGTCTCTGGGGCGTCCCTTGTCCCTCACCCTTGACCTGGGGGGGACACTGGTCACCTCCTCCCGGGGTCCTGGGGCCCCTCCTGCCTCTGCTCTCCCCTCACCATCAGGAGCAGCTCCAGTGTCTGGCAGCGCATCTCGGGCATGGAGAAGAAGCCGTGGAAGACGGCTGACTGGCTGCGGGCAAAGCGGAGCCGGGGCGGGCGGCGGTCCCGATCAGCTTCCAGAGTGTAGGCCAGGGCTGCAGATGGACAGGGCAGTCAGCAGGCGCCAGGTGAGCACGCTCCCCCTCGCCCTGCGCCCGGCACTCACTGATGTTGCGCCTGTAGTTGGGGTTCCCGGCGCTCTGGTTGTAAGCGAAGCATAGCTCCACCTGCACACTGTTGGGGGGATGGACAGGAGGACCTGGTCACAGGGGGACATGGGGACTGTGCCCTAACTGGCTCCTGTAAGACGGAAAGGGAACCTAGGGCCTTTCTGGGGACAGGAAAGAAAAAACCGGGGTGTCCGCAAAACCAGCCTAAGCTCTCCCTGGCCCCTTCCTTCTCATTCCCAATAGAGCTAAGAAAGCAAGATTAGAGGTCACCAGTGGGGAAACTGAGGCCCAGAGAGCAGATGGGCAGGTGGCTCAGCCCAGTCTCGAACCCAGGTCTTGGGATCTCCTTTCACCACGCCCCCCCTGCTTCCCTGACTTATTTCCCTGTGCCTTCACCCAATGTCATCACATAAAGACCTGGGCCTCACTGCCATCATGGTCGTCACTTTCTTAGCAACTAACATTTTTTGAGCACTTAAGGTATACCAAGTGCCATGCTAGGAACGTTTTGTGCGTTATCTCATTTAATTATCACCAGCTCTGTGAAATGGGTATTAATGCTTTTACAGGAAAGAAGTCTGAGACATGGGAGATTCATAATTCCCCAAGGAGGCTCTCCCCGCTTCCCCACATACATCCACCTAAGTGCACTCCTCTCCCTTCTCCCTCTGGGACCAGAGTCCACACAGTACCCTCTCTGGCCCTACAATGCTGGGGCTTGACCCAGGAGGGCCAGAGCTCCCGTTCCCAACCACTGGGCTCTACAGCCCCCGATTTACCCATCGGCTCCTGCAAGGAATCGTTATTTTCAGTGAGGGTGGCCAGTGCTGGCCCCAGAATAAAAGCTCTAAAGGTCGGGTATCAGGGGTGGCCAGAGGAAGGGCTTGGAGCTGGGCCGCCTCCTGGCCTGCTCAACCACGAGGAGTGGGTAAGGAGAGCAGGGGCTGAGTCTCACCAGGAGGTGTCCGTGCAATGTGCCGGGTCCAGGACAGCTGGCCTGGCCACCAAAGTCCTGTGGAGGATGTTGATGACGGGCCGGGCCCTGCAGAGACAACAGAACCAGGCAGATATCAGTGCCTCCTGGACTGAAGGCTTCCCTGGACCTGGTGCAGAAGACAGAAAGAGACGGGACTCTATACAGACCGGGACGGAGGGGCGGGGCCCCATCCGGTGCCCTCCTGGCTCACCGAAGCAGCACGATGTGGTCCGACAGGCTCCCTACCAGCAGGTCTGGGTAGAGGTTGTCATCCACGTCCACCTGCCCACTCAGAGAGTAGCCGAAGCTGGCCAAGCCAGGCAGTCCCAGATTCTCTCCGCTGATTACCTGGGGATGGGGGACATGGGGGGGACAGGCCGTGGGGTAGGCTCTAGGGAGCAGGTCCCAGCGGAATGGGCAAAGGAAGGAAGGCCCACCTCAGCATGTGGGGGCAGCAGCCATGACCCCCTGCGTCCATACCTGTTGGGGCTGTCTGAGGAGCCCGCCGGAACTGCTGTGGTAGATGTACACTTTGCCCAGGCCCTCGAATGGGGCGCCCACAGCAATGTCTGGGGAGGAGAGGCAGGGCAGGGTCACGCACGGACTGC
Organism: Heterocephalus glaber; assembly: GCF_000247695.1. Next base: position 6,077,376 of record NW_004624795.1, on the reverse strand, counting down.
AGGCCCCACACAACTCCCTAACCCAGCAAGGCCCTGACCTCGGCCTGCAGGCAGTGCTCAGAGCACTGGGGAAACAGCAGAGTCCTGCAGCCCTGGGTTAAAAACTGAGACCACCGGGGGCCACCTGGCTCCTTTTACAGGCGGGAAAGGGTGTTCAGGAGAGGGGAAGTGACTTCCCCAAAGTCACACAGCAAGTCAATGCCACAGTCGAGCTACACCTGATCCCTGACCACTGCCTTTCCACTCCCCTACCGTCTCCTCTGGACACCCTGGTTCTTCTGTGACATTTACCAGCAGGGTCTGAAAAGGAAGTGTCCCCACTGGCAACCACCTTTGATTAAAGCACTGATTCTCTCTCTCTCTCTCTCTCTCTCTCTCTCTCTCTCTCTCTCTCTCTTGATAAGAGTTCACCATTTAGTTCAGACCAGCCTTGAACTCAATATGTAGCCGAGGCAGGCCTCGAACTTGAGGCAATCCTCCTGCCTCAGCCTCCCAAGAGCTGGGGTTACAGGTGTGCTCCACCACACCCAGCAGCACTCATCTGTTAAACCTCCCAAGGGTGCTGTGGGGTAGGTACTCTTGTCCCCGGTGTACAGATGAGGAAGCAGGCTCAGAAAACCCAGAATCACAGCACGAGTGAGAGGAGAGGAGGGTGTCTGAGCCCACATCTGCCTAAGTCTGGGGCTGAGACTTTAATCCTGACACTAGAGTGGACTTGACTTCTATTGTTGCCATGAGAAACCCAAACCATTTTATGCTCCTCTTAAACATTACTGGACTTTGGGCTGGGGATTTAGCTCAGTGGTTTCGCCACCTGCTGCACAAGCACAAGGACCCGAGTTCAATCCCCGGTACCAAAAAAAAAAAAAAAGAAAATTACTGGACTTTCTTGTCGATGCATTTGGTCTGATCAGGCCTGGCACCCCAAGGCCCAGCTTGCCAGTGAAGCATGCCAAGAGTCTGTGGTCCTAAGCAGAAACCAAAGGCCCTCTGTAGGGAGTGTGTGGGCTTTGTGGGCTGAACTTCCCAGCACCGTTTTGCCTCTGCTGAGGCCCCTGCTTCCTCTTGGTTCTTAGCTGTGCCCTGGGAAACAGGTTTACAGAAAAGCAACTTCCGGATAAGTCAAGCACTCCCATGGCAGCTAGGACCAGGCCCTCACCTGTCCCTCTCCATGGCACCTCAGGTGAGACTGGTCCCCAAGTCCTACAGAGCATTGGAGATAACCTTGCTATTTAGGACTCCACCTTGTTCCCGCCGTTGTCATCCTACATCTCCTATCATTCATTCATTCATTGTGGTACTGAAGATTGAACCCTGGGCCTTCACACTGAGCTAGTCCCCAGTCCTTTTCTTATTTCTTCTTTTGAGATAGGATCTTACTAAGTTGTTAAGTTGTCCAGGTTGGGCTCCACCTTGCAAACCTCCTGCCTCCGCCTCCCAGAGCTCTGTGATCACAGGTGTGCGCTAGCACGCCCGGGGCGATATATACTACATTCTTCACCTTGTTACCTCCCCTGCCTCTCTTGCATCCTGCACCTCTTCCTCCAGCATTATCTTTTAAGGTATCAAGCTATAGCACATCTCTGCTCCCACACTTTCTCTGGTTGTCCACTACCCCTGTCCTGTTACCCAAACTGCCCAGCTCCACACCTGGCTTTCAGCGCCCCACCTTCACCCCCATGCCACCCCCGGCCTGTCTGACGGACACCACCCCGCTAGCTAGATCTGAGTGCATCTGCATGTGTGTTGCCCCCCTTCCATTCCTGTCCACTGCACACTCTCAGCCACTTGTCCACCCGCCAAGATGTCCCCCAGCTCGCCTGTCCCCTCTCCTCTCTAGGGCTGCTCTGAGCAAACCAGACCTGGGCCCTGGCCTGGGCCTATGCAGGATCTGTCCACCCTGGTACACAGCTGGCACTCAGCCAGTGGGGGAGGGGTGCTGGCGCCTACCCTGGAATCCATCCTGGTTGATGTCACCAATGCTGGCCACAGACAAGCCGAAGGCAGAGCGACTCGGGCCGTGGAGGAGGAGGGAGGGCTCAGCCGGGAAGGAGGTGCCTGCCTGGTTCATGAAGACGTAGACGGTACCCCCTACCTCCTCTTTGCGCTCAAAGTAGTAGGGAGCGCCCACCAGGAGGTCCTGCCACCTACAAGGAGAGGAGGGAGGGGAGTGTGAGGCCAGCCCCAGTGTGCGTCATGGCCCTTCTTTCACAGGCGTGATTGTGCAGAGCGCATGGCCACGGGCCGTGGGAAGGACACAGAAAGCCCATCAAATAGGAAATGCATGTCACAGGAAAGCCATGCAAGCAAAAATGACACCCAAATGGCCCACGTGCACGGGAGCCATCAGAATGGCAGGCACAGACAGGCACGTGCGGGTGTCATGCATATGACACGCAAACATGCAGACTTCCCAAAACAGCAAAGCCCCGCAAACAGCGGGACTGCAAAGCTTCCCTGCCTCCCCCGACCGTGTCCATGTACCCCTCCTCTTCCCCCAACCCCAGAGGATGCCCTAGAGTCTTACCCATCATTGTTCAGGTCCGCCAGGGCAATGGCACTGCCAAAATAAGCGCCCACCTGTGCACCCACCAGCACCTGCCTCTTCCGCAGGTCTCCGCCCGCCTCCTGGCTCAACAGGAAGACGGCGCCTGTGTGCTGGTGCCGAGGGGCTCCGGTCACAATGGTGATGTCTGAGGGGTGCAGGACGGCTTTGCCTAACTGCACTGAGTATCCTGGAAGAGGCAAAGGGGTTCCATCAAGGCCCCGGAGGCCCTGCCCCTTCCCCGCCCCCAGTCCTGCCTGCACATAGGACTGAGAACCCCAAGAGTGGCGGCTTTGCATTTGGGAGCTCAGTACAGGCCCTGGCATACAGGTAATGCTCACTAAGTGCATGCAAGTTGAATCAAATGCCACAGCCGCACCCTAGCCTCACTCCTCCACCAGGCACAGGGTGCTAGGGACTGAGCTGCCTCCCCCTTCTGTCACCCAGCGAGCACCAGCACTGGACTCACCAATATAGAGGTTTCCTTCGTCCTCTGGCTCCTTGTAACTATACTCAGATAAATCCCAGTCCTTCCGCTGAATCATGTAGGTGTTTCCTGCGCAAGAATTGGGAAGGGAGAATAGGGGAATATCAGTCACCACCCCTTTCCTCCACCGTATCCAGGACGCCCCCCATAATAATAACAGTGCCTCTTATTCGTGAGCATTTTGTGAGATGGAGTGATGACTCCCATTTTGCAGATGAGAAAACTGAGGCTCCAGGGCAGGAAACTGTTGTGCTCACAATCACATGGGAGCTAGCTGTAGAGGTGAGGCTGCCATTCTGTGCCATCCTCCGGGGATTAGGCTTAGGTGACATTTCCCCACCCCCTGGACTAACGTGGTCCCACCCCTGCTCCTGAGTTCTAGGCCTGCCAAGGGTTCTAAAGGACCAAGGGAGGGAGGTGGGACCAGGGGCAGGGCAGAGCCTCTGCCTTCCTTCAGCCCAGAGCTGTGACTATCGGGGCTCTGTCACAGAGGCAAGGAGGTGGAGGGAGTGTGAGCTATCAGATACCTGCGAGACCGTATGTAGCATGGGTCATAACACACGGAAATATTCTGCAGCCCCTGAAAGGTTGCTCCTCTATGTATTAATATGAAAAATGCCCATGACTTTGGATAAATGAAAAGAGAAAGTACCCGAATGATCCTGTTGGCAGTGTGTTTTATTTTTTTTAAGATACCCATGTACCCATATGTCTGTACCAAGTGAGTCTAGAAGGATTCACAAGAACTGTGTGTGTGTGTGCGTGTTACTGGGGGTCAAATCTAGGCCCTCACACACGCTAGCCAAGTACTCCACCACTGAGCTACATCCCCAGCCCTTTCACTTTATTTTGAGACAGACTCTCACTAAATTGGCCAGACTGGCTAGAACTTGCAGTCTTCCTGTCTCAGCCTCCTGAGTAGCTGAGATTACGTGTGTGTGCCTCTCTGCCTGGGTCACAAGACACTATTACAATTGGGAAATGGGATGAGGAAGATGACGGGCAGAGCAAGGGCATTTTTATTCATTTTACCAAATCCTATTGTACCATTTAGGAGCTGTATTAGGAGCATGTTTTTTTTTTTTGTAAAAATAAGCTTTTAGCCAGGCATGGTGGCACATGCCTGTAATCCCAACACCTGGCGGGGCTGAGGCAGGAGGATCACTGTGAGTTCAAGGCCAGTCGGGACTACAAAGTGAGACCCTGTCTCAAAAAAACAAGTTAAAATAAAGTAATTTTTTTAGTGGTTAAGCTGAAGTCAGACGGGCCTGCATTCCAATCTGTGTTTCATAACTTATAGTTGACTGTGGGCAACCTACTTCTCTGAGCCTGAGTTTTCTGCTCAGTAAAATGACCTTAATACTATTTGCTTCATAAAAATGTTTCAAGATTAAAACACCCCGAGGCACGTGGTAAATGCTTTAGCACAGTAGAGGGCATGGTGGTTGGTGTGGAAGGGCTAGTCATCGGCTCCCTGGGGGTGGGTGGTCTCTGCTCCTCCTCCCTTCCGCCCTGGTCCCCACCTTTCCAGTTGTAAGCACCAGGGGCGCCGAAGTACACTGTGTTCTGGGAGAAGCCACCGCTGGTGCCCAGCTGGCACATGCCCGTCTCCAGGTAGTCAGTGTTGCTGTTGCACATGTCGTTGTGATAGGTCTGCCAGTCGTCACTGTGGTCCAGCTCCAGGTCATTGCCCCGCACGTAGCACTTGCCCACCATGCGCCGCTGATCCTCCGATCCTGACCACAGCACCTCGGTGTAGCGGTGGGCACAGACCTGGGAGCCCAACACACGATGTCTTAGCTCAGAGCAGGACCCACAGTAGCAAGCTGTCCCCTTCGCCCCCGCAGCTTTGGCTCTGCGGGACAGGAGCCGGAGGAGGACTCCTGGCTGCTTTTCTTCCCACAGTGATACTTAAATCTCCACCCACTTTCCAGCATGCAGAAATGTGTTGCGAAGGTCAAGAGCAGTTTCAGAGAGCCACAGGTGTGGGTCTGAGGCGGCGTAGAGATCTTGGAGAGAGGAAAGGAGCGTATGAGGGGAGGAGGGCTCAGGCTCTTGGGTCTAACAGGGCTATTCACAGAGAGCTTGCTTCTCTCTGTCCCCAAACGACCCTGTGTTTAATGAAATGAATGCTATTAAATGGTGATAACAATACTCACAATAATAGCATCAGCTAAATGCTTACCGAGCACTTACAGAGGGTGATTAAAAAATATGCTGGATATTTAAATTAAAAATTTTAATATAGTAAAAGACACATTGCCACGAATCCTCCTCAAAATCCTCCCCCTTGCTTTGAACATGGTTTTTGCCACTTTCTGAAGAAGTTCTGAAAGTCCTCTGTCCTGAGTATCTTTACAAGGTATGATAAAAAAAATAGGGCTGGGGATTTAGCTCAGTGGTGCTGCCGCCTACCTCAAGAGCACAAGGTCCCGAGTTCCATCCGGGGTACCAAACGGGGGGATATATATATATA
>NW_004624795.1:5972711-6071768 GCF_000247695.1 Heterocephalus glaber | reverse complement strand
ATATATATTTATATGTGGTGAATGCTGCTGTCGAGTGCCATCCAACAGAAAGGCAGCCTCGTGAGCAGTACGTATAGGGCATCATCATGCACCTTATTCACTGGCGCAACTTCTTGCTCTTCCCTAAAGTCAAAATGACTATGAAAGGTAAATGTTTGCAATGGATTCAGGACATCAAGGGGGCCATGATAGCGCAATTTAAAGGCAGTCACAAAAGAGGACTTCCAGAGCTGCTTCAGAAAATGGCAAGAAAAATGGGATATGTGTGTTCAAAAGCAAAGGGAAGCATTGCGAAGGTGATTCATGGCACTGCGTCTTTTATTGTAATAAATTTTAAAAATTTAAATATATGCCATATTTTTGGATCCTACTTCATATTATATGCCAGGCCCAATTGTAAGCTCTTCCCATATAAACTCTGAAGCTCGCTGACAACGCTATGCTGTATAGACAATGCTTTGCCCTGTTTTAGATGCTGAGGCACAGATTGGTTAGCACCTACTTAAGATCTCACATCTAGACAAGGACGGAAAACATTTTCAAAACAAAGCTGCCTGGCTCCAAAGCCTGAGCTCTTATGGATGACATTGCACTGCCTCTTGAAGGAGAATCTATGCAGGTGCTCAACTGTATCTATACAGCACTCAAAGTATTGGATCAAAGTAGAGTCTTTTAGAGTGGATAAGTAACTCAGTGCGTGAGTGCTTGCTCTGCTTAGCATGCACACGACCTGGTTTCTATTCCAAGTACTGCAAAAATAAAAGGGGGGGCAGCTCTTAAAATAGCCTGGGCCCAAGCAAAATCAAGAAACAGGTTTCAGTTTTGTTTACTTGCTTTTTCTGTCCCCTCATATTTGTGAGTGCCGCTAGCATGTCACATGAGCCTGTCCTAGCACACTGCCCCATACAGAGTATGAAGGAGTCCACTAAATATTTGCTGAATGAATGGATCGATGGGTGGGTAAGTAGCTAATGTCATGGGTGTTGGTTACACAGGGGTAGACACTTGTCAAAACTCACAGAAACTTAAAATCTGTACATTTCACAATTTAAACAATGAAAAAAAAGGTCTATTTGGGACTCAGAAATTGAGACCCCAGGACACTAAAGGATGTAGGCAGGAGGTGACCACTGACAGCAGGGAGTGGCCCCCAGAGCAGAGCTGGGTGAGCAGCACCAGCAGGGCTGTGCTTCTTCCGGAGGCCAGATTCCCAGGAAGGAGCCAGGCCAGCGCCTGCCGCCTGGGGCCCTCTCTGCCCTTTCCTCCTCCGAGTTCCATTCCCTGCTCATTCCCACAAATGCTGAGGACCCCGTAGATGCAGGGAGGAAGTGGGTGATGATTCAGACAGGACCCAGACCATGCTCAGCTGTGGGAGACTGTCACACACACCAGCCCTCCCCAGGCAGGGGTGCAGGGAGCAGGGGACAGACAGGCCAGTGCAGATACACAGCCACCACAAGGGACACTGCAAAGGCCATGGCACATGCCTGCACAAATACCCTCTGCTGTCCTCCAAGCTCTTGGTGACAGGGAGGAGGGAGGGAAGCAAGGCTGAGCGTCAGTGTTCACTTACCAGGACTCTGCCTGCAGGCCCCTGGCTGGCCACAGTCACCCCAAGCCACATGTCCTCTATAATGTGATGGTTAGGGTCACCTGTGGGCATGGGAGGGATTATGAGCCAGAACACCTCCCCCATATCCCAGCCCAGAGCCTCCAGAGGGCAGGCAATGTCCCCCTTGGGCCCTCCACCCCAGCAGGGCAGCCCTTCTCCAGCCCGTCAGTACTGAGCTCCCCCAATCCCCTCCAGGACTCCCTCCCTCTTCCCAGCTGGACAGGAAGTCACTAGAAACCAGGCCAGCAAGCCTTGCATCTCCTCCAGCCCCTTCCCCTCACTTTTCTCCATGATGTCCATCCGCTCACAGTCGTACTTGAGGGCAGAGAGGGGGCACAGGTACACAGCACCAGTCCGGTTGGTGTAGCCATCATGCATGGCGAGGTCCTGGGGGGCACCGGCCAGGAGCCTGGGGGCGGGGAGGCAGTGGGCAGGGGCTTGGGCTTCCCCAGACTCCTGCCAGCCAATTTGCTATTCAACATGCATTTACTGAGCATCAGCTCTGTGCCAGGCTCTGGAACCAAGCCAGGAATGGGATCCTGCCATCCCCTCCGGAAAGCCAGTGTAGGGGAGGCCGGGCCAGGAAACAGGCACACTCAGTAGGGAACTCCCTGGAGGAAAGCAGGATCAAATCCACCTGCTTCCGGTTCCGGTTCTGGTTCCACAGGGAGGTGAGAAGAACAGGAGCCCTGGGTTGGAGGATGATGACCCAGGTGACCCAGTGCCAGGAAGGGGTGCTTTAGGCAAAGGTACAGCATGTGTGCAAGGGCCCGGAAGGATGACCAAGCAGGGTGAATCAGGGACTAGGCCTTCTGGTACAGATGGAGTCCAGAACATCAGGAAGAGACCCGAGGGGAGGGCGGGGTTTGGAGAGTCTGAAGGGATTTTAGGCAAAGGAGCGACATGGTCAGAGCTTGGCCTCTAGATGAAGGTAGACCCGAAGAGAGCAAGACAGAAGAAATTGTGGCCCTGCCCCAAATTCCAGCACAGGGGGTAGGGGACAGAGCGCTTATGAGGGGATGGGGTAGAGTGATGGAAACCTGAGTCCTTGCTCTTGATGCCATTGTATTTATTATTTTCTTGATGCCATTTTTTTTTTTTTTGTACCGGGGATCAAACTTAGGACCTTTTGCTTTAGAGGCTGGCGCAGTGCCACTAAGCTAAATCCCCGGCCAATGCCATTTTAAATCTAGAAGGTCCCGAGCTGGATATGGTGGCACAAACCTGTAATCCCAGCACTTTGGAGGCTGAGGCAGGAGGATTGCCACAAGTTTGAGACCAGCCTGGGCTACACAGTGAGTTCAAGGCCAGCTTGAACTACATAGGGAGACCCTGTCTCAACACCCCCCCCCCCAAAAAAATGATCTAGGAGGTCCGGGCCCCTAAATAACCAGCATGGTGTCCACATCCCCACCCTTGAGACAGCACACAAAGTCTGGACATATGGACAATGTGGCCCCAAGAACTCTGGCTCCCAGAGGGTGAGAGCGAGCAAGGGTTATTGCTTTGCCCCCAGAATCTGTGTCTGGGGACACTGATGGCAGGCAAGGGTGCTTGGGCCCTGGTAACCGATCCCACAGCAGAGGGGTGACTAGAGCAGAAGGCACTGGGGGCAATCCTTGGACCCTCAGCACCGCAGGTCCTTGGAACATCTATGAAAAAAGGCAAATTCCTCAGCTGACCAACCACAGGCCATCCGAATGGGATCTGAGGCCCCGGTTGTCCCACACCATCTCCCTGAAGCCTCTTGGTATTCTCCGTGGGGACTCCTCCTCAATCCAGTGAGCTTCAGAGGCACCCCCATTTGGCCCCAGGAACACTATCAGCCTGAAGCTCTGAGCTCAGAACTTGGGCCTCCTGCCAGAGGCGGAAGGAAGCACCCAGCCACGAATGGCCTCACCAATGGCCCCACAACCCGTGCCTGTGCCTCTGCCTGGGACCTGCAGCCTGAGGGTGCCAGAGAGTAGGCAGGGCCGGGCCTGGGCATGCCGGGGCCTGGGTGCCTCTGCCCACTGGGAGTCAGGAATGCACTGCCTCGGGGTGCCAGGGAAGGGAGCGGGGCCTCTGCCTGCACCTCACATCTGCAGCTCAGACCTCACCCTGGGAGGTGTGCCGGGGAGCTGAGGCCACTCTCCCCCAAGCAGAACTGTGCTCTGAGCACCTCAGGGACTGGCAGGGGCTGCTGTCAGTCACCTTCTGTCTGGCCTGGGGAGGTGCCCAGAGGAGGTCACTGTCTGGCCATCTGTGGACATCTATGCCCCTGTGTGCCTGAGATGGAAGAGGAGGCAGTGGTGCCCTTGGGAAAGGACCATCGCAGCCTGGGCACTGGGGACCTGGTCCTGGGCAATTTCCTTTCCCTATTGAGCCCTGAGTGCCTCAGCTATAAAGTGTGGCAGCCGCTGTCCAGGTTTGTGGGAGGGAGAAATGGCTTCACTCTGCAAAAGCATTTCTGACTGTGAAGCACCTAAGATACCAGGACTGGCCTCGCCTGACCTGGATGTCCTCCAGGGACCCAAGGTTTTCTGGCCTGCCAGGTTAGGGAAATGAGAGCAGAGAGGGAAGGACAGACATCGAGGAGGCCATGGCACAGAAGTAGGACTTCGAGACCTGAGGATGAGGCAGTCACTAGAGTGAGGGGTTGCAGGCCCTAAGAGCTGAAAATTGGCAGGAGGTGGAGTTGGGCGGCTATGATGACCTTGATGAAGGCCTATAGGCTTCCAGGGGAGAGAGCACAGTGTCCTCATTGCTGCCGCTGACCTGCCCAAGTTGTCTGTTGGGCAGGAGAATCCTGAGAAGAAACAGGGTCTCCATGCCCCCCAACTCCCTGGCCTCAGCCAAAGGAGGCTGAAGGACCCTTCCTCATCGCTTCCTGAGGGATTGAGAGGGCAGAGCTGGACTCGAGTGGTAGCTGAATTGCAATAGATCCTCACAGGACCTATACCCTCCCACTGCTTGCCCCAAGCCAGGCGGTGCCCACGGATGGGGGTGGGGCAGGGCCAGTGCCCTAACCCCAGGCTCTATCCTCCTGGGACATTCCACAGCCCCCCCCCCCACCCTCTAGGGTATTTTTAGCTCTTACTTGGCCCGTTCTGAGGCCCTTTAAGGCTCTCTGGCTCCCAGCCTGGGATCCAATGCTCAGGGATGAGGGAAGGCTGTGCAGGGAAAGATCAGGTCCAGCCATACCAGGTGGGCGTGTGGTTGAGGGCTAGAGAGGATGGGAGGGAGGATGGTAGGATGGGAGGGAGCTTGCCGATATGCAAATGAAAGTGTAAATCACATGCAAATGAACATCTCCCATAGCTACCTACTGCTGGGTCAGGTCTAGATTTGAATCCAAAAACTGACCCTTAAACCCATCTTCAGGCACAGACAGAAGGCAGGAGACAGAAGGGACCTCTCCTTTCCTGGAATTAGCAGGGCTGGGGGGGCAGAGCAGAGCAGGGACCACCTCCTCCCCAACCCCGGAAGTTGGTGGATGGGTGGAATGATTGCTCCCAAGGGCTCTCCAACAGCCCTTCATCTGGATCCAGCTGGAAAACCCCTCCTGGTCTCTGGGGAGCCCTCTGAGTCGAGTGGTGGAAGGGCTCCTCCTCACCCTGCCCCAGCGCCCCAACTGGGTAGTTGGAAGCTAATGGAGCAGCTAAGTGAGACCTTTCAGAATCCGAGAAGCCTGAGATGGACCCAGGAGCCTTAGGCCGTCAGGCTGGCTCACCCTAGAGGAAGACGCCTTGGTCTATACCATTCAGCTCCCCAGATCTCATCAGCTCGAGGAGATGTGAATGGTTCCAATGAGAAGATTTCACAGGGGTACCCCACAGTCTAGCACTCAGGCCCCTGGACTTCCACATCCTTATTCCTGGAGCCCTCGGCTCCCTGTGTTCCCCTCCTACTCTGAGCCCCGGGACGGCGGAAGGCAACTCTGGGATTCCTGGATCCCAGCTCTATGCCAGCCCTGCTGCCCAAATAAGCCACCTCCCCAGAGGCTGCTCCTTTGGCTGAAACTGAGCACCCCCCATCCTCCCGTGCTCCCGCTAAGGATCCCCAGCTCTCCCTCGGTGACTCAGCCCTCCAACTAGAGCAACAAGCTGGGGGGGAGCAAGAGAATGAGAAGGATGAGAAAGAGGCCTTGGTGGAGCCTCGGATTAAAAAGCTCCAGCGAGAACAAGGCTGTTTCTCCTCTTCTCCCTTTCCTGGGCTCTTTGGTATTTTTCTCCATATTTGACCCCTTAGAGCATTCTGTCCTCCAACCTCAATCTCTCCTATTGCAAAGGACATCCTCTTCCTCCTTTGCCCAGCTCTGACCAAGCCCCTTCGGGCCTTCTCAGCCTCCTACTTTAAAGCCCCTTGGCCTAGACTGGTCCTTGGAGAGAGCCAGAGGAAAAGGCTGGCCTGTCTGCAGCCACAGCTGCCGGGCCATCTCCGAGGGCACGAGCCTCGGAGGCTGCCAGGCACCCGCCCTGCTCGGGGAAACATGTTTTAGGAGAGCAGAGCAGGTAAGCTGAGCTTCAGCTGTGACCTCATTTCCAGAGCCACAGCCTAGCAGGTCAGGCCAGAACAGGACACCAGGATCCCCAGGAGGGAAGAGCAAAGCGGGTGCCGGGCTAGGGGGTGTCAGTAGCCACTCCCGGAGGAACAGTGCCTCTCCTGTCACTCCTCACTCTCAGAAGGGGCCTCATGCATCTCTCCAAGAAGGCCAAAGTGCTTTGGTTCTCCCCTGCTCCTGCCCTTCACTTCCAGAAAGCAGAGATGGGGAGCTCAGGGACTGGGATGCGGGCAGGGAACCCCAGTCCAGAGATGAAGGTGATGGATAGCAAAGAGGGTCCACCCTGGAGTCCTAACCATGTCTGGAACAAAGCCTCCTTTGAGAATACAGAAGCCACACTCTCCCCTCCAGGCCACAGGATAATGTGAAAACACACGTGATTTCGCATATACTTTCAGGAGACCCTGCACTGTTAAAGACCTGTGAACCCCAGAGAGAGGGCCTGTCTGGGACCAGGAACCTTCCTGCTCTTCCAAGCTGAGGTTACAGCTTGGCTTGCTGGTTGCCTTGAGCTCTGCAGACAGCTGTTCACATCTGGCTCCACAGCTGGCTGCAGCTAAGGCCAGGTGGCTCTCCCAAAGGGCCGGGTGCTGAACTCAGTAAGATGGGGCACTGAGCCAAGATGTAAAACCACCCCTGGGCAAGGCTGAAGACACCCAATAGGAGACTCAGGACTCAGTCTGGACCCAGGTGTATCTAACCCACCTGTCTCTCAGAGGTCCAGGAGCTCTGCAGCCCCTCTAGTTGCATAGGAAGAAAAACCGAAGCCCCTGCCTGGGCATCCTGGGTGGGGCCCATGGCAAAGGAGGGGCACCACATCATAGGCTCAGCCAGAGAGCCCTCAGTTGCTCCTTGGTGAAGTGGACACACGCAGGGCATTTTACACACTAACACCCAATACGGAAGCCACTCCTCCCCCCCCACACACACACTACGGGAGCCTGACTCAGGGGTTAGTGATGGATCCGGGACAGAGCACTGGCAATGGCACTTGGGAGCCTCTCCTCCCTCCTACAATGCCAGGCTGCCTGAGGTAGCAAGGAGCATGTAGACAAAGGTTCCTCTGCTCTACCTGGGGGCGGGGTGGGGGTGGGGACCAGCCCCAGGAAGGAAATACTTTGCTCAAGGTGGCACAGCAGAGGGGGAGGGGTTGAAGAATCACCTTTCACAATTGCTTACCAGGCTGATCTCTTTTTTCACGGTGTTACCTTATGTCATGCAAGTTCAGCATAGAAACACACGATAATAGCTTTCTGGGCTGGTGTCATAGAAACATGCACCCACCCATGGTCACTGAGGGCCTCCAAAAGACAGCGTCAGTCAAGGCCAGACCACAGCAGACAGCCCGGGCAGGAAGGGCGTGGTGGCCCTGCCTTCACAGGAGCAGGGTGGAGTAGAGGCTAAGTCCAGGTAGCACATTGGACAGGGGCTGGGCAGCAGGGCAGAGGCCAAGACTGAACAGGCATGTTGGACTTTGATCACTGCAGGCTTCCTCAGAGAGTTTCTGCAGGCCCCAGGCAGAGCTGGGAGAGGTTTCAGCACACCCTCCACCTGCCTATGTCTTTCGGTTCCGAGCGTCACAGGCCAGGTAGTGGAGATGCCTGGCAGGTCCTTCCCGGGGCAACCTCACCTCCTCCAGGCCCGCTCTTCCCCCAGATGCCAACCCCAGTGCACTGAGCCTACACTGGAAACCTCTGGAACCTGACAGGTCACTCTGGGCCTGAGTGCACAGGGTGGGGAGGGGGCAGACAGCCGGACGAAGTCTCTCCCTCCCTCCCCTAAGCCTAGCTCTTTCTGCTCCTTCTCCTTGCAACTGTTGGAAGGGAGAAGAGGAGAAAAGAGAAAAACACCATTTCCCCTCCTCAAACCAAAACAAACACACTCAGAGCTGCCGATCCAACATGCATCTGTGGAATGCAGGAAGATGTCTGGTGGGAGAGGACTCCGCTCTCGCTCAGGATGGGTGCACCAGGCCTCCGCTGCCTTCCACTGCCCCCTCTTGTGAATTAGAGGGAGCCTCTGGACAGCTCCAAACCCAGTCTCCCCATCAGCTCCCCCTGCAATGCCAAGCCCTCAAGACAACCGACCAGAGGGCGTGGCCGGCGTGGCCACTGACTAAAAGCGAGGTGCAAGGGGAGCTAAATGCAAATGTTCGCGGTTCTTCCTAGGCCAAGGTGCGGGGCAGCTAGGTGTTTAACTTGCAATTGTCCCTAACTCCCAGTCCCAGAGCGAAGAGGCTAATGGTAGGTACTGGTTTCCAGGGGCTCCGGCTGCTGAGACCCCACTTCCGTCCACGGAGAAGTCTAGAGGGTGGATGGAGGGCGGCGTCTAGACACGCTTGGGCGGGTCAGCACTTGCCCGTGACTACCGGTCCCCAGCCTCCACTTCGGTCCAAGCCCAGCAATCGAAGGGCTTCCCGGGTACCCGCCTCCTCCATCCCAGCTCGCTAGGGCCTGTGGGCCCAGGGCTCCGACCTGGCTCCGGATCCGAATCTGCACCCCCACCCACCCCGACCCCCGCACAGACTCCCTCCCCTCCCACCCCGCCAGTGGGACTTACAGGTAGCGCTGCTGCCGCTCCGTCTGCTGGTGGAGGGCGACCGAGTAGCCGAAAAGGCTCCCCCGATTCTCGGCCTCCTTCACCACCAGGAATCGGGTGTCCAGGTTGAAGGCTGAGGCGACGCGGCTGCCGGCCGCCACCATCAAGGCGAGGGCGCAGAGCACCGGGCGCCGGGCACAGGGCGCGCGGCGGGGACCGGGCCCCATGGCCGGGAGCCGGGGGCGGCGAGGGTACGGGGACCTGTTCACCTGCTCCCGCGCCGCGGAGGACCCGAGCCCGCCGCGCCCCTGCTCCGCTAGAGCCGGCGGTGTCTTGCCCCAGTCCTGGTCACGTTCACGTCTGCTCAGCGCTGCGCCCTCCGATCCCCTTCCAAGGCCCGTGAGTCTAGCCCCGCAGCTGGGTCACTGTCCCCGCGCCTGGCAGGCGGCCCCGCAGCTCGCCCCGGCCGCGCCCCCCTGGCGGTGCGGTAGCCCGCGATCCCAGCTGGGCGGCGGATCTAGGCGGTAGGGCAGGTCAACCGCAAGGAAGACGCGGGGGAGGGGTCCCCCTCGCCGTGCGCCCCGCCTCCCCACGCCCAGCCCCGCACCTCCCCACCTTGCGAGCCCAGCCCAGGCGGGCTCCGCTTTCCTTCCGGGGAAAGAGAAAAGGTCCCGGCTCGGCCGCCGCCTCTTAAAGGGGCAGCGCCGCCCCTCCCTTCTCATCCTTCCTACCCGGGCCCCGCCCGCTCCCCAGACACCTGTCGGGAGCCCCTAAAGGCTTGGATTTCCCATCCCCGCCCCTCACTTCTCCCGGGAAACTGCCCCTCCGGAGGCAGACGGATTGGACGGGCGGGGCCGGGGGTGGGATCTGCCGGTTCGCTGTGCTGCGGCGGCGGCTGCTGGAGAGGCGGTTCCAGGCACGGGCACCTCGCTGTGCGGTCGGGCGGGCCAGCGGCGGCGGCGCCTCTGGGGCCGAGGTCCGCGCGCCGCTGGCTGCAAGGCTCCGCTCGCCTCCCAGCGCTCTGAGTCCCTAAGAGTGGCTGGAGGTCTCTGGGCGTTGTTGCTCGCAGCGGCCCCTTCCCTTTCTCGGTCGAGATTTATTTCTCCTGCACGCCCATCCCCACCCATCCTGATCCGAGCTGGAACTGGCTCCCCGTCAACGCCAGTGAGATATTCGGCAGTGATAATCACCAAACACCGCTAGCTGTAATTAGCAAGAAGCCTTTTCCGCTTCAGGCCGCCTTCTCGTAGCTAGGGCTAAACTGGCAGGGTGGAATGAGTCCCTCCTGGGAGCGCACCAGGCTTAGGGCCCAGCCCAGCCCCCTCCTCCCACCCAGGTCGCACGGAGCTTTAGGAGGCTGGGCGGGGACAGCAGCCTCATGGGCGTGTAGTAGGTGGTGCCAGGTGGAGACTGCTAGGAACTTCGAGGTCACTACGGACTTTCTAGAATCTCAGATTTCCTTTAAAACAGTACAAAGATCCATTTGCCCTGAACATTCTGAAAATACCGTGTATTAAGCACATACGCTAAATGCTTTGAAATATTATTAAATTAAATCTTCATATGGATGGTGGAGGTGTTATCTCAGACAGGAAAACAGGGAGGTTAAGCAACTTGGCGAAGGCCACACAGCTAAGATTTAATCCTGTGTCATCTGGCCCTAGAGCCCTTCTTAATCATATAAGCTAATAATTAACCTTTGTACAATATGTAGGGCCGATCCAGGTTTGGTGGGGCCTGAAGTTTATACAATTTAGCATTCTCTTAAGTGGGGGAATTAGTACAAGATTAGAATTGGAAGCCAGGTGTGGTGGTCCACGACTGTGAGCCGCTCACTTGGAAGCTGAGGCAGGAGGATTGCTTTTGAGTTTGAGGCCCTCCTGGGTGACATAGTGAATTCAAGGCCAGTCTAAACTATGCAGTGAGATCCTGTGTCAAAAACAAACAAACAAATGAAAAACATTAGAATTAGAGGCTGGAAGGGCCGGGGGATTTAGCTCAGTAGTTCCACCACCTGCCTCACAAACACAAAATCCGGAGTTTGATTCCCGGTACCAAAAAAAAAAAGAATTAGAAGTTGGAAATGGGGCCCCAGTTTGACTTTACAGATTACAAACTGTTTCGTGTGTAGGTTCTTTTCATCCTCTTAGTCTCCTCCAGTCAAGATTACATCTGCATTCACCTCGGGAGGGAATTGAGCCTCCGGAGGTGATCTGGTTGTCCCAGATCTTACAACAAATGGGAGGCAGAGCTAGGGCTGGAAGCCACTGACCACAGCTGTGCTTTTAAAAGACAAACTCCAGGCAGATGTGCAGACTACCAGACTTGCTTAAACAGAAGCAGCTGCGATAACAGCTTTCTTGGTGCTATATGGGGGAGTGGACAGTTGTCCTTGAATGCCCTTAAGGTACCATTTGTTCCTGAGCAGTGAGTCCCAGAGCCACCCAGCCTCTGTCATGGTTCATCTTTGGTCCAGGGCCACCAAGAGTTAGGAGACATCCGGGGTGGCAGGACAGGAAGCTGGAGGGAAGTTGAGCCCACTGAGTTCACTCCCTGGCTGCTCCTGGGACCCTCCACCTTGTTCCTAGAGATAGGGAGACAGCCAGGCCCAGGAGGGCAGATGCTCTGTCCTCCCCCAAACAGCTTTGAGTCTTGCCATGACAGATGGCTCCATGCCAGCCCTTATCTCTCTGGCCATCCCAAACAGGAATCACCAGCATGTCCCATCCAGGGCCTGGGAGCAGGAAAGGGACTCAGGATGGCTTTTCCAGTCCAGGGGTGCGTCCAGAGGGAATGTGGGAGGGAGCTGGGGGGAGGGCCCGGCTAAGGAATGTAGGGAGTGTCAGATCTGGGGGAGCTGGCCTGGGCTGGAGCCAGACTTGGAGACAGGAAGGGTCCGGAGGGGAGAAATGGCGAAAGAGCCATCCCAAGTTCATGTCACAGGGCTGAAATCCTTTCAGTGACAGCCTCATGTCTTGCAAGTGGCTTTATCATGTCAACCAACTCTTTAACTGTCAACTCTTCCCCTGGAGAAGGGAGACAGCTAGAAACAGACCTCTAAGCAAGCGCACAAGAGAAATGCGTGAAATGAAGAGTCCCAGCACAGCTGCTGATGTTTGCTGACCGCTCTTACACCCCATACTCCCTCTCCCCTAGGGCCTGCACTGGCACCCAGTCAGGCTGATCCACGAAAGGGAATCCTGGGGCTGCTTCCATAGGGACCTGAGGGAGGGAGAGCCACAAACTCCTTCCACCTGGATGCTCACCCCCAACCAGGCCAACCTCCTTTCCTGGCTCTCTCAAGCCATTTAGGAGCCCCTGGAAAGGCTGGTCCTGCTGTTATCAGAAACCAAAATTATGTAATTAATGAATATTTTCCTGCCCTGTTGGTGTGCACCTGATGTCATTCATCTTGACATATATTTTTTAATAACTGCTTTCTGAGACAGGGTCTTGCTATGTAGTCCAGGCTGGCCTTGAACTCACAGTGATCCTCCTGCCTCAGCCTCCCAAGTGCTAGGATGATAGGCATGTGCCAGGGCACCAGGCTTGTCTTGACATCTGAATGAAACCTGGGACGGGTCCATCTGCCCCTGCAGGTGAGCACAGCAACAGAGTGAGCCAAGTGTTCAGCTGCAGGTGGGAGGCTTCCTGGGTGGGCAAACACAGGTCTGTCCTTGGGAGCTTGAGGGAGAAGAAAGGCAGAAGAGGCGGGGCATGGTTTGGGTGACGTTTTCCCGGCTGGAATGTGACAATGTCAGTTCTCCATACAGGCGGCTTCTGAGCATGAAGCGTGGCTGGGGACCAGGTGAGTGCCAGGTGTGTGCCAGTTGTCTCTTGTCTTCTCACCTTGGGCGAGTTACCCTCGTGCTCCTGCCTTGATTTTCCATCTGTGAAAGGAAAGGGCTGTCAAATGTCCTCCTTGGTCCCCAGCTGGTACCCAGTGCATCTCAAAGCTCCTCATATCTGCTGAGCTAAGTGGACCAAATCTCTATCTCTGACTTGAACTGAAAGTGCAGATTACAGAGGAGAGAGGTAGGGATGAAGGAGGCTCAAAGCCTTGAATGGGTTCATCAGATTTTCTTCTCCTCAGGTGACCCAGCGGCCCACTTCCCCCCGGTTCGGAATCCCTCAGCCTCAGTCTCCCTGTGGAACTATAGTGCCTAAGATGAGTGAGGGCCTCTTCCGGAAGCTGGGGTTCATTCTGGAAACGCAACCTTACACAGCCTGAACCCATGTTGCGCTAGATTTTAGGGCTGGTGCTGGTGGAGCAACGTGGAGCTGGTGGAGATGTCAGAAAGAACATCCTGGCTGCAGCAGGAAGTTGACATGGCTAGGAGGGCAGGGAGGGGACCCACGGAGCTGCTGTGTGATCTGAGGGGTGGGCGGGCTGAGCAGAGGGAGGGGCAAAGTGAGAAAGAGGAAGTGGCCCTCATGGGTCCCAAACATCAGGGAGCTGGCCTGACAGCCGACCTGTGTCCTGGCCTGGCCTGGCCTGGCCCGCCACCCCCCAGTTCTGGCCGGTCTTGCCTGGCTGCTAGCTCTGATGACCTCTACAGAACTTTGTCTCAAGTCAAGCTGACCCCTTGGAGGTGAGAGGCCCCGGTGTCCACATGGCAGGGGCAGCCTGCCACAGCTGGGCCATCTCCGGGAGGAGACTTCTTGCAGCAGCACTCTGTGCTCATGTGGGGCATCTGGGCAGGTGGGGGCTTCACCTACCCCTCACTCCCCACCGGGGGCAGGGGTTCCACATGGTCCCTGTGTGCTCACCTGTGCACTCCCCTGTCCCTTCCTCCATAGTGGCTTCCTCAGGGATAGGGTCCATATCCTTCTGCCAGAGGCAGTGATTGGTCCAGTGGTCAGGGTTAATAGGGTGCTGGGGAGTGGCTGGCTCAGTAGGTGACAGTGGCATCCAGCTTGACCCACTTTGACTTGCCCCATTAGACACCAGCATCACCCCAGCTCACTAATTCCTGCATTTTGTTGCCTTCTTTGTAATAAGATACCAATGATGTTGGAGTGTATCTGCTATAAAAGAGACAAAAGGAGGGTATTTGCCCAGGTAGAAATAGAGATTAAACTACCAAGGAGGAAATCCTGTCTCCATTGTGTCTTCTGATACTTAGGTAAAAATTATCCCATTGGTAGCTGGGTGTGGTAGTGCATAACTGTAATCCCAGCACCCAGGTGGCTGAGGCAGGAGGATCACCACAAGTTCCAAGCCAGCCTGGGCTACATAGTGAGACCCTGTCTAAAAACAAAAGCCAGGCCAGGGATGTAGCTCAGTGGCGCTGGGCCTGCCTGACAAGCACAAGGTCCTAAGTTCAATCCCCAGTACCAAAAAAACACAAGTTATCCTGATGGCTCCTAATAACTAACTCCTAGCTCAGCACCCTCCCAAGTTCCAGCCCTGTAGATGTGGTTGCTAAATCTAAGTTCCTCACAGGTCCCCAAAGTGACCCACAGGTGCCCCCAGCCTGCTCTGCCCCCAGGCGCTCATCCCACCTGGAAGCCTGGACTCCTCTCCTTCTCTCTGCCCAACTTAGACAAGCCCTGGGTACCCCTGCTTTCAGCTTTCACCTTCTTGGATCTGTGGGGGTGTTTTTGTTTTTGTTTTGCAGCAGGGGATGGAGCCCAGAGTCTTGGACTTGCTAGACAAGTGCTCCTACTCAGCTATACCTCTAGCCTTTTTATTTTATTTTGAGATAGGATCTCACTAAGTGGCCCAGGTTGGCCTTGAACTTGCTATCCTCCTGCCTCATCCTCCTGAATAGCTGAAATCACAAGCATGCACCATCTCGTCTGGCCCCTTGGCATCTCGTCACTGGCCTCTGTCCCTTCTCCCTGGAGTGATGTCAGTGTCACTTCTCTGCCTGCACCTCCCTCCCCTTCTGCACGGTGCCCAGAGTGGGTTCCTACTCCTCTACCCTGGGCCCTCTCCCCCTTGACACCTCTGATGGCTCTGCAGCCCTCAGGACGCAGTGCCCTCCCTTGGTGGCCCTGCCCATCTTCCAGTCTGCCTGTACCATCTCCCTGCCCCCGTCACTTCAGGGTCCCACAGCTTAGAAGTCACCGCCACTGAGTCCCGCATGGGCTCCACTGAAGCTGGAGTGGCACCTCAGGCCCTTGCGGCCCTCCACCTCGCTTACCTGGCTGCAGCCCCTCCCCTCTTGGCAGCCTGTCAAGCTCACCCTTTGTCTTTTGTTTCAACTCCTTTCCCCTTGTCCTGGTCCACCTACCTGCCCGCTTCTCCCAGCCTGCTCCCCCTGCAGGAGTCCTCAGCTCACCCAAGCTTCTGGTTTTGGTCCCCCACCAGATGACCCTGTGTGTCACCCTGTGCTGATGACACCACCCCAGTGCTTCCAGCCTCCAGCCTCGATGCTGGACCTCACAGTGCCTCCAGCTGGCCTCTCCAGGCTCTGCGGACTCCACATGTCCAGAAAGGGCTCCTCTGTATCCTCGTCCCCAGCCTGCCGCTCCACACCAGCCTCTGTCTTAGGGCTTGCCCTACGCCTGGGACAGCTCCACCAACACACAGGGCCTGTCTGGGCCTCCCTCCGACCTTTGCACGTGCTGTCACTCTGCCCAAGTACCCTTTATCCTCTAGTCCACTTGGAAAATGTCCACTGATTCTTTTTTTTTTCGGTACCGGGGATCGAACTTGGGACCTTGCACTTGCGAGGCAAGAGGTGGAACCACTGAGCTAAATCCCCAGCCCTGTCCACTGATTCTTTGAAATCCCTCATGAGCTTCCATGGTCTCAGTGAAGTCTTCCCTCACCACCCCCCCACCCCGCACGGACACGGGTGCACAAACAGTCACTGGGATCTTCCAGGCCTTGCACCTGACTGCCAGCCTGGGCCTACAGTGAGTCCCTGCTCAACCCTTGGCCTATGTTTCCTCACCTTTTAAAAAGATTTGTGTTTTGTTTATCAACCGCTTCATAAATCATATTAATACCATCAATTTCCCCAGTGGCTCCTGCTTCAGCATTGAAATAAATATCATTGACATTTCCATCACCTAGGTCTTTCATATCTATCTGATTCATCTGAGATTTGAGCCACTTACATCTCCTTCAAAAGACATTAAGTTAGAGGTCTGAAGGTACCGTTCTGTCACAAAGTCATCCAGCTCAGCATCGCTAATGAGTGTGCCTCTCTTCATGCCTTCATCAATATTGAAGTAGTCTAAGTCAAGCCATCTGCTCACATTCTACCTTTCCTCCCCTCTCTTTAGGTACTGTCTGAAGAAGTGTACTTTTGCATTTTTTTCTCTTTCATAAGATCAGCCTGCCTGAATGGCTCCCTGTCTAAAACAGCGCTCTTCTGCGTTTCTTCACGCACCATCCCTGTATGTTGTATGTAATCCTTGGGTTCCTTTTGAGATAAATAATCACAGTGTCAGGCTGGGAATTTAGCTCAGTGGTTCCAGCACTTGCCTCGCAAGCACAAGTTCCTGAGTTCGATCCCCAGTACCAAAACAATAATAATAATAATAATAATCACTGTGTGCTTTACTGTCAATGAGGGAGCAGTGCAAAGAGCCAGGTCCTGGAAGACAGGACAACTTGGAGGGTGTATCTTCACTGGAAACATGGAGAGCTGACAGGGAATCGTGGATTGCATCACTATTATCTTTAAGGTCTAAATTTCTCTTAAAAAAAAAAAATTTCTCCAGTCTTCTTTTGCAGATTGTTACATAGACACAAGACTTCTATCTCCCTGACAGGAAAGGTCAGGTGATTTGAAATTTTCAGCTTTTGAGTTTGAGTCACTTAGGCACAAACTTTCACTTTTTGGAAGACTTATGCAAGGCAAAGCACTTAGGCTTCATATCTACTTCCTCTTTCACCAAATCTATTTCCTGTTTCACCAAACAGCCACTACCTTTTACTAACTCACATGACAGGCTTGGGTTATCTTTGGTATCACAAACTCTGGAACCCTGCTGAGTCAAAACAGAGGCCATGTTACAGTCAACATCTGGGTCTAACTGACTAGAGATCTTTTCATCCTTTGAATTTTCTGTTCCATCATATTGACAGGAGTCTGAAAGTGTCCTATCTACTTTTATTCCTGATACTTTGGTACCACCAATTTCTCTGTTCTGTAAGTCAGAGCTGACATCATTCTGCTCTTCTGTGACAGGACCATTCCCATGGTCTGGCTATGGGACAGAGAGAGCATCTGAAACTGCAGAGGAACCCAATCCAGTCAGAGAATCTGCATTAGCCTTGAAGTCATCTGGTATCTGGGCGTAATTTTTTGTGTGTGTGTGCCGTGGATCGAACTTGGGACCTTGTGCTTGCCCGGCAGGCTGCGGAACCACTGAGCTAAATCCCCAGCCCTGGCAGTAATTTTTTTTTTTTTTTTTTTTTGTGGGTACCGGGGATCGAACTCGGGTCCTTGCGCTTGCGCACCAGGCGGCGAAAGCACTGAGCTAAATCCCCAGCCCCAGTAATTTTTAAATATCTTCTTCACTATTAGTTGCATAAGCCATTACCCGTGTCACTTCTCAGGTCACGGACAGGTTTATTACATCTCACGTATGAAGGCTGGACATCATCTGAAGCCCCACCATCCATGGAAGAAAGGAGATCCGGTCCTGTTACATTTTTCTCATTTTGTAGAGAAGTTAGTCCCTGGAGTGCTTTTTCACTGAAGGAAATCTCGTTTGCTTCCTCGCATGTTTCTGAGGTGGCCTAACTACCAGCACATTGCCCGTCCTGTGGTAGCAGTAAAGGTGGCTGTGACAGAGCCACCTCTGAAGGAACTGAACGGCGGTTAGAATCACATGCGTTCCGAACATGTTGGAGATAATCCAAGGGGCTCTGTTCAAAGTCATCAAGGAATTTGTCCAAGTCGCTGAGGCCGCTGTAAAATAATTGTCCATCCTACCTCTAGACTTGCTCAGAATTTAATTCTTGAACTTCTCCCGACATCTCTGCTGAGGGTGACTCTCCGCACTGCCGAGGAGAGGGATGAGAAGCTACCCAGGCCAGTGTCTCCCAAGTGCGGGATGTGGACTCCGGCCAGGCTGGATACAGTTTCATCTTTAAATCGGACACGAAGATGCCAAGTTCAAGCCAGCATGTGGTGGTGCACACCTGGAATCCCAGCACTCAGGGAGGCTGAGGCAGGAAGACCACAAGTTGTAGCCCAGCCTCGGTAACTTAGCTACTTAGTGAGATCCTGTCTGAAAATTAAAAAAGGGCTGGGGATGTAGCTCAGTGTGAAGGCCCTGGGCTTAATCTGTCCTACAGCCACACACACACACACACACACACACACACACACACACACGCACGCACGCACATACAGAACCCAAACTCCCAGGTTTGTTGAAGCAGCAAGACTGGGGCCCAGAATTCCACCCAAGGAATGGCACTTGTGTTTCCAGCCCCAGCGACAGTCCCTGGCACTCGGTGGGTGCTCAGCTCCTACACTACCAGCTGAACTCCATCGGGGAACACATGTGTTATGGCCCTAAAATAAGGCAGCAGTGGCGGCCAGCCAGAGGCTGCTCTGTATCTTTAACACCCCCGGCTCCCGCCCTCCCCACCCCAGGATCCTGTTGGGACAAAACTTCTTGGCTCAGTGGGTTGAAAAGGAGTCAGAGCTGTGCTGCGTGAGTCGCTGGGCCCACTGACTCACTTCCGCCTTCCGGGACGGTGAGGCCCTGAGGGACACAGGTGGGCACTGCTGCCCAGTCCGAGCCTCCTGTCCCCACCCTGGGGGTGACCTGGGAAGGGCTGTGGGGACACTTGCTGCCCATTGAAACCTGCCTGCTAGTTCAAGCAAAGCTAAGGAGGCCGCCATCGTGGGGTAGGTGGAGGGGCCACCCAAGGCTGCGGCGCTTATGGAGTTTGGGGGTGCGGAAAGCATCCCTCCTTATGATGGCTTCCCTGCGTTTCATTCCCAGATCCCAGGAATTTTCACCTTGGGTGAGGGCTTTGCCTCCTGAAAGCTCCTGTTCACGAGCAGGGAGCCCTCCCTACCTGGGAGTGAGGGCACAGGATATGACAGCATCACTGCCGCCAGGGCTCCAGGCTAGGATGAGTCAGGGCCCGTGAGGTGGGGGTGCCAGGGAAGGACTAGGAGGAAGAAAGATTTAGGGGGGCTGCTTGGAGGGCAGGGCAGGGGTCCCACACAGGCCCCTGGGGGCCCCTCTCTGGTTAACTGATGGCACCTCCGGGACAATGGCGAATTGTCCTGGGAAACAGTACCCCCAGGGCCTCAGCCTTTGCCATCCGGTGCTTCTGGACCTCAGGGACTCCCCGAGTGGAGGAGCCAGATGGGACCCGAGGGATGTCAAGGCCACTCCTACAAATGGCAGAACCCCTCGGGGTGGCAGCCCTGACGGGGGTAGCTCAGAGGCAGAGTAGGCACAGCCCAACTGGACTGCAGAGACAGAGACAGGGCGGTGGGGAGCAGGTGCTGTGGGGAAGACAAGGACAGAGAGATCCAGGGCCCAGGGTGGGACAGAGATCCGAGCTCAGGCTCAGGAAGACACGGCGGGCCCAGGGTTGGCTTCAGGACGCTGGCCCCGGACCAAGGGGAGCAGATGGTCTCCAGGGATGGAGCTGACAGCCTGGCAGAACCACGCTTTGCCTGGGGAAGTCAAGACCACCTGGGGCCTGATGGGAGGGGCTCTCCTGATGCCTGCGAGGGGCTGTGGAGATGCACATGGCCTCACAGATGTCTGGGGACACTGTGGCCAGGAGCTAGTGGGTTGCTGGGGTAAGGGCACAGAGGGTAAGGACAACCAGTGAGTCTGTAGGAACCCCAGGGCCTGCCAGGTGGAGCTGCAGGACCGGCTGGCAATCTTTCAAAGCCCCAGGATGGGTCCGGGGCAGGGAGACCACAGCCGCAAAGGAACCCCAAGGAAGTCCACCCCAAACTCACCAGCAAAGAGAGATTCTTTGAGTCCTTCCCCTGTGTCATTGATTGGACCAGGCTGGCCTGGCTCCGTATGACCAGGCTGGGCCACAGGCTGAGCAGTCCCCCAAGATGGCCCCCAGGTCCCCATTCCCACAGGCCCCAGAGCCGCCTTTCCTCCTCCCAGCCCCCTTGTTCTAGCTCTCTAGGCAGCCTTCCCTCGATGGCTCTCTTGCACACCCACACACCCCACCGTGTGCAAACAGGGCCTGGGCCCTGGGCCACAGGCAGGCAAAAGGCCCTTTACCCCAAGACACGTTAGATCCGACTCACCTCTCAGCCTCCCTTCCTTTATTTGCAAAGAGGTGGTAATCATGTGGGCTCTCAGGCTTGTAGGGGGTAAACTGAGGCCAGACATGGGAAGCAGCCCAGAGTCCAGGGACAAGGAGTCAGAAGAAAGTGGGCATCCTGGAAGACTTCCCGGAGGAAGCACCTAGAGAGAAGCAGACTGAGAAAAGGAGTCCCAGGTAGGGCTGGGGATTTAGCTCAGTGGTTCTGGTGCCTGCCTCAAAAGCGCAAGGTCCTGAGTGCGATCCCCAGTACCAAAAAAAAAAAAAAAAAAAAAAAAGGAGTCCCAGGGGGATGGAGGGGGAGAATGGGATAAAATAAAGTAAAATTTATTTTTTTAAAAAAAGAGGGCTGGGGATTTAGCTCAGTGTTTCCGCCACCTGCCTTGCAAGCACAAGGACCAGAGCTTGATCCCTGGTACCAAAAAAAAAGAAAAGGAGTCTCAGTTCTATTGGGAGTCTCATGGTGCTAGGCCCTTTATGTCTATGTCTCCTTTCCTCTTCACAACAAGCCTGGGAGGTTAGTCGTGTTCTACCCTTTCCAGAAGAGGAGACAGACAGAGGCCTGGCCTGGGTTTGTGGCATCCCCAAGACACACAGCACTGGGGAGAAGGACCCTTATGGGGTCTGCCAGGCTCCAAGGGCAGGGTTCTGCCTGCCAAGGGATAGCAGAGGCCGAGGCTGGTGGGAGGACTCAGCCAGGAGGCCATGGGCAGGGAGGAAACTCACCAGAAGCAAGGAGCATGTGGCAAACAAGTGTGTCAGGAAATGACCCGGCCCAGGGCCCTTCCTCCCGGCCCGCCCTGTGCCCCTGGCGCTCCCTCCAAGGGACAGAGAGAGCTGGGCCCGAGTCCAGGGGATGGCGCAGCACAGCAGGCAAGACGGGAGGGCCCAAAGCCCAGATGCGCTCTGCCAGGCCACCTCCCCGTGTCCCTGTAGGAGAGACAGGGCAGGGACCCTGGGCTCTTTTCCTGTTCGCCTCAGAAGAGCTCAGCCTGGGGCAGGCCCAGGAGAGGCACACAGTGACAGTGACTGTGAGTGAGCGGAGACGCAGCCAGCGTGGTCACAGCTGCCAGGCAGGGGGCGAAGAGGCTGGGTCCCCGCATGGCCTCTGCCACAGCTAATGGCCCCCGTGAGGTGCAGAAAGCCCCTTCTTCAAATCACACAGCCGTCCTGGAGCCTTCCAGCTCAGACATTGCAGTTCTACTCATTCCTTTACTCACTCACTAACTTGTTATTTCAGTGAAGGGCAGAGCTCGGTAAATATATTTTGGTACAGATGAAGTGGGGAGCAGAGCCATCATCCATGGTGATAAGCAAAGTTGACCGGAGAACAGTGTTCTGTTCAGGTCGGAGAGCCCTAGGGCAGAGTGGGGAGGATTGAATACCCACAAGCAAAAGAATGAAGTTGGCTGGGGGTGGTGGTCCATGCCTGTAATCCCAGCACCGTGGGAGGCAAATTCGAAACCAATGTGGAAAATTTAGTGACTTAGCCAGAGCCTATCCCAAAAAAAAAAGGAAGTTCAACCTCTCCCTCAGATCATATATCAAAATTAACTCCAAATGGATCAGATATAAGCATAAGAGCCAAACCTATAAAACTCTTAGAAGAAAACACAGGAATAAATCTTTGTGACTAGACTTGGCAATGCATTCTTTTTTTATTTTTTTTTGGTACCGGGAATCAAACTCAGAGCCTTGTGCTTGCCAGGCAGGCATGGCACCGCTGAGCTACATCCCTGGCCCTGCATTCTTAGATAAATACTGAAAGTATAAGCAACAAAAGAAAAAAATAGATTAAACTGAAATTCATCAAAATTTAACACTTTTGTGTGCCAGAATGGAGTCAAATATTTGTAACATATAAACTGTAAGATATTTGTGTCCGACACATATAAAGGCCTCTTATAATACAATAATAAAAAGGAAAATAGCCCAAATTAAAAATGGACAAAGCCCTGGCATGATGGTACATATCTATAATCCCAGCATTCAGGAGGCTGAGACAGGAGGATTGCTGTGAGTTTGAGGCCAGCCTGGGCTGCACAGTGAGTTCAAGGCCAGGATGAACTACACAGCGAGACCCTGTCTCACAAAATTGAAAAAAAAAAAAAAAAGGACAAAGAATCTGAATAGACATAATCTTTCCATCTCAGTAAGGAAGACGTAGAAATGGGCAATAGAACTTGAAAAGATATTCAGGTCATCAGGCGTCGGGGAAACAGAAATCAAAACTACTGTGAGACACCTCCCGAGCTCAGGAAACCAGCAAGAGCAAAGTCAGGGAAAAAGCACCATGGAACTGCAGAGATCGGAGCCTCAAGCTCTGATGGTGAAAGCATAGAATGGTGTGATTGCTTGATTTATGCTCTGACCCAGGAAGGCCACTTGTCCTTATAGACGGTGCAACACTTCTACCCCAGAACGGTGCAAGTGCCTCAGAACAGACAGGAGATAAGTCAGTAGCTGCCTGGGGTAAAGGTGGGTGAGCTGGGAGTGGAAGCTAAAGGGTATGAACCTTCTTTTAGGGGTGGTGAAAATGTTCCAGAATGGCTGCACTGACATTTGCACGTACATTTGTGAGTGTACACAGTCGTGTGTCAATAAGTGGGACGCATTCTTTTTCTTTCTTTTCTTTTCTTATTGGTACTGGGGATCGAACTCAGGATCTTGCACTTGTGAGCCAGGCGGCACCACTGAGCTAAATCCCTGGCCCTCTTTCTTTTCTTTTTTGAGACAGGGTCTCGCTACGTAGCCCAGGCTGGCCTTGAACTTGTGGCAATCTTCCGGCCTCAGCCTTTGAGTGCTGGGGTTACGGGGGTACCCAGCAACTGGGGCACGTTCTGAGACTGCATCCTTAGGTGATATCATCATTGTGTGAACATCAGAGTGCGCTTTACACACCCAGATGGCGTAGCCTGCTATACACCTAGCTGTATGGTGTACACCACCCAATGCATGGCCTGTGGTTAACCTAGGCCTTGCTATGGGGAGTGTGACTGCGCAAACCCACTGAATAATACATTTTAAATGAGTGTGTTGTGTAATATGTGGATTCTCTCTCAATAAAGTTGTGAAAAATAAAATTCAAGGGAGGCCGGGGATTTAGCTCAGTGGTTCCGCCTTCTGCCTCACAAGTGCATGGTCCTGAGTTCGATCCCCGGTACCAAAAACAAAAAAAAAAAACCCAAAACAACAACAAAATACAATGCAAGGGTATATGTGTGACTCTGTCACCTAATTAGTTTGGGGAACGCTGTGGGGGGGGTGCCACTCGCTTGGGGGCTTCCCCAGCCTTGCACGTGCCCATACATGCTGGCAAATGCCTGGAACAACTTAGCGTACACAGCGCAGCCCCAAACTTGGCTGTGGTTTAAAGATGAAACCATCTTCAAAGGAGCCGCTCCTAACCTCCCAGAAAATACTCCCACAGAACAGAATCTGCCAAGTTTGGCTGCAAGCAATGGGGAGCCATTGAAGGTTTACGCAGAAGGGCCTGGCTGGAGCTAAACCCTGAGGGAAGTTGGGCTGCAGGGGAGAAGGGAACCGATAGGCTAGCCTAGAGCTTGTGGCCAGAGAGGTGGTTGTAAAGGATCTGACAGACATTTCTCCAGAGAAGATATACAAGGGGCCACCACACAGGTAAAGGTGCACAACACCATGGCTCACTGGGGAAATGCAAATCAGACCAGAGAGGTCCCACGTCATGCCACCAGTGGGCAGGCGGGGTGGCTGGGGCTGGACACAGCCACCGAGGAGACAACCCTGCCCTTAGGCATCCTGAACCATGCAGTGCCCACCCGACTCTGGGTCCAGGAAAGGAACCCCCACCACATCCCAGGAATCCCCAGACACTCCCTGATGCAGACTGAAGCCCCCAGTGGCTTCCGGAGAGGATGCCCGGCCCTGGTCCACACCAGCTGTGTTTATGCCCCTCTTCTTGGGTAGGATAGGCACCCATCAGGTGAGGCTGGTGAGTGTGGGAGGGAGGTGCCAGATCTGGGGTGGGTGGAAGCAGGTTGGCCTGACCAGGGCCAGGGGGTGGAGCAGGGCACATTCTTCCCGGGCAGCTCCTCCCACCACAGCTCAGGGCTCAAGACTGAGGGAACTGGGAAAAGGAACTTGGCCTTTACATCTTACTCGCCTTGGTCACCACAGCCAGCATTTATTGAGCACTTCCTATATACTCTCTCCTGTGCTAAAGGCACTGCACGCATATCTCCTCTGATGCTTTAAAAACATCCTACAAGGGGAGTTCCTATTATTATGCCAACTTATTTAGTTTTGCAGTATTAGAGATCAAATCAAAGGCAAGTGCTCCACTACTGAGCTACATCCCCAGCCCTTTTAATCTTTTATTTTGAGGCAGGGTCTCACTATGTTGCCCAGGCTGGACTCAAACTTCTGGGCTAAAGCAAGTGTCAGCTTCCCAAGTGCTGGGTCTCCCGGCACATGTCAGCAGGGCCAGCTATTATTCCCATTTTAGGGATGAGAAAACTGAGTCTTAGAGGATTTCAAGAATTTGCTCAATATTACACAACCAGGAAATGCGCCACTAGACTCAGGGAGGGAAATTGTACTGACTATCACCTCTGCCCAGCTCCGCGGTTCCCCCAGCCCAGAGCCTCCTCTCTGAGGCCCAAGAGTGGCACAGTCCTGAGACTACTCCACCATCCCTGGCAGGTGGCTCGTGGTGACCTCAAATTTTCAGCTGCCTGCCATGCCAAGCATCCCGAGACCTCTTTCAAAACACAACCCTGCCTCTATCTGAGGCCAGAGCAGAGAGGGGAAGGTCAGAGAAGGTCAAGGGCCGTGCCCCCTCCAAGTTCTTAGTGGGCCAAACAGGGGGACCCCAAGGAGCTCAGTCAGGGACATCGGCACTCCCTGGCTGAGCTCTTCCAGGAGGGGCGCAGAAGAGCAGGATGAGGACCAGTTATGACCCAGGCCAGGCCAGGTGTCACTTCTGTCCCAGAGCCAAGTTCAAGAGTCCTGGTGGAGCAGCTAGGATCCTGTACCCAGGACAGGAGGCTTGGAGCCTCGGGCCCGAGAGGGAGCCAGCCAGCCCAGAGGCAAGGGGACACTGAGACGGAACTGCCCCTGGCTGACAAAGAAGATGCCGTTCCCTTCTGTGGTTTGTGGCCAAACCTGTCCAGCTGTCCAGATGTTGATGAGGTGGACACCATGGCCTCCTCCCTGGAGGAGGGCTTCTGGGCTGCAGGAACTAGCTGGCTGCATGGGGAAGAGCGGGCATTATTCACTCCCCAAATATTTACAGACTGCGTTCCCAGCTCTGGGCCCACAGCCAAGGCCTCGGGTCAGCCCTACACTGTGGCCATTACTCTTCTCACCGGGCAGCAGGGTGGTGAGCAGCGGTGGAGGCAGGAGCCTGCTGGGGGATGGGGACGGTAGCTGCCTTCATCTCTACCCCCCCCCCACCAGCCTGGCAGGAGGCTGGCTGCGTCCCAAGTGCCCAGCCCAGCGCGCTGGAGCTACTCTGGGAGAGGAGATCGAGGAGCTGTGGCCAGAAGGGCCCTTACCAGCTCCCAGGATGTGGATGGGGGGCCATTTCTCCCAGGTCCTAACCAGGACCCCCAGGGCCAGGCTAGGCCCAGCAAGCTGCTGCCTGCTTCCCATCCTGGGTGGGAGGCTATTCCCAGAGGCAAAGCCAGCAGGAAAAAATAATCAAGGAGCTTGACAGGGGTGGGGGTGCTGTCCGGGCCAACCAGTCACCTCCCCAGGCCCATGGTCACACTTCTGGCACCACAGCTCTGAGGCACACCCAGGCCTGCCTGCAGGTGCAGGGAAAGGAGGAGCAGGGAGTTGCAGAGATCCCCAACTTCTGCCCAGCCGGGCCAGGCAAGCAGGGCTTCCATACATTTGGGGGTCCCGAGCCAGGACAGCAAGGGCAGTGGGAATGCCGCCATCAGAGGAGACCTGCGCGCCCTCCCAGCCCCCAGCGCTCCTTTACCCCGGCTTGTCTCTCCGTGACTCCTGCCCCCCTTCCTCGGGAAGGATCTGGGCGGGCGGTCAGAGCCGCCTGCTCTCTAGTAGACTCAAGAGGTGCTGGAGAAGAGGACTGGAGCCCTGAGTGGCTCAGTGGCACACTGCAGTCTAGCGTGCCCCGGTTCATCCCCTCACCAAGTCCTCACAGGGGCCTTGGGGACACCCAGAGGGCTGTCTGCCTGTTGTAGTCAGGGTTTGCAAGGGAACTGATTTAATACAGGACATATAATTTATAGGATTATTTTATAATATTCACCCCAAAAGTCAAATGCAGAGGAGTACAAGAGATCTGTCCACACCCCGGAGACCGGAAGAATCCAGCCAGAGGCCTAGAGCCCTCAGCGGTGTCTCATGCAAGTCCATATCGAGGATTTGCCCCAGGAAGGCCCAAAGGCCAGTGGTGGAAGCTAGAAGGCCTGAGCTGGTGGGGTAAAGGCTTGGTGCCACCAGGCTGAGGGAGCTGCACGGGAGCCAGGAAGCAACGCTCAAGGCGAAGACCAGAGCTCTCCCGACGAGAACAACAGCCATCCCCAGCGACAGGAAGGCCCTGAGCTCCTCCAAACGTGAGAACAGGCAAGTTTGCATCAGGAAAACCAGTCACAGCAAGCTTCTCTAAGAAAATCAACAGCAAACGATCTTCCCCTCCAGTTCTCTTTTGATGCCGTTGGCAGCAGTCCTCGGGTGGCCCTTCCACACCCAGCCACGCTGACTCGGTGCAGCTCGGCACTCCAAGTGGACCATTAGTTAATCCACCACGCTGCCCCTGTCCAACTAGCCCAGACTAGCTGAGAGACATCCCACTCAGGCCGGGGCTTGGTGTGCTCTGGGTTCTGAGGGGTTGGGAGACAGGATGAAGGCATCCAGGAGGGCTTGCTGGAGGAGGCGGCGTTTGCAGATGAGCCCCGAAGAAGGGCGTCCCATCTCCCCGGGGGCTACGTCCACCCTGTTCCCCCTCACCCTTGCACCAGCCTGGAGCCTCCTGAACCACAGTGAGCGAGCAGGTGTCACCTCGTCCCCCTCCCTACAGACTCAGCACCTCTATAGGCAGGGGGTGGAGTCTCCCAAAACTCATCTGCCCAGTAGATGCCCTAAAGCTCCATCTGATCAACAGTGACCCCAAAACACGACCCTTATAGGCTCCTGACGATGACCAATGAAAGGCTTCAGGATCCTGCAACCCCGCCTTGGGAAAGGCAGATGCCACACTGCAGGTGCCGTTCCTTGTCTCCCACACGCCTCCCCACAAGCTGCCGGAGATTTGCTGCATGCAGCTGGTCCCTTGCTCCTGGTGCTCGGGGCCAACTGACTCCAGGGCACTGGGGCCTGTGCCTGATCCCAGGCTTCTCAGGGGCAGAGGCCCAGGTCTGGGGGATGGGCCCAGCTTTCCATCAAGCCCCATCTCTGGCGCATCCTCCATACCCCCACATCTCCCTGTCCCCATCTGGCCAGAGGGGCCAGCATTCGGCCGTCCTGAGTCCTTTAGGATGGGGCTCAGGGACAGCTGGCTGCGCTGGGTGGTCTGGGGACCACGTCTGACCCCCACTGCTTCCCATGGAGCCCAAGGGACAGGCACAAGCACCTGCGTCTCCACATGTCCAGGCTCTGTTCTGTAGCACCACCCTGCCCACACTTCCGGTGCTCCCCTGTCGGCTCTGAACCTCGGCAGCCAGCTGTGGACCGAAGCCCCTTCTCTTTAACTCCTCCTTAAACACTCACCGCCCAAGGCAGTGGGAGCTGGGGTCGCCCTGGCGCTGGGGTGACGTTGCCCCTATCTTGTCAGTATCGCTGCCTCTGTCCCTCTCCACAGCTCCCCTCAGGGACTCTGTCCTGAGTGGTCTGGGAGCCTGGAGATGCCTTTCCCAACAGAGCTGTCACCCTCCCTCGGGGGAATTCGGCTGCCAGTTTTCACCACAGCAAATGTGCCTGCTGGGTCATCTGAGCCTGCGCAGAGCAGGCAAGTGAGTCCCAGAAGGGAAAGCAATTTGCTCAGGGCTTAGCAGGAAAGGGTACCTGGGATTTTAACTTTCCATCTAAGAGCTGTGTGAGTAAATAAGTCTCTCTAGGCCACTATTTAATTTTATTTCATTTCATTTTAATGGGATGTTTTATTGTAACAGAAAAGTGGATGGGTTTTCATGAAATGATCACACTCCTTTTATTTTGGTTTTTGTTTTTTTGAGAAAGGGTCGCACTATGTAGTTCAGGGTGGTCTTGAACTCTGTGTAGCCCAGGCTGGCCTCCAACTTGCAGCGGTCCTCCTGCCTCAGACTTCTGAGTGCTACAATTACAGGCATGTGCCATTATGCCCAATGAAGTGATCACACTTTTGTAACCAGAACCCAGATGGAGAAATAGAAAATTCCCAGTTTCCCTCAAGTCCCCTGTGACGTCTCCCAATCTCCACTTTCCCAATCTACCATAGATTAGTTATGCCTGGTTTTGAATGTTAACGCCTGTTTTGAACAGTATCATAGACTATGTGTCCTTTTTCAAATTCTTTCTTTCTTTGGAGGTGCTGGGGAGGAACTCAGAGCCTTGTGGATGTTGCCAAGTGCTCTACCACAGCCCCCTGATATGTAACCTTTGTGTCTGGCTTTTTTTTGAGACAGGGTCTCACTATGTAGTTCAGGCTGATCTTGAACTCACTATGTAGCCCAAGCTGGCCTAGAACTCACAGCAATCCTCCTGCCTCAGTCTCTTAAGTACTGGGATTATAGGTGTATAGCAGTATGTGTCTGGCTTTCTTTCTTTCTTTCTTTCTTTCTTTTTGTTTGTTTCTTTCACAGTGTTAAGCCTGTGAGATTGATCAGAATTGTTTCTTGCATGTGATTCATTCCTTTGCACGGTTGTATAGTTTTCCACTGCAGGAGTAGACCAACATTTAGTGCATTCTACTGCTGATGGACATCTGGGTTTGTTGTCGTTGCTCATTTGAGGCTGTTGGCAATGATGCATGATGAACATTCCCATGCATGTCTTCGGAGGCACAATGTAGGCCACATGCCCAGATGTGGAGTTCTAGGTCAAAAGTTAATGTTGTCATTCACTTTTCCGAAGTGGCTGTGTCAACTTACACCCCCACCAGTGGGTACAAGTGTGCTGCTTCCTCTCCATCCTGCCAATGTTTAGTGGTGTCGGTCTTCTTCATTTTAGCCAGCTGTGGTTTCTTCATTTCCCTGGCGACTAATGATATCAAATACCTTCCCACACGATGACAGGGCATTTGGAAAGCCTTATTTGTAAGATGCCTGTTTAAACCTTCTGCCCACTCACCGTTTAGCTGTCTGTCTCTTTCCTATTGATCCGTGAGAGTTCTTTACATATTCTGGACACAAGCCCTTTGTGTTGCAAACACCTTCTCCAACTCTGATGCTGGCCATTCATGCTCTTAATGGTGAGCTTTATAAATTGAAGTTTTAATTGTAATGGAGACTGAGTTAGTGAGTTTTTCCTTTCAGTTAGCACGTTTGGTGTCCTATTTAAGATCTATTTCAGGGCTGGGGATTTAGCTCAGTGGTTCCACTGCCTTCCTCGAAAGGGCAAGGACCTGAGTTCCATCCCCAGTACCAAAAAAAAGATCTATTTGTCTATCCCAACATCATGAATATACCGTTTGCTTTTAGTTCTTTTACCTTTCATATTTAGATATATACTCTACGCAGAATTTTATTTTGTGTATGGTGTGAAGTAGGGATCGAGACATCTTGTTTTCCCAAATGAATATCCAATTGATCAATCACTATTAATTGAAAAGATCCCACTTTTCACAGGATAGCACAGCAATATCTATTTTGTTTAAAAAGAATCAAATGATAATGTTTTCATGTATCTATTTCAAGGGTCTCTGCTAAGTTCCACAAATCTATCCTTGCACTAATAGCACATTCTTTTTTTTTTGGTACCGGGGATTGAACTCAGGTCCTTGCTCTTTCGGGGCAGGCGATGGAACCACTGAGCTAAATCCCCGGCCCTAATAGCACATTCTTTTAATATTTGATACTGAAAGTCTCCCAACTTTGCTCTTTTTTGAAGAGTGTTGCGTTAGTCACTTTCATTGCTGAGTCACAACACCAAGCCCACAACTTAAAAGAAGAGTTTGATTTTGGCTCACAGTTTAGAAATTTCAGTCCTTGCGTGGTCTGTGGCAGAGAGGAAGGGTCTGCGTAGAGGAAGGGTCTGCGTAGAGGAAGGCTGCTCACCTCCTTCCCTCAGCAGCGAGGGAAGGAGCCGGGGAGGAAGAGAAATCCTTCTAGGCCACGCCCCAGTGACGCCCTCTTCCGGCCAGACCTCCTATCAGCCAGTCAGCTCTAAGCCACCATGACATCCAACACCTTCCAAAATCCGTGCCTCTGACTCACGAGGCTCGTGCGGGCATCTAGGTATGAACTACAGCACATGTCTTAGCTATTCTTTGTATTTCCATATACATTTTTATGATCAACTTCTAAATTTACCTATACGCACACAAAAATCCTGCTAGGATTTTGCTTGAGATTGCATTGAATCTAGAGATGGATTAACAATCTTGTGATATTGAATCTTCTAAATCTTTTTTTTTTTTTGGTACCAGGGATCAAACTTGGGTCCTTGCACTTGTGCAGCAGGCGGCGAAACCACTGAGCTAAATCCCTGGCCTGAATCTTCTAAATCTTGAACATGGTACCTTTCCATAAATGTATGTGTATTTAAGTATCTCTCAGACATGCTTTGTAATTTTCTGTCTAGTGAGTGATCTTGTACTTTTTTAGTTGGACTTATTTCAGGTATTTGATACTTTTATGGTGCAGATAGGTTTTTTTCCTTTTCTTTCCTTTTTCTTCTTTTTTTTTCACATTGAACCTAGGGCCTTCACACTGAGCTGCTTTTTTGAGATAGGATCTCACTAAGTCACTAAGCTTCCCAGGCTGGTCTCCAAACTTGTGATCCCCCTGCCTCAGCCTCCCAGAGCTCTGGGACTTGCTGTCCTTTCCTCTATTGCACCATGATAGGCAACTGAAAAAACTCTTCATTTCTTATACCAATCTCACATCCAATAATTTTGCTAAATTCACTTATTCGTTTTAACAGTTTGCATATTTTGGGGCCTTTACACTCTTTTAAGTTTTTATGCCTAATTGCTCTTTTAAATTTTTATGGTGCCGGGGATTTAGCTCAGGGGTGCCACACCTGCCTGGCAAGCACAAGGTCCTGAGTTCAATTCCTGGTACCAGAAAAAAAAATTAACTTTTTATGCCTTGCTAGAGTTAGAAGAGCCAGACAGAAGGAGTAACAGTTGGTGCTGTGCCTGCTGGCAAGCGCAAGGTCCTGAGTTTGGTCCCTGGTACCGGAAAAAAAAGGGTAACAGTGGAACTTTTGCTCTTGATCGTAGTAGGAAAGCATTGAACATTTCACCATTAGGCCTGGCGTGTGTGTGTGTGTGTGTGTGTGTGTGTGTGTGTCTTCACAGTGCTGCTTGTTTGGACACAATTTTCCAATCAGAAAAGGCTCCAAGGACCTGGATCCCTGCATACCGGCTGCTCATGTTTAATTGAAAAACCACAAAGAGTTGCTTTCGGAGGGCGCAACTCTAGGGACTCAGGAGCACAGCCAGGTAGGGGTCAGGGAAGAAGTAGGACTCAGCTTCCTTCAGCCACTGCCCATGGTCAGGAGAGGGAGGCAGCCAGGGCACGGGACACACATGTGCTTGTTTTGGAGAGGACAACTTTGCCCAGGTCCTGGAGGAGAGGTCCACAGATGCGTATGAGGAAGGTGGGCAAGCAGAGACCCCTCCAGCCTGAGAGGAAGGGGTACCAGGCCCAGGGGGCAGGTAGGGAGGAGCGGTTCTCAAAGCCACCCTGTGGCGTTCGGAAGGAGGCTTTGGAAAGAAGTCTTCCTCCCTGGGGAACACGGAGCCCAGACCACCAGGACAGAGGCCTTGCACAGACCCTAGCTGGTCTCGGCTTCTCTCCATGAAGTCCAGGGATGACAGACAGGCAAGGTCTGAGAGTGGGGGGAGAACGGAGGGGAAACAACAGAGCAGAGAGGAAAGGCAGCCCTTGAGAAGGAAGTCCTCTACCCGGAGTCCACAGTGGGAGCCACACAGAGCTGAGCCTGCAGCCACGGCAGCGGGAGAAAAAATGGAGCAATGCAACCCCAAGACTGCAAAGCATTTCGCCCTCCACTGCCTTCCCTCTGCCCACAGGGAATGCGTGGAATGTGATGAGCTGATAAGTCCAGCTCCACCTGGCATGGCCCAGGGCTGGGGTACTGACCACCTCTGCTTTTCAGAGGGGATTTTCTTGGGAGGAGATTTCAGTGAGCACAGCCTTAAATCAGGGACTGTGGGGAAGGGTTTGCCCCCTCTGTGGAGCAAACGGGCCAGGTGCCAGGGCTGTGGGCACAGCCAGATGCTTTGCAGCTGAGCTGCACTGTGAGTCACTAGGGGCAGGGCTGGCGGAGGGAGGGGGTCCTGCTTCGGGGAAGGTGGGACAGGAGAGCGGAGAGGGGAACAGGGCAGGGCGGGGGCTGGCATGCTTCCAGGAAATGGGGCTCCCAGGCTCTGGGCAAGGAACCCAAGGGGCGTTAATCCTCAATGGGTGCCACCCCACTCCTGCTTGGTTCAGCATCCTTGGAAAGCACAGGGTCTCCTGTGGCCTTGCTGAGGTGGCTCAGGCTCTTCCCCTTTGGTGGAGGGGAAGGGGCATGCACTGGTGGCTGGAGGTCAGGCCTGGTTGGAGGAAGAACAGAGACTGGGGAAGCTGAGCCCCAGGGACTGTGGCTGCACCTGAGCCCTGCTCCAGGGAACCTGAGGCAGAGGAGGGAGGTGATCCAAACCTTGGTCAGAGCCCACTGGCCGCTGGTTTCTGGCATGGAGCTCAGGGCAAGGGCCACACTCCCACGTGGCTGCAGTAGGCATGGATCCTGGTAGCAGCAGGCCTGGCTGACAACCAATGCCAGAGCAGCCTGCAGGAGCAGTGAGCATCCGCCTTGGCCCAGGCACACCCAGAACAGTGCCTGCTGGGACACCTGAGGAATCAAAAGTGCTTGGGAAAGAAAAACCATAAATGGATGAGTGGATAGATAAATGACGGATGAATAAGCAAATCCATTCATCAAGTTTATCTCGAGTTCCCAGCAGCCTGAGCCCTCTAGAGGTGGGCGGGCCTGCCACCTGGTGGCCACAGGGAAAACTGCAGCCCTGGTCAGGGCCCAGGGCCCAGCTGGCAGGAATTCTGCCCCATCCTCTCTGTCCCTCTGTCTCCCCACACCAGGCTGATTTCCACAGCACCTCCTCCCACAGGCCCCGAGGTCATAGCTGCCCCTCCCACCTTGTCCTGCTGCTCAGCCTCAGGGGCCAGCTATGGAGCACACTGTGGCGCTAGGTGTCGTCTGCTTGCCTGCCTGGCTTGGTGACAGCACTGACTGCCCAGCCGGGACATCCATTTCCTTCTTCCTCTTGAACTCCACATACTTGGGGCAAAACAAGAGCCCTCAGAGGGACCATGGGTGACCACAGGCTGGCCTGGTAGCATCAGGGGCATCCCCATGGCTCCTCCCTGCCTCAGCCCCTGCCAAGGCCCCATGTCCACAAAGCCACTCAATAGGATCTTTTTTAAATTTTTTTTCTCTTTAAGACAGTGTCTCACTATGTAGCCCCAGCTGGCCTTGAACCTATGGCAATCCTCTTGCCTCAGCCTCCTGAGTGCCGGGAACACAGGTGTGCGCCTGACTTGATGGGAGTTTAACGGTGTCCTGGCCGATTGCCAGTGCCTCCCTGCCAGATGCCTCAGCTGTCGTCTTCCCTGTCCCCTTCCGATCATAAAACAAAGCCCCCATGCTTTTCCATGCCTGCTCCTCCCAGGTGTCCTAGGGTGGCAACTGCATGGGTCTCCAGGTAAACAAGGACAGGTTGTCATGTGTGTAAAGGGATTTATTATGAGGAAGTGGCCCACGGGATGGCAGAGGCTGACAAGTCCCAGGATCTGTGTGCTAGAGGCCCAGCCAGCAGGTCAGGGGCCCAGGAAGATCTACTGTTTTGGTCCAAGCCTGAAGACAAGAATCACTGATGTCCCAGTTGGAGAACATGTACTGCTCATGGTAAGGTCAGCTGTGGTTCCACTGACTGCAGGAGGCCCACCCGCTGCAGAGCACAATTGCTTCACCCAGCCCACTGATAAAAGTGTGGAAGTCATCAGAAACACTCATGAGGCCCCAGAATCACATCCCACTGAACATCTGGGGACCTGTGTTCCAGTCAAGTTGCCACATACAGTTAACCATTGGGACTTCCTCCCGATCCCCTCTTGCCGGCTGCTGACTGATCTCTGGCACATCAGTGGGGCCAGGTCTCAGGGAGCCCGACTGCCCGAGACTAGGAGGCAGGGGCTGGCCGAGGGCGGGATGAGGCACACAAGTGTTCTTTCCACCAGGAAGTGCTGCATGGCTGTGCATAGTAACTGTCCCTTGTCCTTGCTCTGTCGTGTCCATGTGGGTGATGGGGAGTCCAGGGCAAGAACAAGGCCGAACTCTGGTCCTCAAGGAGCTGTGTAAACCTGCAAGGTCTCACTGGGAGCAAAGTGGAGGTGCTTGGGGTGGTTGGCAAACCCAATCCATGACCGGATCCTGGCTGCTTAGCAATACAATAGCATTTGTGTCATTTGTGGCTGGTTTCCTGTGTGACAGAGGCCAGCTGGCCCTTGGAAACTCTGCCAGCCCCCTTGGAGCTGGTCCACTGGTCCATGCCTGTGACCTTGGAGGAGAACTGGCCACGTGCCTGGGAAGGGAAGTGCTGGCATCATCCTTGCCTCTGGGCACCTGCAGGCTTCAGGGAGATGGCACGAGCCTGTCGCCACAGAGACCCTGTCACAGTGAGCCATGTTACTGTGGCGTCTGAGAGCAGCCCTCAATGAGACACACTCTGAAAACACGAATGAAGAAATGAATGGGAAGGAGCCAAGAGGCAGGAAGAGGGAAGCTCAGGGCTTCGAGTGCAGCATAGAGGGCTGCTTATAGCCAGCATCACTTCCGGGCAAGAAGACACTGGCCACCTGGAAAAGAGGTCAGACGAAGGGGTGCATGTGCACCAAGGCCAAAAGTTGATGACCCCAGGCAGCGAAGAGCTGCCCGGCTCAAAGCCTGCAGGCCCAGTGCTCAGGTCTGCATGGATGGAAGGGCTTGGGGAGCCACCATCCTCAGCCCTGCACCCCGCTGCTGCCACCAGGGATGTGGAGCACAAGGGCCTGGTGCAGGAAGTCCTTAAAGAGAGGCTGTGGCTGGGGCAGGGCAGCCGGGGGAGGATGGAACTGGAGAGGTTTGGAAGGAGGCTCGGTCACACCTGGGATGGGACCCTCTGCACCCCATGAGAGGCCGATGACTGACTGCACAATGGGGCTGCCTTGGAAGGGAACACTAAGGGACAAAGGTGGTGAGGTCCAGCTCCTGAATATGGCCTTTGAGCTGCCTGTGGGCCTCCATGTCTCAGAAGACACGAGGACAGTTTTGTTTTTTTGAGACAGGGTCTCCTTATGGAGCCCAGGCTGGCCTCAACTCACAGTGACCCTCCTGCCTCAGCTTCCACAGGCGTGTGCCACCACACCCAGCCAGGATATACAGTTCTGAATTCCAGGAAAGGTGCAGGTGAACTGTGAATCAAGGGTGGAAGGCCCCCAGGGACACTGCCGAGCATCTATTATGTGCCTGGCTGTGTGCAAGGTGCAGAGGACACAGCAGAAACCAGCAATGGCCCCTGTGCTGTCAGTGAAAGATGCAGCGATAGATCATTTCAACATAATACAGTAAGTGATAAAGTGGATGCATGTTTGTTTGTCTCTCGGGATTTGGCAAAAGCGATTTAGCAGAAAGCACTCTGGCTCCCTGCCATGGGGTAATGGGCAGCTGTGCCTGCTGTGTGGCATCTACTCTGCTTCCAGGAAGGGTTCCTGTGCCTCCTAGGAGGGAACCCTGGTTCCACAGGGCCCAGGCGCAGCCACGCCCTTGGAGACAGCAGGTGACTCCTGGGCAGGGACAGGCGTGACCCAGAGGCACCGAGGAAATTCGATCCCACCGCCCAGCTTGGAAAACACTTTCACCGCTGTGGTTGCTGGGAGAGGGGAACCAAGGACAGCAGACAGGCAGCTCAGACCCAGTGACATCATACGAACAATGCTGTCACTGTCACAGGGGCCACCTGGGCCTGGCTTGCAGATGACAGCGAGTCTCCTTACCCTCGACTTCGTAGAGTCAAACTGGAACCCAGCCACACCAGACCAAGACTAAGAGACACGAAAATACATGTTTGACATATGTATTTTTTTATGTCAAAATACGAAGGTAAGTATTTATTTGGAATTGGATATTTTTTTCTATTATGAACCTTTATGGTCCAAAAAGTCTATTAAACAAAAAAACAGAAAAAGAGGCAATCATATTATTTGATAGAAGATCAATTAAATAAATGAGTGAGAAAAATATAACACTGTTTTTATAATATCTCTTTCTATCCTCTTTAAACTCTGTTGGAGCCAGGCGTGGTGGTGCACACCTGTAATCCCAGCACTTGGGAGGCTGAAGCAGGAAGATGGCCAGGAGTTCAAGGCCAGCCTGGGCTATATAGCAAGACTGTCTAAAGAACAACAAGGGCCTGGGATTTAGCTCAGTGACACCCCACCTGCCTTGCAAGCACAAGGTCCTGAGTTCAATCCCTGGTACTGCCAAAAGAATAAAAATAAAAAATAACAACAAAAATAGGACTCTTGGAGCAGCTCCTGGCCCCCTTTCCCTCTACCATGACTCCATTCTAGTCCACTTCTTCCTTAGATCTTGCTCTTCCCTGGGTTACAGATTGCTCACTTTCCTTTCAGATGAATTCTCAACTCCCCAGGACACTGACACCCTTGGAGATGCACACATCCTGGAGCCAGCCTTCCCTTGGGCCAACCTCGTAGCGTGTGGAGGCTGTGTACCTGGCGGTGCACGTGGTGGGCCTGGTGCTGGACGGCCTGACCCTGTGATGGGATCTCAGTGTCCTGCCTGTGTCTTCCTCCCAGCCTCCCCGGCCTGACTCCTGGCCTTCATCTACAGCCTGCTGCCTGAAGTACTCACGGGTGTCCTGCACTTGGCCTTGATGGAAGCTTTGGTCTGGCTCACATTTGGGGGCTTGCAGGCCTTGTTCCCTGCTCTGATGCTACTACCCTGGCCTGGACACCTGGGCACCTACACCTTCCCTGGGGTTCTGTGGAGCCAGCAGGTCCCGCCACAGAGGCATCCTCAATGTGGTCTCCAGTGGCCATGCTTTGCTGCACCAGGCCTGTGACATCTGTGCCACTTCCATGAGCCTAGTGGCATGTGTGCCCAACAGTCTGCCTCACTGGCGCTCGGAGCCTCTTCTCCCTGTTGCTGGCCTTGTAGGACACTGTGACAGGGATGCAGTGGAGCTGTCGGGGATCATGGCTGCCTTCCTGGCCCACATTTCAGCAGTGCTGTGGCCATGGCCATCCTCCTTTGGACCCTCTGCCAGCCAGCACTGGAGCTGTTGCCCTCAGCGGTGGTTACTGTGTTGCACCTGGACACCACACTGAGTGGGGCCACCAGGGCTGTCAGCTTCATGCCTGGCCATCCTGCCACCAGCTCTGAGAGGATGTTGTTTGGCTCCATCACCCAGCACTGGGATCAGAGGCTTGGCACCAGGTCTGGACAGGACGTGCCCCAGGAGAGAGCAATTGGTCAGTAGCTATCTTGGAGAGGGGTCAACTGAGCTCAGAACTCAGAGCAGCTGTGGGCTGATTCCATCTAGCAGCTCCCAGTGTCAGGGTGAGGTGGAATTGAGTTCAAGTTGGCAGGAGGTCAAGGAGCCGACTTCAAGGCAGCAGGAGGCACATGGAGTGTTGCAGGCCAAACAAATCGGTGCCAGCCTCACAGCCAGAAACCAGTTTGAACTCCAGTGGAACTAAAGGTGAAGGCTTGCTGGGATTGTCTACTACCCCACCATAAATCTACAGCTGGCTCTCTGGAATTAAGATGGATATGGACTCTGTCTGCCCACTCTGTCTACCAGTGACAGCAGAGATAAGCCTTGAAGTGAACACTTTTTTCTTATTTTCTTGTTTTTGTTTTTCTTGATTGTTTTTGTTTGTTTATTATTCTAGTACTGGGGATCAAACTCAGGACCTTGCACTTGCGAGACAGGCACAGCACCACTGAGCTAAATCCCCAGCTCATTGATTGTTTGTTCTTGGTTTTTTGGGGGGTTTTGGTACCAGGGATTGAACCTAGGACCTTGTTTCTGCAAGACAGGTGTGGTGCCACTGAGCTAAATCCCCAGCCCCTTTTGTTCTTGTTTATATATGAGTGTGAACATTGTTCCTAGGGGTTTTTTGTTATTGTTGTTCTGTTCTCTTCTTGTTTTTTCTTCCTTCTCTCTCTCCTTTCTTCTTCACAGTTTTCCCAAAGGTTGCATAATCTTCCTTTGTCCTCCAGCCTTGCTTCTAATCTCTTTCTCTTCCTCTATTTCTCTATTTTTTACCCCAGCCCCTTTAAAGTTTTCTCCCCTGAGGGTAAAATCACCATACTGAGGGCATATTTACTGTATACAATTTTTTGGTTTCTGTTAGATTTTGTTATATAACTAACCACAAATATAGTTCATATGTTTAAAGGTGGCAAATTAATAGTTACCACAGTTTGTCATTTTCTAGGCTGTTTGATGCTACTGTTATTGCTGATTGTACTACTAGAGACAAGATGACATAATTGTTCTAAACAGTTGTTCTTGCCAAGTCTGACCTTGCTTAAGGGTAGTAAAAAATACTCTAGGCTAGTGCCAAAGAACCAGGGGCTAATAAAGAAGGATGAGTTTCAGACATTTATAGCTAAATGGATGCACCTTGAGACCATACTCTTAAGTGAAATAAATTGAACAGACATCTTTAAATACTGCATTGTTTCTCTAGTGTGAGAAACTGAAAGTGGAAATAAGTACTAAAATGTATAATAGATATTGGGAAATGGGAAGAAAATGTTCAAATGGGAAGGGGAACAAGGGAGGGGGGAGGGAGAAAGGAAGGAAGGGACAAGAAAAAAAGTGACAACAGAAGGAAAAAATGGAAACATAGCTTTTGTACACAGGGAGGGGAGGGGGCTTGAGGGGAGGGACACAATGGGAAAAAATAGGCAGGAGGTATCATGTACAGGTGCAAATTCCCTATGATAAGTGTTATCACTATGCATGCCTAAAATGTACTGATAAATGTTTCACTGTTTTAAAAAAACAAACAAGGAGTAGGCCAAGTATGCACTAACTTCTCATCCCCAATAAATTAAAGAGGTAGGATCTTGCAACAGACTCAATACTCCAAACCCAACTACACCTGGAAAATATCTATGAGTAGTCATTTCCTAAGTGTTCTAAATACTAGCAATAAAGCCACTTGCCATAAGCAATTTACAAGCATCAACCCAGGAATTAAACTTTAAAAAAGAAAGAAAACAAAAAG
This sequence comes from Heterocephalus glaber, assembly GCF_000247695.1. Next base: position 6,032,376 of record NW_004624795.1, on the reverse strand, counting down.
ACACTTAAGCAAGATGCAACCCCAGACTTCCAGCTCACTAAAAGCAAACCCAGGGGGCAAGTAGGTGGAACAATTTGAAACCCAACAAACTGAACTCTGAATTGGTAACAGTGGAAGTAACAAAGCAGATGATGAGGCTCTAGAAAAAATAAAATCAGAAATAATTTCTCAGATAACTACAGAGATGCTGACCATAAGGAAAGATATGGCTAGTGGCTCTAGAGCAGATACAGATAAAAAAAAAAAAAAAAAAGAGCTTGGGGACCAGGGATTTAGCTCAGTGGTTCCGGCACCTGCCTTACAAGCACAAGGTCCTGAGTTCGATCCCTGGTACCAAAAAAAAAGAGCTTAAGAAAATGTTGGACACCATGAATGCACAACATAGGAAAGAAATGGTGAGCCAGGGATTTAGCTTAGTGGTTACACTGCCTGCCTCACAAGTGCAAAGTCCTGAATTTGATCCCTGGTACCAAAAAAAATAAATTAATAAAAAGGAAAGAAATGGAATCCATGAAACAGATTCAGATATCCAGGAGATTAAAAATTCCATTGAAAGTATGTGCAGCAGAATGAGCCAACATGAGGACAGAATATCAGATATAGAAGAATGGACTGCAGTTAGCAATCCTGAAAAGAAAGATTTCTTAAAAATAGCAAGGGACAAAAAAAATCAATCCAAGAGCTGCTAGATGATACGAAGAAGAATAACATAAGATTGATTGGAGTCAATGAAAAAGCAAGAGATAGTACAAACAACATAAAAAACCTGTTCACAGAAGCAATGGCAGAAAACTTCCCAAGAAGGAAAAAGAATTTGACATACAGATAAGTGAGGCATATAAAACTCCAATTATCCATGATAAAAATACATCAATAGTCAATATTCCAGAAATTCAACATAAGAACAGAATATTAAAAGCTTTTGTTTTTGTACCAGAGATTGAACTCAGGACCTTCCACTTGCCAGGCAGGTGGAGCACCACTGAGCTACATCCTCACCCCTAAAAGTTTTTATCTAATAGTAAATTAGAGAGAAGAAACAAATCACCTATAAAGGAAAGCCCATCAGAATTATAGCAGATTTCTCAACACAAACCCTCAAGTCAAGGAGAATTTGGAGTGAAGTATTTCAAGCCCTAAAAGAAAACAACCTCCAGCCCAGATTTCTGTACCCTGAAAAACTATCTTTCAAACTTGATGAAGAAATAAGATACTTCCATGACAAAGAATACCTGAAGAAATTCATGACCCCCAAACCAGCACTCAAAAACGTTCTGAAGGACATTCTAGAAGGAGGTAATGAGGACCTCAACTCCATGAATCCCCAACAGAATGAATCCACCAGGCAAGGCAAGCAATTAAACAGAGGTGGGAAAAGGGGAACCAACAAAAGGAAAATAACATGACAAGGATAAGTCAGGACATATTAGTTATATATATCAATGTTAATGGTCTCAATTCATCAATCAAAAGGAATAGACTGGCAGAATGGATCAAAAAGCAAAATCCAACAAAATGCTGCATAGAAGAAACACATTTAATTTAAAAAGAAATTCATAGACTGAAAGTCAAAGGCTAGAAAACAATACTCCATGTGACAGGAACCTGGAAAAAACCAGGGGTAACTATTCTATTTGCAGACAAAGTGGATTTCAAGCCAAGATTGATTAAGAGAGACAAAGAAGGTTACTACATCCTTGTAAAGGAAACAATCCAAGAGGAACAGATAAAAATCATAAATATATATGCACCAAATACCAGCACTCTCAACTATATAAAACAAATACCAAGAGACATGAAAAATCAAATAAGTGCTAGTACAAGTGTAATGGGGGACCTCAATACTCCACTGTCACAAATAGACAGATCAACCAGATGAAAGATCAACAAAGAAATGTCAGGACTGAACCAAACTTTTGAACAAATGAACTAGTAAATGTCTACAGAATGTTCCACCCCACAACATCAGAATACACATTCTTCTCAGCTGCACATGGGACATTCTCCAAAACAGACCACATGCTAACTCATAGAACACACTTAAGTAAATGCAAAGGAATTGAAATTATCCTATACATATTATCAGACCATACTGCAATGAAATTGGAAATCAATGGCAAAAGAAACCACAAGAACTTCATGAACACATGGAAATTAAATAATGCTGATACAACATACCAGAACTTATGGGATGCAATGAACGCAGTCCTATGAGGGAAATTTATAGCAATGGATTCCCATATTAGAAAAACATGGGCTGGGGATTTAGCTCAGTGGTTCTGCCGCCTGCCTCACAAGTGCAAGGAACCGAGTTCAATCCCCAGTAACAAAAAACAAAAAAATAAATAAAGAAAAGAAAAAGAAAACATAGCAAGCTCAAATAAACAACCTAATGTTGAACCTCAATCTTCTAGAAAAAGAAGAGGAAGTCAAGCACAAAGCTTGTACAAGAAAGGGAATTACAAAGATAAAAGCAAAAATTAATAGAATGGAAACTAAGAAAACAATACAAAGAATCAATGAATCGAAGAGTTGGTTCTTTGAAAAATTAAATAAAATTGACAAGTCCTTAGCAAACCTTATCGCCCCTCCAAAAAAAAGGATAGAAAAGACTCATGCAATTAGGAATGAAAAGGGTGAAATCACAACAGATCCTGCTGAAATCCAGAAGATCATTAATACCTACTTCTAGAACGTGTATTCTCATAAGATGGAAAACACAGAAGAATTGGACAGATTCCTAGATACATGTGAATCACCAAAGCTGAATCAAGAAGATATAAAGATTCTAAATAAACCAGTATCAGTCAATGAAATTGAAGATATAATTAAAAACCTACCAACAAAGAAAAGCCCAGGTCCTGACAGATTCACTGCTGAATTCTACAAGAAATTTAGAGAAGTTTAATGTCGCTACTTCTCAAATTCTTTAATGCAATTGAAAGAGAAGCAATACTTCCAAATTCATTCCTGGAAACAAGCATTATCCTGATATCAAAACCAGAGAAGGATCCAACAAAAAAAGAGAGCTATAGGCCAATCTCTCTAATGAACATAAATGCAAAAATCCTCAATATCATACTGGCAAACAGAATGCAGCAAATCATCAAGAAGATTATACACCATAACTAAGTAGGATTCATCCCAGGGATGCAGGGATGGTTCAACATACGCAAATCAATAAATGTAATACACAATATTAACAGAGCCAAGGATGAAAACCATATGATCATCTCAATAGATGCAGAAAAAGCATTTGATAAAGTCCAACACCTATTCATGATAAAAACCCTAAAGATAGGCCACGGATTTAGCTCAGTGGTGCCGTGCCTGCCTTGCAAGTGCAAGGTCCTGCATTTGATCCCTGGTACAAAAAAAAAACCTACAGAAAATTGGAATAGACAGTCTTTATTTCAATTTGATAAAAGGCATCTATGACAAACCAACAGTCAACATCCTACTAAATGGTCAAAAACTGAAAGCTTTCACTCTAAAATCAGGAACAAGGCAAGGATGTTGACTGTCACCATTCTTATTCAATATAGTTCTGTAAACATTAGCCAGAGCAATTAGACAAAAGAAAGAAATACAAGGAATAAGGATCGGAAAGGAAGAAGTTAAATTATCATTATTTGCAGATGACATGATACTCTACATAGAAGACCCTAAAATTTCCACCAAAAGACTTCTAGATTTAATAACCAAATTCAGTAGCATAGCTGGATACAAACTCAACACTCAAAAATCAATATCAGCCAGGCTTGGTAGTGCACACCTGTAATCCCAGCACTCGGGAGGCTGAGGCAGGAGGATTGCTTTGGGTTTGAGAACAGCCTGGGCTACATAGTGAGTTCCAGGGCAGTCTGAACTACATAATGTGATCCTGTCTCAAAAAAAAAAAAAACCCAAAAAATCAACAGCATTCCTGCAGATAAATAACACACTCACTGAGAGAGAAATTAGGGAAACAACATCTTTCACAATAGCATCCAAAAAAGGAAATATCTAGGAATCAATCTAATGAAGGGAGTAAAAGCCTTTACATGGGAAACTAGAGTACTTTGAAAAAGGAGATTGGAAAGGATATCAGAAAATGGAAAGATATCCCTTGTTCTAGGGTAGGAAGAACCAATATAGTGAAAATGGCCACACTTCTAAAATTGTTGTACAGATTTAATGCAATCCCCATCAAAATACCCATAGCGTATCTCACAGAATTAGAGAAAACGAGCCTAAAATTCATTTGGAATAAGAAGAGACCAAAAGGCAATTCTGGGTAACAAAGGCAAGGCAGGGGGCATCACAATCCCTGACTTGAAATTATACTACAAAGCTGCTGTGAAAAAAATAGCATGATACAGGGTTGGAGATTTAGCTCAGTGGTTCCACCGCCTGCCTCACAAGCACAAGGACCCAAGTTCGATCCCCGGTACCAAAAAAAAAAAAATAGCATGATACTGGCAAAAAGAAAAACAGGCTTAAGGATCAGTGGAACAGATTAGAAGGTACAGAAAAAACTACAAATACACTCAGCCACCTCAACTTTTTTTTCCATACCGGGGATCGAACTCAGGACCTTGTGCTTGCTTTCAAGGCAGGCACAGTGCCACTGAGCTAAATCCCTGGCCCCTACCTCATCTTTGACAAAGGAGCCAAACACCGTCACTAGAAGAAAGACAACCGCTCTCTTTTGTCTTGTTTTTTTTGGTACCAGGGATTTAACTCAGTGGTTCCAGCACCTGCCTCACAAGCACAAGGTCCCGAGTTCAATCCCCAGTACCAAAAAAGAAAGATAACCTCTTTAATAAATGGTGCTGGAAAAACTGGCTTTCCACATGCTGAAGATTAAAATTAGACCCGTATCTTTCATCATGTGCTAAACTAAAATCAAAATGGATCAAAGATCTAAATATTGGGCCAGGGATTTAGCTCAGTGGTTCTGCCACCTGCCTTGCAAGTGGAAGGACCCAAGTTCAATCCCTGGTACCAAAAAAAAAAAAAGATCTAAATATTAAAACAGAAACACTAAATCTGCTAGAAAATAGAAGAGGTAGAACTCTTGAAGACATGGGTGTAGGCAAAGACTTAATGAACAAAACCCTGATCGTACAGGAAGTATTACAAAGAATCAACAACTAGGATCACATCTTACTAAAAAGCTTTTGCTCAGCAAAAGAAACCACCAACAGAGCAAAGAAACAACCCACATTGTGTGAAAAAATTTTTGCCAGCTGTTCCTCAAACAAAGGACTCCTACCTAGAATATATAAAGAACTCAAAAAATCAGACCTCCCAAATTCAAGACCCTATACAAAAATGGGCATCTGAAATGAACAGGCACTTTTCGGATGAAAAAGTAGAAATGGCAAATAAATATATGAAAAAAATGTTCAAAATCACTCATCATTTGAGAGATGCAAATTAAAACAATGCTGAGATTCCATCTCGCTCCAGAAAGAATGGGTATGATCAAGAAATCAGCCAATAACAAATCCTGGAGGAGCTGTGGGGAGAAAGGAACCCTTCTCCACTGTTGGTGGGAGTGTAGACTGGTGCAACCACTGTGGATATCAGTGTGGAGATTCCTCAAAAAACTAAAACTAGAAGTTCCACTCAACCCAGCTATTCCCCTTCTTGGTATCTTCCCCAAAGAATTAAAAGCATCACACCACAGTGATATATGCGCACCCATGTTTTTAGCAGCACAGTTTGCAATAACTAAATCTTGGAAACAGCCTAATTGCCCATCAACTGATAAATGGATAAAGAAGATGTGGGGGGTTTTTATACAATGGAGTACTACTCAGCAATAAAGAAGGATAAGCTTGAGACATTTCTACCTAAATGGATGCACCTTGAGACCTTATGCTTAAGTGAAATAAATTGGACACACATGTGTAAATACCACATTGCTTCTGTGGTGAGAGAAACCAAAGTGTAAATGAAGACCAAAATGTATAATAGATATTGGGAAATGGGAATAAAATGTTCAAATGAGAAGGGGAATAAGGGGAAGGGGAGGAAAGGAGGGACAAGAAAAAAAAGAGAATAGAAGAAAAAAACGGACACAAAGTTTTTGTAAATAAGGAGGGGAAAAGGGGTGAAGGGAGGGGAGGGAAATGGGAGAAAAAGAAGCAACAAGATACATCATGTACAGGTACAAATTCCCTATGATGAATGATATCATTATATATAAAATACCCCCAAAAATTTAAAGTGTGAAAAAGAAGGAAAATGGAAAGATATCTCCTGTTCCTAGACAGGCAGAACCAGTGCAGTCAAAATGGCCATACAGTGCACTTCCAAAATTGAAATACGGATTTAATGGAATCATAACCACAATACCAATGGCATTCTTTTTTGGTACTGGGGATCGAACTCAGGACCTTTTGAGTGTGAGGCAGGTGCCAGAACTACCGAGCTAAATCCCCTGCCCACCAACAGCATTCTTCACAGAAATGGAGAAAACAGCTCTAAAATTCACACAGAGCCAGAAGAGACCCACGGGGAGCAAAAACAATCCTAGGTAACAACAGCAAATTGGGAGGCATCACATTCCCAGACTTGAAGTTATGTTACAGGCATGTGTCACCTTGCCCAGCTATGCCACTGATTTAAAAAACAAAACTAGGTCCGGGGATTTAGCTCAGTGGTTCCAGCGCCTGCCTCGCAAGCGCAAGGTCCCAAGTTCAATCCCAGGTACAAAAAAACTAAAACTAAAAAACAAAACTGTTTTGTCTTTTTCAGAGCTATGCATTTGTGTTTTACACTGGCTTCTTTCACTTAGTTATAGATAGTGAAGCTTCCTCTATTGTCTTCTTGTGTCTTGTTGGCTCATTTCTTCTTCATCACCAAGCAATATTCCACTGTAGGAATGCGTCACAGTTTGTTGAGCATTCATTCCCTTCAGGGTGTTTTGGTTGCTTCTAGTTGAATGCAGTTATGAAGAAAGCAGCTATAAACATTCTTGTCCAAGTTTTTGTGTGGATATAGTTTTCTATCTTGTTTGGGCAAAAACCTAGGAGCAGAATTACTGGGTTATACAGCAAGATCATGCTCAGCTTCCTAAGAAGCTGTGTCATAGATGAGACTTCCTATTTCCCCACAACCGACTCCAGGGAGACATCAGACCCTCCAGGGAGGGTCAGAATTCTGGATTTTAGTCATTACAATGGGTGTGCAGTAATATTTTTTTCAGTTTTTTTGACACAGGGTCTCACTATGTAGCAGCGATCCTCCTGCCTCAGCCTCCCGAGTGCTGCGGTTACAGGCATGTGCCACCATGACCAGCTTCTTCAGGACTGTCTGTATAGATATCATGTCATCTGTGAACAAAGGCCATATATTTCTTTCTTTCCTATCTTACTTCCTTCTTTTGTCTTATTCCACTGTCCTCCAAATTCACTGACTTCTACCCTTCCTTGTCTGGCACCCACCAATTGAGCTAACAGCCCCCAGGACCGAGACCCTGACAGCTCGCTCCCAGCCCCCTCCCTGCTGTACCAGCATCCTGAGTGACACTAAAACCTTGTCTACTTCCTCTCCAAGAACCATCACTTCCGGCTTCCAGAGCCAAGCTGGATTTACTCCGCCAGTTCATGCACAAACATCTGACCCTGTGGACATATTATTAGGGCTCTTTCCAGTCTCAAAGGGTCCTGTCTCCATTTCCTGGGGTGGCTTAAGACAGCCCGATGTTCTCCCCTCACCATCTGAAGTCAGTGGTCTGAAACCAGTTTTGCTGAGCCAGAGCCGGGGGAGAATCCACCCTGTCCCATCCCCTGCTGCTGGCTGCCTCCATCCCTGGGCTGGCGGCCACATCTCCAGACCTCTCTCTGTCTGTGGTCACACTGCCTTCTCTTCCCTGCTTCTCTCACAGGGACATCTGTGATGTCACTCACGCCCCACTGGATAACCCAGAACCATCTCCTCAGTCTTCAACTGAGACTTATTTTCAAAGATCTTTTTCCAATTAAAAATTTGCAGGTCCAGGGCTCAGTGGCACCGCACTTGGCTTGCAAGTACAAGGTCCTGAGTTCGATCCCTGGCACACACCCCCCCTCAAAAAAATTTGCAGATTCCAGGGATTAAGACATAATAGCCAGGGCCAGGGATTTAGCTTGGTGGTTCTTGCAAGAAAAGGCCCTGAGTTCAATCTCCGGTACAAAACAAAATAAAAAAAGACATAATAGCCAAAGAGAAAAGAGTCGTTATTTATTTTAGAAGGGGCCCTGAAACATAAGTTTTGTTAGTTTTACAGTAAGCTCTGGCCGCAGCCAGCACCTGGCTGCCACATGGAGCTGTTCCCATTCTGAATTTTTTTTTTTTTTTTGTACTGAGGATTTAGCCCCCAGCCTTCACTCTGAGCTACATTCCCTGTCCTTTATTATTTTTTATTTTGAGACAGGATCTCGCTAAGTCACTAATTTGCCCAGGATGGGCTTGAACATGTGATCTTCCTGCCCCAGCCTCCCAGAGTACTTGGATTACAGGTGGGTACCCACGCCCAGGTACCAGTTACACCTTGACTTGTGCATGGTTCTTCACGCTCCCGAAACCCCTTCTCCTACCCCCTCCTTTTCATCCGCTCTTAACTCCACACCTGCTCTGCGTGCCCACCCTTGTGGGACCCCCAGGTGGCTTGAACAATTCTTTTTATCTAAGATGTCTCGAACACACAGAAAAGCACAGAGAGGGAAGTCACAAACACCCTGACTTCTCACCTCACCTGCTGACCACCAACCTGGTCGCCCTGCTGGACTCAGATCTTGACCCCACCGTTTTCTTAGCTTCTCTGTGCCTCAGATTCCCTCTGCCAAAAGGGAGAAATGAGAGCGCCCGCTTTTCGGAGTGGTGAGTGAACTCACGTGTGTAGAAAGCTTCGAGTTAAGCCTGGCACGAGGAAGGCGGTTCTCACCCTCTCATCTGCCCCCTCCCTACCTACCCGGAGGGCCGCTCTCCTTTACCCTATTTCCTGCTAGAATGGCTCGCTCCCGCCCCCTGCAGCGGACCAGACGCCCCCTAGCTGCCGCAACGGGACAGGGCGGCCAGCCCAGCTCCTCCAAGTCTCTCCTGCTTCCTTCCAGCTGGTGCTGCCCGCTGTCACCAACCGCCTCCTCCAGAGGGCGCTGTCGCCCAGCGGGCTCATCTCGGGCCTCGTCCTGCCCCGGCCAAACCACCGGTCCACAGCAACATCGCCGGCCCCGCCCGCCGCTCTCTGGTCTCTGCTGGGACCCTGAGTGGCCCTGTGTTTCCCGCCCGTCTCAGAGGCTCCACTTACTACAAGACGCCAACCACGCCCTGTTCACACCTCCAATCCCAACTTCCTTCCCGATTTTCCACATCCCTGTCACCTGTGGCGAGCGACTGCTGGGCAGCCCCTCCCTGGGCCCCAAGACTCAGACTCCACACAATCACAATGCACTAAGGGCACAACCACTTTGGAGAACTATTTGTCAGTAGCTACTAAAGCCAAACATATGTACACGTGTGACACAGAATTCCACCCTCAGGTACTCAACAGCAATACACACACACACACATACACACACACATGCACGCACACACACACACACTGTCCATATGCCCATCGATAGTAGGATAGATTAATATAGGTTAGATATTCACATCATGGGATACTCACAGTGATGACAGGGGGTGATTACAAACATACTTAACAACATGGACAAATTTCAGCCTGGCATGGTGGTTCACACCCATAATCCCACTGGGAGGCTGGGGCAGCAGGACTGCAAGTTTGAGCACAAGTCAGGCAACTTAGTGTCTTAGCAAAACCTTGTCTCGAAATAAAAAAATGTTTAAAGGGCTGGGGATGTCGCGCAGGGCCAAGGTCCTGGGTTCAACCCTCAATATGACAAAAATAAATAAATAAAAATACAAAGATAAATTTCACAACACAATGTTGAGCCAAAGAAGTCAGATACAACGCTGGGGGTGTAGCTCAGTGGTAGAGCAGGTGCTTAGCATGCATGAGGCCCTGAGTCTGATTCCCAGCACAGAGGAAGGAAGAGGAGGAGAAGGGGGAGAGGGAGAGGAGGAGGCCAACCGCGAAGAAGTATATACTCTGTACTTCCGTTTATATAAAAGTCAAAACTAGGCAAAACTGGTCTCCGCCGCTGGGAGTGGAGCTGGCGTTTGCCTTCCTTTCCAGGCTTTTAGTGCGGAAGACGTTGCTTCCCAGCAGACCTTGACGCAACCCTCCCGACCACGCACCCCCCGGAAGTCTCTTCCAGAGCAGGCGCCCTTCCACACCTCGGACCCTGTGATCCGCCTGCAGAGCTGCCAGAGGACAACCCAGTCGCGTCTCTCCAAGACTCAGACCTTTCTGTCCTCCCCGCAGCCTCTAAATAAAGCCAGCGCTCCGACTCCGGGCTTCGGTGCTCGAACTCTGGGTCCCTGAACCCCTCTCACCTCTCCTCACCCCGCTGTGCCTAGGAGTCCCGTGAGCCTTTGCAAAGGCGCTGGCCTTGGCCGGGGCTGCTCCTTTCTCCCATCCCTGCTGTTCCTGTCAAGTCTCACCCATCCTTCAGACACCCTCCTGCCCCTGGCGAGCGTTCAGGCAACTGCTCGCCTGCGTGTCCACTCCCCGCTAGAACTTGGGCTCCACGAGAGGGCATCGTGTGAGTTTCGATCCTCACATCCCAGGCACCCAGCATGGGGATGGCGCAGCCTAAAGATCTGTCTGCCACGGGGATGGGAACCCCACAGGGCGTGGAGTGGGGCGCCTCTCCAAGGGAGCTGGAAGGAGGTGAGGGGATGTCCCCCTGGGAGTCAGGAGGCCTAGAATTTGGCATCAGAGACTATCAGAGGAGAGGGGACCTCAGCGCCCATCAAACAATCCACTATTTGATTTACAAATGTGAACCCCAAGGAAGGAGCCACTGGCCGAAGGTGGTTGGGCAGGGCAGGGGGAAGCCCAGGAGGGATGTGATGTGAATTTTCAGCGGGAGTTGGGCTCCTGTTCCTTCCGGGAACGATGGCCCTGCCCGGCAGGTGGCGGTCGGACCTCGGGTCTCACCGCCTCTCCACCGTGACCACTAGATGGCGCCCGCTCCCCAGGCAAGGCTGGCCTTTGTCCTGAACTCCTGCCCTCAAGCCCGGCCCTCTGGAGCCCAGTTGATGCGGCCACTGGATACTTGGGCTCCAGGGAACAGTTTGTTCCAGCAAGCAGCTGTCCTCGGTGCCGGCGACCGGACGGGCTGTGAGCCTTGACCTGGACATCAGCAGGCGCCGCCCTTTCTCCCTTTGCCTCTGTGCCCCCCACCTCCAACAGGCTCAGGACTCTGTCCCGTCTCCTGCCAAGCCCACCTCGCCTCAGCCAGGGGTCCCTGTTAGGGAGTCTCGTTTAGTTTAGTCACTCAACAAACACCGACTTAGCATTGTCCTAGGTGCCTGGAAGGTAATGGTGAGTGGGACAGGCAGTCCTTGGCACAGTATGCCACGAGGAACCAGATGTGAACCCCACGTTACCAGTTGTTTAATTACTCGTTGAAGCTCCTAATATTGCACTTTTAGTCCATTTCTAGATCTGAGAATTTCCAGAGCGCAGAAGAATGGCGCTTAAAAATTATCCTGACCTCCCCCCCGCCCATTGCTTTGCTCAGGAGCCCCGGCTGCAGAGGGGGCGGAGTGCCAAGGCGCAGATGAGGAATGAATGGGCCGGAGAAGGGCCTGCCCGGCGCTGTCCCTTCCCCGTGGGGGGCTGGGGGTCCAGGTCAGGCCCCGCCCCCTCCCCTGCCACCCCAGGGGCGGCGCCCCCCTGCCCAGTGCCCTCCCTGCCCCTGCGCCGCGGGCTCTCAAGGCGCCTTCTTGGCAGCAGAACAGACGGCATCTAGAGCGGGTGGCAACTCGCCCCGCCACGGGCTCGGAGCGGCGGGCGATAGGCGCTGCGGGACGCGCAGATAGACAGATAGCGCGGCCCTCGCGCCCCCGCCCCCACCTTTCCCACGCGGCGGCCGCCCCAGGGCGCGGGCTCGGCGCGCACCGGCTCCTGTCCCTGGGCGCGTAAGGCGACCCTGTCCCCGCCAGCTACCGCTCTCGTGCTGCAGGCTCTGGTTTTGGACAGGGACGTGGAGACCCACGCATGCTTCTTGAACTGGCCGGGTCTTCGCAGGAGACCCCTCCCCCGGGCCCGGCGAGACGCTGGGCTCGGGGAGGCTGCAGAGCCCACAAGTGACCACGAGGTGGCGCGCTGGCACTGCGTGTCCTCGGGCCCAGCCGGGCTAGGGCGGGCCCGCGGGCAGGAGAACAAGGAGCGGGTTGGGGGGCGAGCTAAGAAGTGAGATTGGGAGAAGCTTCCCCCTCTTCTGAAGGCAGGCAGGGAGCAGAAGTGGGATGGAAGGAAGAAATGAACCAGGCGTCGGGAACGGCCAGGATGACTTGCGAACTGGGTTTTGCAGGCCAGCAGGACAAGGAGTTGGGGGTCCCCAGAAAAAGGAGCCCGTTCATCGTCAGGGCCCTCGTGATGGAGCGCTGTGGCTCCCAGCTGCTGGGACTAGGAAGGAACTGAGGTCTCCACACCTGCGCATCACACCTAGCGTGGCTCCCACAGCCCTCTGCTCCCACTGCCTGAGCCCCCGCCCCACGCACTGCTACATCTCACACACACGCGTGCTCGTGGGTCCACCTATGCGCTGTGGGCACGTGAAATCGTCACGTCACGCAGCCAGGCACCAGTGCTGTCCCATTCTGCTTTGAATTGCCCTCAGACTGCTGAAGCTAGGTTCAGTCCGTGTCCTGCAGAACTCCTGCGGAGCCCAGGTCTCTGCCCCCTCCTTGGCCACAGTCATCGCTGGAACCGTGCACCCACAGTTTGGAGGCAGCTGAGGCATCCCCTTCCCCCTCCCCTCAGCCCCTAAACCCACACAGGGTAACCCCGTAGGATGCTCCCAGGGTCAACTTAGGATTTCTGTAAACCCAAAGTGCTTTTGCCTGGTGAGTCCTCAATTTTTAAAAAATCATTTTACGATTGCACTACTCTAAAGATAATATATTAATATCTCAAACATTTTCTTCAACCTAGAAATTCTTTTCCTCTTTATTTTAAGAGAGATTAAGATTTCACGAACCCTGGGTCCTCACCACTTTGCCTGTTATTAGCATAGTGAACACACACACACACACACACACACACACACACACACATCACTTCGGGCCACCTCTTGCCACAAACCCCAAGTGGGAAAATTCCCCTCCTTCCTCATCTCCTCTAAGCCCACCCCCAGCCAAGAAGAAACAGACAGACAGATTCGGGGAGGCCTGCATTCACCCCCACTCCTCATTCAGAGGGGCTCTCTGGGCTGGAGCTGTAGGAGAAACGAGCCGTGGGGTGTGTGTGTGTGTGTGTGTGTGTGTGTGTGTGTGTCCGCCTTCGTTTTGGGTAACAACAAAGAATGGGGGGAGCGAGAGCGCCTAGGCATGTTTTGCCTGGAAGGCAGGACTCGCAGCCAATCAGCGCGCAGGAGCCTCCCTCTGCGACTCCAACATTGAGTCTATAACCGGCTGGCCGGGCGGAGCTGGCTGCATTTGTGGCTTGGGACGCGAAGCGACCGCCCGACGGCCGGCGATGGTCTAGGCGCCCTCGGCCGCCCCCTCCCCGAGAGACACGGCCAGCCCTCCCCGCGCGCGCCCCCGTCCTCGCCGAGCCAGCCTGGGGGTGCGGCGCCCGCCAGCATGAGCGGCTCCTTCGATCGCAAGCTCAGCAGCATCCTGACCGACATCTCCAGCTCGCTCAGCTGCCATGCGGGCTCCAAGGATTCGCCCACCCTGCCCGAGTCTTCGGTCACCGACCTGGGCTACTACAGCGCGCCGCAGCACGACTACTACTCGGGCCAGCCGTACGGGCAGACGGTGAACCCCTACTCCTACCACCACCAGTTCAACCTCAACGGGCTCGCGGGCACGGGCGCCTACTCGCCCAAGTCGGAATACACCTACGGGGCCTCCTACCGGCAGTACGGCGCCTACCGCGAGCAGCCGCTGCCCGCCCAGGACCCAGGTGAGGGCGGGCGCCGGGAGGGCGCGGGCCGGGGAAGGTTCCCGGCGCCGAGACGGGCGGGCGGGGACTGAAGCTGAGCCTAGGGATCGCTCCGGGGCAAGAATGTACTGCCTGGGCTCGGAGGGGGCGGCCGGATGACCCCCGCGGGAAGGCGACCTTCCTGGCCCTGTCCCGAGGCTGCGAACGACCCCGGCGCGGGGTCGCGCTGCGAGCCACGGGCTCAGCGAGGACCCGGGTGGGCTTCGAGGCGAGGAGCGGGCTCCGGCCTCCCGGGAGCCCCACGACCGCGGGCATCTCGCGGGGACCCGTGGTTCCAGGGCCCTGCCCGGGACTTGGACTGGGGAGACCCAGAGGAGCGGGGGGTGCAAGGAGAAGGACAGCAAAATTAGGGGGCTCGGAAGGGACTGGAGATGGAGAAGGCGAGAAAGAAAAGTGGAGACAGCGAGAGTTGCGGGGGAGAGGAAGGGAGGAAGGAGGCAGACAAAGAAGGAAGAAAACGAGAGAAGGAAAGGGAACGAAAGGAGAAAGGAAAGAAACGGGGAGAAGGAAAGAAAGAAAAGTATTCCTGGGACTTTTCTGAAAATCAAAAACTACTCTAAAATAGACAGGATGGGGAGGGCTGCAGAGGGCGAGGGGAGAAGCAGCCCCCAACCCGGGGGGGGGGGACTGGGGCCCCAGCAGCGGCGACCGCAGGGCGTCGGGGCGCAGCACCGTGGTCTTCGCCGCCCGCCCGGGAGGCTGCTGGGCCGGATGCGGGGCTGGGAGCGCCGCGTCGTGGGCGGCCCCCGGCCCGGCTCTGTAGCCGCGGCTCCCTCCTCGGCGCGGGCCGGGGCAGGCCGGGAGCGCGGGAGGGGGCGCCGTCCTGAGGGGCCCGGAGGGCGCAAGGGTCGCAGGCCGAGGCTGAACTGCCCCCCACCCGTGCGTCCCTGCAGTGTCGGTGAAGGAGGAGCCGGAAGCCGAGGTGCGCATGGTGAACGGGAAGCCCAAGAAGGTCCGAAAGCCGCGCACCATCTACTCCAGCTACCAGCTGGCCGCCCTGCAGCGCCGCTTCCAGAAAGCCCAGTACCTGGCGCTGCCTGAGCGCGCCGAGCTGGCTGCACAGCTGGGCCTCACGCAGACACAGGTTGGTACTGGGCCGTCGAGGGCTTGGGGGACCGGTGAGAGCACGCAGGACCCCAGAGGCCCCGGGCACAGCTGAGACGTTCCGGGCCCTGCAGGCTCCGGGAACGCTTGCCTGTAGTGTAGAGGACTTCAAATCTGATTCCGTGGAAAGGTTCTGCTTTAGTGTGTAGGGGGTGCCGCTGTGATCCCATGCCGGGTTTCCGAGATCCCCAGCTGTGTGGTTGGAATCATAGGAGTCCATGTTGCGCTTTTCCCCGAGGCTGTGTGGGTATGCAAGGGTGTACCTGGGCACAGGGACAGGTGGGCATGTGCGTTTGCTTGCACATCAGGGTCTGTGCACACGCGAGCATGCGACCCTTGAGGACTGGCCCAAACACACCCTGGGGCTAAGACACCCCGTTCTTGCTCTGACCCCAAGTGCTCAGCTCAGCCCTGCCTCTGCCAGGAGTCAGGACAGGGAGCCCCAGCCACCCCAGCAGCCTGTCCCTGCTCAGGGGAGGAGTGAGGACGCCTGGCTGGCTGCAGGTGTTGGCAGGCCGGCCTCGGTTTCGGCTGCGTGGAGCCCTGTCCTCCGGGAATCTGGGTCACCCGGTGAGGAGCTGATTCATTGTTTGTGCCAGTCATGGGGTGGGGAGTGGCAGGGGGATGGGGAGATACCCCAGGGGAAATTTGGGGAACCGTGGCTCACCTGCTCCTGCATCCCCAGGTCACCCCCATTACGAGCCTGAACCCAAGAGGACCTGGCGCCGGAGCGCGTGTGTGAACGTGGGTGGGTCCGTGCGTTGTTTACCTGGGTGGATCTGTGTGTGCGGCGCTCTGTATGCTGCTGTCTCTGTGTGAAACTGTGAGTGGGTACGTGGCTGGGCATGGAAATGTGTGTGTGGGTGTGTGTTTGTGTATTTTCTCGCCTCTGTTTATGGCAGCTAACGTGAATGAAATGTCACAAACTGCCCATCTCCCACCTGGTCTATTGGGCTACTGAGTGTTTGCTGTATACTGGGCCGGTCTGAGTTTTTCAAGTGTCCTAGTTTACTTGAGCCCCATAGTGACCCTATGAGGTAACACTGCTGTGCCTGTCCCTATCTTGCAGAGGAGAGGAAGGCAAGACCACAGGGGTTAAGCAGCATGCCCGAGGTCACACCTAGCAGATCAGAACCTGGGCCAGGCCGTCAAATGTGCCCGGCCTTGGTTCTAGATAGGTGGAAAGGGTTGCTGGCCTGGGACTGTGGCAGCCTGGTTTCACCTGGTTTTCACTGGGTGACATCAGGTGCTGGCAGGGCCTCGTCCGTGGTCCATGCTGGATTTCCGGTGGGGCTTCCATCCGCATCCTGAATGCTAACCAGCTGCCCCTTTCTTCTCCGGCCCAGGTGAAAATCTGGTTCCAGAACCGCCGCTCCAAGTTCAAGAAGCTGTATAAGAACGGGGAGGTGCCTCTGGAGCACAGCCCCAACAACAGCGACTCCATGGCCTGCAACTCCCCGCCGTCGCCAGCCCTCTGGGACACCTCCTCCCACTCCACGCCGGCCCCTGCCCGAAGCCAGCTGCCCCCGCCGCTCCCGTACAGTGCCTCCCCCAGCTACCTGGACGACCCCACCAACTCCTGGTACCATGCACAGAACCTGAGCGGACCCCCCTTACAGCAGCAGCCGCCACAGCCAGCCACCCTGCACCACGCCTCCCCGGGACCCCCACCCAACCCCGGGGCTGTGTACTGAGCCCCACCCGGCCTGTGCCCCGCTGAAGGACCCGGGACCAGGCAGAAGTGCCTCCGTCCTCGCAACACTCAGGAATCACCGAGGAGCACAGGGGAAAGAAAGGCCAGCTTTCCCCTCCCCTGCCCCTTCTCCAGGGACCCAAGAATTTCCAGATGAAATTGGCACGGACCCAGACTGACCCCTGAACCTCCCTCGCCCTGCTTAGAACTGGGGTGCCCCTCCAGATGTGGGCACATTCACCCCAGGGGGAACCGTGGTGCCCCTTCTGCTCTGGGAGCCTGGACTTGCTTTAATGGCTCATCACTTCCGAGCATGTCAAACCCAACCGCTCCCCAGACTGGAGACCAGGGGACAGGGACACTGGGAGTGTTTGCAAGCTGAGCCTGGGCTGGGGCGCCACGTCAGGCACGATGGATCCTGACCCCTGCCACGCTGGGCTCCTCCTAAACAACCTGGGGCCTCCCCTTCCTGCATGGCCCTTCTGCCAAAAAGACATTGGACATCATGCCTTGGACACAGGGTGGGGAGTCAGCCTTACCCCGGCCCCCGCACTTCTAGCCCTCATTCAAGATTTGAGGGTTAAACCAAAGAAAACGCCCCAAGTGAGGGACTCTTTCACTATCTGGGGGCTTTTGGGGGAAGAATTAGAGAAGCCATCACCCCTTCCCTGTCTGCTGGGAGGGCATCTCCTTTGCTTCTCCTAAGGGCCCCGTTTCTTCTCCATGTACAGGACTTTGCACAACCTTGGTTTTAAAAGCTGTTGAAAAATAAGACAACAAAGGGCATTGTTACCAGATAGGACTAAATCTCCCCTTTGGTGGGCAGCTCAGTCCTCCTCCGCCTCCCCGCCTCTCCTCCTCCTCTCCAATAAGTTGGCAGGTTGGGCGCCAAAGCCCAGATCTCCACAGAGACATGCTAGGCGAGACAAACGCCTCGAGACCCCCTTTCCGGTGGCCTTGGAAATAGATAGCTCTGCTGAGCTGGAGAATTCGGGGTGAGTGCGGTGCTCGGCGGGAAGGGGAGGGCTGTGACCCAGTGCCTTAGGGTGAGGGGTGGCTGGCAGGAGGGCTGCTGGTGGTGCCCCTCCCTGGCCAGCGTCCCCCCAAAGCTAACTCATCTCCACCCCTGATGTGGTAAAACATCGAAGAAAAAGAGAGCTAAAGGACTGTAGCTATATATAGAGAGTATGTATTTTTTTTTAAGAGCAAGAGAGAAGCGGCCTCCTCCCTCCTGTGGTTTCCTATTTATGTGACCCTTTTTCTCCTGGATGGATCCTCCCTTTGCGTTGAGAGGAGAAGGACGTGGGCTCCGGCTGGATTTGGGTTTCGTGGGAGGTGTAGGGGCGAGGAGAGAAGTGGTAGGTCTCCAAGTCCCACCTGGGACAGGAATGGAGCCAGCTCCCACCAGAAGGCTCCTGGCCGCCTCAGTTCTGCTTCCTCACTGGACCCATCTTTATATGTAATGTTAATAAAAAAGAAGAAAGGAACCACTGTGCTCTTTGAACAGGAGGCTGGTGGCAGGCAGCTCTTGGGGGGGAGGCCTGGGACTTGGGGACCTCTGAGGCTCCAGGGGCTAGCGGCTGGGGGAGACAGGGCTCGTGGGGGACCTCACTGCTGGGATGCTGGCCACAGGTGGCAGGTGCCCCTGGCCCCATGGCTGGCCCTGATCTGGGCAGGGCCGGGCAGGGCCGGGCAGGAGGCTCCCAGCTGTGGCCTCCCTGACTCGGCTCTGCTCCCTCGGCAGCGTGGCATTCTCTGTCAGCCAGCTGCCCTCTGCCACCGCCACTGCCAGGTCACCTCGGGGCTGCTCTTTGATCTTGAGCTCACACGCAGACATGCTTGCACACGCGTGTAAACCCCATCTCCACACCCAGGCACTCCCGGCCCCTCGACTCCCATCTGTCCCTCCCAGCTTGGGGTGAGGGTGGGGCCTCAGGCAGGGGAAACCCCGCTGCTCCCACAGCTGGTGGGGACCCCGCCAGGCTGGGAGAGGAACAAAAGGGTGAGGTGAAGTCTGTGTTCACCTGCTCAGGGAGGGCTCGACCTCAGGACCTTGCCCCCCTGCCGCCCAGAGCTGGGGCGAGAGAGGGCGGGGAGGGCCACGTCTGGGCACAGATAGGGACAGCGTGAACACAGGCACACACTGTGGAGCTCGCTGTCTGACATAGGGTGACAGCTCTCTGTTGTCACCCATCCATGTGCTCCCACTTGAGGCCAGGAGGTTGTCATCTGCAGGGACCTCTAAGGACCCAGACACACAGCTGAGACACAGTAGCATCACACAGGTGGAGCAAAGTCAAAGCCACGACGCTCAGGGAGATCCGGGACCGCAACATGCAAGCACAGAAACACACTGAAGTCACTCGGGCATCACGCACGCACGCACGCACGCACGCACGCACGCAGGCAGAGGCAGAGGCAGGGGCAGATGCAAAGACAGCTCCCTGCAGTGGAAAATCTTGTTTAAAGAATCAGCAACACCACCCAGCAGCCAAAGTGACCCAGCCCAGCTGAGAACCTCACAGCCAGCCCCTTGGCGTCCCCATCTGTGGAATGGGATAACAATCCTCACCCTACTGGTGTCTGAGGATCTTGGGGGGCACCAAGCCAAGGAGGGATGAGAAGGCAAGGGCCTCAGGGTGCAGAGTGCCTTCCTCGGTGGACAGTCCTGCCACGCTGAGGCTGGATCCACAAGACCCTCCAGAAGGGCTCAGGAGGCCTCAGCCCACGAACGCCAGCGGGCTGGCGAGGGTTAAGTGGCAGCTGCCAGGCGGGGCAAGCTGAGCAGTTTGGTTTGAGGGCTGCGTGCAGCAGCAGCAGGAGCAGGAGGCGGCAGCCGGGCAGACTCGCTGGAGACACTGCATTTTATTAGGGCTGGGCTGCCAGCAAAGGGAGGGAGAAGGGAAAAAGGGCAGAAAGAGAGGAAGAGAGAGGAGGCTGGGCAGGCAGGCAGATGAAAGGGTGTTGCAACCTCCCTAATTCCTCCCTGCTCTGTCTGGCGGGCCTAACTGCCCAGGTGACCTCTTCCAAGGGGGTCAGCCCCACCCCTGGCCTCTCCTTCTTCCTCTCTGGGCCCCAGGGTCACCCTCTTCACCACCCTGCTGAGGGGCTTGGGCGGGGGCCGGGCAGCATGCAAGGCTGGGGCGACACAGCTGCTACCGGGGCTCCTTGACAACACCTACTACCTCGTGACAACCTTGGAGAAGAAAGGGGAAGGCTAGGGAACCCCTGGCTGCCCCGAGGGTCACAGTTCTCCAAGTTTCAGTGACAGCTCAGCTGGCATTTGCTGACCTGCTACTCTGCCAGGCACTTTGCATGTGATCCTCACGCAACAGCTTGGTGAGTGAGTACAGGGCCCATTTTTCAGATGAGAAAACTGAGGCCATAGAAGGAGAGCACGTGCTTAGCGTGCAGCCCTGGGTCTGAAGTCCAGCACAAAAAGAAAAAGGAAGGAAGGAAAAATAAGGAAGAGGCTCAGTTCCTTCCAGGTCACATACCAAAGCTATTTGACAGTGTGAGATTTGAACCCAGGTCTGTACAGGGAACAAGTGCTCTTACTGGGGGCTTTTCTGCATCAGTTTCCCAAGATGTCTGGGGCAGAGGACAGAGAGCTGAAGCACTTGAAGCTCCACCCCCTCCTCCCTGGGTTCTTAGGGGAGGAGAATTGGAGGGGAGGCCAGGGTTTCCTCCCTGGGCAGGTCTTCGAAAAGCTCCACACTGTAGTTGGGAATGTTCGAGCCAGAGTCAGCAGACCTGGATTTGAATCCTGCCTCCACCCCTCTGCTGGCTGTGTGACTTTGGGAAGTCACTTGACCTTTCTAAACTTCAGTTTCCTCATCTGCAAAGCACCTACCTAGCTAAGCTGCAGAGAGAATTACACTGCATAAGCAGGGTGAAATGCTTACCAAGTACCCAGCGCTTGGTGAGTCCTGCTACCCCATCGGTTGATCTATCATATCTAGGTACACTCAGAAAGCAGCGAGTCAGCTGGACCTGGTGTCACAGGCCTGTAATTCCACATGCCTGCATTCTGGGAGGCTGAGGCAGGACGATCCCAAATACAAGCCCAGCCTGGGCAACTTAGCAATGTAATGAAACCTTGTCTCAAAATGTAAAATAAGAAAAGGGCTGGAGATGCAGCTCAGTGTGAAGGCCCTGGAACGAATCAGCCCATATTTATTGAGCACTTGCTATCTGTCAGATGGCCAAAGCCTGGGAAAGGAAGGCACAAACCCTGTGCTAGGAGCTCCAGGGCCAGAAGAGGTAGCATCTGTATTATGCCCGGAAAGAAGAAGGGAATGCAACAGGCGAAGGTGAGGAGGGTCTAGGGAACGGTCTCCCCAGGGACCTCATCGGCAGAGTGACTCTCACCCCGGGACTCCACGTGCCAGGCCAGTGCTGAAGGGAGGACAGGAACAGACGAAGAGGCCCCTGGATGCCTTCCTGGGCACTCAGCTCGCAGAAAGGTCGTGGTCAAAGTACCCGGCATCTCAGGGGTGCCCCGCTGCAGGGGTCTCCAACCCGGTCTGGTGGTGCCCCAGGTTCTTTTCTAGGGGACCTTAGAGACCTCACCCAATTCCCATCTGAACTCGCTCCCCCCCCACATGTCACCACCACTTCCTCCAACCCGGCAGAGCACCCACCACTCTGAGGCTGGGATCCGGAGAGAGATGGGGAGCAGCTGAGCGGGGACCCCTGCACCCCAGCCTCAGCCCAGCTTCCCAGCCCCAAGGTATGGGCCCTGGTTGGCCAAGGCAGCAGGGTTGCATCAACTCAGCCCAGAGGGGATGGAGGGAAGGAGGGGGGACCTTCAGCCGGCACCCTGGCCGCTGTTGTTCGAGCTTTAATTGCCGAGTTAATCACCTTAATAAGCTGTTTACCAACCACCCAACAGCCTGAGACAGAGAAGCCAAAAAGTGCTTGGAGATGAGCTTCCTCAGCCCCAGGGAAGGGGGCAGGAAGCTGATGAGGGCTCTAGTGGGGCTCCGGGCAAGCGGGCACAGAGGGAGGCGCTTTGGGGAGCAGGCTAGGGCCAGAAGTCGGGCCGGCCCGGCCAGCCAAGCTCCTCCAGGGGCCCTGCGCCCCCTTCCCAGAAGGCCTTGTGCTCACCGGTCATTTCCTGGGGAAACCTTCCTGCAACTCCAGCTTGGGTCCCAGCCCCAGTCTTTCACCTTTGTCACCCTTGTCACCACCAAGTCTTGACTCCTTCTAGGCCTCTGTGGCCAGCTCTGCCCAGGCCTGGCTTACGTGGTGCCTTCTTTGCTGCTCGTCCCAGGTTTGTCACACAGGCATGAGCCTCGCAGCATATTTTGTTCTGCCTGGGGAGGGTTGCTGGGTTGGAAGGCAAGGGTCCCAGGGCCACCTTTTAACCAAGGTCCCTGGGGTCACCAGGAACAAGGGCAGGGACTTGGGCCTGTTCACCTGGGCTGGTGTCTCACCTGGGCTGAAGGAGCAGGGCGCTCAGGGGACGTCAGGTGCATGGATAAATACAGGACACGTTAGAGCTCTCTGGGGCCCCTCACACTGTCCCCTCTCAGCATCAGAGCCGAGGGCACAGTAACTGCCCCTGTCGAGGCTGCCAGGGTAAAAAGTGACCAGAGGAACACCCACACCCAATTTTCAGTCCTGCACAGCTGCATTTCATCCTCCAGCCGTCAGGACGAAGGCCCAGAGACACTGTGTGACTTCCCAGGGTCACACAGTGAAGGAGAGGCAGTGGGGCTCCTTGCCCACCCCAGCCACACCTGGACAGGACCCACTAACCTCTGGAGAGCTAAGCTCGGGCTCTGGATAACAAGGAGGTGGCCCCAGGGAGGTGGCTGCAGGCCCCGGAAGTCCAGCTCTGTCTTTCTGTCCACCTGGACCGTAAATGGCAGAGGCTTCCTGGGGGTGGGGGACTTGGTCTGCTGACCAGGGGAGCCCTGGGAAGCTCAGAGGCCTCAGACACACTAAGGAAGGGCCTGGGGTCCCTCTGCCAGAGGTGGAGAGTCAGAGAATGGGGGGCAGCCAGGACAAGCACTCTGGGTGGAGGCAGAGCTGGGGAGGGGGACAGAGGGGAGGTGGAGCCCCGAGGTCCAAATTCCTCTCCTGTCTCCCAGGGCAAATTGGAGCAGGATTGGAAGGGTGTGCTGAGTAAGCAGGGAGCAAGACTCCACGCCCTGAGGATTAGCCGGGCAGGGGAGGGACGGGGAGAAGCGGGGGTGGGGGGTGGGGGGTGCCCCCTCCATGCACCTGGCAAACGGCAGCAGCGCCCTTCCTCGCGCACGCAGTGTGTCCGCCACGTCATGCAATGCGTGTGGCACTGTCCCACACCCACCCCCAGGGCCAGTCAGGCCTGGCCCTGGCTCAGGAATCACTGATGGGGACAGGAGGGTGAGGTGTTCTCAGCACAGGGAGGAGGGGCCCCTGCTGAAGTCCCACAGCCAGCTGGAGGGCACAGGAGCCAGACAGGGAAGGAAGGGGCCAGAAGGAAACTGTTCCTAAGAGCAGATGGATCCTCCACCGTGGGGGCAGGGAAGGTGCCAAGTGAGGACCTACTGTGTGCTGGGCCCTATGCAAGCAGCTTTCACAGGCAGTCTCATCTAAATTCCTTACAACTCTAAGGCCACTGCCATCATCATGCTATGCCATCTCACAGGGGAGCTCACAGGCTGTGCAATCTCAGGTCTGTCACCAGCCCTCTCTGAACCTTACTTTCTCTCACCAATAGACTAGAGTCAATCATATCTCTCTTATAGGGCTGCTGGGGAAGTTAAATGAGATAACACATAAAAGATGCAGCACAAAGCTTGGCACAATGATGGCAACTCAACAAACTTTACTGTCAGCTTTCAACTAAATCAGCCCTAGGCAGTCAAGACTTCTCAATTGGCCTAGGAAATCCTAGGCACCTTAGTAAGTCCCTAGCTGGCTGTTCTTCTATTGGGAAAGTGCTTTCTTTTTTTTTTGAGACAAGGCCTCACTCTATAATTCAGGCTGGCCTTGGGCTCACTATGTAATCCAGGATGGCCTCAAATTCACAGCAATCTTCTTGCCTCAATTTCTTGAGTGCTGGGATTATAGGTGTGTACCTCCATGCCTGGCAGGAAAGTGGTTTCTTAATTCCAGTGTAGGGGCCCAGGATTTAGCTCAGTGGTTCCGCCGCCTGCCTCGAAAGCACAAGGACCCAAGTTCAATCCCTAGTACCAGGAAAAAAAACCAAAAAAACAAAACCAAAGGATGCTTAATTCCAATGTAAGTCTGCTGTGATATAATAGAAGGATGGTCACCTACAACAAAGCCATGTGCTTAGCACCCCTGAAAGGACAGTGGCAGTACTGATATTTTTCAGCTACTGATTAGCTAAAGAGCTGCTCTCCACATCTATGTACTTACAGTATCTTGTTGTTTTATGTTGCCATTGTAAGAGGAATGTTTTAGCCGGACATGGTGGCTCAAGAGTCAAGGCCAGCCTGGGCTGCATAGTGAGTTCAAGACTGCCTGAACTACACAGCGAGACCCTATCTCAAAAATAAAAAGGAACGTTTTTCCTAGTTTATTGCTATGCTAGAGAACAGTTCTCGCTGTCTTTATTTATCTTGTATTCAGCCACTTTACCCAAATTCATTTAATTCTAGAAGTTTTTTATTTCTTTTGCACCTTTCTAGTTTCTTGAGTTTTCTAGGTATTTGATCAAATAGTAGTACAAAGAAGTTGCTTTGGGGGCTGAGAATATAGATAGCACAGTGGTAGAGCACTTGCCTAGAATGTAGGAGGCCTTGGATTCAATCCCCAAGACCAAGAGAGAAAGAGGGGGAGAAGAAGGGAGGAAGGGGGGGGAGGGGGGAGGGGAGGGAGGGTTTTATGGTTACTAGAAGGGTAGTAGTTCATGAATGAGGATGTCAGGGCCTTGTCTGCCTCCCTCTTAGCTGTGAACTAGGCAGGCCCTGAATGACCCCGCCTCTTCAGGTATCTTCCCCCCGAGGTGCACAGGGACTGTCCCAGAAGAACCTCCTCATCCTCTAGCTGCCTCTGATACAGCTTCCTCCTCTCATACAAAGCAGCTTCTGTCTACTACCGCCTGTGCTGCTGGGCATCTGGGAAGACAGCCCATATCAGGGCTCCACTCACAAATGGTCCTCAGCCCAAAAAGATGTCTAATGGGAACAGAGATCTCCCACCACCAAGCAGAGAAGAACAACAGAGGGATGCTTGGATAAGATCCCTCCTGACCAGCCTGGTGTGGTGGTGAATGTCTGGAAGGCTGAGCAGGAAGATCTCAGGTTTGAAGGGAGCCTGGGCAATTTACTGAGAGTCTGCATCAAAATAAAAATGGCTGGGGTATGGCCCTTGGTAGTTGGAGATACTACTAATAATTCTGGCGAATCCTTGCTGTATTATAGTGCCTTTTGTTTTAATTAACTTTGTTCTCATAACAACTTCTTCCCCCTGTGCTGGGGATGGAACCCAGGGCCTCACACACACCAGGCAAGTGCTCTACCACTGAGCTCTGTTCCCAGCCTTCATCCTCACCATAGGCTTATGAAGCGTGTGTGATCTTCATTTTCTGGGTGAAGAAGGTGAGGTCAGGAAGCTTGCCCAAGGTCATAGAGTTGGACTTGAACTCGGGAACCTGGCACTTTATTATTTTGTGCTCTTGAGGTGGAAAGAACTGTACTCTGTAAGATTACATGGCAAGCTGGTGGCTCAGAGGGGAACTTTGGCAGCTAAGGGAAGACACTGCTGCCATGGAATTGGCACAGCCAGGTGAAGGAGGAAGCCGCCTATCTGCAGGCACAGGTGGTATGTTTCGCAACTTCCTCGAGGTGCTCTCTCCAGGTCTCCATGACCTGTGAAGACATCATTTTGATCATTATCCCCCTGCAGAGGTGCGGAAGTAGAGACCCAGAAAGGTGAAGTGGATGGCCCAAGGGCTCTGGCGGATCATCCACATTCCAGAGGCTTCCCAGGGAGGCTTCCCAGTCTCTTGGAGAGGAGACTTCTCACTTCAGATGGGGCTACCCAAGGACCCAAAGCCAGGATGCATCCCTAGGCAGAATCCAGGGTGTAGAGAGGCAGGGAGAAGGCCCTGAAGAGGTGAGGGAAAGACCTGGGGTCACAAGGTGGCTCCAACAGATCCCCCTGTGCTTGGGGAATGTGACAGGAGCCAGGCAGAGGCACGTTGTCAGTGGGCTATGCAGTCTGGCTTCCCCAGGGATCTGTTGGAGCAAAGAATTCCCGGCGGCGGCTGGCTCCAGGACTGGGAGGATGAGCCTGTGGCAGGCCCTGGCTTGCAGGGACAGAGCAAGCAGCTCCCACCAGAGTCCAGTGAGGGTAGTGGGCTGGTGCCCTGCGTGGGCCTGGGGGGCAGTGGAGGGGCAGGACCTGGGCAAGGGCCACACGCCCCACCCCTCTCTCCTCTCTCCACCCCTTGAGCTGACTCTGTTTCCCCCAGAGATGGGGGGACCAGACTCGGGAGAGGGGTGAGCAGGCCAGAATGGATCCTGGGGCCCCAGGGGGAAAAGAAAGGCCAGCTGGGCCCCTGCTCTCTGGCCACCTCCAGGTGGAAGGAGGAGGCCAAGTCCTGCCGGGTCAGGCTAATATGCAAAGCAGGACAGAGAAGGCGAGGGGGGGCTTGGGTGGAGGGTAGCCCCAGGGAGCCCGGATCTAAGTGAGGTCACCCAGATGTGTAGGCCCTGCCTCACCATTAGCTGGTATGGTATCTACCACCTGGAAGCGGGGCCAGCATGGAATTGGCTTGGGGTGGCAAAGGATCTGACCCACAGTTCAACCACAGTGAATGGGGTGGTTTGGATGGAGCTAGAGGGACACGGCCCACATGGTTCCCCCGGGAGTAGCACCCACCCTGGAAATGAAATCATCTGTCTTTTTTCAGGCCAGGGGTTGGAAGTCCTGGCACTAGGAGGTGCTGAATCAGAGAACTTGATGTTTCCAGGAAGCTTGGAGCCGACTCCTTTGCGCCCACTGGGCTGGCCAGACGCCTGCCACCCCAGGGATGCCAGTGGGGCCCGGTGCCTTAGCACCATCACAAGATGGGGTCCCGAAGAGCTTCAGGATTCCTCCAATCTGATGGAGGAGGCAGAGCCCTCTATCTGACGGGAAAAACAGGCTCTGCCTTCCCAGGCCCCAGACTGGAGTAGAAAGTGGTGATAGACACATGCTTGTGCCCCCTCCCCCCTAGGCACTGCGCAGGATTTAAAAAGAGAAATTATCCGACTCTCAGAGAGGGTATGTAACTTGCCCAAAGTCACACAGCATGTAGTAGCAGATTCAGGTCAGAGTCCCAAAGAGCAATGCTTTCCCTGCCACCCTGCAGTCCCAGGCCCCTCCCTGCTCCCTGGGGCTGGAGTCAGTGTCAGGCCAGGAGAGCAGAGGGATCATGGGGAGCTCAAAGCTCCCCCCTTAACTAAGTTTGGGTTCCTGCTACAGAGCTGGACTCCACAGCCATGTGTGGGGGCCATGGGTTGTGCCAGGAAGTGCTGAGGACAGGAGCTCTTCTTGCTAGAGCTCAGAAAAAACAGCAGACAGGGCTTCGGGAAACAAAGAAAATAAAGTCATAATAAAATTACAGAGTTTCTGTGGCCATCCAGGCTTCCTCCAAAGGGAGCTGTTCCCAGAAAACAGGGGGTGGGGGGATCAGCGCCCCAGGAAGCCAGTCTGAGATTTCCACACACATTTCTCTCTGCTTCTGCCCACATGAAGTCCCGGGGAGTCTCTATTGCTCCCTTTCCACGAGCCTGGAAGCTGTTTCCCTTTGTGTGCCCCATACAACCCCAGGGATGCTTCAAGCACCCATCTGTCTCTCCATGTAGTTCCACCCAGCCCATGAATCCTGTGTGCCCCCTGCCTACGTGTGCATACTCAGTCCCTGTGCCTGGGTTGGTCTCAGCTTGCCTGGCTACGATTCATCTGAGGTCTTCATTTTTGTTTTTTGTGCTACTGGGGATTGAACCCAGGAACTAACTGAGCTGCATCCTTCCCTCTCTCCACATTCCCTTTTTTGAAAATTTATTTTGAGACAGGTTCTTGCTAAGTGCTCTGGGCTGGGCTCAGACTTGCAATCCTCCTGCCTCAGCCTCCACAGAGTGCTGTGATTACAGGTGTGCAACACCACGCCTGACTGGGCTTTTGTATTTTGAGGCATGGTTTCACCCAGAGTTGGCTGAGGAACGGGGAGCCTGAGAGAGGCCACGTCTCCCTTACTGAGCTTGTCCACCTCGAAGGGACAGCAGTCCCCAAGGACTCCCTGAGGGATTCTCTCCCTGGCACCCAACAGCCCTACAGGTCAGAGAAGGGGTAAAATTGGGTAGAGTGGAGAGAAGCTGGCGTCAAAGGAACCCGCTCCTTGGAAGGAAAGAAGCTAGGAGAGAAATGAACAAGAGGGGAAGACATGGAAGAGATATTTTGGGTCCACTGACTTTTTCTTTTTTAAATGTCTTTTTTTTTGATACCAGGGATCGAACTCGGGGCCTTGTGTTCAAGAGGCAGGTGGTGGAACCACTGAGCTAAATCCCCGGCGACTTTTTCTTTTGCACCATAATTGTTTAAACATTACCGTCTGAGATAGGAGCTCCCAGGTAAAGGGGGACCAAGCTCCTTTGTGGCCAGGATTGGTTGATAGGGTCTTAGGTTTTTGTTTTGTTTTGGGTTTTTCTGTGTGTTTTTGAGACAGGATCTCGATATGTAGTTCAAGTTGGTCTTGAACTCATGAAGCCCAGGCTGGCATGGAACTCCCACCTCAGCCTCCCAAGTGCCGGGATGACAGCACCACACCTGGCAGTGAGGGTCTTTGAGGAGGCCTAAGGCCCACCCTCCCTGCTTGGGTCCCATCACATCCCTGACTGTCCCCTCCCAAGCCAGAGGAAGCCTGCAAGGTGAAGAGCGACCCCAGGCAAGTTGGGGATGGGGACACCTGTCGGATGCTTTGGGAAAGGAAGAGGACAGAGAACTGAGAGGTTCGCCACCACTGTGATGGGAGGAATTGAACTGGACCCCAGGCAGAACCAGAAATCCGAACTGGGGTTTGGGGTGGGGGAACAGAATGGGAGTGGCACCAGCCCTGGGAGGCAGGAAGTCACCGCCCGGCTTCTCTGGCTGCTCCCCTCTCCCCTCATCCCTTGTAAGTGCTGGGGACGTCCTTGATCTCCAGCCCCCCCCCCCCACCTCCCGTCTACACAGGCCTCGGCTACCCGGATAACATTCCATTGACTCTGGATTCGATCCCAGAGGCAAGTCCGGGCATTCAAACTCAAACGAGGCCGGGAGCTGAGTAATCGGCGGCTCTGGCCACGCAGACATTTTGTCGGGAGCGAGCACCTCCCCGCCCCCACCCGCACCACCGAGCTGGGGGTGGAGGAGGGGCAGCCTGTCACGCGGGCTTCCCACCCCCTCCCTCGTCCCACCTGCAAGTAATTTGGCCAATGGAAGGGCAGCTATGATTGCAGTGTGGAATCCTTCTAGATCTGGGTGCATTTGGTGAGGCGCCCCCTCCCCCAGGACCCCATGTAACCTTTTCCTCTTCACAGAAGCAAATTACTTATAATTATCTCACATCGAAAGGCTTCAGGAGCCACTTCCAAAATTACTTTAATTGAATTAATTGAATCTCATTTCGTTGGGGGAAAGAATGGGGGGCCTGCCTTAAAATAGTATATGGGGAGAGGGGAGGCGGTGACCCACAGGGGGGAAGCCCTCACCCCCGTCCCACATAGGTGACAGCAGCTCCTCGCGTCCTGGGCACTCAGACACACACATCCTCTGCCAGTGTCAGCAGACAGCAGATGCGCAGGCCCTTCTGCATTTGGACCCTACCTGGCCCTTGCTCTCAAGTAGTGGTGGCTGGTGACAGGGACGCATGGAGCCCCACCCGCCTCCCCACCCTGGAGGGAGGGAGGTCTGCCAGAGGCCAGAGGTGAACGGATGGCAGGGTGCACTCCCCTCCCCTCCCCGATAATCATAGCAGCAGCTATAAATGCCATTTATTAAGTGCTTGCTGTGTTCCAGGCACCGTGTCAAGCCTGTTACAAACACTATCTCGTTTCACCATCACAACCACAGCAGGAAGCAAGGCCTATTAGAATTCCCATCCCAGCGGGGAGGCAGGGCTCAGAGAGGAGTGAAGAAACTTGCCACAAGCCACCCAGCTCCATCCTGGCAGAGCTGGGACTCTTTGGAGACCAAAGTCCCCACTCAGTCTTGTCCCCACCACTGCCCCGCCCCCTTTTTTTCCTGGTGTTTTGAGACACAGGATCCCACTGTGTAATTTAGGCTGGCCCTGAACTCACTGTATACCCCAAATTGGCCTTCAACTCTAGATGATCCTCCCGCCTCAGCCTCCCGAGTGCTGGGATTACAGAGGTGCACCGCCATGCCTGGTTCCTTCCTTTATTGATCCAGAGTCCCCAGTGAAGCTTCCTCCTTGGCAGGACTGCCCTTCTGTAGTCCTGATGGCTTGAGGGAAGGGAATGGGGTGCCTCTTTCCTCAGGGAGGTTTAGGGTACATTGCCACCCAGGAGCCTAGAGGAATGTGGAAAAGAGATTCACATTTCCCCTGGAAGCTCGGGGGCACAGGGAGAGGAAGGGGCGCTGTCAGCTCAGCGGGCCATGGCTGGGAGAGCAATTACACTCCTTCTGCTACTTAACTTTACAACCGGGCTGTTGTTTTAACACTGCCACTGGAGTTGGGCTGTCCAATTAATCTGCCTTTGGAGGCTTTCCGAGATGGGTGGTAGATCTTATCTGGGCTCTGGGGAAAGAGGAGTGTGCAACCTGCAGTGGAGGGAACAGCTGCCCCAGGGCCTGTGGCCTCAGAGAAGGCCCAGGGCAGGCATCTGGGGCCAGGCCACCCATGAGCAGTACTGCCCCATGTCTGAGGAACAGAAAAGGGCACTGGAGGGGAACAGCGGCAGGTGCATCTCCTGGGGCTCTCCAGCACCTTGCTGCTCCTGGGCCTTGGCTTTGGCCCACCCCGTGTCATCTGCCACCCCGGCACTCCTCCATGTGTGTTCTGGGGAGTGAGGGAGGTCACTGACCCAGCAGGAAGGACTGCTTGTGAGCGCCCCAAGGGCGTCTATTGAAGTGACACCCTCTTTACCCAACTTTTGGAGAATTGACCCCAGGTTGGCTTCTCACTGGTGCTGGGTTTGCTGGGCACTCCTGAGAGGGCTTTTCAGTCTGGGGCACCCTGGCCCTTCCTTTGCAGTGCCTGGGAACAGGTTTAGGCAGTAAGAGGGAAGCTGGATTTGGGAGCCTTTTTGCCTGGAACTGGAGGCCCCTCCCCAGCCCCCAAGGCCATACCTGGCTGGATTCCTGAATGACTCGCCCGCCCTTGTCCTCACCTGTCCTGATCACCGTGCTGCATGTGCCAAGGGGTACAGTGGTCAGGAGTCACCGCTGGGCCCTGGCGCTCCCCAGCCTTTGCACTGGGCCCTGACCCCTGACAAGGCTGGACCGCAGCACCTGGGTAGTATCCACACTGCCTTCTGTCCTGCCCTTCATCTGGCATCTGTCACACTGCCTTGGGTCATTCGTCAGATCCCTGAAGGGTCTGCCTTGGTCACCATCGTATCTAAGATGTGTGTTGGATAGAGGAGAATTCAGCTTCTGGTATTTTCCTTTTCCCCCTCCTTCCCAAGGTGGGCTGAGGCCATTCCATCCCAGCACACATTTCTCCAGGGGACACTGGGCTGGCTCAAGGGCATGTCCTTTCTCCAGGTGAGCAGGCCTCCACCTGGGGTTACAGGTGCAGAATGGGGACTGTGAGGCACCTGGCTCTCTCCACAACTGGGCCAGGAGAGGATCTGCAGGGAAGACCACTCAGGAATCAGTCCTTCCCAGCATGAATGTCTTCTGGTTTCACCACTGGAGCATAGGAGGCCTGGACGTTATCAGAACACTGCAGAGCAGGAGCAACAGAGCTAGCTAGGGACACAGAATCCAGTGCCTCTGGCTTTAGCTCAGTGGAGGACAAGTTAGATGGGAGAGAAGGTATGAGTGACTTGCCTCAACCCTGGTGACATCAGGAGACAAACACATTTTGCAGCTGTAGCATTTGAGTGTTTTTGTTTTATTTTTGTCTTGGTGCTGGGATTGAACCTGGGACCTCATGCCTTCTAAGTGTGTGCTCCACCTCTGAGCCACACCCTTGTTCCTGAAGTCACATCTGAACACCAGGAAAAATCACAACTGGGCAGGTATGACCTGCTGGTGGCCAACTCTGAAGACTAGATGTCCACTTCTGCTTTTGCTCACAAATGGAGTGAGTAGCAGGGTGTGGTGGCGCACACCTGTAATCCCAGCCCTTGGGAAGCAGAGGCAGGAGGATCACCACGAGTTCGAGGCTAGCCTAGGGTACCCAGTATGCTCAAGGCCAGTCTGAACTACACAGTGAGACCCTGTCAGGAAAACAAACAAACAACAAAATGAGATGAGCAGGGTCCAAGGCTCACATAGAAAAAAAATACAAAGTGTTTCTGACTCCAGACTTCGGTGGAACTGCAGTCCTGTGAAGGGGAGGTGTATCCCAGGGCAGTTCAGACTCCAGCCCAGGGCACTCGCCAGAGCTTTTGTCCTGCAGGAGTGGGAGGGGCTGATAACGAAGGCTGAGTCCTTGATTTAGCTGTTTGAGTTAGCCCGACATCACTGCACCCCTTTTTCTCTTCTAGCTCCTCCTCCTGGGGAAACCTACATGGGCCTGGCTTCTTTCTGTCCAGCAGAGGTGCAGGTGCTCTGGATCCTGGGCTTGGCAGGAGGGCAGGGGCGCCCTGCCCCAGACTCACATCATCGGAGGCACAGCCAGCACATCTGGAGAGTGATGCTGACACCAGGCTCCAAAGCCATTACCATAGCCACCGGTGGGCAGGGTGCCTGCCTTGGGCAGATCCCAGAGGGATGGAAGGGGTGGGGAGCAAGGAGGAAGGGAGGGGGGTCTCCTGGGGAAGTCCCCTTCCTGCCCCCCAGAGTTCTGTTTCAGGAGCTTCTTGTACTTGGAGCGCTTGTTCTGAAACCAGATCTTTACCTTTGGGGAGAAGAGGGGACAGAATGAAAGATCAGGAGAATGCATGGAAGAGAAAGGGACCCAGCCCTAGGCAGCAGGTTCCAGGAGGGGGGCAGAGGTTTGGGAACACTTGCTGTGGTTCTCCATAGCCCAGGAGCTCCCCCTCCCCAGCTAGTATGCACTTCCGGTTGTTGTCTGGGGTGCCTTCCTCTACTTGAACCTCCCACACAACCCACTTCTAGTACATTCCGCCAATCCTCGCTGAGGCCCAGCTATGAACACCTCCTGAGAGAAGTTGGCGACATGGCCAGGGGACTGGTGGCCACTCACACCTTGGGGAGAGTTCCCAGAGGCAGGCATGGGAAGGACGGGCCTGGCCCCACCTGGGTCTGGGTGAGGCCAAGCTGTGCTGCCAGCTGGGCCCTCTCAGGCAATGCCAGGTATTGCGTGTGCTGGAAACACTGGTTCAGCCGCTGCAGCTGCAGGCTTGAGTAGATGGTCCTGGGCTTTCGAAGCTTCTTGGTGGGGATCTGGGGGTGTCTCTCCAAAGGCTCTGGGGACAGCATAAGGAGGTGTGTGTAGGGTAGGACAGGGGTGCCCATAGCCTCATCTTCACCTGGTCTGTGTCCCAGGGAAGAATGAGCAAGCAGTAAGTGCAGCCTGGCCCCTGCCTTTCTCTGGCTTTTCAACCTCCACCTTCAGGCTGCACCCAGTGATACAAGGCCGTTTGTTCCTTTCCCCAGGGAGCTCCCATTTTGGGGCTCTGAATGCAGAAAGTGCCAAGGGTCAAGAGCGAGGGTGCCCAGGATCTGCTCCAGTGTAGTGGCTTGGGGTTGGTGGGGAAAAGCTCTGGGCATTCGCAGTGCAGGGACCTGGAAAGCAATGTTCACAGGCCAGAGTGTGCGAAAGGCCTCAGAGGGTGAGAACTGACCCCGGAATTTTCTCCCCTGTCCTCCCCACCAGGTGCAGAGGGGATATTTGTTGCGGCCCCAAAAGCCAGATCAGTGTGGGGCTGTCCTGTCCTACACTTGCCCACCCGGCACAGTGGGTTCCCGCGTTAGGCAGGGTTATTGGGACTGGAAGAGCAGATGTGGTCCCCTCCTTCCCTCCTTCAGGCCTCGCTCTCCAGGACTCCCCGGAACGGGCGCTGGGACCTAGAATAGGCATCGAAGGTGGAGGCCAAGGGGCCCCAACCCGAGCCATTCTATTTGGCCCCTGCGCGAGTCCCAAGCGGCCGGATTACCCGCGGGCGTGGGTCAGCCTGCAGACCCCAGACGACAAGAGAACGGCCAGAGCCCAGGCGCGCCTCCTGCCCATCTCTCTAGTCGGGCTCACTCCACACTCAAGTCAGGGTCCGGCCCTGGGCCAGCCACAGTCGCCCGTCGCCTTCGCCTCCCCCGCATCCCTCACTCGGGGCCTCGGGCGCTGCGGGTTTCTCAGATCCTCCCCCCCACCTCGACCCTTGCCGATTCCCAGAAAAGCCCTTGGGTTTCCGATCCCGCCCGCGCCTGTCCGGCCTCCCCAGCTCCGACTCCACTGCGAGCAGCCTCGGGCCGGCAGCCGAGCGCCCGCCCGCGCCTCTGGCTGCGCAGAGCGCGCAATTCCAGCAGTGACGCCCAGAGCCGCGGGCTGAGCACTCCGAGCCTTTGCGCCTCAATCTCAGAGCGGAACCCCCCCAAGTTCCTCCCGGGACAGCTGCCTTTCTGCACACCAGTTACAGCAAGTCACAACTGGATCAGCTCTGGTCTCGATAACCTAACCTCAGGGCCTCCCTCCAGGCGCCGCCGCACCCACCGGCTCCAAGGGGTTTTGGCCAAACTCGTCCCTCGGGCGGAGGTGAACCCCAATCCCTCTCACACCCCAATCGTTCACTCTAGAGTGGGCTGAGCGCCCCAGTTCCAATATAGAGATGTTACGGTCTATCGTGCGGACGTGTGCGTGGCTTTTCGTTGGATCCGGGTAAACTAAAGAAATGGAATCCCCACGAGGGACCCCTTAGACAACCAGAGGGAGGGCACGGAGGGGTGAAGACTGGCCAGAGGAACCCATCCCATCGCCAACAGTTCTCGGAGGGAAGGTCAGGTTCTTCCCACCCCGCACCTCAAACGTGCCCCCAAACGCACGCGCCTGCGTGAATGTGCGCGCTGACACCCAATTAGCACTTACTTATAAGAGTCCAAGGGATTCATTTATAGGAAACCCCCCAACTGCCCCTGCTCCAAACAGAACCAGAAGTCTGGGAGAGGCAGCTCCAGTTTTGCCACGGGCAATTAACGTTGGGGGTGGGGGTGGAGGAAATTCCCTAAAATCTTCTTTCCTGTCCCCACTCCGAGAAAGTGGATCTGCAAGGGCCGAGAGCCTGGAAAACAGGAACACCTTTCCTTCGTGCCTCAGTTTGCCCATTGGTAAACCAAGGAGGTTGAGCTCCCAACATTTGGTTCCTGAGTTGATTTGTCAGAGACAGGGACTGCAGCGGAGGCACTTGGTGGGTGTGGCCCTGGGAGGAGGCTGCACCGAAAACTATGGTGGGGGCACTGAAGTGGGGGGAGGGGTGCAGAGGGCCTTCCTCAAAGCCGGACCCATGCAGCCGAGTGTAGGGTAGGGCACTGGTCCTGCGCTGGTGAGGCCCAGAGCCAGGAAGGCCAGCCACCTCCTCGGCTCCATTGAGGCCTTGCAGGGAGCATGTTCTCAGGAGCTCTAAATTCTCCAAGCAAAAGCAACTGAGGCCCAACCTACCCCCAATCAAGGGTAGAGTTGGTGGGCGTGGCCCGTTCCTTTGATGGAAGGCTCAGGTGGCCAGGGAAAGATTAGAGACTGCCGGACCAGCCTGCGGCTCTGTTCTTTGAACAATGGGTGGTGGGTCCTACTCCCAGACTGGGCCTGGCCAACTTCCTGTCAAAGTCAGGCACCTTCAGGGGAAGGGGGTGGGGCCCGGGAAGAAGATGAAAGAGCCCCGCCTCCACGTCTACAGCCCTTCAGCAGGGACCTGATTTCTATTTAGCAGGGTTTGGCCTGAGCACTGCTTTTCCAGACCAGATGAATTCGCAGAGGGGGGACAAAGGGAAGGGGGAGCGTGCAGGATGGGGAGAACCCGGAGGAAGGGCAGGGCCCCCACCCCCACATCTGGATTGGTGCCGTTTTCCGTTATACGTCGGTACACACAACTTTCCGCTCCTCCGAGAGGGTGGGGTAGGGAGCCCTCCAGCCCGGCTTCACACAACTGCAAATCGAAACCAGGTCGGGTTTGAAAGGAGACCCTAGAGCAACTGCCCCCCCACCGCGCCTCCGCCCCCAGCTCATCCCATTGCTTTGCTCTTTCCTTATCCCAGATCCCGCGGTATCCGAGTCCGATTTGAACCCCGCTAGCTCCGTGCAAACAGACGAAGGCGAGGCTTAGGGGCGCACAGGAGTCGGACCCCAGAGGTGGGAAGAGCCGCCGCCGCAGCCGGACTTACCTGCCTCCGGTTCCTGTGGGAGCTCAGCGGGGCCGCGAAGGGGCTGTGAAGGCGCCGCAGGTTGCTGGCAGGACAGGTAGGAGTCTTCTAGGGTCGCCGGCCTGGTGTAGGAGTAGGACAGGAGGTGGCCAAACGGCCCAGAGTAGGACAGATCGGGGGAGGCTGCGGTTGCGGGGGACACGCCAAGCGGGTAGGCAGCCACCACCGACGGGACGGGGACGAGGTCCTGGAAGACAGCTTTGCAGGCGTCCCGGCCAGGGAGGGGGCAGGGCAGGGAGGTCATGGCGGCTGGTGCCCAGGGCCTAAGCCACAGCCGGATACGGCGTCAGCTCCCTGCACCAACCCTTTCCCGAGCCCTGTGCGGGAGCCCCCAGCCCCCAGCCCCCAGCCCCCAGCCAGCCACCCATACACTTAAGATCCCAGAGAAAGTGTCTCTCAGCGCCTCTTCCAGCTGAGACCTCGCATCCGGAAAAGGGGTTGGGGGGAACTCCCATGGTTTTCCCCTCCCCCCTTCATGTCCATGGGGGCCCCCCTACCCTCGTCCGGGTTCGGATCCCAGGACCCGAAGGCCCCCCTCCCGTTTAGACGCCCCGGATTGGCTGCCACATGCGGTGACCTCACCGAGGCCTGCAGCTGGGACCCGCCCCCCGGGGTAGCGCGTGCGGGGAAAGGGGAGGGGTGCGCTGCACGAGCTCCGGGCGCGTCTGTCTCCGGGTCCGCTCCACGAACGGTGCCGAAGTTGCAGGGTGATTGGTGCCGTCAGGGGACCTCGGTGGAAATGGCACATGTGCTGGACAGTTGGTGGGTCTGGGTCGCCCATGGGCGAAGGGAGCAGCGCAGCGGGCCGAGGAGGCGGAGACGCAGGGGATTGCGTTCTTGCTGCCCGCGGTCGGGGTTCGAGCTGGTTCTGGTTCTGCTGCCTCGGACCTGCAGAGGAGCCGGGAGCCGCCCGCCTGCGCCCGCAGCTTATTCAGCGCGTCGGAATGCGTAGCTGCCCGGCGCTGGCAGTTTGTTGGTAAACAGACGCCAGGCGGGGAAGGTGCTGCCGGGCCTCGCACGCGCGAGCCGCGCACGCCCCCGCGGAGCGCCCTCGGCCTGGCACGCCGCGACAGCCGCAACTGCGTCTCACCGCCCCCGGTGCCGGCTTCCGCTTCCGGCAGGGGCCCCCGTGTGGTTGCGACACCGCGGCGGCTGCAGGAGGCATCTGCCATCTGAGCTTTAGCCTGTATTGCGCCTCGCCTTTCCTGGCGCCGCGTGCGGCTGAAGCCTGGCATGAGCCCAGACGAGATCTAGGAGTGGGGTTGAGCCCAGTGTGATGGCTCCTTGGAAGGCGCAGGAAACACTGCAGGCGGGTCCCCCTGTATGCATTTCCCAGGGCTGTTTGCAGGACTGGCCTCTAAGTATTCGCACCCAAGGATTGGAGGGACACATGTCCACAGATCTAAGCATCTGTTGGCATATGTGCCCAACTGGACGGGGAATCCATTCAAATACAACGTGTTTATTCGCATAGACCAATATACAGGTGTCTAAACAGATGTGCACACTGGCGTCCCTCCGTGAAAAGAGAGCTCCCCGCAAACACATAGATCTGCAAACACGGAGTTTATTTAGGCTGTGATGTACACACTCTACCTACCCAAGGTGAATAGTAAATCCCTGCGTAAAATTCAGGAACTTATCTCTTCCAGAGACCTACGAGTATACAAGTCAAATTTCTTGTATGAATATTCACAATCACAGAAAATCCAAGCATAGCATTTGTGTACGTGTACCTACCCTGTGAGAGATACCTGTCCACACATACATGAGCTGCTTCAAATTAGGAAAGAGAGTGTCAGCCCCAAGCCCAGAAATCTGAACAGATTCCCTAGCACCCCGCACATCTCCCACTGTGTACAAATTGGTGGGCATCTTCATGTTTGCACACACAAGCACACACACATGCTCTTGTGATCAAGGCTCAGAGTGAAGGCAGCAGCGTCAGAGGATGGGAGAGGACAACTGTCAGAGAAAGAAGGTGGCCATGGCCATCCTCCTTGAAGGGACAGAAAATCAAGGGGTGTGAGGGATGGTTGAAGTCCACACTTGGATGTCCTGCAGGGCGGAGAGCAATCTACTTCAAACTA
Source organism: Heterocephalus glaber (assembly GCF_000247695.1). The sequence goes on along the minus strand of NW_004624795.1, from coordinate 5,993,945 downwards.
CACCCCCTCACCACTGACAGAAGTGAGTTTTCCCAGGAAAAACACTTCCCTGTCGCCTGCTTGGAGCTCTCTGCCCTGAAGCCTCAGAGCTCTGAGGCAGGGACTCTTCCTTCCCCGGGAGGCTGGAGAACCCACTCCCCTGTCATCCAACAGGGTGTGAGATTTTGCTCAGTGGAGAAATGCTATTGCCCTGGGGGCACAGTGGCACTCACCTGTAATCCCAGCACTTTGGGAAGCTGAGGCCAGAGGATTGAAAGCTCAGTTACCACCTGGGCAATTTGGCAAGACTGTGTCTCAAAATAAAAAATTAAAAATGCAGAGGATGTAGCTCAGCCCTTGGTGGAATATCCCTGGGTCTGGTCCCCCCAAAATTCATTGTCATGTGGGGCCACCTTTTCCTCTTTTTTTACCCAGCCCTGCCACCACCTCCTTACAGCTGGAGCTGTTGACCTCTGAGAATCGCTCCTTTCCAACATTCCTAGCACCATCAGCCCCCTCTGGAGGGGTTGGGATGGGGAGTCCCCGGCATGGCATCTCTGGGTACATGGAAGATGCTCTATGAGGTGTGGTTGGCAGTCGGGAGGTTTCACAAAGGAGATGCTTTGGGGCTGGGATTAAAAGGATGATAGGGGTACTTCCTCCCAGGCCATATTCCCAGAACCCTGAGTCCTGTGTCCAACCTAGCAAGGGCAAGGGTGGGTTGTCTGGCAGGCCCCACAGCAGCTGGCTCCAGGCATCCTCCAAAGCTGGCCATCCATAGTGCACTCCTCTCCTAAGCTCTTCTGTGCATATGGGGTTTCTCTGAATCCTGCAGGACCCTCACCCTATGCATCAGCAGGAAGCACCCTACCGAACAAACACTCAACATCCAAGCTCTGTGCCTTTTTGCAGAAACCCTGCCAAGTAGGTTCTATTATTACCCCTTCTGCAAAGGAGGAAACTTCTCCCCTCATCACACCTCCCTCCTCCCATACTCCAAAGAGTATGGGGCTGGGGCACCTTGTGGGGAAACCTTGGGTGTCTGCCTAGATGCAGACTCCCCAGGGCAGGCGGAAGTGATGGGGAGGAGGGCTAAGAAGGGCCATAATTGAGTATTTGATCAGAATGGCCGAAGGGCTGGCCTCAGAGGCCAGAGGCCTGGGTTGCTCTCCCACCTCAGGCTCCAAAGTGGCTGGCTGTGAAATTCTGGGTCAGCCCTTTCCTGTCTCTGAGGCTACCAGAAGGAATAAAAGTGAGGAGCTGGCCCAAGATTCCAGGCCTTTGTTATTTGCTAAACGGTGACCTGCAAAACCCCAGACCCCAAAACATAAAACTGACAAGGGGGAGGTGGTGGAAGAAGGGGGGGGGGAAGGAAGGAAGGAAGGAGGGAGGAAATGAGGAAGGGAAGAGGACAAAACAAATGGAACTGACTCTTCTATCACCACCAGTGCTGCAGTCCCTGAGGCTTGCTAGAGCCCAAAGTGACATCCTAAGGTTTTCCCCGCATGGATCTTCCGCCTTAATGGAGGGGGTCATGCTGGAGAACCCAGCATCCAGGCCACACCCTGAGTCAGAGGAGGGGGTCCTGAGTTTTCGGGGGAGGAATGACATCACTGCCTCAGGGCGTTGTTGGCCTGTGCTATCCCCTCACACACACACACCCCTACTCCGGGATTGAACCCAGGGGCTTCACGCTGAGCTATTTCCTCCACCAGCTGTTTTAAAAATTTTTTATTTTGAGACAGGATCTTGCTAAATTGCCCAGGCTGGGCTCAAACTCGAAATCCTCCTCCCTCCCAGAATGCTGGGATTACAGGCATCCACCACCATGCCAGGCTCCAGCTCTTTGCTGGTAGACCACAAACGCTGGCCCACTGGACTGGGTGAAACTCTCTGGGGCAGTATTAACCCTGCCCATTCCTCCCATTCCTTCGAGCCCTGACCCTCAGTACCAGGAGTTCCACCAGAGCCCGCACCGTCCTGGCTGCTCGAGGCTGGCATCCCGAGCACGAGGGGATGTACAGGAGCCTCAGTGTAGTTGCTGGGCTCTGCCCATCACACCGGAGCAAAGGGATGCTTGTGAGCCTGGATTCGGGCGCTGGGCGTAACTCCGCGGTGTGTGTGTGGGGGGGGGGGCTGTAACCCCGCCCGGATCTGCTCAGGGAAAAGGAGATGCGACGGCTACCCCAGGTCTCGGAGCTTGGAGGACCTCAGCTGTGACTCGCCTGACGCTTCGTCTCCATCCCACTCACCATCCCGAAATGAAATTTTGGTTTTGTTTTATATGTTCTCAGTGAGTTTTACATTTAAATGGGACTTTTCTTGGTACTTCGGTTGGAGGAGAGTGAATAATTCCGTTGTGCAAGAAGGGCAGTATGAAAAGAATCGAATCCTGGCCCGGAGGCCTGGGGAAGCGCAGCTGGCAGAGGCCTGTGCACCTCCTCGATTTGACTTTTCTTCATACGGCACCCTTGGGTCCCTTCCTTTTTTTGATTGAGCATTGAATGAGCGCCGGCCCAAGCGGGGGTGCTGGCTGGTCGCTGAGGCCGATGCCAGCCCCGCTTCGCCGTGGCTCACCTCCAAGGACCCCTCTCGGGAGTTCCCGCCCGTTTTCCAAATCGCCCCGCAGAAGCTGTCGGAGGAGGGGGAGGGGAGAGCCCTTGCGACAGCGCCACTCGGCCCCGCAGCGCGCGCCTGGGGTTCCCTGCGAGGTCTCCGTCACGCTCCACGCTCACGCTCTCCGCGCGTCTCCGCTGCAGGAAATTTTTGTATTCGGGATTGACCGGTACGTTTTAAGAGCACACGGATATGAAATCACCAGACACGTTAAAAGCAAAAGCACGAACAATTCTTTAACCAGGACATCCCGACCCCTAAAAGAAAACGGTTAACCCAAAGCAGGACGGTTTGAAGCTGTGCTGGCGGCGCCTCTGTGGTGAGGGAGCCATGCGGCTGAACCTCGCGGGCTCAGGAGCGGGTCTGGCCCGGAGTCGGGGCGCGCAGGCCGCCGGGCGTCCCAGCCAGTGTCCCACTGGTGGACCGGAGAGAGGGGACAGACCCAGGACCGCGCGCCTGGCGCCCGCGATCGCCGCGAGCTAGTGGGGGCCCCAGGCCGACCCGGCTACAACGAATTCGCCCTTCCCGGAACGAAGGCTTCTGGGCCGGTATCTCCAGACCTTCTCAGACCCGGACACGAAAATCAGGGCGCTTTGCCGACGTCTTCACGGCTGGGTCTGGGGTGAAAGCTAAAGGTGGACACGGTGGGATTTGGAAGGTGCGTCTAAACCTGCAAAAACCAAGCGAATGCCGGGCGTGGTAACGCATGCCTGTAATCCCAGCACTTGGGAGGCTGAGGCAGGAGGATCGCCTTGAGTTCAAGGCCAACCTGGGCTACACATCCAGACCCTATGTAATAAAAAAAAAAAAAAAGGAAAAAAAGAAAACCAAAACAAACAAAAATCCAAGCGAGCGTGTGCACGGGCGTCTGCAAAATCCCACACAACACACGCACGTGGTAGACACGCAGAAATGGACCCCCACAGTATCCCCAGTACATGCTCCGCTGGCAACCGTACAACACCCGCACCGTGCACACGGCCACCTCGTACGCACAGCACACGCCCACCCCGCGGATCTTCGGACTTGGCGGAGGGTCTGTGTGGATGGGGTGATCGCTTTCACTCTCATTCCCGAGAACTAAGACCCTTTGGAGGTCTGGACTGAAGGGTTCGCGCGGGAACTCTAATTTGGGCTGCGGAGTCGGGGAGCACGGGACAGCCTTTCCTCTGCGGCGCTGGACCGAGGAGGACGGCACCCGAGGCGCGCCCGCTTCTTTCCCTCAAAGTGAGAAAAAGAATCTCAATTTTACAAAAAACTCCCAACGCAGCCTTTCCCTCCGAGCGCCCCCGCGCGGGGCTCCGGGTGTGCTGGGAGGTGGGCGACGCAGGGTGAGAGGGCAGCTCAGCGCTCCCTCCCCCGCCCTCCCTGCTTCCCCTTTTCCCAACCCCTCCCCCCAGCCTGCTCAACCGGGGGTGGGGGCGGCTGGCCGAGGGGAGGGGCCCGGCCCCCTAGGGCGCCTCCTGCATCTCTTTCAGCCCGCACCCGCCCCAGTCGTCCATCACCTTCATGGATTCCTGTTGGAAAAAGATCACAATGGAAGTTCACCAACTGCTGCCTGGGGAGGTGGGGAGCTGGGGAGGTGGGGATGGGGGTGCAGATAAGTGACAGGACCCGGGGGTGAGGGCTGCTTGAGGGACCGCGGCCTCCTAGGGGAGCAGAGAGTGCCTGTGCCCATTCCCTGCAGGCCAGTCCGCACGGCCTGGCCTGGAGCGCTCTGCAGTGGGGTAGAGGAGGGGGAGAAGTCCCCTGCACCCCAAGGGCTGAGTGGCACGTGCTCCAGAAGCAGAACTAGCTGAGAGGGGAGCTGAGCCTACACTCCGACCACCAGTCAGCCCAGGGGATCACTGCTGCCTCTGGCTTTGTGCTTTGCAGGTCAAAGGTTGGAGGGCCTCATCCAGGTCCTCTGGGTGCCTAGAGCAGAGGAGGACCCAGAAGAAGCCGTAGTTTCTGGAGACACGTCTAAATTCTAAGGAACCTTCGGGAGCTTGGCCCAGGACCCCAGAGGGGAGTGGGAGTGATCTGAGGCCTTGTGCCTTGGGTAACAGTAACAATAAAAGCGAATGCTTAAGCTTAAGCATGGTCCAGTGTTCCCGGCACTGTGCTACGCCCTTACTTTCATGCATCCTTTTATTTAATCATCACAAGACTTTGTATGGTAGATATCAATATTGTCGCTATTTTATGAGTGAGGAAAATGAAGCACAGAAAGCAAATAACTCACCTCAAAAGCTGGCTAGCTGGCCTTCCTAACCTCCCTGGATGGAGCTGTCTTACTGCAAGGGGCATTCAACAAGGGCAGGGAAAGGGCTGGGGGGCAGAGGGACCCCAGGAAAGCCAGGAAGAGAAGAAATGCTGTTGAGGTTTCTTCTGACTGGTATTAATGCAGGCCTGTGTGTCATATTTTACATGCACTGCCTCATTGAAATCCTCACACAAGTGCGGAAAGGGAGTTCTGTTCTCATCCCCATTTTACAGGCTCAGAGACTGAGGCAGAGAAAAGCCATGAGGTGGGGTCTCATTCACCTGGCTGGAAGGTTTAAGAAATGGGGAAAGGGCAGGGGAAAGGGCAGGATGAGAGTGGGTTGGGGAGGGGAGATCCAGTGTCCAGGAACCCAGTAAGGAGGGAGTTGCAATAGGTCAAGTGCACAGTGAGGAAGGAGAGTCCAAGGAGGTGGCAGTAGAGGCAAGGGAAAGGAAGAAAACTATGAGAAAAGTGCCTCAAAGACAGTGCCTGGTGTGGTGGTGCAGACCTGTAATCCCAGCACTCAGGAGGCTGAGGCAGGAGGATTGCTGTGAATTCAAGGCCAGCCTGAACTACATAGCAACACTTTGTCTCCCAAAAAAAAAAAAAAAAAAAAGGCAAACCCTGGTGTGCCTGGTGACTACTGGAAGGGGAGGTAGAAGAAATGTCTTTATGTCTTTGAAGTCCTGCCCAGGGCAGCCGGAAGAAGCCATGTGTTTGTTTCAGAGGTTCCCCCATTTGATGGGCACACGTGCCATGGACAAGATTCTGGCTTGATCCTCCAGCAGACAGCCAGCTGCATCTTCTGCACAGGTGTCCTCCCCGCCCCGCCAGTGTGCACAGGTGAAACCCGCATATATGTAGATGTATGCAAATGAGAGTAAGTGGCCTGGACCCCAGGCCAGTGAGGCAGGTCTTCCCCCACCCCGCTCCAGGGACAGACTGGAGGGCGGCCCCAGCCCTGACTCACCAGCTGACATGCTGCCTGGAATGCCACCTTCCCAGCTGAGCTTCCTCCAACTTGGGGAACTTGCTCCTGGAATCAGCCTGAAGTCCAGCCCAGAACTTCACAAGCTGGAGGACCCAGGCTGGGGTTGGAAGGTCTTTCTAAATCCGAATAAGGATTTGTTCCAAGCCCTCCTGGCAAAATCACTGGGTATGGGGGACTGGTGGAGTCAGGATGAATGCATGGTAATAAGACATTTAAAAGTACACAAGGGAGGCTGGGAATTTAGCTCAGTGGTTCCTGCGCCTGCCTCAAAAGCGCAAGTTCCCAAGTTCGGTCCCCAATACCAGAAAAAAAAAAGGAAAAGGACACAAGGGCCAGGTGTCATTGGTGGCACACACCTGCAATCCCAGCACTCAGGAGCCTGAGGCAGGAGGATCACTGTGAGTTAAAGGCCAACCTGGACTACATAGTGAGACCCTGTCTCTAACTCCCCCCCTCAAAAAAGAAGTATGCCAGGAACATGGCATTCCCCAAGGCATTCTGACATCCATCCCTGCATGGGGGCCTCCTGTTAACTTGTGAAGTAGGTGGTTCACTTGCCCCATTTTCCCAATGAGGACACTGAGGCCTGGTCGGGACAGGCCTGGCCGGGGAAAGCCTGATGGTGTGCCCAGAACTGGTTTCCCAGTCTGGCTCTGAGTCAGGACTCTTTGCTTCACTCTGTGGTTTTGTGCCGGGCTGAGGGGAGGAGGAGAGAATTCTGGAGTCTAGGGCTCAATTTTTCCCAGACTATCAGAGGAAAGATGGCTTTAGTCCTTTTGGTGCTTGCAAACTTCAAAGAGGACATGAGCTCTTGTCCCTGGAGCTGAGGCTGTGCCTGTGTCGGGGCCATTACCCCACTTCTGGCTCCTTCATGCTCTCGTAGCACTTCCTAGGTACAGCGTCTGTGTAGGGTGTCCTGGAAGATTGCCCCAGGGCCCACACAACAGTGAATTTGGCCATTTGTGTATATTAAAATGGTGGGAAAAAAGTAGTGGTTTTTTTTGTTAGTTTGTTTTGTTTTTTTGGTACCAGGGATCGAACTCGGGTCCTTGCACTTGCTAGGCAAGCGACAGAACCACTGAGCTGAATCCCCGGCCGTTGGTTGTTTTTTGTTTTTTTTTTAAACCCATACACAAAAGCTAGGTGTGGTGGTGCCTGTAACCCAGCTCTTGGGAGGCTGAGGCAGGAGGATCACAAGTTCAGGTCAGGTTACATAGCCAGACCCTGTCTCAAAAAACAAAAACAAAGTAACAAAAACCCAAAGCTAACAAACAAAAGCATATACGAAGGATTAGGAAAGACTTTCAGAGCTGGGGTGTGGCTCCATGGCAGAGCGCTTGCTTAGCACACGTGAGGCCCTGGGTTCAACCCAGTCCCATAAAATGAAAAGAACAAAAGCACCTTAGGAACTAGTTACTCAGGCCACGAAGTAAAACCCTGCCCCGGACCCTCCAGGATCACAGTCCCCTCCTCCCTCCCTGCTTCTCCTTATAGTTGCAGACCCGTGTTGGCTACATTTCCCACTGCCCATGAGTGTCACATGGACAGAATGGCATTGCCCTGAAGATTTCCCTTCCCTCGTCGATAGCTTTTGGAGTCTAAGACTCCTCAGACATCCCTCTTGCAGGACCGTAGCCACCCTCGGATGCGTGTGGTCCACGGCACTTCCCTCTCAGTCAGCTGCTCTTGGTTAACCTTGCTGCATCCAGATGGGGTGGGGTCTTCCACAACAGCTAACACAGTAGAGTTCATTCGGGGCCAGCACATAATAGATGCTCAGTAAACAAGCACCGGATAAAGGCAGAAGGTGTGTGAATGGTGTACGCCTGTCTTCTGCTTCAGGAGTCCCAGAGGCCACAGTGTAACTTTCATGATGTTGCCCCCTACTTCTCTTGCCACAGAGGGATCCTCCTGGAGCCCTCCCACCTCCCTCTCAGCCTCTGCTTCCCAAGGCTGAGAGCCTGTGCCTGTATCCTGGCCCTTTCCCTGGCAGGCAGAGCGGAGCGGAGCACAGGGCCTAGAAACCAGACTGATCTGAATTCCAGCCCCACCTCCATGCCTCACTGACTTGGGACAAGTAAAACCTCCTGCTGCCTCAGTTTCCTCATGTGTGAGTTGACTCATAATAAGCCCAGCCTCATGGGGCTGTGAGGATTCAGTAAACTAGTCTGTAACTGTGCTTAGTAGGTATTTTGCATATATAAACTTTTTATTTTTTGGCTTGTTTGCTTTGTCTTTCTTGCAGGGCTGGGACCTGAACCCAGGACCTCACCCATGCTAGCCAAGCACTCCTCCCCGCAGCTATACCTCCAGCCCTTTTTACTTTTTTGAGACAGGATCTTAAGTTATTGACTTGTCGAGGCTGGGCTCAAACTTGAGGCCCTCCTGACTCAGCCTCCCAGAATGCTGGGGTCTCTGCCTCCTGGCTGGCATGCAGCACCCTCTCAGGTGGGGCTGCTATTGCTGTCCCCGTTTCACAAATGGAGAAACTGATGTCCAGAGCAACCCAGGGCCTCACCCATGCTTGCACAACCATTTGTGGCAGAGCTGGGATCAGATCCCTGGCCTCTGGCTCTGGGGTTCTCTGGGATTTTCCAGGACAGCCCCCCTCTCTCCTAAGGCATGAAGGAGCAGGCAGAGGCAGAGTATCAGAGTTGCATGGGCCTGAAGGGGTCTCTGGGTTATGTGGCTGGGTGGAGTGTTGTGGGCAAACCTAATCTCACCAGGAGGGCAGTACAAGGGCCAGAGTAAGACTTGGAGAGAAGCAGGGAGCCAGCCCCATGGACAGGGCCAGTGAAGATGTGAGAATTGTCGGAAGATTCATTCAGGGCTTCTCAATTCTGTATGTGAGAACCAGGCGTGGCGGCGCACACCTGTGATCCCAGCACTTGGGAGGCTGAGGCAGGAGGATTGTGGTAAATGCCAGGCCAGCTTGAGCTATACATCAAGACCTGTCTCAGAAAAAAAAGAAGCTGCTACAGGAATGCAGATTTAGGTTTCATATAAGGAGAACATTTTAAATAACGCAAGCTCTCAAAAACTGCACATTTTCCACTTGAGTCTTAGTCACCGACTCCTTTTACTGGGTACAGGGTGATTATTTTGCATTTCAGCTCCTCTGCTGGAATGAGGCATTCTGGGAGAGGTTTGCCTCTGATTGAGCCTTGCCTTTGCCAACATGTGAGTACACAGTCTGTCCTCACAGAGTGTCACCAAGGTGCACCCAGGATCCTGAGGGGTGTGTGGTCCAGGGGCCACACTCTGCCTCTCATCCCAGCACTCGGAGGCTGAGGCAGGATTGCTCAAGTTCAAGGGCAGCCTGGGCTATATAATGAGTCTAAGGCCAGCCTGGAATACATAGTGAGACCCTGCCTCAAAAAAACCCAAAACTACAAAAGGAGAAATGGAGTTCATCATGGCAACCATATGAAATGGTTGTGAAGATTAAATGAGGCACCGTGTGCGACTAGCAGATGCTGGCACACGGAAGCCACTGCTGCAGCCTTTCTGATGGTGCATCCTGGAAGGGCTACGTCATGGGCTGAAGGAATGGGCTAGGGGCCTGCCAATGCCATGACTATTCCACGGGAATCAGGAAAGGAGCTAGGAAGCCACCAGGAAGCGGAGTGACCTGAGGTAGGAGACTGGGTGAAAAATAGACCAAACCCTCGTTCGAGTCCCTGGCACTGAAGACTTTCTCGGGGACTTTTCCTGCCTTTGCCCCGCCGCTGTCAGGCTCGGGTCTGGGAGCAGGGGCTCTCCTGGTTCCTGGAACACCTGGGTATCACTAGTCCTGAAAAGGTACCGGGAATCCCTGAATAGCCCCAGCCCACTGTGGAAGCCCAGGCTCGGCCAAGAACAGAGCCGGAAAGTTCTGATTTGGTCACCACCTGCTCTAACCACAAGCCCTTAACTGGTCCAAGCCACTAAATCACAGCGATGACATGGCACTCCTGGAAGGTGGCAGTGACTCCTGTATGCCAGGTGCCTTGGACTAGGAGGGGCCTCAGCAGGCTCAGAACAAGCCCTCCACCTCCAGCAAGGTGGCTCGACTTTCCTGGCCTTTGTAGAGCTGAAAGGCGCAGCAGAGGTGCCCAGAGTCAGTGGGTGTGGTTATCAAACTCTGGGATGGAGAAGATTTGGGGTAGGCCTAGAAATCTGCATATTAATAAAAGCCCTGGCGAGAAACTGACATCTCGGGGTCCCTGTCCTTAGGTTGCACATGACAGTGAGAGGGGACAAGTTGGGAGTGGATGAAAGCCTGGCTCTCTGGACCCTAGTACAGGGTGTTTTCCTGCCCAAATGCTTTTGAAGGCTCACACCTCCTGAGAAGGGAAGGCGAAGTTCACACCGTCTTTCTTGAGTCTCCTCACCGCGCCTCAGCATCAATCACCCGAGAACCTCACACCCCCCTGGACACACTGCTGAGTGAAATGAAATTGAAGTATGAGGCCTGCTGGGGAGTCCCCAAGGCTGAGGTATGGGCGCAAGTAGGTATTGGGGCTGGGTGCACACACGGCGCACGTGGGTGCCTGGGAAATAGCCCATTCCCCCGGCAGAAAAGGGTGCTCTGATTTGGAGCAGCCTCTCTGTCCCTGGCACAGCGCCTGGCACCCAGGGCCAGCTTAGTGGTCTCTAAGGCCAGGGCATGGGGTCTCCGCAAAGCTGGACGGCATGAAATGATGAGGGCTCAGGGTGCAGGGAGGCATGGCCAGGGCAGCGCGGCCAGGAGGGAGCGGTGGAGCAGCCAGCTGTGAGTCATGAGCACCATCACCACCCCAGGGCCAATCCCTGCCGGGACTCGGCCCCATGGAGGACGTGCCTCAGTGAGATTTTGTGTGGCTGGTGCGTGTGTCACTGAGGCAGCGTGATTGGTGTGTAACTATGTTTGTGGTGGGTGTGTAACAGACTATGCATGTGTGATTGTGGCTTGGGTGTGGCTCTGTGCATGGTGTGGGAGCTGTGCTGCTGTGGGTGCATTGACTGTCCCAGTGGTTGTGTGTTTGTGTGACTACGTGTGTAGCAATGGGCACTGTCTGTGTGAGATGCCCAGGGACCATTCTGAGGGCAGCAGGGTGCTGGGCATGTGGACATGTCCCCTGGTGTGCCTGTGAGTCCGCTCTGCCTCCATGTGGCTGTTTCTAAGCAATCCCCTGGTGGGTCCCGGCTTCGCATGTAGTGTGTGTGGAGCTGGGTGTCATGGCTTCAACCCTACTGTGTGCGTCACTGTGTGTCCCTCTGAGGGACTCGGTTTGTCACTGTGTGTGACTGTGACTGGAGTGACACAGCATGCCCCTCAAGCACCTTCCTGTGGTGGCTTTGATGTGGCTGTGTTTCCAAGGGCTCTAAGGATGCCTGCCTCACTCGTGAGGACTTCAAAAGCCAATGATCCTCTCTGTCCAGCAAGGGAAAACCCTTTCCCCCAATCCTGCCCTGTCCCCTGCTGGGGGAGAGGCCTGTTTGTTTTCCTATTTTTACTGTCTAGGATGAGTTCATGGCCGCAACTGACTCACCACTCTTTCCAACAGACTTGGGGAAGGAAACAGGGGTTGCCTAGTCAGGGACTTTGCTTAAGAGCCCAGGTGTTCAGCACAGGGACAAGGCAGACATCGGGTCCCTCGTGCACTGTGGGGACCCTAGGCCCTGTCCCGGAGACGGAAGGTCAAGGGCGCCCCTCTAGAGCTCACCGTCTAGTCCCCCCCCATCCCAAAGAGAGGCCTCTCTCCTTATCTAAAAGTTCTCCCTGCCATTAGTCACAAGGCTGGCTGGAAAGGGAGCTGGGGCTGCAGGGTGATTGACGCATCTCCAGGTCCACCTCGCGCAGGTGAATCACATGCACCGACCAGCCGCAGCCAGCGGCCTTGCCTCTGGAACACTGTTTGGGCGCCCCCTATGGGCAGAGCCTGTCCAGGCGACCCGCACCATGTGATGGGGGAGACACAGTCCTACTCCCCCACGACTCCCTACACCTGTTGGGGGCAGGGGGCTCGCAGCTCCTCCTCCCCGTGCACAGGCCCTGAGACAGAGATCAGAGAGAATCTGACGCACAGCTTCCTGAGCTGGGAGAGGAGCTGGGGAGAGTGTGAGGGAGAATTGGAGAAGGCTTCTGGGCATGGGGCTCCGGTGCTCACTAGGAGGGACAGCACATCCTGGAGGGTGGTGACAGGGGACTCCGGGGTGGGACACAGGAAGCTCTCGGCGGGACGACAAGGGTGGGCCCACTCTCCCTGGTCACACAGCAGAGGAACTCTGCTCACGCACAGCCTGTGCATGGGGCATCCCTGGGATCTACCCGGTGTCCTCCAGCTTCGGCCAGCATCCGGGCACCCTTGTCCCCTCACGCAGGAGGAGGCTCTGAGGGTGGGCCTCCCCGCTTCCTTCTGCTCTACTCTGGGAACCAGACACCCCAACTGTGTTCCCAGACAGCTCGAGGCCCTCCTGCTTCTTGTCCACCCTGAAGGTGTCCCTGCCTGGCACTCGCTCAGCCAGTGGCCGAGGCAGAAACCCTTCCCTCCGCCCCGCCGCCCTGGCCAGCTGCCTCAGCTCCTTCGGGCTCCTTCCAGCTCCAGGGACTGGTCCCCTGCTGTGAACTTAGAGGTGTCTGGGCCGCCCACCTGGAGGAACTGAGAGGAGCCTGGAGCTACTGAAAGGAGCCTGGAGCTAAGGAGGCAGAAGGCTGGGCTCTGGGGAGGGCCCAGCCTCGGTTTCCCGATCTACAAAATGGAGCTAATTGTGCCTGCGCTGCTGGGCTCCCGGGGCGGGTGGGAGGCTGCAGTGAGCTCATGGGTGTGAAGGCCCTGGTGAGCCATAAATAGTCCGGTGCTTGTGGGAGGAGGGCGGAAGAGAGGCCGAGTTATTCCACATTATTCCATGTTATTCCGTGTTATTCCAGCTGGGCCTGGGTCTCTGTGCCTCCAAGTGATGCCAACAGCAGAATCTGAGGCTGCCACCTCACTGAGGGCTGGCGACAGATCAGACCTGCCAGGGCTGTACCAGGGACGAGGCCTGGGGACAGTGCGAGGCCTGTGAAATGAGGCCTGTGAGCATTTGGACAAGTGACTCTGGGGAAGCTGAGGAAGGTCGGGAAACCTGAGGTCACTGGAGAAGGCACTGTCGTCTCTGGCCCTGAGCCTGGGACCAGAGGCTGAGTGTGTTAGCTGGTGTGACAGGAGCAGCTGTAGATTTCTCTGGAAAAGAAAACTTGAGCCAGGAGGGCCCTGCTGCCCCTGTCTTGGCTGGTTAGGGAAGAACCAGGGCCTTCTCCATTTTCTTCAGACGGGCAAACCCTAAACCAAACTTCTGCCAGGCACCCCACTCCCCTCCAACCGTCCGTTTGGCTTCTCCTTCCCCCTTGGAGCTTTTGAACAGGAATGGGCCGCTCCCCTCTGGAATGTCCTCCTCCTCATGGGCCCTCCACTCCCCCTAGTCAAGTCTGGTCCTGCCAACTTGTAGCCACATGACCCTGGGCAAGTCATGGCACCACTTCAAGCCTCTGTCTTCCCATCTGTAAAATGGGCTTGACGCAGCCTCTCCGCTTGGTGACAATGAGGAGAGAATGTATGGAGCGCTGAGTTCGGTTCCTGCTGCAGAAGACCAGGAACACCTCACCTCTGCCGGAGGCCTCCCATCATCTTTGTGTCTTGTGTGTGGCTTTGTAATAAATCAAAGGACAGATACGTATTGCGTACTTAGCATGTGTTTAATGCCCTAGCAAGTTCGGGAGAGGCCGGGGGGCAGGGGGCGGGCTCTGCCCAGCCTGGCCAGAGGTGATCCTTGAACACCCAGCCTCTCCAACAGCACAGCCCTCGAGAAAGTTCTGGAGGAGACAGAGCTATCAGGGCAGGATCGGCTTGAGGAGAGCTTCCTGGAAGAGGGGCTTTGCTAGACGAGTAGGATGGGAGAGGGAATTGAGGGAAGAGCAGGGATGACAGTGATGACAACAGGCTCCTCTGCGGGGAGGTGAAGCTTGAAAGCAAAGGGATGATGAGCCTCCCATTTATTAAACAGCACCTGTTTGGCTGGGGATTTAGCTCAATGGTGCCGTGCCTGCCTCCCAAGTGCAAGGTCATGAGTTCGATCCCCAGTACCCGGGGGTGGGGGGTGGGGGGATCAAAAACAAAAACAACAACAACAAAAAACAGCACCTGTTTTCCTGAATTTTGCAAGGTGCTTATTAGACAAATTCCCACTTGGTGTTCAAAATGCTCTGCTATCTCCATTCCACACCTGGAGAAAGAGAAGCTACACAAGTTCCCGGAAGTCAGAATGAAGAGAAAGTGACCTAATTCAAGGGGCCCTGAGCCCACAGAGGCAGAGATGCCTGAAGGTTGGTTTTCCAGCTGCTTGTGGGGCAGACAGGGCAGGGATGACCAGGGCCACTGGGGAGGGGCATGGAGGGCAGCAGGTATGGGAGAAGTGGCAGTCAGTGGCCGACTTGGGGATGCTGCTGAGGGTCAGGGGCCAGAGTGTGTCCCCAGAAGGAGGAGGAGGTGCTAGGATTGGAACTCGGGAGCCTGGCACCAGCAGAGGCCTTGGAAACCTAGGCTCAGAAAATGGGAACTCCAGAGTGTTCTGAGGTGGTGGGGTGTGCCAGGGAGGCCCTGGCTGGCAGCCCTGTGTCACCTCCCACCTCCTCCCCTTATCCCGAAGCCCTGGGAGCTGAAGGACCAGGTGTCATCCCTAAATTCCTGCAGGGACAGCTCTTCCGCTCCTTGCATGTGCCGGCCTACCTGCCCGTGGGTTATCTGGGTGCCCTTCTGTGTGCCCGGCCCTGTGCTAGGCACTGAGCTTACAGTCATATCCTTGTCCTCCTGGGGCTTACACACCGGCCTTGGAGGAGTGCACACCATAACCAATTCATTACCACGCTCACCGAAATCAGTGAGAGAGCTGGAGAGACAGGGTAGGGGAGCGGGGCAGGAAGGGGCAAGGCTTTCGACTGGGTCCTCGAGGAAGGCCTCTTGAAGTCTCTTGAGTTTCTAGGAACAAGAATAAGGAAAAGTGCAGGAAAGAGCACTGTACCTGGAAGGAATGGCCTAGGCAAAGGCCCTGAGGCAGAAGGCCCAGGTGTATGAGGAAGAAAAGCCTGGGACCAAATAAATGAGAGAAGAGGAGATGAGGTCCACAGGAGGGCACGGCCTGGGAGGGGCCTTGCTGTTTTGAGTGAGATAGGAGGGCACTGGAGGGCTTGCAGCAGGGGAAGGATTTGGATGGTGGCTGTTTATGAGGATCCCTTCCGATCAAGAGATGAGAAGTACAAAGAATGAAGATGTGCTCTGTCCATGTTCCAACTCCCAGTGATGAATGTAGTCACTATGTACTGCAAATATACGCTAGTAACAATTCTCAAAAGCGAAGACCCTTGGGGTGAAGGGGGAGGCTGCAAGTACCTCCCACCCTTCCCCTGCCATAGTTCCTGAGTCCCCTGTCCCCGACTCCCTTCACAGCTACACATGGGCTGGGGACATTCCAGAGGACTGGCTTCATTTAGTGAGAAAGGAGTCCTCCCGGAAGTGGCTATCACAGAAGAACTGCTGGTTGCTTTTGGGGGTCCCTCTGCTCCCGGCCTGCTGTGGGGGTGCCTTTGTCCTGGTGGCGCCTGACCAGCCCGCTCACCAACATCACACAGAGAAGCTGTCTTAGGGAGGAGAAAAGCCAGGGAGGCCAGAGGGTGAGGGAGGCCAGGCTGGGGACCTCCGCCCTCTGCTGCCCCTCACACCCCCCAGAGCCCTGGCCACCTGGGCAGGGCTGGGTGAGGCCTCTGTCTGGGTGGGGCGTGTGGTGGAAGCTGGTGCCCCCTGGGGCTAACCCTGGGGACAGCTGCCCAGCAGCAGCCTGGGAAGGGACTGACTCAGATCCGGAGGGCTGCACGGGGCAGCCGGGATGAGGTCACGGTCTGGTGGCAGGAGGTGGCCTCCCGATGGTCCTCCGCCCCAGCTGGTCTTTGTCCAGAAGGCCCTGGACCAGAGCTGGGGCCTCCCTGGCCTCCCTGTGGCTCTCTGGGGCACCCAGTGTGGGGGGCTGTGGGCCCACCCTTCCTGCACCATAGTCTGAGAGGGGAGGCCAACCCTGCCCACAGGCCCTGCTCTGAGAGGGACCCAGACACATCTAGAGAACACAGAGATGCCCTTCCAGGACTCTTCCGGGGACAGTGGGGGCAGCCGGCCCAGGCCAGGCCCTGAGACCCTTTGAGGACACAGTGTCCCCCAAGTCTGCCTGTCCCCCCTCCTCTGCCTGACCATGGGTGAAGAGCCAGGTCCAAAGGCAGCCGAAAGCTCTGACAGCCCACTTCCCAGGAGTGGAACACAGCGTCTCCGGGACAGGCACTGTCCTGACGGGAGGGGTCCCTGGTGCTTGCATTGAAGCAGGGGTGAGCACGGTGGCACCTGGCTGACAGATGAGGTTCCTGTCACCCACTGACACCGTGAGGCCACCTCCACACCCCCCGCTGGGCCTGGGTGCCGGGTGCTGAGAGCACCCTCCTCCGAAGTGGCCTCCCCTCGCCTTCCACCCCAGGAGCAGCAGCCAGAGGCCTGGGACATGGGAGAAGAGCCAGGGGCTTCAGTTGGGCCCGGGAAAGCCTGTGTCCCTAAGCCCGGCAGGAGAACTGAGTACCTCGTGGACAGCACCTGGGAGGTTTCCTGTCTGGGGTGATGAGCAATGAACCCCGGTAGGGAAGATAGCACTAAGCCTCAGATTCTGAGAACATAGCAACGTGGACTTTAGATGTGAAGCCATGAAAATCAGAAGGTGCTGGGGAGAGATGTGGATTCTGAATGAGGGAAAAGAGTGGCTTTATGTTTTGGGGTTTTTTAGAAGCAGTCTTGCTACTCAGCCCAGGCAGCCCTTGAACTCCATCCTTCTGCCTCAACCTTCTGAATGCTGGGATTGCAGGCATGTGCCACCATGCCCAGCTGAGAATGGTTTTATTTACTGGTAGTAGTCTCAGCCATTTCAGGGTGCCACTGGCTGCTTTGGGAGGGAGTGAGCTGCCCATCAAAGGAGGCATTCAAGTAGAGGCTGCAAGATTAATTATCCTCTCTGAATATTCATTGAGTACCTTCTGTAGGCTGCCCAATCCAGGTAGTCGCTGGGAAGTCACATGACAGTTTAAAGTCCTTTCCAGCCTTGATACCCAACACAGGGTTAACCTCTTCCTTGGAGGAGGAGGTGGCAGGGACTAAGAGAAAAAGCCTCTATGAGGGGCTGGGCATGGGCCAGGCCTGAGGCTCTGGAGCCTGCAGGAGCCCTGGGCAAGCTGCTGCTAGACACCAGCCCCCGCCCCAGGGTGGAGGGGCTTAGGCCCTGGGGGTGCGGGCGGCAAAGGGGAGCCAGACAGCTTCTTACAAAGTGGCAGGCAGGTGAGCAGGGCTCCCAGTGATAATTAAGGAACAAAGGTGCCGAGAAGCAGGGAGGCTGTGCGGGCCTCTGGGGCAGGCGGGCTAATGGGAGCCTGGAGGAGAGGTAATAACAAGCGGACGGTCTGAGCAGACAGCACGGCGTCGCTACGCCCACAAGCCGCCCCCTTGCCCTCCTGCGCCAGAAGAATGACTGGAGCACCCGGCTGGGTGGAAACGGGCGAATGGAGCATGGTTGGCAGGGAGCGGGGCTCTCGGGGGACAGATGAGCCCAGGAGGTGGTGCAAATGAAGCCCCCATGGAGGCAGAGAACTTGGGCAGGTGGACACTCACTTGGCATCCTAGGGGCCTGGGAGGAAGTACCCTACCTGGTCCCAGAGGCAGCAGTGGGCCGCACCCCCGTCCACCCCCCCCACACCATATCCCCAGCACTGGCCTCCCCCACGCTACAGGTGGGCACTAAGGCGAGAGCACTGGGCTTGGAGTCCTGGGGCCCAGCTCTGCTTTGGATAGAAGTGTGACCCTTGGCAGGGCTCCTCACCTGCTGAGACACAGACAGCAACTGGTCCCGTGCAGGACACACAGGACGACCCATTGGGCTGGTGTAGGAAGGGCCCTGGCTCATAGCACCCCCAATACAGAGGTCCCCAGGCTGATGCAAATCAGAGCTTCACACAGAGCTACACACCAGCCAGCCCTTCCCCCCCATCTCCCCATCCTGCAAGAACAAAAGGTCGCTCACCATCCGTACTTCCCCAGTCCCACCTCCTGCACACACAGTGTGTCACACCTGGCACACCAGAATCCACAGGGCCATGCGCATCTGTAAAGTCTGCTCCTCAGTTTCTCACCCAAAGAGTAGCCTGCAAAGTTCCCCCCCCACACCAGCCCATCCTGTGGTACACACTCCTACTGATACACAGTTCCTGGGCGATGAACACAGTGGTGGAGTCCACGCACACTCATGTGTGCCTAAGTGTACACACACATCCATACACAGTCCTGGACATGCCTAAGATTTTGGAAATGGGCTGGGAGATCGGGCAGGTTGGCCCCGCTTCAAACCTGGACACCATTCAATGCTGTCACATTGTTGGGTGTCTACACACTGGAGGGTTTTGCATGCACAACATTGTACATGTGACCACAGACACACAAACACACAGCCCTGTTGTGCACTTGGCTAGTACTGTAATTTGTCTTCTTCTTTCCCCATCCCTCTTTACCCTAATCTGATACAGCATATTCTGTCTAATTCATCCTTCCAAGACTTAGCTTTCTCTCTGATGCTCTGGTACCCACCTGGCTCCCTAGTGCCCAAGTGCTCCATCCCACATTCCTCTCTCCAGTTCATTAGTGGCTTTTCCAGCTTACTAGGACCTATTGCAGAACATCGATGCTGTTGCCCAATCCAGTCTTTGAATTTCCTTTTGCTTTTTTTTTTTTTGTACTGGGGATCAAACTCGGGACCTTGTGCTTTCAAGGCAGGCGGCAGAACCATTGAGCTAAATCCCCAGCCTGAATTTCCTTTATAAGTTGATTTTTAAAAAAACAAAACAAAACAGGGTCTTATTATGTGGTTCAGGCTGGCCTCAAACTCATAATTCTCCTGCCTCAGTTTTCCAAGTGCTGGGACTACAGGATTGTGCCACCACGCCCAACTTAGAGTTTTTAATTTTTATTTATTTTTTATTTTTTGGTATCGGGAATCGAACTCGGGATTTTGAGCTTGTGAGGCAAGCGGTGGAACCACTGAGCTAAATCTTCAGCCCTCCAACTTGGATTTTTATTTATTTATTTATCTTTTAATTTTGGGGGGGTACTGGGGATGGAACTTGGGTCCTTGCACTTGCACAGCAGGTGGCAGAACCACTGAGCTAAATCCCCTATCCCAACTTGGATTTTTAAACTCACAATCAGATTTGTTTATATTTTCCCCCTAGCTTCACTGAGCTATACCCTTCATAAGTCACCACACCTTCCTGTGAGGTTCCGGTAATGAGAACTCATTCCCTCCTTACTTGGCCCATTTTATTTCACTACAGGCAGTTGCAGTTATTTGAGCTTAATCTAGCAAAGGTGGCCAACCTAGGCAGGTTCAACTTCTGGCACCTCCTGGAAGCCTCCAGCAATCTCTGGCCCAGGGTTCCGCCTGCAGCACTCCTGCCTTCCTGCTGGCCAGTGCTTCCAAGGGAGACAGGTGAGGCCTCTGCTCTACCACGAGGGGCTGAGACTGTTGGGAACAGGATGACTGAGCAGCAGTGGTGCTCAAAGACGGAGGGTCCAGGTGTGTTCGGGGCTGTCCCAGTGCATTCTGGGAGTACACAGAAATGGCTGGAACAACACAGGTGTGCACCAGAGGTCCCGCTGCACCCGCTCTTGGCCTCGATGTTTTGGGACCTAAGGCTCAGGTGCTCCACATTCCCCTTTCTGCTCACTGCCGGATGCCCCGGTGGGCCTGGAGCCAGCCCTCTCTGGCCTTTTCTGATGGGGTGGCTTTGGGCTCCCTGCAGGCAGCCTCCCTGAAGGATGAATGGAACCTCAGGCTCAGGCCCCCACAGGGGTGAAGGCTGGGCAGGGGAGGCAAGGCCAGGGAGGCCAGAGTCTCCAGTCCACAAGAGAGAGAGAGGAGGCTGAGGCGGGAGGGGTTGGGAGGAGCCGTGCACTGTGTGCCATGGGAGGCCCAAGGATGGCAGTGCCAGGAAGTTCTCCCATGTGACTTGCGACGACAGTGGGCTGCGTCCTCATTGCTATGGGTTCCACCAGCTCCGGGCAGAGAATGTCCTTGAACCAGAGGTCTGAAGGATGGTCAGAGTACCCCTTCATGAGGGGTCAGGAGACCCCAACTCCATCTTGGCTCTACCTCTCCGTCACCCAGGGACAAGACACCCCTACCCGCGAGCCTCACTTTGCTCTTCTGTCAGCCAGGAGACTTGGTTGGGTGAGGCAGTCTGTAGTCATCGCCCTGACAGGCACGCTACGGTTCTGAGGGTTGTGGGGTTCAACGAGATGGCCAGAGTTCTGCCTTCTGCCCTCCTTATTGAGCCCCTGGCTGTCATTTACCACCTGGCTCTCAAAGATGGCAGCAACAGTAGCTGATCATGGATCCTCCAGTCTCCTCAGACCAGCCTTGGCTCTTTGGGGCCCACTCAGTGGTTTACACTGCTGGGCAAAGCCCAAGGCCTCAGCTAGCTTCTCCTAGAGTTTGAGTTTGTTCAGTGCCCAAGTCCTGCAGACTTCTGAGGTATTCAGGCCCGTGGCATCCCACCCTGAGCCCTAGAGCCCATGGAGCCCCAAATTCCTGTCTACCAGCAGGTCCCAATCCATGGGGAGGCTGCTCACCAGCCTCCCATGTGATGGAGAACTGTTTGCCACGCACCTGGAAGGACTCCCCTCTGCCTGCTGGGGCCAGGGAGGCACAACCGGGTTAAGGCTCCAAGCAGGAGTAGCATCCTCAAGGGAAGGAGAGGGCCTATCAGGCTGGGCAGGCCAGCAGGACGTCTGTGTCCTGGGACCCCCACACCCAGGGTGGCCTGGGGAAGGACCTGGAGAAGCAGGCAGAGGCTGGGTGGTACAGGCTTTTGTGACCACACCAAGGAGCCCAGCAGGAAATGGAGAGCAATGGAGCAGACCATCCCCAAAATGTTTGGAGCCCAGGACAAGAGTGCAATTGGAATACAATTGGCCACAAGTTGAGATAATAAATTACTAAATAAAATATGGTCTTTCTACTTCGACTGACAACATTGCTTTATAACAAGAAAATCAGAAGTTTGCATAAAGCCAAGTTTTTTAATATGGCTGAATATTTATGTGACTAAAATATTCTAAACCAAGAATGGTGGCACATACCTATAATCCCAGCACTCTGGGAGGCTGAGGCAGGAGGATTATAAATTTAAACCCAGTTTTGGCAGTTTTGTGATTTAGTGAGAAAATGCCTCAAAATTAAAAAAAAAAACTAGGGCCGGGGATTTAGCTCAGTGGTTCTGCCCCTGCCTCGCAAGCCCAAGGTCCTGAGTTTGATCCCTGGTACCAAAAAAAAA
>NW_004624795.1:5795280-5972611 GCF_000247695.1 Heterocephalus glaber | reverse complement strand
ATTTTAATGTAAAATTGTGTAAATCTAATTAAGTGGGATTTTAAAAATAAAATCTAATGCTTTGTAATTCCAATGTTCAATGTCCTCCAAATTGGCAATGTAAAGATTCAGTATCAGCCAGGACAGAGGTACACAGTCATAATCCCAGCCCTCAGGAGGCTGGGGCAGGAGGCTCCCAAGTTTAAGCCCAGCCTGGGAAACTTAGCAAAACAGATAAAAATAATGCAATAAAAAGGGTTGGGGATGTAATTCTGTGGTAGAGTGCCCCTGGGTTCAACCCCTAGTGCTGAAAAAGATTCACTACCAAATTTAATGAGTGCTCCACCTAGACCCTCCTTTACACAAGTGGAATTATGCAGGTTATTTAGCAGATCAAAATGTTTCTCACCCACCACGCCATGTACATCTATTTTGAATACTTTGCTAATTCGTGAGTACCCTAGGACTCAGAGATATAAGAACATGGGTGCTCAGTGCCACTAGGAAATTTTTCTTTTCTTTTCTTTTTTTGGGGGTGTACCGGGGATCGAACTCTGGTCCTTGCACTTGTGCAGCAGGTGGCGAAACCACTGAGCTAAATCCCTGGCCCTACTAGGAAATTTTTCTACATAAGAATCCATCACTTTATTCTTGAATTAAAAAAAAACCCTATGGTACATATGTCTGTGAAAGGAAGGAGGACTTAACAAGGATATCAATATATGTTTTATTTCATCCCAGGGCTTCTACAAATCCCACCTCTGACACTGGCATGCAGACAGGATTGCTATTTATTTCAACAACTTAGAGCAAGAAGCCCCTGACTGGGGCTCAGTGGGTGGGAGTCACGGGTGGGTTGCGCTCTGCAGAACAAAGCAGATCCTGCACCCCTGGGCTGCTGGCAGCTCTCTAGCCAAGGTCTCACCCTGCGTTTATGGTCCGGGGCCCGGCCAGGCTCCCCTAGTGACTCTGGGGAGCAATTCGTGAACGAGTGTGGAGCAGAGAATGATACTTCGAGTCTCATGTTAGAAAGGCACTATGGGAGCTCTGGGGAAATGGCCCAGAGTGGGGAATGGGGGAGGAATTTCTGGGTTACAAAAGGTGGAAGCCTAGGCTAGAGAAGTATGGGTGAATTTAGAGAGGTAGAGAGAGATTTAGGAAGCAAGAAAGTTCCTTCACCTTTTCCCATCACGTAGGAACCTTCTCTTGCAAGGTTGGGATGGGCCAATAATTACAAAGATTAAGTGAGAGAAATTCAGAATCAGGGACAAACGATGGCCCAGATGGACCCAGTCTGGAGGTGCTGATGGCCTCTCACATTTAGTGGGTGACTTTAGAAGGGAGGGCCTGGCTGACCGTCCCCAGGGAGGGCTGTGCCTTCCAGCGCCTGCCAGGCACACCAGAGTCCCGAGTGAGGGCTCAGGACGTGCTGCTCTGGACTGGGTGCAAGGCCGGGGCAAACACCCAGCCCCAAGAAGCCATCCCTGGGCAGGGCCTGTGTGGTTTGAGGCCAAGAGCCTGAAGGCACAAGGCTGGACCAGATGACCTCACAGACAGGGAACCCTTCCAAATTCAGGCTCCTCATCCCAAGGGCTAAGACTCTGCCCACGTCCTCCACACTCCGCCATGTCTACACCTGGCAGATGGTTATCTCCCCTCCCCCACCCCGCCTCCGCCCAGCCGCCCGTCCCTCTGCCAACAGCCCTGCTCTTGGCCTTTCATCTCGTGCCACTGCAGGGCTGGGATGCTGCTGTCCCCGCCCCCCTGGCTGGCCAGCTCCACAGCTTCTCCTGAGCTTGGGCCCCATGGTGGCCACTGTGGGTGACAGCTGCTGCCACTATCTTCACCCAAACTTCCTCTTTTCCCTGCGACTGGCAGAGGCCAGCAAGAGCTGAAGCAGGGATGGATGGAGTGGCCAGCAACATATGGAGATGGACAGCTCCTCGGGTGGACAGGTCCTCAGCTACCACAGCCCCTTTCAGCCCCAGCCCTGTTCCCAGGGCCTCCGGGAAAGTGTGGGGAAACATGGCACAGTATCAGTGGAGGCCTCTGTGACCCTGGAGGGTGACAGCAGGCTCTGCTGGGCAGGTAGGCTGCAGCCGTGGCTCACAGTTGCCCTCTAGGGAAGGAGGCAAGGATGAGGTGGAAGAGGCTGCCAGACAGCCGCCTCCTCTGACAAGGCTGAGCCCAGGCCCTGCCTCCAGCAGAAAACACGAAGCCACATCCAGCAGAGGTAGACAGAGGCTTTGTCCAGCCCTGGGCACACAGTTGGGCCTGGCCAGAATGCTGCTGGCCATGGTCACCCAGGAGCCAGGACAGGCTGGGCTGGGACCTCCGGCACAGGCCCGGGGACCCCTGAGGGCAGACCCTGGGTCTCCTATACCTTCCTTCCTGCTGTACACATTGGCCCACCGCCAGTGACAGCCAGGTGACTTTCCTGAAGCCCTGGTTCACTCCGAAT
Source organism: Heterocephalus glaber (assembly GCF_000247695.1). The sequence goes on along the minus strand of NW_004624795.1, from coordinate 5,970,171 downwards.
CCACAGCCCCACTCCCAAGTAACTACAGAATTCCAGCAGCTAAGCAGCACGGAGGGGCAGAAGAATTACCCCTGGGGCAGGCCAGACCTTGGGGAAAGAGTGATCTGTATTGTACTGCTTATATCACACAAGAATGTATTCATGTATTACTTGTGGCAATTAAAAATATAATAAATAGTAAAATCTGAAAAAAGTGTTGAGTTAATAGTAATATACCAATCTTTGTTTCTTAGCTGGCACAAATGTACCCTGGTAATATAGGATGTTAGTAAAAGGGGAAGCTCAGTATGGTGGTGCACACCTGTAATTCCAGCACTCAGGAGGCAGGAGGATCACCATGAGTTCAAGGCCAGCCTGGGTTACATAGTGAGTTCAAGGCCAGCCTGGGTTATATAGTGAGTTCAAGGCCAGCTTGGACTATATAGCCAGACCCTGTCTCAAAAAACCAAAACCAAAACCAAACCAAACAAAACACAATAAGGGACACTGGGCGAGAAGTATCTGAGAATCCTCTGTACTACATGCGCAACTTTCCTGTGTGTCGAAACTACAAAGTAGGTGTAAAAAATATGAAGACATACAAAAAACACTTCACTCAAAAGTGCTGCTGCTGAGGAAGTTGGTAACGTGTTGGTGGCTCACAGTGCCTGCGGGGACCTGGGAGGGCGGCAGGCCAGCTGCAAGGTGGAGGACATTGTACGGAGCAAAGCCATAGCAGAAGTTCTCAGCACCTCCCTGGTGGACACAGGAAGCTCTACTGTGATGGGTCAAGGACACGGAGGTGACCGGCCAGGCTGGTAAGCACCAGTACCATACAGTGTCATGGGTTACGGTGGACAAATTCAGGAACTGTGGGAGCGTGACGTCAGGGACCCAGACTGGGACTTGGGGGGATGTAGTGCAGCGACGCTGAAGGTCAGAGGTGAGAGATGGGGCCAGGGAGGAGGCCCAGGATGTCACAGCTCCTCTGGGGCTCGGATGGAGCGTGGAGTCCTCAGGGAGTTCAGACTCCTTAGTCATCGTGTCCTTCCCAAGTCACCTCGACTCTCGGGCCTCAGTTTCCCGATCCATAATGCGGAGATTATTGTTCCATCTGCTCGCTTGCCTCCCAGAGTGCTAAGCGTCACATGGGACAGTCATCTCCTGAGGGCCTGGCGGGGGGCAGAATCACCCCGGAAAAATGAGGTTGGAGAGCACGGAGAATCAAGTGGCGGTCACACCCTCTCTGCCCCGCACCGAGGTCGGCCGCCATGCCCAATGCCCGATGCAGACGACCCCCAGGGGCTCCCCACACAAGGCCTCCCAGGAGCCCATGTCCTGGCCACTGTGGCTGGGGGAGGATGCCAAGCCCTCCCTGGCGACCAAGAGCCAGGCCAGAGTCCCCCGCGGTGGGTGAGGGCAGGCGGCGGGGGCCAGAGCACGGGCTGCCAGGGCTGGGAAGATGCTGAGGTGGAGACGGAGGTATCTGTGAGGGCCCAAGCCCAGGGGGGAAAATTCTTGCTGGAGCTGTATAATTAAAATCCTATTAAGCGGCGCCTGGCGGTCTCCCATCATCCCCCACCGAGGCTCCCTCCGCTCCTCTGCAGCAGCCCGGCACCCTCTCTCCAGGCAGGGGCGGGGGGCTGGCAGGCTGGCTTGGGGGGAGCCGGGGCCGGCTGGCCCTGGGTAGAGCCAGGGTGGGCTGGAGTGGGCACAGCACAGGAGTGCAGTCAGGGCTCCGGCCCAGGCCTGACCCTGGGCCCTGCATCCCTCCCATCCGCCCCTGTGCCCAGGAGGACTCGGCGTCCTCCCTCCACCCCCTCAGCCCCTTGGGCTGGGACTAAGGGCCGACTCTCTGGCTTCCAGCCTTCCTCCTCCACGCTCTCTCCCAGGATCTCCGCTCCCTTCTCTGGGCCTTGAAGCCAGCATCTCTGAACCCTATCCCGAGACCACACTGAGGCCCTGCTGTCCTGTCCTGCTGGGGCCAGGCTGTCTAGGGCAGAGCCACAGTGAGCACAGGGAGGGGAAATACACAGTGCCCCCTCCTCCTCCTCCGAGGGGGTCCTGGCTCCCCTCTCCCATGCAGTCTGCCATATTCTATCGGCCCAGCTCTGTGCCCTAGCCCCACCCCAACCCTGCCATTCACCCTGACGTCACTCTTGTGTCGTCCTGTTTCTATATCCTGAGCACGGGGGAGTCTTGCCTCCCCATTGGGTTGATGACTGTCTCCCCAGGACAAGGGCTGTGACTTTGATGAGCTTGGGGGGGGATTGGTCTCATCTCAGGGGGGCTCTGTCTAGAGAGTCACACATCCAAAAAAAAAACCCACGTGTAGGGGCACATGCCTATAATCCCAGTTCTCAGAAGGCCGATCTGGAGGATCATGGCAAGTTCAAGGCCAGCCTGGACTACATGGAAAGACTCTGTCTCTCTAAAAAAAGAGAGAGAGAGAGAGTCACTGGTAAGAAGGGGGAGACCCAGATGCACAGGCTCCCCACCATCTCCTATGAATGGCTTGAGAAGAGTCTAGAAGCAAGGCCTACCACAGGGGAGGGGCTGGAGGCTGGTGAAGTGGCTGAGCCCTGGCCCTTGTCCCCTGAAGAATGAGTCCCGGCAACTTTCCAGATGCGTCCCCACCCCAGCCTCAAGCCCTGCCCTTTGGCTCTGCCCCTCAGGCCTGCAAAAGTGGGGGTGCTTTAATCTCCTCTGAGGGTTTAGGGAACCTGATAGAATCTGACCCCTCATCCTTCCCCAGTGCAGCCCTGATGACCGCCCTGGCTAAGGAGGAGGAAGGAGCTGCCTTGAACACCAGCTGTTGGAGGCAGCCTGTCACTGTGAGCCCCTCTGTCATCCATGGCCTTCCTCTTGGGTCATGGGGCTGGAGACATCCCCTGCCACCACTCGACTGTCTCCAGCAGCCCAAAATGGGCGGGTGGTTTCCCTCACCCTGCCAGACCTCAAGGGGAGGGGATTTTGCTCCCCCTTTTCCAAATCCTTCTAGAACCCCAAAGGAACACCAGGAGGAAGGATCACTGCCCCTTGACCTTTCCAGCCAGGTTCTGCCAGTTTTTCACAGTCTGGGACCCCTTGGCATCCAGAGGGCCTGGCCCTCCCCGTAGATCTCTGGCCTCTTGTAACTGCTCAGCTTTCAGCCTGAGGGGTGCTGGGGAGCAGGGCAGACCCCCACTTCCACCCCATCTCTCCAGGTTCTACCTCCAAGCCTCTCCAGCGTCAGCCTGCCATTCTGAGGAATCGCAAGTCAAGGGTTCAAGTCTGAGCTCTCCCACTCACCACCCTATGAGCTCTCTGGGACCCCTTTCAGGTGCACGATGAGTTTACAAGTGCAGAAATGTCTCACCTCCCTCCCTGGTGCCGCTTCTCCTGACCCTGTCCCCCAGCTATCCCTTCCCACCCGGTACCCACCCAGCACCCTTTGTGGCCAGGTCAGGGTCTCTGTTCATGGCGTAGCTCTTTGTTTGGGTCACTGAGGGAAGAAATCAAAGCAAGACTCCTCAGCAGAAACTTGGAGACTTGTAAGATTTGTGTAGGATTTACGATTTCTAATGAACTAAAGAGGTACAGGGTCATTGGTGGGACCAGATCAGCTTCTGAGTACAGACTTTCTGTACTATTTAAACTGGAAGGCTCTGTGCAGGCGCCCCAGTGAAGGTGAGACCCAGGAAGGGGAAATGCCTCACCTATGGCCCAGAGCCCATCAGCAGGGAATCGGGACCAGGGCCAGAGCTCCAGCCCCAGGCCAAACTTCTTGGGGGCAGGGGCATTCTCCAGATCCCCCCTGAATGGGGAAGCCAGAGAGCAGCCAGCCCTGCGACCTCTCCATCCAGCTGAGCACCTGGGCCATCCCTGCCTAGACGGGGAGGTGGCAGGAGCCAGCAAAGAGCAGTAGGGCACCGGAAGGAGGTCCAGGGGACGAGTGAGTCCCCTGCTGAAGAGCCAAGGAAGGAGATGCATTCTGGGGCTGGGACTCACAAGGGACATGGAGCTCAGCAACGTGAATATCACAGAGACCCTCAGGGAGCTTCCCCCTCCCCAGACCTACAGCAGGTCTGCTTACTAATGTCTTTCTTTGTTTTGTTTTTTTTTTGGTACCGGGGATTGAACTCCGGTCCTTGTGCTTGTGCAGCAGGAGGCGAAACCACCGAGCTAAATCCCCGGTCCACTAATGTCTTTCTATGTGGTGTCACCAGCATGGAAAGAGAGAGAGTTGGAGAAGGACCCCGCTGTGTTCTGCTTTCTGTCCTCTCCTTCCCAGTCATTTCCGCAGCCCCTGGACACTCCCTAGGGGTCACCAGGCCAAAAGGACCCAAAAGGTTCACATCCTGCCCTGGTAAGAGGGAAGAGTACGGCCAAAGGACAAATAGGGCTCTTAGACTGGTTCTCTGCTACCCAACTCTTTTTTTTTTGAGACAGGGTCTCACCATGTAGCCCAGGCTGGCCTTGAAGTCATGGCGATCCTCTCGCCTCAGCCTCCTGAATGCTGGGATTAGTCTGCCCTCCATCACAACGGCACTCGTGGACTCATTAGCACCAAAAACCTTAGCTAGCGAGCAGCTCAGCATGCATCTCCGGTCACAGGCCAGCGCTCCATCTGCCAGCGGAACCCATGAAAGAATCTACCATGAGATCCCAGCCCTCGGGATAGCGACACCTTCCTGAGCAATGCGCATTTCCCTACTCTCATTGACTGAGCTTTCCAAATCCTCTGCTTTTCCCTCTGCATGGTGTGGCCCCTGCTGGGCCAATCACTGTCTTCTCCGGGCCTCAGTTTCTCCATCTGTAAAGGGGGTGTTTTGAAGCTCCATCAGCCCTCTAAGCCCCAGTTGGCCAAGTCAAACAAGGTCAAAGAGCTGGCCTTCCTCCCAGACCACAGAGGGAAGCTGTCCCAAGCTACGGCACAGGGCTCTCTCGTCCCCAGGGCAGGGCTGTCCTGGCTGGCAGCCCCAGAGCTGCACCCTCCAAGGTCCTGCCGGTGTCAGCACCGCCCCGCCCTAGCCCACTCAGGCCCACTCAGAGTGAGAACATCGACCATCCTTTCCCAGAGCGGGGCCTTTGCAAGCCGATGAGCAGGAGGGTGGGGGTCCCTCCACTCCCAAGTCCCATTACCTGCAGCGCCTCGCCCTGACTCGGTAATAATTGGGGGCTCATTTGCATTTTGCGTGTGTGTGATTTCAGAGCGGCTCCCTGCCCACCCCATCCTGGGGATCCCGGCTCTGCCCAAATGCTCTGCTGGCTCCCAGGGAAAGTTTCAAGAGCTGGGGAAAAGGCGGGGGCACGAAGTGGGAGCTGGAAGTGGGCATTGGGCCCCCAGGTCCAATGGAAGGGAGTCTTGGCAGGGCCCCCAGACCTTGTGCCAGCCCTGGCTCAGGGGCCAGGGTGGGGATGGAGGGGGTGACGTCCTTCACCTCCCCAGTCTCAGTTTCCTCATCTGTAAACTGGGGCTAATGACACTTAACAAGCGAGGGGGGTGGGGGGCATGTAATTAGCTCCTGCTAGCTCTGGGCTTTGAAGTGGGGTGGAGGAGGGGGCCAGCAGGGCAGGTGCAACAGGACAGAGTTGGAGGCTAAGCGCACTGGCCTGCGGGTTGGGGGGGAACCCAGAGATCCTACTCTATCTGGGGGAGATCAAACAGCTGAGGGAGGCAGACAAGGGGATCCAGGGCCAGCGGCAAGGAGAGGCCCAGTGTGAACAGAGAATGCCCTTGGCTGCCAAAGGAGGGGCTGTGCCCCACTGCCCCCCATTAGGATGGGGCTGCAGGAGGGGGAGGGAGTGGGGTGCACTCTGTGTCACTGTGTCGTGGATGCATGACCCACAGGGGCCAAGCACACATCGGTCGTGTCTCCACGGCCAAGGGCAACAGTTCCTGGCACAGAGGCTCATGGGAGGAAGACAAGGATGTTGGGAGGGAAGAAGGCTGTGGGGACTGAGCCCAGGGAGGTGAGGACAGGAGGGAGGGAGCCTCCACCCCCCACGCCCATGGCCTTTCCGCTCGCCCCATGACATCAGGGCTGAGTCACTGGGAGAGGCCGCTGTCCAGCAAGGGTGGGAAGACCTTGGGGACCAGGGTCTGGACACCGTCCCAGACTGGGCAGGGTATGGGACACCTTTGGCCTGGTTGGCGAAGTCCAAGGATGCAGGCTTGAGTCAATCTCCACAGTCCAGCCACCCACGCTTGGTGGGCAGAGCCTTGGCTGGGCCTGGGGGCCCTAAAGGCCCGTCTGGGAGGGCGCAGAAGGCACCCCTGACATCCACTCGGCTACAGACAGGTTGACGATGAAACCTGCCGAGATACACCAAATGCACCGAGAGGCCCTTCCTGATGTGGCACCAAGAGCCCTCTGGCTTCGAGCCCCACCTACTGGGCCTGGAGCCGGTCCGTGCAAAGACCAGCTGGAGACTGCCCCCTGCTCCCACCTTGCCTTCTGTCTCCAGCCCCTTCTATGGTTCCCAGTAGGTGGGGCATGGTGGGGCTCAGCTTGGCCAAAGTGTGGAATGAGTGCTGCATAAAGCTGAAGACCCCGTTAGCAACCCAACGACTGGTTTGGGGGAGTCCTAGGACCTTGACTGTAAGTGCCAATTTGGTCTCTCAGATAGATAGGAAAGCTGTCCACTGGTTGATTCCTTCCTTCCTTCCTTCCTTCCTTCCTTCCACAAACAGGTGTTGATGTCTACTGGGTGTGGGCAGGGAGGACACACAGGAGTCCACCTCCAGCCATAGCCAGATGGTATGCATAGGCCAGGGCCCTCAGAGGGGAGAGGGCTGATTCCAGAAAAGGCTGAGGAGGAACAGGGGGGTTTCAGCTTTGCAAGGGCACTCCAAGCAGACTCCACCATCCTAAGTCCCAGAGGCCCCCCCAGTACTGGGCCACCTCTTTCCCACTGGCCACTGCTGGCCCTGTTGAGCCTGGGGTTGTCAGCTGGAACATCTGGAACAACCGATGTGGGGCTCTTGCCCCACTCCCTTCCTCCATGCCAAGTGTGTGCCAGGGAGGAAGGAAGCCATCCCTACAGGAGGCAGCTTCCCAAGGTGGTCGAAAGTGAGGTATCCGGGCCACAGGGCACTTTGGCAATGGGGGTGCCAGGCAGGGACGCCTGGCACTGGTAACTGAGGGGTCCTGGCCACCCCCTCTCCCTGCCAAGGTCTGCAAAGAGTAAGCAGGATGTCCCAACCCCACACGCCATGCAGCGACAGCTGTCACAGCTTTGCCTCTCCCTGTCCCTCTGTGACCTCTTAGGCTCCTGCGAACTCAAGGGGATGGGAGAAATGCTTTAAAGGGTCTCATTAGGCCAAGGGACAAGATCAGAGTATGGAAACATGCTGGGAAGAAGACCAAGAGATGGAAGAGAAGTAAAAAGAATTAAGAGGCCTGGGATTTAGCTCAGTGCTTCCGGCATCTGCTGCCCAAGCGCAAGGTCCCGAGTTCGATCCCCGGTACCAAAACAAAACAAAACAAATCAAAAAAATAAATAAAACTAAAAAAAAAAATTGAGCAACAAAAGGAATACGGATATATGGGCAGTAGATTAGATAAAAGATTGTGTCAATGAAAATTAATGAAATCGATAACTACACTGTGGTTAGGGAAGAGAATGTCCCCATCCCGGGACATACACACGGAGCTATTTAGGGGTATAGGACCACAGTCCACGCAACTTCCCCTCAAATGACTCGGGGAGGGGAGCACATAGAAGTATCAGATAGGTAGGTAGATACATGATAGATAGATAGATAGGTAGGTAGGTAGATATGGGCAAAAATACTAAAAGTTGATCAATCGGGTGCAAGCTCCAAGGCTTCTCTGTACTGCTCTCACAGTGCACCTTTTGAAATCCCTTCTGAACAGAGCTAAGGAGGATGGCTGACCAGCCTTGCGCACTCTAACTCTAACAGGGTCTCTCTCTGTGGTTCAGCCTGGCCTCGAACGTGTAGCAATCCCGCCTCAGCTTCCCGAGTGCCGGGATCACAGGTGTTCACCACCATCCCCAGCTCTGCAGCCACCCTTCTTGCTCTACTTTATCCCTGCATCCCTCCCCAGGGTGGCCCCTGGGTATTGCTCCCCACGTTTTCTCTTCACTTTTCATCCAGGGGTGACCTCTAGATGCACTGAGTCCCCTGTCTGTGCATCAGGTCAACACTTCTGTCCACCCGTCCCTCACTTGCTGGCTCGTGAGTGAGCCCCTCACCACTCTGGGCCTATGCAGGGGACAGAGGATCGGCTCTCAGGCTCATTTGGTGTGTCTTGGTGGCTCTGAGTGACCCTCTGGTGTGGTCCTCGATGTCCCCTCAATGCCTCTGACCTCTCGGGGACTGCATTACCATCTGTAGGCCTCTGTTTGGCCTCCCTGGAGTGACAATGGCCCCCTTGGCCTGTGGGAGGGAGATAAGCGGCCCCATGCCTTCTCCTTGGGGGATAGCCATGCTTCCAAACCCCTGCTTGGGGAGAAACCAGGCTGTGGGCTGAGAATCTGCCCCAGGAAGGGCCTCCCTCTTCTTCCCTACTCTGATGCTTTCCAGTCACCCCTGGGCCAGGCCACAGGGCCTGCTGTCCATGGCCCAGTGAGGTGACATCAGCAGGCTCCCCCCACGCACACACACCCCACAGCGCAGAGACTCCTCAACACATCTTGCCATCTCTCCTCTCTGACATCAAAGGCGCAGGCAGCAGCGTCCCCTCCTCCCGGCCCTGGGGGGAAGCAGAGCCAGGTATGTGTACATGCTGGCCCTTCAAATAAATAAATAAATACTGGAACATGCAGGGCCTCCCGCCCCTCACAGTGCTGCTTGGCGCCCTGGGCTGGGACCTGGGCGAGGGGCCAGCTCCTGACGAGGGCGAGGGGACCGCCTGGAGCTGCAGGTGTGTGTGAAGTTTCGCGTGGGCCGGAGCCTGACTTATCCACAGCAGCATCAGGGACTGGGGTGCATGCGCGGGGACCGTCCCTCAGCAGGTGCCTCTGTCTCTCATAACTCCCCACACCTTCTCCTCCAAAGCCAGCCTGGCTCTCCCGACACCACTCAACACTGGCAAAGAAGAAATGGGGAGCAGAGGTCAGATATCTCAGTGACAGCTGATTGCCATGGCATCTGGTGAGGGAGGCATGTGGGCCAGAGCTGCCTCCATGGGCAAGGAGAGGAGAAGGGATGGTGAAAGGTGCCGACGATGCCAGGGCAGGGAGCCTGGAGGAAGTGGCTGTCCACTCCTGATGGGCCAGTGGACATGCAGGAGGAGGGCTGTGGCTTGGGGCCAGTCATAGCATCTCTGTAAGTTGATCCCCTCAAACAGTGCCCCCACCTGCACTGCCTTTCCCACCCGGGGAGCAGAAAAGTCCAGTGAAGGCGGCTCAGAAGAGATGCTCCAAACGCTGGAAGGGAAGCATGCCCACTGCCAAGTGGGAGCATCTTGGGGTGGGAGTTGGGAGTGTGCTGCTGTCTTTTTTCTTTTTGCAATACTAGGGATTAAACTCAGGGCCTTTGCATTGAGCTACATCCTCAGCCCCTTTTTTATTTAGAGACAGAGTCTCCCTGAGTCACTAAGTTGCCCAGGCGAGGCTTGAACTTGCCACCTCTTGCCTTGACCTCCCAGACTGCTGGGATTGCAAGTGGGGCCACCACACCTAGCTCAGTGGATGTCCTTGAGTCCCCCACAGGGCTGGGTGCAGGGTAAATACCAAAAGCATGCTTTCTGAATCAATGAATTTTGGAGAATGAATGGACTCAATTGAACATTCTAGAGCATTCTTTCAGATTGTGGCCTTGCCATCTCCCATTCTCATCTTTTTGGCTCAAGGACCCCTTGCAGAATCTGAAGAAGCTCTGGTTTGTGACTCCAGACAAAAGCACACGCACAAGTGACTCACACCCCAGGTGGGGTCCAGACCCCCTGCCTCAGTGAGGGGTGTTTGTCCCAGCTCCTCACCCATGACATCAACCCGTGAAGTGTGCTCTCACCCTCCTGTCCTCCAACAGCTCTGCAGTGTTTCCGTCCCCTTTTACAGACAGGGAAACTGAGGCCTAGAGACAGGAAGCAACTTGCAGGGATCTAAATCTGGAGCCATGGTTTGCCCAATAGGTCTGATTCCGAAGGTCTCAGGGCTTCAAAGCCTGGGCTTTTCCCAGGTTTCACTTCCCGGAAGGCTCGCCTTTGTACTCCCAGGGGCGCCACCAAATGGGTGCCTGCTTTTCTGGGGAGAGGTGGCATCAGGCTGGGCATACAGAGGCAGTCTGCGGGTGAATGATAATGGGAAGCCCGGAGAAAGGGTTCTGTGAGGTTTTGGTCCCAGACTTGGGGCAGGGGGCAGGGTGGGGCAGCTGGGGCAGAAGGAGAAGAATTTGGATCACAGAGAGGGCTGGAGAGGAGCTTCTAAAGGTGATGATAACCGCAGCCATGGAGGCAGCCATTGCTCACTATATACCAATGCTGTGCGAAGCAGTTAAGCACTCAGTCTTGTTTAACTCTCGAGTCTCTGAAGAATGGATAATTGCTGGCCCCACTTTACAGAGAAGGAAAATAAGCCACTTGCCCAAGATCACTCAGCTAACAAGTGGCGGCAGCAAGCACAGAGTAGGCATGCAGTGTGCATTTGTCAAATGGATAGGTGGATTGATGGATGGGTGGGTGTATGGGTGGATGGATGGGTGAGTAGATGGATGGGTGGATGAATGGGTGGGTGGGTGGGTGGATGAATGGGTGGGTGGGTGGATGGAAGGATAGATAAATGGATGGGTGTTGGGTGGATGGATAGATAAATAGATGGATGAGGGGTGGATGGATGGATGAGTGGGTGGGTAGATGGATGGGTGGATGGATAGATAGATAGATAGACAGACAGATAGATAGATAGATAGATAAATCTAGGTCTGTCTGATCCCCAAACCTAGCTCTTAACTTCCCCCTAATCCTGGAGAACATCAAGGAAGAAGGGCATCCTGAAAGAAGGAGCACTCTGGTTGTTCTCCTTCCCTTCCTCACTCAGAATAAAATCAAAAGCCTTGGCCACAGTCTACAAACCATATAAAACCTAATTCCAGACTCATCTCTACCTTCTCTCTCCACTCCGTTCCTACCCCTGTGGCCTCCTTGCAATTCTCTTAACAGGGAAAGGGCCTGCCCTCGCCTCAGGGCCCCTGCGCTTATTGTCCATTCTGCCTGAGGTGTCTTCCCTCAGCTCTGCACCTGAGTCTCTGCTCAGGTGTCACCTTTTCTGCCCGGCCTGTGGAGTTCCTTACCAAAAATATCCCTTGGTCACTCCCTGTCCCTTTACCCATTTAATTTTGCCCCTAAGCAATTATAACCAGTTAACATCCTATCTGTGTCTGTCTCCTCCAGCCTCACTCAGGACACGGGTTGGGGCTTCCAGCTGTACTCCCAGCACCCAGGACGAGCCTCACAGAGTCAAAGGCCATAAATATCTGATGAATAAATAAATGAGCGCGTACATGAATGGCACTGGCCAGTCCGGAGAGGAAGGGCAGGTCTGATCCCTGCTCGTGGGCACCGCTGGGTTTAAACAGGTGCAAACCCTTGGAGAAACTGCCCCTCCTCCAAGAAGCCCTCCTGAATCTGTACCTTCTTCAGTGAAAAGACCCAAATCCCCAAGAGCTGAGAACTTGCTGCATCCGGTAGGGCACAGCGCCCTCCTCCTGCGCACCTCATCTTCCTTCCCTGTGGTCTTCACAGGGGAAAGGAGGGGAGAGCGGAACCCGCTCAGCTCAGCTCTGGTGCCCGCCTGGCCAGCCAGGAGGCCGGAGGCGGTGCCCAGGCTTAGGGCATGAATGGGGCAGGAGGCGGATGAAAGACAGCCGTGCTCCCGGCCTAGGGAACAAAGGGCCCAGAGCAGGTGTGAGGGGGGCCTAGGGGCCGCCAGGGCAGAAACTGGATCTGGAGCGGGGGATCAGTGTCACCTGCAGCAGGGCGGGCTTCCATTAGCTTTCTTTGGCTGTCACTCTGCTCTGGGGACAAAACTGAGGCTGGAGGTTGAGGAGGGGCAGGGGCCGGGAGGTCTTTTCTCTCGGCTGTCTCCAGCAGTGTCTCCACTTCCCAAGAGGCAGCTGCACAAGGTCAAAGCCCAGCAGGTGCTTAGGTGGCCCAAGGCACCCACCTTACAGATGGGACGACCAAGGAAGCCTCCAGGGAGCAGCAGCCTGTCAAGGTCACACAGAGAGGGACCTGAGCCCAGGAGTCCTGGTTCTGGTTGGCCTGTCCTGCCTCCTGGGGGCCCCTCGGTGGATGCCCTGAGGGAGGGGACAGGCCTGGGACAAGGACCAGACAGGCTGCCATACAGTCAAGCTGGGCACGCAGGGCTGCACCTAGCCAAAGAAAAGCCCAGCTCCGGTATCATGAAGGGGGACACCTCGCTCCCACACTAGTGCCCAAGGCCACCCGGAACCCCATCCCTGTGACAGCTGCACTGCCCCAAGCTATACAGCAGGCTATGGAGGGGCCCAGGGAAGGGTGAGAAGGAGGGGCTGGTGGGTAGGAGGCAGGAAGGGAGAGGGAAGAGTAGGAGGACAAAGCCAGCCTGTGTGGCACCTGGGATATTCCCAGTCTCTGCCCTGTCCGCTCTCTGATCCTCCTCTGGAAGAGGTGGGAACAATGCCCCCATTGAGGTCTGAACCCCAGGATAACCTCACTGTGTCATTCGGACAGAGGCCAAGCAGGTGAGCCGGGGCGGGGGGCAGAGGGGTCCGCAGGAACCCTGAGGCAGGAACTCAGACGTGGGACCAAGGGTCTACCAGGGAGGGGAGATCACGGTGGCCCCTGCAGGACGACGCAGTCAGACTCCCGGGCAAGACAGGCCTCACATTGCAGTTCAGAAGGGACCTTTCTCTGCACTGGGCAGAACCTCAGGAATGCCAGGACTCAACCCTGATGGCAGGACATTGCCAGTGTCAGAAGAGGCTCTCAGCCGGGGGATGGTGCTGCATGCCAGCAATCCTAGCACTCAGGAGACTGAGGCGGGAGGATCGCCGCAAGTTCAAGGCCAGCTTGAGATCCTGCCCCACCTCCCCCCAAAAATAAAAAGAAAAGGTAGAGCTGAGCTTGACCCCCCTCAAGAGTAGCCAACTTTGTTTTTGCCCAGAAGTAACAAGCTTCCCTTGAAATGTGTTTTCATGAAGAAATAGAAATGAATATCACTTACTTGGGGTGTCAGCTGGATTCCCAATCAAAAGGCCCCCAACAAAATAAGAATCCCACTTTGCATCCATTTAAAGAAGAAACCCAGGGCCAGGGATTTAGCTCAGTGGTTCCACCGCCTGTTCCACAGGCTCAAGGACCCGAGTTCAATCCCAGGTACCAAAAATAAAAATAAATAAATAAATAAATAAAAACAAAAAATAAAGAAGAAACCCAAACGGTGCCAGGCACAGGTTCCCAGTCACTGTCTGCAGAATTCATTTTGTATTATTTTTTATTACACAGGGGATTGAACTTAAGGCCTTTGGACTGAGCTACATCCTCAGCCCTTTTTTATTTATTCATTTTGAGACAGAATCTTGCTAAGTTGCTAAGTTGCCCAGTGTGGACTTGAACTTGGGATCCTCCTGGCTCAGCCCCGCAGAGTGCTGAGATGACAGGTCTGCACCACCAGTCTGGGCTGCTGCTGAATTCATTTGGAACATTAAATTGTGTGGGTCAATGTTTTAAAGCATCGAGGCTACAGTTTAGGAGAGCTCAGTTCCTACCCTCATGGAGTCCACAGTGAAATGGAGGAGTCGCCGGATGGGGGAATGACAGAAGCAATCTGTTAGCCTGCACTTGTGACCACCTACTGTGTACCAGCTACTGGGTGCCAAGGGTACAAACAGGAGGAGTTGTGGTCCTGCCAGCGAGGAAAGCAGCCACGCTGGCCACAGCTGGCCCCGGGAAGGCAGTTTCTGAGCCCGCACCGGAAGTCCTCATTGGAGTTTCCTAAGCAGGACGGTTGGTGAGGAGTGCAGGGGGTACTGAAGGTGGAGCAAAGGACATATGCCAATGTGGGTGAGGACCCGGGAGGCACTAACAGAGGACCTTGAGAGGCAGACTGAGCCATTTGGATGTTTTTCTGCAGGCAATAGGGAGCCATGGAAGATTTCTGACCAAGGGAAGTCCACACTTACAGCAAGGTTCTTCAGCAGTAGCACTGTCTGCAGCAAAAGGTCAGACTGGAGGTAGTGAGGCTGGGGAGGAGGAGGGAGATGTAAAAGTCCGCATGGGAGCCGGGCATAGTGCCACAGGCCTGTAATCTCAGCTCTCAGGAGACTGAGGCAGGAGGATCACTGTGAGTTCAAGGCCAGCCTGGACTCTGTAGTGCAACCCTGGCTTCCCCCCAAAGGCCACATGGGCCTGATGGGACCCGGCACCCAGAAGGCTGGTCCACACTCCTACCAGGCCATCTTCTCCCCCATCTCACTGGCCGGGTCGTTGTCTCCCCTGTCTGGAGGCTGCAGGACAGGATCAGAGCTAGGGTTTATGGCCCCTGAGGGAGCGGTGCCTGTCCCTGGTGTCCACAGGGAACTCCCATCCCCAGGGAACCTCGGGGTGGAGACATCATCAGGGGAAGGGACCAGCTGTCCTCCCTGGTACCTGCTGGGTCCCCGGCTCAGCCATCCACATGCTTTGTCAGCGCTGGGAAGAGCCTTGCCCACACTTCCTGGCCTCCCCTCTTTTTAAATAGCCCTCTCTCAATTCTTCACCCTACAACAACAGCAGGTTCCGGACACCAGAAACCTTTCCAACGCCTTTCTACCAAGGAGCCCAAGAGAGGTGAGCTCATTGCCTCCTGCAGCCATGCAACACCCCTGCTAGGTGAGAAATTCAGCCTCCAGTGCCCCGGGCTGGTCCTTTTCAAAAGAGGAGACAGGACAGGGGGAGAAGGTTTTCTCTCTCAATCCAGCCAGACCCTGGTCGCGGGAGACAGAGAGCACACACCCTAGACTGCATCCTCCAGGAGTGGGAGAGTGGAGAGGATGCTGGGTCACATTTGAGCTTCATGGATGCATCTGTGGCCTTCCTGAGCCCTGGTTTCCTCACCTGTAAAATGGACCTGCTCGTATGACTGTTACAGGGCCACAGAGCCAGCTGTTAAAAACACAGCGTGGATGCAGGGGGAGCTGGGTGGTCCTATGGCTGTGGCCAGGTCCCCTGCACCCCTCATAGTGCTCCACCTCCTCCAGGGAACAACCTCAGCTCCTTGGTGACATTTGGTGACATTTGGGCTCCTCGGAGGACAAACTCATGGGCGGGAGTCGAAGCTGGGGCTGGGGTAGAAAGGGCCTCATGGCCACAGACCCCTGCCCCAGCCAGAAAGGGGCAGGCCCTGGAGCCAGATCCACAGCAGGGACCCTCTGTGACCCCTGTGAGACGGTGCCCGTGCCTGCACCTGCCTCATCATGGTTTTCCCTTGGGCAGAATGAGGACGGTGACGTCCCCACTTGCCTGAAGGCTGGCACTCACTAAAGGTCCTTTTCTCCCTCTCTCTTGCAGGATGCCTGTGAAGGTAGCCTTGTCCCCTGAGTGGGGACACAAAATAGGTGCGGCTCCATACCTTTGGGGGGACAAGGCCGGGCATCCCCTGGGGGAAGCGCAGATGTCCCACTCCAGCTGTTTGCAGCTAATCAGCCCAGGGGGAGGGCATGGCATCTCCTGAGGTGCCACTTCTCTGCTGGAGAGTGGCTGGAAGTGGCCTCTGGGCTGTGCTGCAGACGGGTGCATGCCGGGGACTTCCTCAGAGGCCCACCAAGAGCCCAGAGAGCCAGGTCTGGGTGCTCATAGATGCCCATGGGCTCGTGGTGGGGACACAGCTAAGCCACGCTCCCTCTGCTCCCAACCCCGAGGCCTTCTAACCCTCTCTTCCTCCAAGTGTCCACTGTGATGGCCCAGCATGGCCACCGACCACCTCGAAATGCCCTCTTCCCCTGTCTTCCTCTGTGGCCTCATTTGCAGAGGCCTGTCCAGGACCCAGATGGGGACAGGTAGCTGTGGTCTTATCCACCCCCTCCCCCAGTGCTGAGCCGTGACCAGGCGAGGGACGCGATGACATCCAGGGTCCAGGCCACAGAAGCCACAGAGAAGCAGCTCTGGAAGCCAGCTCTGCAGCCAGACAAACCCAGACCCCCTGACTCTCAGGGGCCAAGCGACCTTCACCCCATGCAGCCTCCTCTGTAGCCGTGAGCTGGCCATGCCCCTCTGTCACAGTGCCTGTGCTATTAGCATAATGGCAACCACTGTGACTTCAGCACCTGGGGACCTCGGTCGGGGCTCATAGATTCCTGGAACTACAAAGTCTCAGTTCCAGAAGACTCAGAGACCACTCATGTTCCTACTCCTGGGTCCCCTCCTTGTCCTCCAGCCTGGCCTCCCAGGAAGCATCAGGTTCGAGTTCCTGCTCGAAGCTCTGCCCTCCAGGACAGGGTCTCCCCAGGGTACCACAGAGGGGTCAGATTGCTGTCCCCCAGTGCAAAGGAAGGGGTCCCTCCTGAGCCAGGCCCCCGGGGAAAAAGAAGGCCAAGGATGCAGTTGGTTGGCCAGAAGCTTTGAGCTCTTCCAAAGGAAGGACAGTCCCCTCCCTCCTGGAGGGGAACCTGGGCGGCCTGCCAGGGAGAGCTGCTGTCCAGGTGTCCCACGTCTGGAGGCCAAGGTGTCCCAACAGGGCTGGCCTGGCAGTCACTGACCCCAGCTCTTAGGAGCACAGGGCTTCCCTGGGCAGGGCCAGAAGAGGATGGGCCACACCCCCTAGCACACCCCCTCACCCACTCCTAGACTGGGGCAGGCCTTAGAGAAGCTTGGGCTCTGGAGGAGAAGTTAAGGCCCTGGGGAAGAAGGGATCTGAGATGAGAAGAGGACTAGGAAGGAACTCTGATAGTGGCCCTAGCTCATAGCCAGGCGTGGTGGCACACGCCTGAAATCCCAGCACTTGGGAGGCTGAGGCAGGAGGACTGCCCTGAGTTCAGGGCAGCCTGGGCTACATGGAGAGACCCTGTCTCAAAAAAAAAAAAAAAGATACCTCCAGCCCAGCTTCTCTTCCCCTTGACCCTAGCCTCACCCCCTGTTCCCTCTGGCTGCCCCTCAGCCCCCTCCAGGAGCTCTACAGGCTCCTCATCCACAGAGGTTCAGCTTCCCAGTTCCTGAGCCAGACGTCTCTGCTTCCCACAGCGGGCCTGGTACCAGGGTCTTTGCCCTCCTACCTGGCTGCCCACCAGGGGCCTCCAGCAAGTGGCGAAATGCATGGCTCCACCAGGCATAGAGCAAGTGGGCATGTCCCTGGGCACTGGCCTGGCAAACAAGCAAGCACCGCGGGAAACACGGAGAACAACAATCGCAGCTCCTGCACCTGGTACCCGGAGCCGAGGGACACCTCTGCGTGCCCTCAGCCCTCAGAAAAGGAGCCAGGAAGGCGGGAGGGGGGGCACACTCCCAGTGACTAAAGGCTCAGCCAGCCCACGGCCCAGGGACCGCATTGGGACCTGCCGCCCATCTGCCCTCCCAGAGGATGCCGCTCAGCCCGGGAAGCACACTGCTCTCCTGGGCTGCTTCTCAGCCTGCCGCCCTCTCCTCCCTGGTTCCTGTCCTCCTCTTCGTCTGTGCAACAGGCTGGGACATCTCCCTCCTTTGATTTATTTTCTGTGGTGTTTTTTGTTTGTTTGTTTTTTAGACAAGGTCTTGCTAAGTAGTCCAGGCTGGCCTCAAACTCATGGCGACCCTCCTGCCTCAGCCTCCCAAGTGCTGGGATTACAAGTGAGTGCCACCACGCTGGGGATCTCTCCTTTCAAAATTTCCCCTATCCCCTTCCCTCCCTTGATCCTTCCCCCTCCTCCAAGAAGTCCACCTGTTCCCTTCCCCTCTGGGCTCTACTCTGCCGGCTGCTTCCCTCCTCCCCTCCCAACCCAGCCCAGCACCTCAGTCTAAGCAGCATCCCTGCAAAGGGTAGAAAGGAGGATGGCACAGGACTTGGTAGATGTTTGCAGGGCCTTACAATTTTCCGTGCACTTTCCTATACATTGGCTCATATCGTTTTCAAAATGGCCCAGAGAGAGGTAGGCAGGAGGAGGATCTACATTTGTTTGTTGGTTGGTTGGTAGGCGGGTTGGTTGGTTGGTACTGGGGATCAAACCCAGGACCTTCACACTGAGCTACATCTCCAGCCTTTTTTATATTTTTGAGACGTGGTCTCTAAAGCACTAAATTGCCCAGGCTGAGCTCAAAGGCTTTCGATCTTCCTGCCTCAGCCTCCCAGAGTGCTGGGATTACAAGCCTTCCCCACCACCCCGATGAAGTGGCTACATTTATAGAGGACACTGGGACCCAGAGAAGAAAGGAGATCCCCAAATGACGGAGCCTTTAGCCGATTCAAGCCAGATTTCCTGACGGCCTACAGCTCAGGCGCACCCGGCAGCAGCGGTTCGCGTCCTAGAAGGCGCCCTGGAGGAGGCGTGGGCCGGCCGTCGTGGGGGGAAGGCGTGGGAACCCGCAGGAGCCGCACAGGCCAGCGCTCACCGCAAGGTTCCGCCCCGGGCTCGCAGACAATGGGGTCGCTGTGCCGGCGCCCCCTCCCCGAGCGCGCTCTCCGCTCTGCCCCCTCTCCCCAAAGCTGCTTTCAATTTAAACTCCTCCAACCAGCGGTGCTGCCCCGGGGGGCGCGACCGCAGCTGCGAGCGCCCCTGTAATTTCCGCAGGGAGCTGACCGGCTCAAACGCGGCCCTGCGGAGCTCCGACCGCAGACCGCAGCCCGGGACGGAGACGGCGCCCAGACGCCCCTGTCCGGGTCGTGAGAGCTGCCAGCCTGGAGCAGCCTCCTCCAGGCAGTCCCCCTCTCCTCTCCCGGAGGGACCGGAGAGGGGGTGGCCAGGAACCGGTGTCCGGTCTATGCGCCCCTGAGGTCAGGGCTTGGTGAGGGTAGGTACCAGCTAGTATGTGCTGCCACCAGACTGGGGAGCTCCCAGTGGCCAGAGCTGGGGTCAGAGGCAGGAAGCTTGTTTGTAAAGTTTGGAAGCTGGGTGTTTGGGGGCTGGAGCCGAACTCAGTCACCTCTCTCTCTGCTGCCCAGGCTAGAGATCTTCCTGCCTCAGCCTCCCTGGAGTAATTGGGATTACAGGCATGGAGCAGCACCAGGCTGAATAAGAGTATTTAAACCCGACATAGTGGTGCACGCCTGTCATCCCAGCACTCAAGATGCTGAGGCAGGAGGATCTCTACAAGTAGCCTGGGTTATATAGTGAGCATAAAGCCAGCCTGAACTACAAAGCAAGACCCTGTCTCAAAAAAAAAAAAAAAAAAGCACTTAAAATCGTTAACTTGGCTGTAGTGGTGCATACCTGTGACCCCAGAACTCTGGATGCCCAGGCAGGAGGATTGCTAAGTCTGAGGCCAGCACAGGCTACATAATGAGTTTAAGGCCAGACTGGACCACATAAAATAAATAAAAAGCTAATGCTATTATTGGTTCCATAGTAAGTTTCTCAAGATGAGGCTGGGCCGGAAGCAGCCATACCCCTCTCATCCTGTCTTCCCCTAGTCCCCAATGCTGACTCAGCTCTCCCACTCCAGGTGATACAGGAGGGGTCACCTTCGTCCCTGCTGAGTCTCTCCTGCCAGGGACGTCTGGGAAGTGAGTCTGGGGGGCTGGGAGGCCCCGGACTGCAGAGGGACAGGGAAGGAGGGTCCTGCCCTAGGTCGGAGCCCAGTGACCTCAGCAGTGGGCACAGGCAGGGCGTCCGGCCACACAGGGCAGCTGAAGCCGCTGGGCACGGGAGCCTTAAGTGGTAAGGACGTGGCCATAGTGCCCAAGCACCCTCCCGCCGGCCTGAAGTGTTCACGGCGATGCCTGTCCTCAGCCTGGAGCTTCGTCCCCACTCCCTCCTTCCCTCCTGGAAGTATGGAGGGACGTTTTGAGTTCTAAAGGGCTCTGTGGACGGGGCTCCTTGGAATCTTCCAGATTGTGTGTGTGTGTGTGTGTGTGTGTGTGTGTGTGTGTGCGCGTGTGTGTGTGGACTCAGCTGGGGCCCCTGCCTTGTCCCAAGTGCTCTGCTCCACCTTGTCCCCTCCCCTCGAGCCCCGAACACCCCTTTCCAGCCTGGCTGTTGTGGTGAAGCTAATCAGAAGTAATTATGGGGGAAAGAGGGTTCCTGAGAGGGACCCCACAGAGACCACCTCCTCCGCCCCGGCCCAGCCCTGGTGGCCCTGGCCCTCAGGGCCTAGGCCTGGCTCAGCCCTGCCTGGTGAGGGTAAAGCTGTCAACTGCCACCTCGCTGCCTCCAGCCCTGAGCCACAGGTATCTGATTCGGCCTCAGTCTCCCCAAAGCTGTTCCACATTCCTTCCCTATTGTGGGCCCCTCCGAGCCAGGCCCCTCAGGACTTGGGTCAGGGTGGACCCTGCAGGGAGCAGCCTTGGGGAGCAGATGATAGTCTGCCTCAGGCTCCCAGTGCTCTCTCGGGGGAGGCCAGAGTTGGGTCTGCGCCTTCTTCCACACCCCAGGGTGCCCAGGAGGACGGAGGTGCACACCGGGCTCTCTGCTGTCGTGTCTTCCTGCCACACACAGCAGCCTGTGCCCAGAGACGGCTGTGGCGCAGGAGGGACCCACAGGAGGGGCCCGTGGAGGGTCTCTAATTTGCTCCTGCCCCTTGATGTCCAGGGAAAACAGGCCTCCTGTGCCTGAGAAATTTCCAAGCATAAACAGAGGTCAGTGCCCCCCTGGCCCTGGCCCGGAGGTGCCAGGGTGGTAATTAGGCTTGGGGATGCAGCACGGGAGGGTGGGGAGCCGAGCTGGGCAGAGGAGCTGTGTGGTCCACAAATGGGCGGTTTGTAGGTGGTCTGGGATGAATGAGCGTTGGGAGGGAAGTTCGGGGAGGCAGGGGAGAGAGGAGGGCGGGGGATGGCAGAGTCCTCCTCCCTATTCCCTGGTCCGGGCCCCGGCCCTGGGCAGGGTCCAGGCTGAAGCAAGGGGCTCATGTGCCCACTCCGCTTCCGGAAAGGAGGGAGGAGGGGGAGGAGGACCTCTGGGCGGAGTGGGTGGTGGCTGAAGCGCTCCTGTCTTGTGGGTTGCCCTGTGTCGTCCCCACGTCCAGGCATGTCCAATTCCATTCACTGCAGTGACAACTTCCTCTTTGGGCTAAAGGATCCTTGGGCTCTCGACCCCTTGGGAGCCACAGGTCCACCACTCAGCTGATGTCCAGGGTCCCCACCCACTGCTGCTCCAGGTCAGGCTGCAGAAGCTGCATTGAATCAGTGACTTTATCTCCATGAGTGTCCTCAGTCTCCCCACCTGTAATATGGGCTAACACATGACCTTTAACTGCCAAGATTAACTAAACCAGCCCGGGGTCAGTGTGCTTGGAATGGCAGTCACGGTGGTGACTAATGGGCTGCAAGGTGCCCCTCGTGTCTGGAGGCTGGGTCTCTTCCCCGGATGGCTGCCCAGGACCCTCCTGACCCCGGGCATAGGAGCTGGGACTGTGGCTGGCAGGAGGTGGGGTGAGCAGTCATGGGAGGGCGTGGGGCTGCTGGGACTGTCCAGTGGCATCCTGCCCAGGCCCCAGGCACATTCCTCCTCCCCCGCATGCACCACCTGCCCGATGCCACCTGTACCACCAGCAGCACCTCTGGCCTGGCTCTGCAGCAAAGCAGCGTGCAGGGAGACCCCAGACCCAGCACCCCCAAAGAAAGAGGTGACCTAGGTGTCAGGACCAGAGTGGACAGCCTGCTGGGGCACACAGGAGGAGCTCTTGTCTGTGTCCTGGTTTCGTCCTGTGTTCCTCTGCAGCAGCCCAGGGGTGCCCTGAGAACGAGCTGGGTCTCCACCCTCAGACAGGGGTGCCCCATGGCCACTCTTGAAGCTGGGGATCTTAGAAGGAGGAGGTCAGTGCCCCAAGAGGACTGGGCTGGGACTGGATGAATTCACCAGGACCTCTGTGGAGGGTGCAGCAGCTTCCTCCTGTGCCTTTGCTCAGACCCGAGATTCTCTCCTGATGGGAAAGTCCCAGGGGAAGCCACAGGCACTGGGAAACGTGGAAGGTTGCCTGGTGTGGGGCAGCCTTGCTGCAAGGTGGTCTCGAGTTCAGCTTCATGCCCAGATAAGCCTCACTCTCCTCCCTGTCCTCCTGGAGGCCAAGCAGGCTGCTCCCTTGTCCCTTCCGGTCCCTTGTGAGCTCTGTCCCAGGGAGCTGGGGTGGGAGGCGGGGCATGGGGGATGCAGGAACAACACGGGGTGGTGTAGTGTGGGCACGGCCAAGGGGGAGAGGGCACCTTTCTCCCCATACCTGCAGCCAGAACAAGCACAGCCTGCAGGGGGCACCCATGGGAGGCTGGAGCACCAGATGCCAGCCACATCCCTCTCCAGGCACCTAGGGAGCCGTGGAGACAGAGGACAGAGCTTGGGTGGGAGGGGACCTCTCAAAAACTACGTCGTCCACCCCAGTTCTGGCCAGGCCTCACTAAGCCTTCAAAGAGACTCTCCCAGGTGACGGGCACTGCCCCTGTCATTCAGTGCACACCCATGCCTCAGAAGTAAGAAGACCCCAGCAGAGGCCTCCTGTGTACAAGTGACAGCACTCTAAGTGTGAACCCTCGGTTGTTAGGGTCAGGCTGCCACACCGAAGACAGACTCAAGTTCAAGGCAGAATGAAATACAGACTAGGTGAGGATGCCAAGAAATCAGAGTGTACACCCGAGGAAATTCACTCCCAAAAGAAAAGATCCCCGGGAGTGGAGGCACACACCTCTAATGATAGCGCTCAGGAGGCTGAGGCAGGAGGATCCTCGGGAATTCAAGGCCAGTCTGGGCTACGTGGCGAGTTCAAAGGCAGTCTGAGCTATATACCAAAGCCCTGCCTCAAGGGAGAGAGAGAGAGAGAGGGGGAGAGAGAGAGAGAGAGAGAGAGAGAGAGAGAGAGAGAGAGAGAGGGAGAGATCCACCCCAAGCATTAGTTGGAAGGGTAACTTACTGGAGTCCCATGCCTCACGGTCTCTGTCCAGCCTACAAGAGATCTCAGTCCCCATCTGAATTTGTCCTACCCTCACTGTAACTTCCCCTTGAGCTCCTAAAGACACCCAGAAGTCAGCAGTGTCCATAAGGACCTGTTTATTTACAGGATTATGGAATTAATCCTCCTTCTCCACAACACCTTAAGGGCCAGGAACAATGAGGTAACGTAGCTGGCGGTGAAGTGCACAGCAGGTCCAGGGTGAGACCGGCCATAGGATGTGGCTGGGGTTGAAGGGTTCGAGGTACACGGTGGGGACCCAGGCTGGCAAGGTGAGTTGGCACCAGACCAGGGCAAACTGTCAATGCCAGTCAACATTGGAACTTCATCCTATTGGCAATGGGGAGCAATCAAAGATTTCTGAGTGTAAGTGTGGCATGCTGCAACCTGCGTTCTGAGGTGCCTTGGTGCAGTGCGGAGGAGGGACAAGAGGAGAGGAAGGAGGACGGGGTGTGCTCCCCAGAGCCAGGGGAACTGGCCGCTGTTGCAGTAGGTCTCAGGAACTACTGAGCAAGGGCTCGATTGAATCACTAGCAACGGAAGTGGAGAAAAGAGGGTACCGCTAATGCTGCCTAAGGGACAGGACTTGGTGACCCGTGGGCGGTGAGGCCGGTGGGACGTTAGGATGCGTGCAGGTGCCAGGCACTGTCTTGGAGGCAGGGCACCTGTGAGGTGTCCAGGCACACCCAGGTATCAACCAGTGTGGGACGGAAGTGAGCGCCCTTTGGACACGTGTGGCAGGAAGTCCTTGCCAAGCGAGGTCTTCCTACAGCCCAAACCCAGGTCCTCTAGATCCTCCCGGAAGCCAGGCTTGGGGGGCCATGGCTCCTCCAGAGTGTGGGGTTCATGGGGGCCCTGGAGAATGAGGAGGGGGTGGTAAGGTAGATCCCTCCGCACCTGTGCACACTGCAACTCCAGGTCAAACCAAGGGCGTGGCCTTCCCCTGGCTTCTTGGACATCTTGGCGGAACACACAGGGGAGGGGGCCGAGGGCGGCTCCACCTAACGGTGCCTGGGCCCAGCACAGGAGAGACAAGAAGTGAGCACCCCAAGGCCCAAGACAGAGCCCTCGGTGGAGAGCAGGGGCCGAAGATGCCCCCAAGGGGCCCCGCCCACAGCAAGGGCCTGGGTTGCCAGAGTCCCCACTGCACAGAGACACGTCTGCCTCAGCCCCATGCTGGGGAAAAGCACACCGAGTTCTCAGTTTCTGGAACCCTTGCCAGAATCCTCCCTGGGGGGTTCTCAGGAGAGGGGTGCAGCAGCTAAAGGAAAGGGGATTCAGCTCCCTATTCCCACCGGAAGGAAACTCCCCACTGTTGCTGTTTCCATGAATGTCCTAGACGTCTGCCTGAGATTCTGCATAGGGGAGGTCGCTACTGAAACAGTCAATCCACAGTTTTTGGGGGGTTTTTTTGGTTATTTTTTTTGTACCGGGGATCGAACTCAGGACCTTGGGCTTTCAAGGCAGGCACCGGAACCACTGAGCTAAATCCCCGGCCCTTCAACCCACAGTTTGACTTAACCACCCTTGTAATTCTACAGCTCTGATTCTCGATTCTAATAGCTGAGCTAACCCTCTCAGCTCTTAAAATGTGCGTGTTGAATGAACGCATGATGTTCTGGACTCTCTATCCAGTGCTTTCTCTTTAGCTGGTGCCCAGTGGAGAAGCCTGGGGTAGGAGCTATCCTCTGTCACTGAGAGTCCTGCTCCTTAACTGGGACAATGCCAGAGCCAAGGATGCCTGGACCTGGGGAGATCCCCTGCAGGAGCCCTGAGGTTGAGGCCACGCCCCTCCCCGCCGCCAGGGCGCCCCTCCAGGCCAGCGACCACCCAGCAGCCGGCGGCAGTGAGGAGATGCGGCCAAGAAAGGGTTAATCTGGCCGCGCCTTTCATCAGCAACTTGGCGGGCTCCCAATTTCCACAGGCTGGGTACCTGGGCGCCTACCTCGCCGGTGTGGCGGAGATGCAACCACAGGGCACCCTGCCGTCTGCATTCCTCGCGCGTGAGTGACAGCTGCGCAGCCACGCCCGCCGCGCTGGGGAGAGGCGGGCCCACCACGGGGAGGGGGAGGGGCTTCCCCTCTTGCTGGGGCGCTGGCTGCGGAGGGGACCCGTTCTGGGAGAGGGATCTCGAAAACCGGAGGAGTCAGGACTCTCCTGGCGGTCAGAGAGGAGGCTCGGCGGAGTTGGGGTCAGGATTGGGGCGGAGAGCTTCCCGGGAGGAGCGGTCAAGCCCAGGGAACTGGCTCTGTTCCCCGTGTTCTTTCCTTGCTCCAGGTCTCCACATAAATGCCAACCTCCCATGACACCGGCTGGAAGGCCATCCTCAATTCCTCTGCCCTGAACTCACCAGCACTGCCTTTGATCTCTCCTGGGGCCTGCTGGTCCAAACAGGAAGTGGCCTTAGGCTGGAAGCAAACCCCAAAGGGTGTAAACAAGCAAGAACCCCACCTCACCTGGTGGGAGTCAACCGAAGATGGAGGCCCCAGGGTCAGGGACCACATTGTACCCCACCCCTAACTACTTATCCACCAAGCCCCCAGAACTGGAGGAGGGTGCGATTTCTAATGCACCTTCTGCCAAAGCAGAGATGCTCAGCTCCTCCCCACCCCCCAGCACCAAGCTTAGTTCTCAGGCCTCCTCGGTCATCAGGTCCCCCCCCAGCCCTTGGGAAAGGGGCAGCTAGAAAAGGGGGCTGGACAATCCAGTTCTAAAATAAATAGGGGTGACGCTCAGGGGTCCGGTGCTTGTCTGTATTTGAACCCTAGCCCTGCAGATTTAATCACGAGAATACACAGTTTCTCAAAGGCCTTGCTGAGCCAGAAACGATGGACCCCGGAATCTCCTAATTCCCCTCCAACCAGCACGTCAAGCTCAATTTGAAGCCCAAGTTTCGGTCCAGCTTCTGGCCTCTCTGCTTGGATTCCATGGGCAGAGCTGGGGCATAGAGAGGCTGAGGGGAAGGAAGCAAAGCAAGATGCTACTAATGATTCCTTGTCCTCCGAAAGTCCTTTTGGCATCTTTAAACCTCTTGAAGACTACTGGGAGACCAGAGGGAAGATTGTTCTAACAGCTACATTTTCTGAAGGCCTTGTTTGACTTTGGAGTTCTACTGGGCTGACATCCTCCTCCTTCTCTGTCCTTAATTACGTTGTTGGTATCTGCTGAGTGGGGCTGAAGCCACCTTCAGGGAGAACCTGCAGAGTGCCCACCCCCAAGGATGAGGCTTACTCCAGCCCCTGCCCCAGAACAGGAGCCCGGGAGGAGAGGACCCTGCCTTCCTCTCCCTCAACTCAGCCCCAGGGCCTGACTCCACCTCAGTTATCCCATCTCTGAAATGGCATAATAACTCCAGCAACCACACAGTGGGTGTTCGGAGGTTCGTCTGTTAATTAGAGAGGGGTGCTGGGTGGTCAGCGCCGTGGGAGGGCTGGCCACCCTGGCTGCAGTGACCACACCCCAAGCCTGTGGTCTCAGCTCCACTGAGATAAACTACCAAGCCGCCCACCCCTGGGCACACTGTTTCCCCTCCCTGAGTCAGGACACCCTTCTAATGTCCCAGGCTTTGCCTTGGAAGAAAAGCTGAGGACCTACAAAGACTATAAGGCATCAGGCTAAACTCAAGGGAGGACTAAAGATCAAATAAGAAGTCAGGCAGCAGATCTCAGAAGAACTGGTTTCTCCTCCATCCTCTGCCTGGTGTCTGGGGCTTATGCTTAGCTAGGGTGACCAGTTGTCCCAGTTTGCCCAAGCCTGTCATGGCTTCAGCATTGAGTCCCATATTCCCAGAAACCCTTCCTTCTGGAGTAAACTGGAATGGCTGCTGACCATTTCTCAAGACAGGCTTGGGATCACAGAGATCACAGATGTCCAGTTTCCTTCACTCTATCTGTTTTCAGAAGAGTGTGGTGATGGAAAAGACCAGAGGCCGGAGAAGCTGGCGAGGCCCAACCCCAAAGCCATGTGACCTCAAAGCAAAGTGTTCCCCACTGAAGTCTAGGACCCCTTCCCTCAGGTATCCCTCCTCCAGCGAGAATGCTCACCCTGAGACTGAAGTTCTGGATGCCTGTGTTGTACGTGCGCGCAGCACACGCACACGCACACACACACGCACACACACACACACACACGTTTGCACCTTGGGGCTCCCAGGGAGGCGGTGACTGGCTCCAGGTTGCCATCTGCTGGCTATTCCTCAGGGAAGCTCTGCCCGGGTGACCCCTAGGTTGGGCTCCTTTAAGTAGCCCCAAATTGTCTTTGACACAGGCAACATGGGGTCACTGCTGGGGGAGGAAGATCCAGGCTTTGAAGGCCACACCCCCAATGGCACTACCTTGAAGTCACTTCTGGGGACCAGTATTCCAGCTGCACAACAGCCGGCCGCAGGCATTTGGAGGGGCTCTGGGAGGGGCACAGAAGGGGTGAAGGAAGTGGGGGGCAGACCTTCCCTTCTACAGGCCCAGCTGTTTTCTTTTAGAAATCATCAGACCCCTGCCTCCTCCACCACCAGGCACACACGTACACACCTCGGTCAAGCTTACAGCTCAACCTCACTGTGCAGGATGGGAAACCAAGGTCCAAGGCAGAGCTGGTAGGGGAGTTCAGTGAGCTGTGCACCCCAGACCCGCCTCAGCTGTGGGGCTCTGCACACGGCAGCAGATGGGATGTACAGGTGCCTGGACCCTCCATCTCTCATTGGATCAGGTCGGGGGATGGGCAAGCCGCCTGGCCTTGGGCCTCTCACTCACAGCCCGGCCCCCTGGGCTGGCCAGAGAGCTGTCAAATCCCCCACTATAGAGACAAATGGAGCCGTCAAAGAAAATAGCTTCTAATGGGGTGCAGGAGCCGGGCTGGGCTGGGTTAGGGGGAGGCCTCTGCTGGCCAGATGCGAATTCTTCACTAATCACACCAAATTGGGCCAATTTGTTCCCTGACACGTGGGGGAACCAGCTTCATGTTTCTCCCACTGAGCAGAACCCCCACCTCTGCCCTGGCCTTGGAGCTGGCCAGCTGACAGCCAGGTTGGGGGAAAGGGCCCCGCCTTGCCTGGCCCCATCTCCACCAGCCCCTGGGCCCTGGGTGTGAGTGGGGACAGAGAGAAGGGGGCCGGGCATCTGCTCCCTTGGAAATGGGTGGTACAGGCAGGAGCTGGGGAGTTGGCCTATTCTTGGGAAGAGCTGGGAGGGTCATGGAAGAGACTAGGGAGTGCTGTGAGCCCAGGAGACCCTGTTAGCTCTGAGAGGCAGCTATTTCCTAGGTCCTTCCAGGGTAAAACTCACATGATGGTAAAAGGAGCAAAGACAGCCTTTGTCGCTGGGTGTGGTGGTGCATCCGTACAATCCCAGCTCCCTGCGAGGCCGAGGCGGAAGGACTGCAAGTTTGAACCTAGCCTGGGCACCTTAGTAAAGGGCTGGGGATATAACTCAGTGAGAGTTCAATCCCCAGTAATGAGAGAGAGAGAGATTGACTTTGTACCTTCCCAGTGTCTGAGCCAAACTTGCCCCTTGAACACTTGCACCAAAAATCACACGTAAGTTCCACTCATCTCCATCTGCATGTGTGCTCCTGGGCGGGATTCTCAGAGGCAGGCTGGAAGGAGTGCAGATGGAATGTAAACGGAGGCCTGGCCTTTTTGACACCTCCGTGTTTCATGCCAGAAAAGGGAGCCAGGGCCTTGGGCCAGCACCTAAGGTTACCCATACCAGCCCCTCTGCTCCCTGACCTCCTGCTGCACACAGACACCTGGGACCCGAGGGCTTGGGGCCAGGCAGGGCCCAGGGAAGATGGAGGACAGGATAAAGCCCATTGCTGGATCCTGACAGCAGCCCCAGGCGTCTTGGGCAACAATTCTGGGGTTCTGGGGTCTAGAAGGGGCTAGTGCCTCAGAGCCTCCCTCTCAGGAGGGACCTTGTTGGAGGGCAGCCAGGGGCCAGGGCAAAGGCCTCAGGGTGTCCAGCCTGGACGGCTCTGGGGAAGCAGACCCCTCCCATCCCCCAGCCCCTTCTCTGTCTCTTCCCCACCCCGGGGCGAGGACATTCCTGACCCTGGGAATGGGGCTTAAAAACTTTTCCAGATCACCTTTCATCCCAAATCCCAAACCTTCCCAAGGCCCAATCTTACTGCAATCAACACTCCTCCCAAGAGGACACTCCAGCGCCAGTGCCGGAAACGTGAGGGGTGACAGCCACCCCACCTGTTCTCAGATGGGCCAGAGAGGCACCTGGCCTGATGGCCTGAGGTACCAGGCCACACCTGCCCTGGAGGAAGGAGAAGAACAGAGGTGGAAACAAGCTGAGGAGGTGGAGCACAGGCAGCTGAACCTGCAGGGAGGGGACGGTCTGTCCAGGGGACCAGATGGAAGAAGGCAATGTGTGAGCAGACTCCATCCTGCCTCACTGCAAACTTGATTCTTTTCTTGATACTGGGTCTTGAACTTGGGTCCTTGGGGATCCTAGGCAAGTGCTCTACCATTGAGAGCCCCCTAACTTGATTTTTTTTATTGGTACTGGGGATCGAACTCGGGACCTTGAGCTTGCGCAGCAGGCAGCAAAACCACTGAGCTAAATCCCTCTAAGTTGATTTTTAAAAAGCGTTTTCTCCTCTGGATTTCACCTGCCTCCCTAAATCAAGGTTCTTCCTTTCCTCCTTTCTAGTTTTCTCTGGCTGAGCAGAGCGCCCCCTCCTGGAAGGGGTAAAGACTGGATTCTAGGGAGCCCCATCCAGGGCGGAACACTGGGAAGTCCCTAGATTTTTCTTAGACACTCTCTACCTTCTGGCTTCCTGCACAATTCCCTGCTGATCTGTGGACCCAGAGCTCTTTCTCAGGCCCTCAGAGTCACTCTGACCTGGGGACAAATTCTAGTTCTGCCACTTCCTTGCCCTCTGACCACCACCTAGTATTATGTCACCTTGAGCGATGATGTAACCGGAGCATCAGTTTCCTCATCTATAAAGTGGGAAATCAACCTCGGGTCATTGTAAAGAGGAGGAGAGCCATCGCTCACGTGAGCACGGGGGCGCTGGGTGCACGGAGCCAGCATGGTGACATGGGTTGGTCAGTGACAGAGGGCTGAGGGAATGAACTGAAGGACTCTGCTTGCAGTTTTGCCTGATTTTATTACAGGTTCTTGGGTACCATCTGGAACAGGTGTCTGATTCCCCCACAGAACAGGGACTTCATTCCTCTTGTCTCATCTATACAATGCGGATACTCGAAGTCCCTGCCTCCTGGGTCCATAGCGAGAGTTACATGAGTGAATCCATGAATCCCCAACACACAGGGCAAAACTCCGCCTCCAGCCTGTGCCATCCTGTGTTCATGTGGCGGAGGAACAAGCTTCCTCTCTCCCCAGTCCTACATGCGCACAGCCCGGGTCCTTAGCCTCCGTAGCGCTCAGAAAGCTCCTGCTCTCTCAGCAGCACTGTCTTCAAGACCAGAGGGACTCTAAGCAGGCTCCTCACCTGGCCCCACCCTGGGCCAGGTTGGCAACGCCACCCTCCCCTCCCACCTGTGTCTCCAGGACTGATCCTTCCAGTGTCCCTGCCCTGCTCTCAGCCAGTGACCTCCCTCTTCTCGGCCTTCCTCTCTTGCCACTCTGGGTGGCACCAGGGCCTCTCTCTCCCAGGTGGCACGGTGGTGGCGTGCTGACCGAGCCTGCAGCAGGCCTTGGGTGGAGCATCGAGTGCCAGGACCAGCCCGTGCTGGCGGCTCAGGCCTCCTCCTGCTGAAACCTGCCACCTCCCAACGCCCCGTGGACACACACTCATCCCCTTCCGACACTGCCGGGAAGCACCGAGCTCTAAACACCTTTAGCTAGAAACCAACACTCCCTACTCAATCCCATCCTGGGAGGGCCGTCCCAGCTTGTCACTGAGGGTGGAGCCCGTAGTGTTTGCCTAGGCTCTGGTCCTTTCTGGACAGTCATCCCCCATCCCTCTGGCTGACCTACCCTCATTCTGAAACGGCCCCCACCCCAAATGATAGAAGAACTGCCAGGTGGGGTGGTGCACACCTATAATCCCAGCGCTCTGGGAGCCAAGACCTCCCAGGAGGATGATGAGTTTGAGACCAACCTAGGCTACATAGTGAGACCCTGTCTTGAAAAAATATATATATTAAAATATAAATAGTCCCATCAATTATCCTAATATTCTGGCTCTTCCCCTTAACATGTAGACCTCACTTAGCAAATCAAAAACTCACCAAATGATAGAAAACATGCAGTGGGCTATTGGCAAACAGTGTTTGTTAAAGCTTCGCCTGGGGAACCTCTGAGCAGGAGCAAGGAAGCAGTTGGTAAGGATGGCGCCCACAGGCCTCCTGCTCACATGTACTTTCTTTTTGAGGTTCTGCATTATCTTTATTTATTTATTTTTTGGTACCTGGGATCGAACTCAGGTCCTTCCACTTGCGCAGCAGGTGGTTAAACCGCTGAGCTAAATCCCCAGCCCAGTTCTGCATTATCTTTAATAGCAGCGTATATTTATGCACATTTTTGTCCATATCCTCTCCAAGTGCACTTTAATACGGACAGCAGGTTCTAAAACATTTGGAGCTGCGGTATTGTTTTTTCTTCAGCATTCCTTGGGTTACCCACACACAACCAGAAAAATGCACAGTTTGGCTTTGGGCACCCCCTGGCACACCCCACACGCCCGGGGCACATCCATGTCCCCACGTGAGAAGCTCAGGCTAAGAAACCAGGGGAGTAGAGAAAGCAAACAGGTGGGCAGGGAGTTCGGGGACAACTTCTAGTCACTTTCCTCGGGGCTGATCAGATCCTCGTTTCTTCCCTTCCTTTGCTAATCTGACCTCTAACCGAGACCAAGTTCCCCAGCTCTGACCCCGAGCCTGCCCTGTGTATGTAGGGATCAGCATGCCTTCCCTCACGTCGCACTGGCCCATCTGAACCTTTGCTTCTACCCAGAGAAGCCTTGGCAGCTCTGACACTGGGGAGCACTCCAAAGGAGGCTGACTCACCTCACCGCCCTCCCACACAGCAGCATTCTTCATCTGCCATCACTCTGTGCCTCAGTTTCCTCAGCTGTGAACAACGGAGTACATCTGAGCTCTCTAAGGACCCCTCCCACAGCAAGAACTTAATCTCCTTGGAGTACCTGGAGACCTAGCTAGAAAATCAGTCTCTTTACCTCTTAACTAATATTCATTAGTTCCATTTACCCCACGTTTGCCGAGCAACTACTATATGCCCTGCTCCATGCCAGGTGCCAGGGTTCCCGGTAGGGACCGAGGTTCCCACCCATAGCAGACTTGAAGGCTGGATCGTATTATGTCAGAACCTGCCTTTCTTTTTTATTGCTAACACTTAGCAAGTCTTACAGTACCGGAACCTGGGCGGCCTAGTCAGTGATCCACCTCAGGCAGGGCCATAGGAGCAGGCTGTCACTGAGTGCTCGCTGAAATCCAGACACCTGGCCTGGCTCCAGACTCTTTATGCAGTTAGTTTCCCCCTATGTCAAATACACTTAACAACAAGACCTTCCTAAAAGACTGCTCGCCTGCCCTTCCCTCATTGCGGGTGGCAGGACACCAGGCAGATCATCTGTGTTCTCTGTTCCCAACTGCTGGCCTTCTGGTCACGCCAGTGTGGCCAAGCGAGCACCCATATCGGCCCATTCAACTTGCCGGGATTGCTGAGACCCCCACATTCAAATGGCTGCCCTCCTTTCCCCAGTACTGGGAATTGAACCCAGGGCTTGCATACTGAGATGCAGCCCAACCTTTTATTTTATTTTATTTTATTTTTTATTTTGAGTCAGGGTCTCACTAAATCTCTAAGTTACCCAGACTGGGCTCAGCCTCACAGAGCTCTGGGAGTACAAGCATAGACCACCACACCCGATTTCATCCAATTCTCTCCTCAAGGATTATCACCTCCAGGGAGGTCCATGGCACTCCCTGTCGCCTTGTGCTGCTCAAGATTCTTTGCAGTGCTCATCGGTACCTGACATCATATACCTGTTTTCTTAGTTGCTTAGTCCCTCACCATCACTAGAATACTAGCAGTAAGAAGGCAGAGATCTTGCCCTCTATATCCCCAGCCCTGCATGTAGAATACTGCCTGGCACATAGTAGGTGTTCAAGAAATGTTCCCTGGAATTCATCTTGGGTAAACAAATGGTGAGACGTGGAAATGAAATGTTCAGTCACGGGCACAGCGTAAGCAACAGTAAATGGTCGCTACTATTCTTACACACCCGGGGGCTTGACTGAGAAAGGACGGAATTTCACAAGGAGATAAGCAAAATTCAGTCAAAATTATATATACTGCTCCATACAATAGCTATTTCTGCTGCCATGGTGCTCATCTATCTTGATTAGAAGATAATGGTCTCCCAAAATTCAGCCCTCTTGGCAACTGTCAATGTATTAATCTTCTTGAAGCTGCCCTCTTCTGTCTCAGAATGGGTACTCTGGACCATCAGCGAGGTGTCACTACCATGGTCCCCTGGGCCTGGAAGGGGAGCCCCCACAAAGCTGCTGATTAGCAACAGCGAACCTGAGATGCCACCCCCAATAGAAGTCTCTCCTCTTCTGGAGCCCCGGCAGAGAGAGGAGGGGAAAGAGGTCCTACTCCAGGTTACCCCCAAACCCTTACTTTGCTGTCCCTTTTCCTGGCCAGGGCAAACACCTCCTTCTGACGTCCCTGTGGCCTGGGAGGCAGGCAGGTCACAGGTGGCAGTTTCAGACCAGAAGGTGACAGTCCCTAACCAGTCTGCAGATGAGACAGGTCCCTGCCCTCGGTGGCTACACTGTAAGATCACCAGACAGTCGCTGGGCCAAGCTCATCTAATACCCTAGTGCTGCAAGGCAGGGTTAATACCCCATTTACAGCCGGACAAACACCCAGGAAAGGTCAAGGGTTTGCCCAAGGCCAAAGTACAGGCCTGGTCTCTGCCACTCCAGCTGTTGGTCACGCCAGGGTGGACAGGGACTTGGCTCCCAGGGAGGAGGAGGCTGGGGCTGGGATGGAGAGAGGTGGGAGGAGGGCTTGAGGTGCATCCTGTGCCCCCTTGGATTTGAGGGCAGGGTGGGGCCTGCCCCAGGCAGGGAGGGGACTGGATGATGCCCCTGCCACCAGCTTGGCTACCTGGGTCCTAGCAGTGACTCCCTGGTCACCTCCAAACTGGTAGGACTGGAGCAGGAAGCAGCAGACACCCAAAGCCTAGAGTGAGGGCTCCTCTAGCCTTCCCCTGACACTCAGGACCCCCGGGAGAGGTGTCATCCTGGGGACCTATCTAAGAAGACAGCCTGCAGTAGAAGTCAGGTGCCACCGGCACAGAAATAGAGGGGTCAGCTCGGGCCACGCACCCAGAACCACTGGTTTGGGGCCCTTGCTGGCTGGGAGCCACCCAGGGGAGGGTGGGTCGGAGGCCTGAAGGGCTGGGGCCTGGCTTCCTAATGGTTTTTGGAGGAGGCTGTGAAGGATTAGAGGGCTGCTCACTGCCACCACTGCTACCAGAGGGGATGGAGGAGCCTGGAGTCTGGCTGTGCTGCCTGCTCTGGGATGGGTGGGGAAAGGACCTGGGTCCGGAGCAGGGTGCAGCCTGGGTTCTGCCCGTCCCAAGTGGGGCGGGAAGAGTTGGGCAGCTTCTTATGCGGTGTAGACAGAGGCAGGCCAGGACTTCGTCTCTAGGCTGCTGAGGGTGGTGAACCCCCTGTGAGTGTCCTGGGGGTTCATCTCAAAGCTCCGATCACCACCAGTACTCCCCACATCAACACAAATGAGGATGGCAGAGTCAATTTGAGGAGCCTGACAGCAGCACTGCTGAAGATAGGGGCCTGGAATCCTCCACCCTGCCTTGAGCTAGTGGTTGAGGCTGGATGGGTGATTTATACACTTGATCTTAGCCAAAAGGCCGAGAAGCATTGGATGGGTGATTGTAGTCTCGGGGTCAGAAGTGGTGGCACACTCCTGTCATCCCAGCACTCGGGAGGCTGAGGCAGGAGGACTCCTGTGAGTTCAAGGCCAGCCTGGGTGACATAGTGAGTTCAAAGACAGCCCTGATTACATAGTGAGACCCTGTCTCAAAAAACAAACAAAAGGTTTTAAAAGGCTGGGATGTAGCTCAGTGGAAAGGCCCTGGCTTCAGGGTTAGGAGGGGGCTGCTTAACAAGTCCTCCCCTGCCCTCTCCCTAGGTTAGCTTCCTCCCCTCATGGATGTCCCCCAGCCCCCTCCCCTGGGCTCCTGTCACTCCCTGCAGAGCCCAGACACCAGCTCCAAGGTGACCACGGTACGGGGGAGAGGCCTGCCCTACCCCCACTTCAGCAGGTCCCAGGCCGGAGACGCTTTCTCCTGACCAGACCCCAAGTCTTTTTAGGGAGTCAGCCCGGAAGAGGGACTGGGCCTTCAGTGCAGACTGGATGACTTCAAAGGGTGGTGGGTGGGGTTGGCACCTGGTCACAGGTGCCACTTGGGGTGGGCCAACCTGCCCAACCAGGTCAGGGCCTGTGCTGCACCCCGCCCCTGATCAGAACATCACAACACAGGCCTGAAGGCTGCCCCACCCACAGGGACACCCCAGTGCAGGAGCAAGACCTGGGACCCGAGCCGTGGAGGCCCTGGCAGGCTACCCTGTGCCTTGTGTATCCCGGCTGTCACATCCAGGCACCCACATGCACACACAGCCCCTGGCGGGGAGGCCGACACCTAGCTTTGCCTGCAGACCTCCTCCTCCCAGAGCCTTTAGGGAGCCCTGCAGAGTAAAGCAGCCCCTGCCAGACCGCACGCCAGGTGAACACCTGCAGTTCCCATGCAGGGCCAGGCTTTCACAAAAGCATCTGGGCACTGGGGCTAAAGAAAAGGTTGAAGCTTTCCCCTTCAAACAGGGCGCTAATAGCCTCTGTCTGCTCATCAGCAAGATGAGAACAATCATAGAGAATACTTTTTTTTTGGTACCAGGGACTGAACTCAGGATCTTGTGCTTTCGAGGCAGGCATGGTGCCACCCAGCTAAATCCCCAGCCTGAGAACAATAATAGTAACTGCCACTATCAAGTTGTTGTGAGAAGTAAATGAAATACTATTTAAAGCTGTGGAGCCAGACGTGGTGGCACACGTCTGTAATTCCAGCACTTGGGAGGCTGAGGCAGGAGGGTTGCTGTGAGTCTGAGGCCAGCCTGGGCTGCATAGTGAGTTCAAGGCCAGCCTGCACTACAGAGCGAGACCCTGTCTCAAACACACTTCCTAGTTCCTGGTACATAACAGGTACTCCCTAAGTGGCAAGTGTCATTGTTGTGAATATGAATGACATAGCGGGAAAGACCGCACCCTGAGGCCCACAGACACTGCGCAGGACTGGACCCCACAAAGTGGGCAGGTCCTCGTATGAATCCAGTGTTTGCCTCTGGGCTCCTCCCCCCAACCAGGTCTTCTGTACCCCCAGCTTACCCCAAAGTGACCCCACAATTCAGACTGGCCCATCCATCTACCAGAAAGGGCTCTCACCCCCAGGAGAGGAGCAATAGTCAAGCAATAGCTTGACTCATGGCCACATAGGATGAAGGCGCCAGAGAAAGTCTCCACCAGAGGAATTCCAGGAGGGCCTCTTGCAGGAGATGGCTCCTGGGGCGTCAGGGAAGTGACTCTGAGTTCTGGCACCAAGAGCAGAAAAGGCCCTGGCCAGCAGGAACGGGTTAGGGACAGTGAGCCCGTGGGGTCCGTTCAGTTCCGCAGTGCGGCCGGCAGGTGGTCGGAGCTTAGCAGGTGCCAGGCTGCGCGCCCGGCTCTGGGCGTGTGTCGAGGACCGAGGCGGGCAGTGTCTGTGAGCTCGGGAATCGCAGTCTCAGTCTGAGAAGGCTGGACAGGAGCAAGGGCAGCAGGGACGTGAAAGGGCAGAATGGTCAACCCGAGACCCCACCAGCACGCCAGGGAAAGGGGACTCTAGGAAGGGGGTCTTCGAGGCCCCGGAGGCCCTGGCACCAGCTGAGCCGGGTGGGAGGGGTCGGCTTTCGACCAGGTCCTGGACTCCACTACCTTCGACCTCCCTTGGTTGGTCCATGGCGCGCGGAGCCGGATCTGCCGCATTCCGCGGACGCCTGGGTCGCCCTCCAGGACGGCCTGGGCCTGAGGAAGAGCCCCTGGGGGCGGGCAGGCCTCACCACCGTCTCAGGGCCAGAAAAACTGGTCCTCCTGCCCCCCCCCCCCCGCAGCAGCCTGGATGGGAGGCGGGGCGAGGGTGTCGCAGGGCAGGAACGGGAGGTTCTCCGCATTCCGCATGGGATGGGAATGGGAGGGGGCTGGGAGGAAGGGAGACCAGGAGCAGGGCCTGGAGGCCTTCCTGGCCAGTGGGGTGCTGCTGGGCTCTGTAGCAGGGGCGCGTTGATCCTCGCAGAAGGGGGGACCTAGGTGGGTCAGACTCCTTGCCTTCCCTACTCGCACAGGGAGGATGTGTCTTGTGGGCGGGCAGGCTGGAGGTTAGACATCAAGTACTCCCAGTGGTAACACCGGGCTCGGAGGGAGGAGCAAGGCTCTCGGCCTGGCATGAGCCTGGAGGAGCAACCTTAGGCTGTGACTTAGAGCCCGTCAGCCCTCACTCCTTCCCAAAGTAGGGGTCCCTCCTGCTTCCCGGGCCCTAAGAAAAGCCTCAGCTGCCAGCACCACCTCGGTGAGAGCAAGCGTCCTTAGCAACACTGAGAGTTAGTGTGGCAAGAAAGGAAGCTGGGGCCACCATAAGCCCAGAATTGTCACCAACAGTCTTGAGGCTCCCCGTCCTACCCCCCACTCCTTCCCCAGGGCCGCTGCAGTGCCGGCCCAGTGTGGGTCCCCGCCAGGTGGGGGGTGGGTTACAATGACCAGCCAGAGCCACCAAGATCTATGGCTCGGGATCCTCTCCCTTGGAAACAATCCCCAGCCCCTGTCGGGAAGAACAGGCTGGATGTGTGCTCAGAGCCAGCTTCCGACACTGAGAGGTTCTCAAAATGTAGGCACGGAGGGCCAGAGATTTAGCTCAGTGGTTTCACCGCCTGCCTGGCAAGTGCAAGGTCCCAAGTTCAATCCCTGGTACCAAAACAAAACAAATAAAAAATGTAGGCAGGGATGGATCTCCCCACTGCCTCAGAGACAAGGGAGCACTGTTCAAAGTGGGAACCCATAGCCCCCCACACTAACTAGGCCCGAGAGAACCTGCATCTTAAGAGCTTTCCCCATTGGGGCCGAGCCCAACTGTGATTCTGAGCTGCTTAAATATCTCTGCCCAGCATGATGGGACACACATGTGATTCCAGCACTCAATTAACTGAGGCAGGAGGACTTCTGGGAGTTAAAAGCCAGCCTGGGCTACATAGTGAATTTAATTCAAGGTCAGCCTAGGAAAAAAAAAGGACCGGGGATTTAGCTCAGTGGTTTCGCCGCCTGCTGCGCAAGCACCAGGACCCAAGTTCAAACCTTGGTACCCCCCCCAAAAAAATCCAAAAACAGTGAAGGAAGGGTGATGTTTGCATGGAGGCCAAAGGGTAGACATCGTGGCCCCCTAAGGTCTCTTGGGGACCCAGTGGTGTCCCAGGCTGGCCCCAATGAAACTGGAACTTGCTGCAGATGCCAAGCTCCCTGGAGGATGAGCACTTCCCACCCATAGGGGCTTCCTGCCAAGTCGAGCCTGCCCGGAAGCTTGCCACCCAGATCTCACCGATGGCTTTGGCATTCATTCTCTCCTTTATTCATTCACCTGCCCCTCCTGGGTGCAACTGAGACTTCCAATGAGGAAAAGGGAGCTCTGCTCTGGAACAGCCAGGACACTCATAGGAAGTCACACGTGAAATAGACACCCGAAGTCAACCATTCCCTCTGTCATTCATCAAACACACACCCACCAGTGCTGCTGTCTGAGGCAGAACGGTGCAAGGGCAAGGGCTTTGCAGTCCCACAGACTGAGTTTGAATCTAGCCTTGTGGCTCCTGGTGAAAGCCACTTTTGTTTTATGCCAGGCATCGTGGCATGCACATGTAATCCCAGCACTCAGGGGGCTGAGGCAGGAGGATTGCTGTGAGTTTGGGGCTAGTCGGGACTACATAAGACCCTGCCTCAAAAGAACAAAAACAAAATACCAGCGGGGGATGTAGCTCAGTGGCACCTCGCCTGCCTGGCAAGCACAAGGTCCTGAGTTTGATCCTTGATACTAGAAAACACACACACACACACAAACACACACACATACACACACACACGCACACACGCACGCACCAGGTGCTTTGTACCTTGGGCCTCACAGTGTCCCCGGTTTAAGACCCAAGAGTAGTGTCAATCAAAGGGCAACTGAGGTAATAACCTGTCGGTCTCTAGTGAGCAAGTTCTGTTCTTTTTTTTTTTTTTCTCTTTTGGGACAGGGTCTCACTCTCTAGTTCATCCTGGCCTTGATCTCACTATGTAGCCCAGGCTGGCCTTGAACTCTTGGCGATCCTCCTGCCTCAGCCTCCGAAGTGCTGGGATTACATTTGGGCTCCACCACACTCAGGTGTGAGTGAGTTTCTAAAGGGCAGTTTCTCCCACTGCTGCTTCCTCCATCCAAACAGTCCTCTTCGTTCATGGCCTCGGCCTCTTGTCTGCCCAGGACAACAACAGATGCTGCATCGCCATGATGCGTGCAGGGACCTGGGTTCAGTAGGGGTCTATCCTGCAAATGGAGTTCAGAAAGTAGAATCAGCAGCAGCCTGGCCAGGGGGCTGAGCATCACCCTGAAGGTTCTGGCCTTGGCTCCATCCATTGGCTGGATTTGGGCTGAGCGCCCCTGCCCTGTGGATCAGATTGGCCCCAAGCTGACTCTGCTGAGCCACTGCTGCTGAGGAGCCAGGTATTCTGGGCCGGCAGGGGTGAACTGGACACACAGAGCGACCTGGTGGTCTTGACCAGAGTGGCAGGGGTGGGAACCAGGGCCAGAGGACACAGAGGAAGGATGGACGCCCAGTCCTCCACCAAGCCCTGCCTGCACCCCCTACTTCCTGAGAAGCCTTGGTAGGGATCTGGATAGTGCCTCGACATTTCTACAGAGATCTACCCCAAAAGGCTTCCTGTGTTTCCCAAACACGAAGCCAGGGAGTCGGTAAAAGCCTTTTGGAGCCATCACCCAGCTCTCAGAAAACAAGCTGGTGGGGCCGGGGATTTAGCTCAGTGGTTTCGCCACCTGCTGCGCAAGTGCGAGGACCCAAGTTTGATCCCTGGTATCAAAAAACTCCCCCAAACAAAAAAACAAGCTGGTGACCCAGAGCTGACTTGCTCCTTTCCACAGCTTCTTTCCTGCAAGAATCTTCCTGTGAGGAAGACTTCCAGCCCCAAGGCCCACAGATTCCCATCTGCAGAGACAGCGCGGCTCCCCGGATCACCCAGCCCGTGGAGGGCCACCCCACCCACGAGGACCCTGGCCAGGTATCGTGGGAAGGGAAGAGCTCAGCTCCATTCGAGGGCATTGGGGTCCAACTTGAGGACGGGCCTCCTGGACAAAGCACCCTCCCTCAGGACCATGTCACCAAGAGGGAGGCCCAGGCACTGGTCTCCAGGCAGAGTGAATGCCCAGCATGCGTGGGAGCTGTGGTTCTGGCCCCGCCAGCCAGGCCGCAGCAGTGTGTTCGTGCTCCCCCTGGGCTCAGCCACCTCCTGGCTGCAGGGCTCAGTGATCACGGACAGTCAGAGTAAGCCGGATGCCCCAGAAAAGGGAATTAGGCGAGCTACGGTCCTCCCACTCCAAGGTCGATGCTCTGTGGCCCCTAAACCTGAGATCCCCCTGTGTGTAGCGGGGCAGAAAACTACTTACCGATTCACTTGTATTCAAACACTCATGTTTAATTAATGTTTAGAAAGATCTGAAACATAGCACATCAACTCCTAGCCAGTTTAGCTAGGATGGGGAATGGGTTTATGGGACACTTTGCATTCCATAGACTTTTTTTGTATATATACTGGGGATTGAACCTAGGGTCTTCCTACTGAGCCATAGCCCCAGCCCTTTTTCTTTTTTCTTTTCTGTTTTTTGAGACTGTGTCTCCCTAAATCACTAATTTGACCAGGCTGGGCTGGAGTTTATGATCTTTCTACCTCAGCCTCCCAGAGTGCTGGGACTGGAATTCAGGTGTGTGTCATCTTCCATAGACACTGATATCTGTATTTGAAGTTTGTAGCCAGCGTGTAGCAGTTTTGTAACTTCTGTGTATGTGTGATACTGAGAACCCCCAGGGCTCTACCACTGAGCTATATTCCCAGCCTTTTTATTTTCGGTAGGGAGATAGAGTCCAACTAAATTTCTTAGTTTGGCCTTGAAGTTGCAATCCTCCTACTTCAACCTCCTGGATAGCTGGGGTTCAAGGGATGTACCACTATACGGTGCTGTGATTGGAACTAGTGAAATACTTCTTCTTTTCCCTCACTTCCCCCTCCTTATCTTCCTCTCTCTCCCTCTCTTCCTGAATCTCCTTTTTCTCCTTTTTCCTGTGCCTAGGCAAGTGCTCTACTACCGAGCTGCAGCCCCCAGCCCCAAAACATTTTTTTTTTGGTACCAGGGATCGAATTCCGGTCCTTAGGCTTGCGTAGCAGGCAGCGAAACCACTGAGCTAAATCCCCGGCCCCCAAAACATTTTTTAAATGAGTATAACTTAGGCGGTAGATGGAAGGGGACATGGCAGGTAAGACCTCCCCTTCTTCTCCTCAGGCTTTGCCGATATCTCCTGGCTCTTTTGTATGACCCTTGGCCACTCTGTGCCTCAGTTTCCCCGGTGTAAGCCGGGAATCAGCAATACTAATAATTAGGCTCCAAGGAGATGTCCGCGAGAATCCTTACTGCACGTGGCTGCTTCTCTTTTTCCAAATGCAAGCAACCCCTTTTGAGGAGCCGGAGGGAGTGGGGGTGAAGGGAAATCCGGGGGTCAGGAGGGGACGGCAGGGGAGGGACCAACACAGCTGGCGAGCAGCACCCAGAGGCGGGAGCGGGAACTGCATGCCTTCCTCAAATTGGGGGCGCTGGACAGCCGGAACCCCAGGGGTGCGCGGCAGAGGGAGGCGCAGAGACTGGAGACTGGGCTCCAACTTCGGGGAGCCCCGGCCCCAAATGGGGACTGCCAGGGGTGAAGGGGGGGGCTGGGTCCAGGCTGAAGAGTGGCTGGGGTCAGCCGGGGCGAAGGCAGGCGTCTCCACAGGGGAGACCTGGACGGTGAGGACAGACAGACAGACAGGCTGGGCTTCAGGGGAGAGTCCGCCCGTCCGCACGGCCCGCTCTGGGTCTGCGCTGCTGTGTCGCCTGTGAAAATGCACCCGGCGCGGAGGGAGTCCCCGGCTCCCCCGCTTCCTCTCCGGCCCCAAACGTTAGGCTTCCGGAGGCCCTGGCCCTCGGGACGCCCCCCACCCGCCCCAGGGGCTCAGATGCCCCCTCCCCCTGGGCAGGCCGGGCAGGGAAACCACGGCCTTAGTCACGCCGGATAATCACCTCTGGTCACTGCCTGTCTGGACTCTTCCTCGAGGACTCGGCCGTGCCTCAGACATTACCTCACAGCGCTGCTGCGGGGCGGGCCGGGGGGGAGCGAGAAGGCCGCTTCTGAGAAGGGGAAACTGAGGCCAGGAAACCAGCACAGCCACCTGCCTTGCTTCCCCGCGTGGGCTAAGAGGTCAGGATCCCGGGGGCTGGGGGCAGAGGCAGAAAGCACTTCGAGAGAACTGAGGAGATGCTTGTTTGAAAGTGCGCGTCCCTGACGCGCCGAGGGCCGTGCCGAGGGCTTTTCAGGAATGACCAGTCCTCCGCTGGGTTAGGCGTTATCATTGTCAGCTTCATTTTACAGATGAGGACACTGAGGACACCGCACGTCCAAGACCACTGGATCAACAGGTGGAGACGCCTGGGAGTCTCACTGGAGAGGCTGCAAAGAAACAGTGCACTTGGGGACCCAGCAGGCCTGGGGCTCCCTGTGTCCCCAGAGGGCCAGCGGAGTGGCCTGTGGGTGTCTGCCCAGGCCCCGGGTACAGCCACCCGAGCGTCCCCGAAGGACCCACCTTCGCTGACCTCCTACTCACCTTCCTGCTCCAGCTTTTTTATGAGGCCTGAGAATCCCGTCCTGTCCACTGAGCCCCAGGCATCACTGCCATCTGCGGGGTGGACCCCAAAGCCCAGGGCCGGGGACCCCTGGCTGTAACCCACTGCGGGCTGGGATCTGCCTCACTGAATAGGGAAGTTCCTCCTGAGGTCTGACCCAGATCCTTTCTCAACAGTCCCTCGGAGGCTTTTCAGGTGTGGGAGGCGGCCGGGGTCCCTGCCAGGCCCGGACCAGCAAGTGGGGTAGGGTGGACAGGAGGGGGCCGCCTTATCCCATGGGAGCCTCGCTGGAGGGTGGGAGGGAGGGGGGAGCGAGGATCAAGGTGCAGGGGGTCGGACCGGGGCTCATCTCCAGGGAGCTGTGGGTACCCCCTCAGTTACGGGGAAGACAGCCCACTCAGCACCCCCTGGTCTGATGGAGGAGCGCTCCACCACTCCCCCTTTCTCCCTCTCTCTCTCTCTCACACACACACACGCACACACACGCACACACACGCATGCACGCTCAGGACAGGAGTAAAGGCCAGGTCCCTCCGCCTCACATCCTCTCCGGAGTAACACTGTTGGTGCAGACCTCAGGCAGCCAAGTCCACAGATGCCTTGTTGGGAACAGGATTTACAACA
This sequence comes from Heterocephalus glaber, assembly GCF_000247695.1. Next base: position 5,926,570 of record NW_004624795.1, on the reverse strand, counting down.
GAAAATGTGGGGTACAAATGGCCCTGCCACCCCAGGGGGGCGTGGGAGCAAAGCCACAGTGACCGAGGCCAGGGAGGGGGTCTGAGGATGAAGTGACCACACCCAGCTGCCCAATAGTTCTCAATGTTAATGTGTGTGAGGAAAAATAACCAGTACCCAAACCACGCTGTGACAGATGTTATTGCTGAGAAGTATTTATTTGGTCCAGGTGTGGTGGTGAAAGCCTGTAACCCCAGCACTCCAGGAGGCTGAGGCAGGAGGACAGCAACCTTGAGCCCAGCCCGGACAACCGAGTGACTTAGTGAGGTAGCATGTCTCCGCCTCTTCAGGCAAGCCTGGATTAGGGGACACAGAGGCGGTGGCATGGCAGCGGAGCTCTCATCTCCACCCGTCAGGATCCACCTGTCCTCGCCAGGCGCTGCCTGCTGCAGGCCTGCCCTCCCCTGCCCCACCTCCATGGGCTCCAGCCCTCCCCCTCCCAGCTGTCCCCCAGGCTTCCCTCCCAGTCCTCCCCAGCCCAGCCCAGCCCTGCCCTCTGCCCTCTGTGGGAGGCTGCCCCTCACCACTTCACGTGGGCAGCCTTCTGTGCCCACCACCCTCCCCCGCAGACCCGCCAGCCACAGCGAGATACAGGCGAGGGTAGCTCAGCAAGCACCCTGCGTCCTCCTCAGGTCATTTTCTCATTTTCGCTTCTCAAAGACAGCGTGGTGGGAGGAGCTGGTAGTTGGTAAAAGAGTGGGAAGGGTTGGGGCCGAGTCAGAAGTCACCAGAGGTGACGCAGACACGTTAGGTGCCCAGTGTATCACACGCTGCTGCTTGCCCCAAATGGCTAAGGCTCCTGAACTCACTCCCCACAGCAAGCCTGTGAGGTAGACCCTATTACTAGTCCCTCTTTACAGATAAGACAACGAGGCACCGAGAGGTTTAGGAACTTGCCCATGGTCACACAGCTAGGTGTTCAAGGAAGGATCTAAATCCAGCCAGTCCAACTCTCAGCACTCCCTGTGTGACTTAGGGCTGCGGATGTAGCTCAGGGCCAGAACGATAGCCTAGATCGCAGGAGGTCACCTGGACAGAGTACTGGAGCAGCCTGGCAAGGGGCCAGCAGGTGCCAAACTGGTCCTTGAGTTTGCAGGGCAAGCTGGCAGCAGATCCAGGCCCTGTGCCTCCTCTCTGCATCCCCAAGCAGGGTGCAGGTCACAGGACATTGGCTCTCACCAGACGCCAGGAACTTCTTGGGACGGAACCGAGCTGAGGCTGAGGCAGCCTGGCTCTAAGGAGCCATAGCTGTGTGGGGACAGGAGGGGTCCAGACTCAGCCTGCCACCAACCCATCCACTCCTCTCGGGCTTTGGCCCTTGGGTCTGAGCCAGACACAGATTCCGGGGATCCAGGGACCCCAAAGTATCCCGCAAATATGATGAATAACAAGGCACGGTGGGCAGGCAGGAGCTGGGGACCTGGAACCTGAGCAGGGCTCCAACCTCCTGGCTCAGTTCCCTGGCTTCCTAACCTGCAAATAGGGGGCGTGCTTGGGCCCTCTCCTGCCTGCGTCTGTTTCACAATTTCCAGGACCCTGCAGGTGGGGACAGGCTGTAAGGCACTAGAGATGCGCAAACACCGGTCCATTGCAAAGGCAGCTCTCAGAGTGACTGCTGCCCCGGGGCCCAGAAGAACGGCACCCACTGATGGTAGACAGAAGCCTCTGGGTTTTTGCCTTTTGGTTTTTGTTTTGTTTTTTTTGAGACAGGGTCTTGCAATGTATCCCAGGCTGGCCTCCAGCTCACAGCGATCCTCCTGCCTCAGCCTTTCAAGTGCTGGGGTTACAGCACCACCACGCCAGCCCTGGGCTCTCCAGATCTTGACCTTCTACCCGAGGAGGGAGTGGGACAGGGGTGTGGGGAGGGGGTCCCTGTCATAGGAATCTAATTTTAGACCCATCTGTCTTGGTCAACCCACCATTTCCCTCTTCCTGGAAGCTGGAAGCCAGATGAGGACACCCATTCCCCGTTCCCAGCACCCCTTAGGTGCTGGGTACAAGAGGCTCAGGTTGCAGGGCCCTCCCCACCTGTCCCCTCCTGATCCTGATTCTGGAGAGGAATCAGGGCACAAGAGATACTGCAGGTCCACAGAGCAGGCTGGGGACACGGAGAGGAGGGTATGGCCTGGAATCTGATGCCTCCCACCTGCTCCCCTCTGGGCTGCTTTGCACCTTGCAGGTTGTCTGGGAATGGGTGGGTCCCCAAGAGCTCCTGGCTTCCTCATGTGCCCCACAGCATCCTCGAGCCCAGTGGCCCGGCCTTGGACACAGGATGGCTGGAGACTCTTCAGCCAGAACCAGCCGCACCCCACTCTGCACTCTGCTGCTCCGGCCGGCTGCAGTTTTCCCCTCTGCTGAAAACCATACTTGGTCCTCAAAAGCTGAGTGATTCCGCCAAGCAGGCTTCACGGAAAAGGCTTCACAGGCTCTCTGGGCTGCTGAGCGGGGAGTTCCCCCCAGATATTAGTGGGAGACTGAGGGAGAAAGAGAGAGAACTGAGCAGGGACCCTCAGGAGGCCTTGGCTTCCGTGGCATGGTGAGGCCCCTTAGTCCAAATACATTCCCAAAGCTGGGTGTGGTGGGGTACGCCTGTCATCCTAGCACTCGGGAGGCTGAGACAGGAGGATCACCGTGAGTTGGAGGCCAGCCTGGGCTACATAGCAAGACCCAGTCTCAAAAAAAAAAACAAAAACAAAAATCCTGAGGCCTTTGGCTGGGGATTTAGCTCAGTGGTTTTGCTGCCTGCTGCGCAAGCTCAAGGACCTGAATTCAATCCCTGGTACAAAAAAAAAAAATCCCGAGGCCTGTACTGTGCAGAGCTCCCTCAGATGAGTCCGTCTTGTCTGCACCCCACTGTTCTGCAGGAAGCACCCGTCTGCCATCCCCTCTCTGGTGGCCTCCTCCTTCCTTCCCTCTTCTCGCCATGGAAGTTCTTTTCAGCTGCGTCCTCTGCTCCCAGCTCTCTGGGTATCCGATGCGTCTTGCTTTTCCCACGAAACTGAGGGGTCCCCAGGCCAGGGCTGAGCCTAAGCCCCCAGACTCGGAGTCCAAAGAGCACGTGGATGTCCCCCGCATACAGCCACCCCCAGGGCGGAGGCAGGAGGGGCCTGTCCCTCCCTGCAGCAGGGTGTGCTCGGACAAGTCTGTCTGCAGCGAGTGAGCCAACCTCAGCCCAATCCCCGATTTCTAAAGGCAAAATAAACTCCCTCAGTGCTCTGGCCTCCACCGCCAAGAACCTCAGACCGCAGCCGCCAGGTTGGCAGAGCCTGGGGAAAACAGGCCAAAGTCATGGAGTTGGGGGAGAGGGGAGAGCCAGGCGGGAGCTAGAGGGTGGGCCTCACAGGTGAGATGAGAGGTGGCACCCAGGACATACTGAGCCCACACAGATAGAGAAGGGTGCACGCACGCACACACACACACACACACACACACGCACACACGCACGGATGCTCCGACACCGGCCTCTGGACGTCGGGGGAGGAAGGTGTCACGCCAGGGAGGCCACAGCCCCTGCCTGCTGGGCCCTCCGTTCCACAGACGATGCCCCACCTGCTCCCCCGACTGGGTTGGTAGTGTCCTTGCAGCAAAGGGGAACCTGGAATGGGGTCTCCACAGGTTCCTAAGCAGGGGTGGAGGAGGGAGGGAGGGAGACGGTGGTCCAGTGTCAAGACTCCAGGGGTGAGGAGAAAGCCCTGGGCGTGACACTCACACACACAGGTGTACACACTCACACCTGCTCCCTGCTGCCTGCTTTCTTGTGTACAGACACACACCCCAACACACGCATGCACACACATGTGTACCTGCCTGCTCTCTCACATAAACACACGGGTACACTCATGCACATGCATGTGCACACACTCAGTCCTGCTCACTCTCACGAGCACACACATGCAACAGCACACATGTGCAAACACCTGCACACGTGCACGCACTCCCACTCACTCCCACCTGCTCTCCTTCACACACACATGCCCTTGTATTTCCTACACCCCACGCACCAGCAGAGGCATGAGTCCATGCACACAGAGCAGGCACTCGAGACACACACTGACACAATCACTCATGCTCACCCGCATTGCCCATGTAACCCCACCGGCACACACACCCAGCTACACGATCACAAGCCCTCTCTCACACAGCCCGTCATCACTCGTGCCCATTTACACACAGTCCCAACCCCCAGAGTCACCCGCGTGTGTACACACACATCCTGGGCTGCCAGGCTGAGCCGTCTCTGTTTGAGGTCTGGCCACCCAAGAGGTCCCTCGCCCGGGTACTTCCTGCTCCCTTAGTACCCTCGGGCAGGGCCTCTCTTGGGGTCTACCCACAAATGTCCAGTAAAGACTGGGGTCCCTGCTACAGTTCCTCAACTCCTCAGCTCCCAGCCACCCAACAGGCACCCATTTTGCCACTTAGAACGGGCCAGAACTTCCTGGGCCTGAGGCCAGCCAGGTCCCGGCCGGGGGCGTGTGTCGGAGCTGAGCCCCCAAACCAGCCAGCAGCCCCTGGGGGGAGGGGCTTGGAGAGAGCACCGGGCCTGTCCAGCCTTCGCGTCCTCTCCACGCCGAGGACCGGGTGGCACATGCCCTGCCCGTCTGACAGGGAGGGCACAGTCTCCAGGGGACATCGTGCCCACCCAGGGGTTTGAGTGCCTTCATATCATCGCCTCCTGCCCCAGCCCAGAGATCCTGAGGCCCCGAGGCTGAGGGACCAGTCCACAGCCGGGCCCGATCCAGACAGGACCAGAGGCAGAGACTGAGGACAAGACAAGAGCCAGGAACAGAGGGAAAGAGGCGGAGGATGAGGGGGAGATGAAAGGAGCCATCGCTGGTGGAGAGCGGAGCAGAGAGGCCTGAGAGCGCTAATTACGCAGGCGGGCAGGCGGCAGAGCAGAGGGCAGCCTGTTTGAAGTCTGTGGTGAGCAAGGGCGGCATCAAAGGCCAGGCGGAGGCAGGCGGAGGGAGCGGGAGGGGCCGCCCCGTGCACCCACCTGGGCCCGCAGCCCCTACCACAGTTTCTTCTCCAGCTGCCCGCCATGGCAGAGCTCAGGCAGCCAGAGCCACCTGCCAGGCTTCCGGCTCAGGGGCAGCCCTGGCCTGGGGCCCAGTCTGGCTTCTCCAATGGGCCCTGCAGCCACCACCTCCAGGTCCGTCTCCTGGGAACTGTCCCGCCACACATGTGGAGGCCTCAGGAGGACCCCGGGCCACTCCAGCTCCAGCCCCCAGAGCCAGCTCCTCAATTTTGCCTCTCCCTGGATCTAGAAAGCTCCAGTGGGCATGGCGGTGCAACCTGTAATCCCAACACACATTAGGCTGAGGCAGGAGGATCGATGCAAGTTTGAGCCCAGCCTGGGATACATAGCAAGACCCTGTCTAAAAAAGTAAACACATATCTATGCACACCTTCGGGGCCTGGGATGCAGCAGGCTTCACAGCACAACGGAATTGCCATGGAAAGCCAGCCGTCCCAAGGGCCAGGGAAGCTATTCCCAGGGGAGGGCAGAAGAGAAGCCCCCCAAGGCCGGGACCAGGCCTGGCGCCCTGAGAGGATGGAGATGATCCCCCGCCAGGCACCACACCCTGCATGCAGCCCCGTGAGTCCCAGCTCCGGGCTGCTCTCAGCGCGAAAGCAGATGGAAAGTCCTGGCCGCATCCAGGACCTGCGGTCAGCGCAGACTTCCCCTCAGTATCACACTCTCCACAGGGCTGGCTCCAGCCCTGTCAGGGACGCCAGGAGGACGTGCTGGGGCCATCGCTTTACCTGTCCTGGGAGGAAACGCACTGGCTGGCCTGTGAGGGACTGTCACGCCTGCACACCAGCTTCCGCCCTCAAGCAGTACAACCTTCCCCGTACCAGGGGAGGGAGGTGGAAGCCAGAACTGAGCACAGCCGGGAGCTGCACTCCCAACACTCAGACCCATTCTCTCTATATAACCTGTCTTCTGTGCCAAACAGGTGGCACGGAGCTGTAATCCCAGCACTTGGGAGGCTGAGGCAGGAGGATTGCCATGAGTCTGAGGCCAGCCTGGACCACACAGTGAATTCAAGACCAGTCTGAACTACATAGTGAGACTCTGTCTCAAAAAATCAAAAAATAAAAATAAAGACTTGGGCCGGTGATGTAACCCAGTGGCGCTATGCCTACCAAGCAAGCGCAAGGTCCTGAGTTCGATTCCCGACACTAGGAAAAAAAAACTCTGCCACAAATCTATCCATCTATCCACTCTTCCATTCTTCTCTCCCTCTTCCCTCCATCCACCCATATACCATTACACCCCAGTCCCATCCACACATCCCACTGCTCATGTCGCCATCTGGTCACTCACCTGGCAACCCAAGCGGGACTTCTCTGCCACTTCCCACCCAGCACCTGCTCTCTCCCCACCCATCCACTGACACATCCATTGGATTCATTGATGGCCTCCTGAATCCCAGGCACTGCGCCAGGTCTCTGGCCTCCGTGGCCTCCCTAGCCATTGGGAAATCCCAGCCTCCTTCACAGAGGCTCCCACCTCCACTGAAGATTGGGCCCTCGCAGCCAGGCCTCGCCTGCAGGGGTGGGAGCCACAGTGTGCCCTGGTGCTTTGACAGAAGAAATGCAGAGGTCTGAAGAGTAAAGTAGATCCTACTCGCCTGCCGGGAAGAGAAAGATGTCCATCAGTACCCCACAGCCTGGGGTGGACAGCAGAACTGTCCATGGAATGGGGCCCCGATTGCTCAAGGACAGGGTGTGACTCAGGGAGGGCCCGGGTCACCTCCGCCAGCTAGCTCCTCCTACCCGCCTGTCTCCATTCCAGAGTTTCCCAGAAGTTTCCAGGTCTTCGGGGTGGCGGGGACAGGGCTCTGGGAGGCAAAGGCCGTGCAACAGGACTTTTGTCGGATCCAAGTGTCTGACAGAGCAAGACCCTGGGTTCCAGGCTGCTTCTGCTGCTCAACTGTGTGACTTGGGGTGAATCCCTAACTCCCAGGGCCTTGATTTAACCCCTTCTGAAATGGAAAAAGCACCAATACCAGTCCTAGCTGTTGCAAAAATCTGATGAGGACATGTTGGAAGGACTTGGAGAATCATTTCTAGGTTTGTACAACACAGGACAAAGGAAGTGCGAGGCTCTCCAGTCCCAGTCCCAATGGAGAAGCACAGGGAAGGCTCCAGAAACACAGCGAGCAGCCAGACCCCCTGCCAGTCTCAAGGCCCCTCACCGAGCCGCTGCCCTCCTGACCCAGGCTCTGGGGTGTGAGTCCTCCCCATCCAGCCTGTCCTGCCCTCCCTCGGGCCAGCCAGGAAGGAATAGGAGGCCTGAGTTGCAGTCAGCATTGGGGAGGGAAGGTGCCAACCAAGGTGCCAGGCTGCCCGGAGCCCTTGGGGCAACAGCAGGAGAAATCAAGGCAAGACCTAGCCCAGCCCAGCAATGCCTGCACCCCCACTTCCGTGCAGTGCTGAGCAGGACACACACGCGCGCACACACACACACACACACACACACAGAGATACACTCTCCACCGCTGGAGAGGCTGCAGTGAGGGCACCACCCTGGGTTCGAAGTGTGGGTGCCAGCCGGGTGGGCTGGCACGAGTTGGAGAGAGGGCGGTGTAAGGAGCTAATCCCCCCAGCGTCTCCCAGACGCCCACAGAGACCAGGGTGAGCTCTTTGTCTGCAAGGAGACGACAGAGGGCGGCAGGCAGGCGGGCAGGCAGCCTGCTCCTCTTTCCCTCCCTGCCTCCGCCCCAGGGCAGGTAGAAGCCTGCCGGCTGGGGACAGGTCGAAGGGAGTGGGGGGAAAGGGATTAGGGAGAGACAGGCACCTACAACTCACAGGGGCTCCCTCCTTTGGGCCCATGGAGCCTGTGGGTTTGGGGTGGGGGTCCCTGGAAGGGCAATGGGGCATGAACCCCAGCAGAGAGCAGGCCTTGCTTGCAGCAGAAGGCCCCGATGGCTGACAGACGGCCCCACGATCATGAACTGGCTCACACTCAGAACCATCCGCGCGCGCGCGCACACACACACGCGCGCGCGCACACACACGCGCACAGCCAGGGACCAGAGCTCCTTGCACGTGTGTGTTTACTCACAGTCGCACACAGAGACCAGCAGGCAGGGGATAATTACATGGCCCCACAGGATCACAGTGGGGCAGTTGAAAGCAGCTCTGGTCCCTCCTCCGCCCACCACCACCCTCCTGGTCACCCAGGGAGGGCAATGCCACGGTCACCTGCGGGACAGCCCACACCTGTGCAGTGCCAGCACCCAGAAGTGCAGTCATCCACCCCACGTGGCGGTGGCCCTAGCCCCGCTGCACAGAGCCACGGCGCTGGGTCCCCTGGACCCGACATGCACGCTGCACGCCATGGCCTCTTGGCCTGGCTTCCCTTTCTCCTGCACGCATATACCTGCCCCAGCCCTCTCACCTTGTCCAAACACAAGGCCCAAACACGTCTGCCTGTTTCCTTGGAGAGAATAAAAATGCCACCCCCTTTCCTACTCCCTCAGCTCTGCCCCTGCTCCCCTCTCCAGACTAAGGCCAGCCTTGGATTCCCTGCCATGGCTGAGCACCAAGAAGAGCCCAGGATCGTGGACCTGCTAGGCCGAGGTGGGGACTGGGCTGCAGGCCACAGGTGCCTCTGATACGGGAGTCCCTCAAGCTCAGGGACATTGTGTGACAGTCAAGCCTCGGTTGCTCTGGCTGGCATTGACCTTTGCCACTAACACCCTCCCAGGTCCCCGGGATGGGCAGTCACGGTCGCCCTTTTCCTCCCTGACCCCGCTCCCTGCCCTGTAGCCCAGGCCCATGCTGGCAAGCTGAGGCCTACTGCGGCCGGCGCCTCTAAGGATGAAAGACCTCTGGCTGCTCCAGAAACCAGGGCTAAATATACCCCTCGCCTGCTTTCTTATGCCTAACTGGAACCAGCTGGGCAGGACCCACCCTTCCGCCTGTAGGAACCGCCGTGGACGGGTACTCGATGGCCAGGCGGGTGGAGCCACGGAACCAGAGACAGCCCACCAAGAGAGCCACGTGCAGGCACCCCTTTCCTCCAAAGCCCTTCCAAAGACAAAGGTGCTCCCGCAAGGCAGGTCACGTGAGACCAAGCCTGGCTCATCACAACAGAGTGCTTCTGAGCCTCAGTTTCCCTCGCTATAAAAGAGGGGTAAAGTAGCCTGGGTCTCAGAATGTTATAAAAGTGAGTTAATACGGGTAAAGCGCTGAGACAGTACCTAGCATGCAGTAAGTACTCGAATGTTGGTCATAGCCGGGCGTGGTGGTGCACACCTATAATTCCAGCCCTCAGGAGGCTGAGGCAGGAGGATTGCCACAAGTGCAAAGCCAGCTTGGGCTACAGAGTGAGTTCAAGGCCAGGCTGAACTATATAGGATGACCTTGTCTCAAAAAACAAAATTAATTAATTAATAAGTAAACTCGGTCATTAGGAGGCCTACGCTGTCCTGCAGGTGCTGGTTGTACCATTCAGACACGCACGTTGCTGCGTGCCCAGGGCTAACTGTTCATGGAAGGGCTGGGGGCTCCTGGGCGACCATGCAGCAGCTGGGGCACATCGGCAAGGGGCTCAGGGAGGTGGATAGGCCAAGACACGCCCCCACCCCGGCCCTGCCCCTGGCCACGTCCTGGACTCCCTCCCTGGCCAGCACCCGCCCCGGCCTGTGGTTTGGGCTGTGGGTGCAGCTCCCACGCCGCGGCCCAGTTTAGCGGCTCCAGCCCGCGGGCCCGGGACAGCCCACTCTCCGGCCCAGTCCAGAGGCCTGAAATAGGAAGGAAGAGGGTCCTAAAAATAGCCCTAATTACAGAGGGCCCCGAGGGGGTGGGGGCGGTGGCTCCTCTCTGGCTCCTGGGCACTGCCACAGCCTGCTCGGGATCCTGCTTAGACCCTGGGGAAGGGACCCGCCCTGGGCCCCCCAGCCCCAGCCCCAGCCCCAGCCCACAGCTGGCCGGCCTCCCAGGGGGACAGCAAGCAAGGGGCGGGGGATGGGCAGAGCTAGGGCGGACTTGCGCAGTGCCCGGCCCTGACCTCAGGGCCGCGACGGCCCCACCCCCTCTGCACTCCGTCCTCGAGGTCACTGGGCAGCTCCGGGCCTGAGAAGGCCGCAGGGAGCACCACCCTCACTCAGCACCCCTCCCCCAGCTCCCCCAGGAGGCCTGCCCGAGTGCCTTGTTGGGTCAGGCTACTTCATTCTCTCCCGTTCAGCTGGCCCCCGGGGGCAGGGCTGTGTTCTCCTGTCACCCCCAGGAGGTGGGGTCCCCCAGGTTCAGAATGACTTCATTTCTCGAGTTTTGTTCCCTTCCCGTGTAAGTGGGGACCATACCCAAGCCCCACAGGGCCCCAGGAGTAAGTGTGCTGACACCCTTGGCAGGTGTCACCGGAAGGGACAGCGGACTCCGGCCCCCACCCTTGTTTTTGTCCCGGTCTCAAATCCCAGGGAGGCAGGGGCAGGGCGTGGGTGTTGTGAGGGGTTACGGTGCTTAATCATCCTGGGGGTGAGGGCTGCCCCCCAGCAAGGAGGGGCACACACGGTGCGCTGGTGCCACCTGGTGGCGGCAGCTAGTAGCAACGCCAGTTACCTGATTTCTATTAGAAGAGGAGGAAGGAAAGGAAGGAGAAAGGTATGGAAAGGGAACTAAAGAAGACAGGGTGCCCTCAGATGATGCCAGGCAGGTCACAGAAATATGCCAGGGATGTTCTGTGCCATCTTGGGGGTGCCAGTGGCCATGGGGAGCCAGGAGGCCTGAGGAGCAGTGGCCACATGCAGCAGGTACAATCAGGTGTTTCTCCATGGGGACCGCAGTCCTCAGGCCCAGATTCCGGGGCTTGGAGTTCAGGCCTCCAGGCACCAGGGACAGGATGAGATTGGCCCACGTGCCCTGGCTGTCTCAGCCCCCTGGACGCGTTGGCCACAGGGACCGCCACTCCGCGTGTGAAGGCAAACACGTTCCATGCATGTCACGTACCAGCAAGAGCCCAGCACTCACCCAACCACCCCAGGCACACTCCGGACATGCATCTGTGCTGTGCAGATAGCCTGGGCTGTGTGCAGCATTTGGGGGACCCTTTCACCTGCACCCTGTCCTCTGCTTCCTTGTAGGGTGAACTTGTTTACCACTTCTGCTCTGGGCAGTGGCGATGAGCTCAGACTGGCCCAGTGCCCTCCACGGGCAGGGCCAGGCCTGAGTCATGGGGGTCAGATGGCTGGGAGCCTAAATGGGCCCCATCCTGCAGCCCCCGGGAGCTGCCCGACACCCTGCCCTGCCCTATGGTGGGCAGCCCTGGCAAAGCAGCCAGCCCAGAGGGGTGGGGCAGGGTCAAGGCTCAGGCTACTGCTGCCCCTCCCCTGACCAGAGGACAGCAGGGCAGATCCCAGCTGCCACCCTGTCAACCCGGCCAGGCCCACTCCCCAGGCTCACTCATGGGGCCCCAACCTATCCCAGAGAGAAATCCAATGTGGATGGCACAGGACTTCTCCCCGGTCCTCCACGTGCCCCAGTGCATACCCCAAGGCTGCACTGATGAAAGACAAGAGGGGACCCTCGGGTCTGTCCTCAATGTCCCAACAGGCTTAGGCGGCATGGGCCACCAAGGTCAGCTTTAGCCACCTAGCAATAATCCCATCTTCGTGATGTTCCTTGTCTTGCAAGGTCTCTCCTTTGCTTTTTCTTTTTGTGTTGTTTTCTGGGTTTCGTTTTGTTGTTTTGGTTTGCTTTTTGGTTTTTGGTTTTTTGAGACAGGGTCTTGCTCTGTAATTCAGGCTGGCCTTGAATTCACAATGTAGCCCAGGTTGGCAGGAACTCACAGCGATCCTCTTGCCTCAGCTTCCTGAGTGCTGGGATTATAGGCATGTGCCACCACACCTGGCTTCAAGGTCTTTTCTAGTTATGTAGGACATGTGGTTTCCCTGGAAAATCAATTCCCCACGGATTTCAAAACCTGCCCTTATCTGCAGTCAGCCAAAGCTTCAGCTTCTGTGGGGCCTCCGCCCTCAAGGAGCCCCAATTCACGGGGCCTGCACCACAGTTGGCCCACAACACCTCCCCCAGGGGCTAAGTCAACTGCCCCTGGCTGACTGCCTCCCCAACAGGACTGTGGCTCCCAGGGAGACCCGATCCCCACTCCGGGCCCCACTCAGCTCCCCACCTTAGAGCCCACGAGTGTGGGACAGAGCTGGACACAGGCAGGCTCAGCCCAGGGTCTGTCGCCATCTCACAGGGTGGCCCTGTGTCCCCCCCTGTTCAAAGAGGGGACTGGAACAGACCCAAGGACCCTCACAGCCCTGATACTCCAGGGTGTTAAACGCATGAGGATCTCTGCGTGTTGCAAAACTGAAGCTGAGGAGACTTGGGGAGACGTAAGTGCCAGGGCAGCCCCCTGCCCCCCAGCCCCGAACTGGCACCCACTCTTTCCCATTGCTCCTTTGGCAATGCCCACTTCCTCTGGCCTCTCCCTGGCTTCGCTGACTCCCCGTGGCCTCCCACTTCAAGCCCCGACAGTGCCCCAGCCCCCCCTCCGCGCCTCTGATCTTTCCCCCGGTAGCCCCTCTCCCCGGCTTGGCACTACATCTTTCAGCCTGCTGCCTGCCAAGCCCGGGCATCACCCACTCTCCATGCCTGGGCACCCGGCCTTGGCCTCGGCCTCCCCAAATCTTCAAGCCTCAACACTGTCCTCGCCCACCCTTCCCCGGCTGCTGGAGACTGGAAGACTCCTGCAAGTCAACGTGGTCGTCCCCGTGGCGTGGGGGCAGCTCAGCCTCCAGCCGCATTGCTGCTAGGGTCACTGTCAACCCCTCGGCTCTTCAAATGCATCTCTGTGGGTGGGGGTGGCTGTTTACACCGTGCTGAAGGCAAGGAACAGCTTTGCTGTGCCATCAACAACATGGACGGTGGCCGCTGGGGTAGGAAGCCCCCAGGCAGAGCGGAAGTTGGTCAGGGCCGACCTCGGCCTGAGGCCCTGGGCACTGGTGGGGTAGGCGCCAAGGCCACCAGCGCCTGCACGGGCCCTGTTCTTGGAAGGGCCTCTGCAGCTTTGGAGCCTCTCCACCCTGCGCTCCCCTTGAAACCCCTCTAGTGTGGTCTTTAAGATTTCCCTTCTACTCTTCTTTTTAAATGTATCGATTGTATCAGACAGAACAGGAGAGCAAAACAGGAACCCTGCTAGGACGAGTGAGGCCCTGGGTTGCAGTCCGTGCTGCACAAACAAAACAAAAACACCCACTACCCAGTTTAAGAGACAAATGGCTACAAATCTGTAGCCCACAGTGGCCATGCTTGTAGTTCCAGCGACTCAGAAAACTGAGGCAGGAGGATCAAAAGTTCAATGCTAACCCGAACAACTTGGTGAGATCCTATCTCAAAATAGAATTTTTTTTTTTTTTTTTGGTACCGGGGATCGAACTCGGGTCCTTGAGCTTGCATAGCAGGCAGCGAAACCACTGAGCTAAATCCCTGGCCCGCAAAATAGAATTTTTTAAAAATTAAAAGGCCTGTAGACATAGTTTAGTTGTAGAGCACTTGCCTAACATGTGTGAGTCTGAGTTCAATTCCTAGTACAAAAATAAAAGACCAAATAATTATAGAGAGAATGGAAAACGCTTGTGTCCCCTCCCATCCTGTTCCCCTCTGGCCCTCCCTTGCTCCCTCCTCATAGATAAGTTCCCTTTTAAATGTATCATTTATTCCTAGGAGTACTTTACACTCTCATGACGTGGATATAGCTACTTAAAATACAGATACATGATTTTCATGTTCTCAAATTTTACATCGATGGAATTGTACTCTAGGTAACTTTTTTTTTTTTTTTTTTTGGTACCGGGGATTGAACTCGGGTCCTTGCGCTTGTAAAACAGGCAGTGAAACCACTGAGCTAAATCCCCGGGCCTTACTCTAGGTATCTTGCTGCACGCCTTTTTTCTTTCTGCAGCACTGGGGAAGAAGCCCAAGTGTTTGAGCATGCCAACCACTGAGTCATGCTCCCAGCCCATGTTCATTGCTGTGCAGTATTCTATGGCTGCAAATGATTTATCTACTCTCTGGTTAATAAGCATTTAGCTTACTCTCTCTCAGTACTGGGGATCAAACTAAGGGGCATTCTACCACTAAGCTACATCCCCAGTCCTTTTTATTTTTTGAGACAGGGTCTCATTAAGTTGCCTAGGCTGGGCTCAGACCTGCCTCATCCTCCTGGGTAACTGGGATGACAAGCATGTGCCACCATGCATGGTTCCCTTTGTTTTTAATTATGCACGTAACATACATATTCTCATTGTAAAACACAGGATCCAGGATAGGCAGTGGGAGACCCTGGGACCTACTACTCATCTCAGTGGTCACCACCACCAGGCCTGGGCTGCAGCACTGGCCGAGCATGTTCAAGGCTACACATTCCATCGCCAGCACCACAAAAAAAAATATTAAAAATTTAAAAAAGAAGTAAGCCACCAGGCACGGCGGTGCAGGCCTGCAACGGCAGCATTCTGGGAGGCTGAGGAGGATGGAAAGTTCCAGCGCAGCCCAGGTGACTTAGCGAGACGCTGTCTCAAAATAAAAAGGGCTGAGGATGCAGCTCAATGTGAAGAGCCCGGGTTCAATCCCTGGGATCGCAATCAATCGGTAACATTTTTTTTTTGGTACTGGGGATCAAACTCAGGACCTTGAGCTTTTGAGGTAGGCGGCGGAGCCGCTAAGCTAAATCCCCAGCCCAATTGGTAACATTTTTAAAAAGAGAAGTCGGCCCACTCACCACCTCAGTGCCCCTCTGGCACTGTTCCCGAGCATCTCTGTTCCCGTCTGTGCCTCATCCGAGCACCCCAGTGGGTGGGCATCTCCCCAGATGGTCACAGGCATCGAACGCCCTCGCAGTGTCCAAAGCACTGCTCAGCTCCTCGCCCCAGAGCCAGCTCCCCTTCCTCTAGCACCCAACTCCCTCTGCTGCCATCGAGCCCTCTGGTGCCCAGCGCAGGCTCCCCAGGTGTCCCCTGAACAATCCCAGTGACCTCAGAAAGACTCCCCTGGCTCCCGTGCTCCTCATGGTCACCTTCCCCTGTCACCTGTCTGCACCCAAGAATCCACCAGTCCAGATCTCTGTGGACAGCATCTCCTGATCCTCCCAGCAAAACCCCCTCCAAGCACCCATGGAGCTCTATGGAAAGCTGTTACAACTGCTAAAGATGCAAGGCTCAGGTAGACCAGAAGTCCCTAACGTCTACGCCCCCTCATGAGACTTAAGTGTGTGCCCTTACTCTCCAATGGTGAGTTGCCAAAGATGGTCACCATGGTTACAGCAAGGATGCTCCTAATCCCCAGGCATCACCATCAGGGGTCCAAAGGATGCCTTTCTAGGGACAAGATGAGCTCAAAGGCGTATATTCCACCATCTCCTCTGGGTTTCTGCTCCAATCGGCTTTACCTAAAAGCCACCTCTCTGTTGGCTGGGATAGGGAAGCCCTGCTTTGTGTGGTGCAGCCAAAGCCCAAGAGAGAGGTTTGGTAAACTGAGCAGGGGCTGGATATTAGCCTTCACTTTCTGCCTTTCCAAGGTATCACCGTGCAGTGCTCAACCCAAACAACTGTATAGGGCAGCCAGCAAGGTAGAACTCAGACTATTCCTTTCCTCTCCCATCCAGCCTCCCTCACTGCCCCCATCAGAAGCACACACTCCAAAGCGCATCTCCAACCCACCTCCCTCCTTGCTTAGGATCTCAGACCTTCCCATCGGACAAACATCCATTTTACAGGTGGGTCGAAGAAAGGAAGTCTTTCCTAGGATCCCTCAGAGAAACAGGAAGTGGACGACAGGACTGAGGGAAAAGAGGAGGAGTCTGGAGACCAGTGGGGGATTGTTCCAGGATGAGAAGATTGTCCCATCACTAACGGAGAGGTTCCGTAAGTGCCACATCTAGTGCCAGGCCCAGATCCAGTGTGCCCTAAACCCTGCTACTCTTCCCAGCTGCAGGGTCAGAACTGGGAGCCAGCCCCGCCAGGAGTGGCAGAGCCTGGTGTCCCCAGTCCAGCCCTGAGGTCCTCCTGGAGTTACACTGGCCCAGGGGCCGACCTCGAGGGCGCGCCCTCCCCGCCCCAGACTGCAGAGGGGCACAGCAGGCATGGACAGCCTCCCCCACGGATGCCCTCCACAGTGCCACATGCCCGTCATGCCCAGCCAGCCAAGTGCCCAGCCCTCGGGTGCTGTCTCCACATGGCCAGCTCCACTGCCCTCCCCGCCACCAGAAACAAACTGCTCTGCAGACAGCGGGGTCTGGAGGCTCCCCTGGGGAGACAAAGGACAGTGCATTATAATTATATTTTCAATTAGCCGCTCACTTTGCTCCCGTACTCAGTAACCAAGATCCAGGAAGAAAAGGCCAATTTTAATCACGAGTTCCTCTCTGTGCACTAATGGGGTCAGACTCGGGTGCCTTTATTGCTGGGAGGCTCCGGGCGAAGCCAGTGCCCCAGGAAGATGTCTCCAGGCAAAGGGCAGGACTGGCACACACACACCTCCCGACAAGGGGCCTGGAGCCTCTGAGCCCACCTTTCAGGTCCCCTATGTCAAGTCTGCCCTAGGGAAACACCTGGCAGCAGGGAAGAATCTGGGTCCAAATGACTTTCCTTAATCAGGGCTTCTCATGGGACACGGATGGATGTCACTGCCTAGTTCTATTTGGTTTTTTGTGGGGTTTTTGGTACTGGGGATCAAACTTGGAACTCTGCGCTTGCCAGGCAGGCACCAGAACCACTGAGCTAAATCCCCAGCCCCTGCCTAATTCTATTAACAGCAATAATAATCACAGGATAGACGCCTGCAACACATCAGATGCTCTGTGACGCTCTTTCATGCCTTCTTTAACCCCAACTCTTCTTGACACAAGTGTGGTATTATGATCCCACCTTACAGATTCATTGCGTGAAGCTCAGAACAGTTAAGCAGCTTGCCTAAGGTTGCTGATGGGAAGTGGCAGGGCCAGGATTCAAAACCAGAGTATTCGGTTTGGGTTTGTTTTTATTGTTGTTTTTTGGTTTTGAGGCAGGGTCTCACTGTGTAGTCCAGGCTGACCTTGAACTCACTATGTAGACCAAGCTGGCCTCAAACTCACAGTGATCTTTCTGCCTCAGCTTCCTGAGTCCTAGGATTATAGGTGTGCACCATACCCACCTCAAAACCAGAGTATTCTAAACCACTCTGCCTGCTGCTCTGACATCCCACACGTGGTCCCATGAGCCCACTCGGCATGTTCGCCTTTCCTTAAGGACAAAGATGTGGGTGGCATGGGCCCTTCGGAAAAAGGTGACAGAGATCGAAGGTGCCGTGTGAGAGACCCGGGTCCCTGCACCCCTGGGCCTCTGACACTGGGACGGGACCTGCTGGTGAAGCTGAGGATCGAGACCCTTCTTGATTATTCTCAGATCTCAGATCAGCTCGCATCAAGAATGTCCCTGAAACTTCGTGGTCCCTTTAGGCTCCTCCGGAGACACCGGGGACATAATGGAGGGGCCGGAAATGCCAAGGGCAAGGCAGGCTTGGGCCAAGCCGGCTGCCGCGAATGTGGGCACCGACATCTGCCCACACAACCCCTGGGCACAGAGGCAAAGGTTGCCTCCTCCACCTGTGCAGCGGGCTGGAGATCCACGTTACAAAGCCAAAGCACCCTGTGCAGGGCGAGTGTGCCCGCCACCCGCTCCTTCCTTGTTTCCTGGCAACTCTCATTTTGTGGGGTGCTGGGTAAATCCATAATCAGCGAATGAGGCCGCGAACCTGAGCTCAGAGAGCCTCAAGTCCAAGCCATCCAAGCCATCGTGGCCGCTGGGGTCATAGCACGGGCGCAGTACCGTCCCAGCCCAGGGCTCCTGGGTGCCCTCACCCACTCTGCAGCCGGCCTTCCTCCTGCGTGTCCACGCCCAGCCTGCGTTCCGAAGCCGAGAGCGGCGTGGGAGACGCTTCCACGTGGGGGCGCTGGAGGGGCGCGGGAGGACGCGCGCTGGGGCCGGGGGCGGCATCGGGGTGCAGGGACCCAGATCGTTGGCTACGGACGACGAACCCTCGCTCCAGGGTTCCCCGTGAGGCAGCGGAGGCCCCACCGGCCCTCTCTAGCCCCCGCCATTCCCCCTCCAGGGTCCTGAGTCAAGGTGAAAGCGCAAGCGAGAGGAGAGCCGCGCGTTCGAATCCGAACTCCTGCCACTTCACCCCTCCCCGGAGCAGACTGAGCCGCGCGCGGGCCGAAGTCCCACCCCCTGCGGCCGCAGCAGGCGTCGGACAGGCCGCTTCCTCCCGCATCCCGCCCTCGTCTCGTTTCCCTCGGCTCTGCGAGGCCCCAGCTTTTTTCAATCCCTCCCTCCTGCGCCCTTTTTCTTCTGGGCTCCGCCGTCCCAGCCAAACCGCAGCCTTTAGCAATCCTGCGCCCATCCGGCGCCCCAGGAGCCTCGCCTCAGCGGCGACCCGCCCCGAGGCCAGATGCTGCCCCCGGCCCGCTCACCCAGGGGTCTGGGCAGCCGGAACCAGAACCTGCGCCTCGACCCGCCTCGCCCACGCGGACCTCGGACCCTCGAGCAGAGCCTGCCAGGGCCTGGCTCGCCGGGGGGGGGGTCGCGCCCGCCCTCCTCCGGGCTCGCCTTCCCCGGGGCGCTCCGGGCCAGGCTGTGCCCGGGTGGCCGAGGGCACCGGGCGGGGCTCCGGGCCTGCCAGTCCCAGCCTGACCGCAGCGGGAGAGCGACGCTCCAAATAGCCGTGGTTTGCAGCCCGTGCCCTGCCCGCTCCCGGCCTTCTGGGCTGCGGAGTTTTCTCTCCCTGATTCCCTCCACCCTGCGCTCTGGGCCCTGCCAAGGGCTCCCGAGTCCCGGCTGCGCCCACTCCACGTCCCTGTGGTCCCTCGCGGTGAGGTGGGGAGGCCAGCGCCGGCCGGTTGCTGGGCTCTAGTGATCGCAGTGCGTCAGGATCCACTGAGCGCGGTTCTGAGCTGGGGACTTTACCAGCAGGACTCATGCAGTCTTTACCGCGCCCTAGCCGGGCAGCTCCACGTTGCAGGAGGAGAAACTGAGGCTCAGATACCACTTGGGGCTAAGGTCACCCATTTGCACCTGCAGATGGAAGGCCTCCAGGTCCAAAGGCCTATGCTTCATTTGCCTCCAGGGCTGGACTCCAGGGCTGCAGGGTCGGGGTTAGTCTGCTGATTCTCAGAATAACCCCAGCCTGGCTCAGTCTCCATATCTGTAAAATGAATAGGATGAAAGGCAAAACTCTGTTTTGTGCAAGCAAAAACTTAACAGTGGAAACCCCAAAACTGCATGAGACATTAATTAGGTGCTCTGCCTTGAGGAGAATCGAGTGAGGGCTGGTGTGACAGCTTTCCTATTGTGCCCAGAGGAACCCTCAGGCTACCCCAGCTCTGGGAATTAGGTTGAGCCATGCAATCTGCAAGCCATAGGTTTAGGACCCACTAGCAATTGGTGAAAGGGGTATGGGGAGGGGCGTTGCCTCCCAGTGCTTCACACGCCCTTGTTTAGTTCTTCATTGGTAGGCCTGACTCAGCTGGTACATTTTATTTTTTGACCTACTATGTCCTGGGCACACATCTCTCACACCCTCCTTTCAGAAAGCTCCCGGCCCCTTCATCTACCCTGTGGCTGACTAGCAGCGTTGCCCCGAGGCCAGCACCTTCTCCTGGGGCTGTGGCCTCAGCACTCCCCCTAGGAGCTACCCTTGTGCCGTCCACAACCTGCATAACTTCTCACAGCAGCCACAGAGCTCCAAGTGGGAGGTAGTGGGAAAGAGTCCAATTAATTCTTGCTGGAGACAGAAAAACTCTAGCAAGGAGAGGAACAGTAAGTGGGATGAAACTTGCCCGGCGCTGTGGTAGACACCTGTAATCCCAGCTACTCAGGAGGCTGAGGCTGTAGGATCACATTTCAAGGCAAAACTACGCTGGGAGCAGGCCGGGGCGCTGGGAGGGAGGGCTTGCCCCGTCATGCCTCCCGTCTACACTGCACTGGTCACACAGGACTTGTTTATCTGCCCACCCGACTGTGGACTGTGAGCTGCTCTCAGACAGGAGCGGGGTCTCCGTCATCTTCCGTGACCCAGTGTCAGTAACAGCAACTAATAACAATTCAGGGCATTAAATATTTACCGCCACACCCTGCACTAGGAGCTCTGCACACATTATCTCAGTCCAAACTCTGGACCCAGGGTTACTATTAATCCTGCTTTGCAGATGGAGGCCCGTGGTTTGGAGGGGTTAAGTAATGTGCCTCAGGTCACACAGCTGTTCAGTGATGAGACCAGAATAGGAATTCAGGTGTCTGGCCACCGAGCCCTGATGGACAAACTCTCGCCAAATTGCCCAGGTTAGGTTGGAACTTGGGATCCTCCTGCCTCAGCCTCCCACAGTGCTGGGGTTACAGGCATGCACCACCCTGCCCAGACTGGAGGCTCACTTCTTTGGGGGGACCTACTGAAGAGAGAAACGCTGAGGAAGAGGGGCTCAGCGGCCGGAAGGGGAGGCAAACGATTGGAGGCAGACTGAGTTTTGGGGAGAGGCCTCGGACCTGAGGAGGTGGAGGCACCTGGGGTTGCAGCCCCACACACTGCCCTTTGTGCCTCTGCAGAGGGAGGCAGCCAGGGAGCTCAGCCAAAGGCCAGGCGGGGGTTGCGTCAGAGGGCTAAGCCCCAGATCAAATGTTGGAGATGGCAGGGGGGCTGGTTCCTCCGCCCGAGCTGCTCCTGCTGTCATTGGCCTTTCCAGACAGGGACGGGGCGTTACAGGAAACCCCAGGTCAGATAAGCTAGAGAAGGAAGAAGAGAAAGCTGGAAAGACCAGAGAACAAGGGAGCGCCCCCCACATACACTCCAGCAGCTAAGAGGTGACAGAGCCTTCAGCCAGCGGCATCCTTAGGCCAAGAGGGCTCCCGGAGGGTCCCCGATTCAGCAGCACCCACCATGCTGCCTTGCCTGGCCCTGCTTCTCCTGGCGGGCCTGTCCATGTGCGCCTCGGCAGGCCACGGCGGAGAGAAACTGGCACTCAGCACTGAAGAGCGGCCCTGGGTGACCGTGGCCCTGGAGGTACCTTTGCGGGGAGGCTCTGACCATGCTCTCAAGGGCAGGCAGTGAGGTTGGAAAACCCACCCCGTTTGGTGCACTGCAAGGCAGGTGGGCTGACCCTCTGTGGGCAGGTTCAAGGCCAAGACCCCTGGCCTGGCTGACCACAGAAGGAGTTCATGGCTTACACACATGGGAGCAACTGTGTGTGTATGTGCGTTTGTGTGTGTGTGTGCATGTGTGTCGAAGATGCACTTATTTAACACATTACTGGTAGCCTAGGTTCAGCTCCTAGTGTGGGAACTGTGTACCGTCTTTCGGGGGCTGTTGGCAGACGCCTGTCATCCCAGCACTGGGGAGGCTGAGGCAGAAAGATCACAGTGAGTTCAAGGCCAGCCTCAACTATGTAGCAAGACTCTGTCAAAAAAAACACAAAACTCCATATACTATGTTCTGATGCTTTCCTAAATCCTTTCTAAGCATTAACTCATTTAACCTTCTATCAACGTCATGGGAAAGTTTTGCAGATAAGGAAACTGAGGCACAGAGAGATCAGTTAGTTTGCTCAAGATTGCATAGCTCCAAAAGGACAGCTACATATCCTGTCCAAGGTGTGATGCTGATCTGTGTATAGTGCGTGCACGACTGTCCAGCCAGGGATCGAACTCAGGACCTTTTGCTTTCGAGGCAGGCAGTGGTACCACTGAGCTAAATCCCCGGCCAGTCCAATTTCCTTTCAAGAGGATTAGCACTTTTGTCTCGTATGTCCATAGAAACTCTTCCATTTCCTGACAAGTCCTGGTTTTACAGTTTTCTAAACTTCCTGGATGCTAAAAGTTGGAGACTCAGCATCTGCACCAACCCCAATCCCATCCCCAAATCTGAGATGATGATGGGGAGAGCCAAAGACCCTGAGCCTGGAGCTCCCATCAGAAAAGGAGAGGGAGGGACCTACCTCGGGGAAGGCTTGCAGAAGGGCATGGCCAGGCCAGCTCCTCCCATCTCCTGGGACGGTGAGGACACTGCAGCTGTCCTTGGCCTGGGGTCCTGGGCCTCAGTGAGGTCTCTGGAGCCACAGGAAGCGCCACAGCATGGATGGCTGTGCATGGTAGGCTCCTTTCTGGTTTGACAGGGAAAGTGTGGGCAGAGGGGAGAAGACAGCAGGCCTTGGAAACCAGGGTTCAAGTCTCGCTTCTCTACTGACTCCTGCTGCTCTTTGGACCTCAGTTTTGCCACCTGCAAAATGGAAGGGGGCAGACCATCCTCAGGCTACGTTTTAGGCTTGGTGGCTTTATGCTGTCAACATCAAACATCCGGGTTCCTGGGATGAAGTGGCTGATGATGGGGGACACACCTCCAGGGTGATCTGGTCAGCTCCTAGCTTCCAGGGCTCCACTGCAGCCCTCTCTGGAGCTGGGGGTTCAGGTCAACACAGATGTGGAGTGTTTTCTAGTGCCCCTCTGTCCCCAGCAATAGCTGTCGAGAGGGAGAAGGGTCAGCCCTGTTTAATTCGTATTAGGCCATTCTTTCCAACTCATGTTTGAAGCTGCCTTTTACCAAAGCAAAGTGGTTCTCTTGAGCTTTTCAGAAATGGGTCTAAATCTCCAAAGAGTCTTCTCGGGTTTCTGGCCAGGCTGGGCGACTCCAGCCTGAGACAGCTGCCTCAGCCACTGACGTCGAGGGAGGAGACAGATTAGAAGTGACTGAATTAGTCCAAGGCTTGGAAAACAGTCCCTCCGGATCCTGAAAGTTAGGACAAGATGCACTGTGAAAAGCATTTGGGTTTCATTACCCCCAGCTGGGTGCCTGTTGGTCCCTGGGATGGAGGACAGAGCCCAGCCCCAGCTCCCCAACTCCGGGCAGGACCAAGGAGCCCCTCTTCCGGGGGGGATTCAAGGTGAGGTCACAGGTCACTGAGTGAAAACTTCAGTCCGTAGCCTTGGTCAGGACATTTGTCCATTTAGGGTAAGGATTAAAATGGCCGTGGTCCACCGCAGAAACGCAGGATCTGGGGACGGTTAACTGCGTGATAAGAGGGGCAGTGCCTGGGAACAGAGCAGAGCCCAGGTAGAGGGGCTCTGGGAGTAGAAGCAGGTCCCCCTGGCCTCCTAGGGGCTCCCCCTGTGTCACAGGCAGCCCCCTCCTCGTCCATCCCAGTGAGTGAACCTGTGCTGGAAGTCACACTTGTGAACCGTGGTTCAGTCACTTCTTGTGTGTCTGGATAAGTCATTGAGTCACCTTCCGGCTTGGTTTCCATCTATGGGGGGCAGGCGGGAGAAGTCCCCTCTCTACTCTGATGGTGGCTGTGGAAACTGAGTGGGGTTCTGATTGTAGGATCTGACAGCCCAGCCTTTGCATCAGGTGGCCTGGGTTCCAGTTCTGGCTCCGTCCCTCACTTCCTGGCTGGAGAACTTCAGACACGCTGTGGAATCTCTCTGTACCTCTGTTTCCCTCTGTCAAGTGGTGACAGTAAGAGTACTGGGTACTGTGTGTGCCAGGAACATAGTAGGTGGGTTGTTAGCTGTTAATTATAATGCACAATGTGGTGTAACACAGAAGACTGGGTGTTGTGGTACACACCTGTAATCCCAGCACTCAGGGAGGCTGAGGCAGGAGGCCTGTGAGTTGGAGGCCATCCTGGGTTATTTAGTGAGTTCAAGGCCATCCTGGACTACATAGCGAGACCCTGTCTCAAAAAGCCAAAATAAAAGAGAGAAAATATTCAGCAGAGGCCAGCGCTGGCACAGAGCATGCATCTGATGACTGAGTGGCAGCTGAGTTAAGGCTCCTGCCTCCCACCTGTCTCCATGCCAACCTCTCCCATACTCCTCCACTAACTCTCTTCTCCAGGAGGTCCCTGTCCCGAGCATTCAGCTCCAGCTGCAGGAGGCCAGGCGGTTCTTTGGGCTGATGGGGAAGCGAGTGGGAGGTGAGTGACAAAGGTGGATGGGGCCCACAAGGGGTGGCTCTGAGTGGGTGGCACTGCCCAGCAGGGGCCCAGGGCTGAAGCCCTGCTCAGTGCTCCAGTCCTGTGGGGGCACGCTCTGGAGATGGGCAGGGGTGGACGCCAGGACACTGGGGCATGTCCATAATGATGACATGTGACGGGTGTAAGCAGGGGCTGTCCCCAGTGGACAAAGACTACGGGCATCCTACGGGTAGAGGCCACCACTTTGCCCCACAGTGGGTGCCCTGGCCTCCATATCTGGATGATTTTGAGGAGTGGCAGTGATTTGGAGACCAGCACCTAGACAGCAACAGTCTGGACAGAGAGCTATTTTCTCATAGCTTATCATTGATATTCTTTTTTCTTTTCTTTTTTTTTTAGTACTAGACTTTGAACCTAGGGTCTTCACACTGAGCTACATCCCAGTCCTTTTTATTTATTTATTATTTTGAGACAGGGTCTTTTTAAGTTGCCCAGGCTGGTCTCAAACTTTTGATCCTCCTGAGTGCTGGGATTGCAGGTGTGCACCATCAGGTTCAGCTTAGTATTCCACTTTTTTAAGTGGTCATGCTCAATGTTGGTGAGGGTGTGGAAGAAACTGGCACTTTTATTCACTGTTCATATCCCTCAAAGTCAGAAACACACGTGACTTTGACCAACTGTCTGACAACAGGGAATCTATCGGGGGATGTGATATTGCTACATGAGCTCTGAGATGTTTGTGCGAAACTATTCATCATGAAAGTATAATAGGAAGATTTGGAAATAACGGGAAGAACATTGCAGGGCAAAGATCAAAATATATTAGGCTCATCTGTAACCTTTGTGGACATTAAAAAAGATGAGTCAGGCCTTGCGCAGCGGTCCACAGCTGTAAATCCTAGCTACTCAGGAGGCTGATGCTGGAGGATCACGAGTTTGATGCCATCCTAGGCCACTTAGCAAGACCCTGTCTCTAAATGCAGTTTTTAAAAAGGGCTAGGATGTAGCTCAATAGCAGAGTGCTTGCCTAGCACACAGGAGGCCCTGGTTCCATTCTTAGTACTGGGAGGGGGCAGATCTGTGGAAAGATACAGAAGGGCTCCAAGATATATGGCTGCTGGGCCTGGTGGTGCATGTCTGTCATCCCACCACTTGGGAGGCTGAGGTAGGAAGATCCTCATGAGTTGGAGGCCAGCCCAGGCTACATAGTGAGTTCAAGGCCAGACTGTACTACATAGTGAGTCCTTGTCTCAAAAAATAAAAACAAACAAAAACAAGATATTTAGTTAAATGAGCAGGAAAGTTACAGAACAATGTGCATCATAGGAGCCTACTTGCTTTTTAAAAATTACATGTTACACATACATGCGCACGCGCACATATGCAAATGCGGGGGAAGGTTCCAGAAGAATAAACAGCAAACTGTAAACAGTGGTTCTGTCTAGGACAGGAAGTAGGGATGAGGGGAGAGAGTGAAAAGGGACTTTAATTTTTATTGTCCAAATCTTTACATTGCTTGACTTTTTTCAGTAGTGGGCATGGACTCAAGGACTGCCTTGTAATAAAAAATGCATATACAAATAGAGAAAACCAATGTGTGACCAAACATTTTTGGCCTTCATATCCTCTGCTACAAAATGAGTTTGAGCCTGGGCCACTTTAGAGATCTCTTCCAAATCCAACAGCCCAGAAGTGTAGGGCCGGGAGTAGAGGAGAGAGATTTCCTGAGCCCTGAGACGTTCACACTCCCAAGGTCCCCTCGTCACCAGCTTCAGTGGGGACTAAAGCTCCTCAGGTAACAGAGGACGCCCGCCCAGTCGGGGCCAGGCGTCAGTGGTGTATGTCGTCTTCGCTCCCTGTGCTCCACGCTGTCTCCTGCCAAGCACGCTCCTGCTGCCACCTGAGGACACCAGGGAGTGGCTGCAGCTCAGGGAAGACCCCTGAGCTTCACCAAGCCCCCCAGAAGTGCTCAGCCCTCGCTTCCCCCTCCTTCCCCCAGGTGTACCTCGGATCCAGTCAGAGCCAGCAGGTAGGTGTTGCCACCCCTGTGTTTTCCCTGGGGAGGGGTGGCTTGGCCATGCCAGGGGACGCCAGCCTGGCATGGCCAAGCCAAGGGCGGGGCCAGTGTAGTTTGGCCACCCGCCTGTTGGGCTTTGGGGTTGTTTCCTGGAGGGTGGTCTACACATGCCTGGGGTGCACTTGTGGGTGCCGGAGGAGACAGGGCTGAGTCTAGTTCCATCAGAGCTTCAAAATGACCTTGAGTCTGAAGCCTGGAGTTGGGAAAATGAGTCCACTACCAAAGATAAGAGTGCTTGGGGCTCAGTCCCCTGCACATAGCGGGGATCTGGGAAGTGCCAAGCTGAGTAGTGGTGGCCTGCCTGAAACCCTAGAGCAGAAAGGGGGAAACAAAGCCCAAGGGAAACAACCAAACTACGACACCCCATGTGCTCTTGGGATCACACCCAACCCCCTCAAGCATGAGGTTTAATGGAAGGAGCAGCAGCAGGAGGATCAATGGATAAACGACCTAGCACAGGATGGTTGGGCAATGACTGCATTTTCAAAGCCCAGCTTTGTGCTGGGTCTTGCTCCGCCTCGTTTCTCTCTGCTTCTCTCCTCCACCTCTCCTCTGTCTCTTGCCAGGGCGTCAGCTGGGACGAATGGCTCAAGGCCTCCTGAGCAGGGGAGGACTCTCCACAGAAGGTAGGCCAGAGCCTCTGGCGGGCGGCAAGGTCATGATGGGAAAGTGGACAGAAAAGACAGAAAAGACAGAAAAGATTCCCACAAGCCATCAGGGGAGGCCCTGTGGTGAGGGCAGCTAGGGGGCGAGGGGGCTCTGACGCCCCAGGACTGAACCCAGCTGTGCCCCCACCCCTCAGCCACCCAGGCACACTGCCCACCCCTGTATCCCAAGCAGGGCGCCCCTGCTTATTCCAACACTGGCTCCTAGAACTGAAGATGGGAATGGCCTCTGTTCTGCCCTGAGATTTTCTCAAAGTGAGCCCATCCATTCGAAGTGTCCCGGAAGCCTCCCCAATGCCAGATAGAAATGAGGGACCCTCCACGCATGGCAGAGCTTAGAAGCCGTCCTTTTTCGGAGGTGGAAAGTGAGCTAGTGACAGGACTGTGTGTCCACTTTCCTGGTCCATGGCACCTCCCAGGTCCCCAGGAGCACCTTAGGGACTTTGGAATGCCAATTCTCCGCTTTAGAGAGGAAAACTAGGGTCGGCTCCATCTCTGGTTCATGGCATTTGCAGTGGAATAATGAAGAGAGGTGAACCCAAGACTCACTGCCCTAGATATCTAGACAGGAGGAACACAAGTGGGAAACGGGGTGAAGGGCCCAGCCAAGACTCCCCTAACCACCAGCCTCCTACAGGCACAGAGGATGAGGACCCGGGTTCAGAGTGAGAGGCCCCACAGGATGCTTCCCTGAGGGTGCCGCCTCTTCTCTTCCGGGTGTCCCAGTGGACCAGGCAGCATGCCGACTCTACCCCGCGCCTCCTATCCTCGACACTGGCATTCCAAGCCAGGCCCACAGTGAACTCAGTGAGTTTCTTCTAGGACTCTCGGCATCGGGCAGTGGTGGTGTACAGATGTGCTGTCGCCCTCAAGGGCCGGAGCGACCCCGCTCTCCCTCCCACTTCCATGACAGCACCACGGGGCCAGCCTCGAACTCTGTACCCCACACCCGGCACACAGTCGGGACCCAATAAATGAATGACCAGTGAGTGGCTTCCTGTGTGATGCGGGGCAGAGGGCGGGAGGCCGGCAGGCCAGGAGAGTTTCCAGAACTGCAAAGACTACACAGCCCAGGGACTGTTCTCCGGTGGGGAAAAAACCTTGGGACACAGGAAGAGCAGGGAAGAAAGCAGGAGTTATTTCAGAGTGGAAGCTCCAGAGCCCAGCCTGTGGGCTGTTCCCCGCAGGGTGAGGAACACAGGGGTTCAACTCCACGTGTCTCCTGTGGAGGGGAACTGGGTCCCAGGTCACTGCCAGTTCTCCCGTACAAGGCGGCCCTGCATTGTCTGCTTGGCTTTCAGGACAGGCTGTGGTCCTCGGCCAAGAGCTCCCAAGGAACGGAACAGCTCCCACCTCCCATCGGCCTCTGGTACACAGGCCCTCGTCCCTGTGCTGAGGCAGGGAGGGCACAGAGGACTCCAGGATGCTTGGAAAGGCCACAGCCCAAAACGAAACCCTAGGGGAAGCCTACGGAATGAGAGGGGCTGGACTTTGGCTGAGCTGGATGTGGGGCTCAGCAGTCAACAAGATGCATTTTATTCACTAGACTACAAAATGCTTAGCTTCTCCATGGCCTTCTCTCCAAATAGGAAATGTGTTATTCTGGGCATGTGATTTTTTTTTTTTACTTCCTGGTACTGGGGATTGAACCCAAGCCCCTAGCTGCATCCCCATCTCTCTTATTTTGTTTTTGGAGACAGGGTCTCACTAAATTGCTACATTGCTAAATTTCTTAAGCTGTGCCACACTTGGTCTAGGCATTCAATTCTTTGTGATAAGGGACAGGGATGGAGGTCGGGGTAGGCTGTATTTTAAAAGGAAAGGAAAGCCAGGCGTGGTGGCACATGCCTGTAATCCAGCACTTAGGAGGCAGGGGCCAGGACTGGCATGAGTTCAAGGCCAGCCTGAACTTCATAGTGACACCCTGTCTCAAAAAGTCAAAACTAACTAAATAGACAGAGAGGAAAGCCAAGCACAGTGGCCCATGGCTGTAATAATCCCAACTATTTGGGAGTCTGATATAGCCAGATCATGAGTTCAAATCCAGCCTCAGCAGTTTAGCAAGACCCTTTCTCAAAAAAAGAGCTGGAGCTGAGTCTGGGAAGCTGAAGCAGGAGGATCACAAGGTCAAATCCATGCCGGGAAACTCAGTGACTCAGTGAGACCCTGCCTCAAAGTAAAAATAAAAAAAGGCTGGAGATATAGCTCAGGGCAAATGCCCTGGGTTTGATCCCAGGAGACACAGCTAAGTGGCAGAGCACTTGCTTTGCGTGCACGAGGCCTTGGGCTCAATCCCCATTACTGGGGAGAAGAAAACGACATTAGTAAGTAACAGGAGCTCCTTAGTGAACACAGTCCACTCTCAAACTCAGTATGTCCCAACACTGACATCTGATCTGTGTCTTCTAATGGCACCTGATACACTCAGCTGCCAAGGAGTCTCCTGCTCCTCACCCACACCTCCCCTGGCTCTTGATCTCCCCAAATCTGCCTCAAACTCATCCACCTCTGCCCTCCTCACTCTCACCGCTAATGGAAGCCACCTCCACCCACTGCTAGGGCGCAGTGGCCTCTTCACAGACCTCCTTGCTGTCCATTTTACCAGCCACCCACCTGTTCTTCCTCCACTGTGACCTTTCGAAGCTGGGAAACCAGCTCATGTTCAGCCCTCTGGCCAGCTTAGGAATGCTGTCCTAGGCTCAAGGCCCTGTGCTCTCTGGTCTCTCCCTGCAGTGACGCTCACCATCAGTGTCCCGACTCACATGCCACACGCTTGCTGACTGGGGTCTGGACACAGGCCCGATCTCTTGCTTATCCCAGGATATTCAGACCCAGAACAAAGGCCCTTTTTAAGACTCAGCGTCCTAGTTCCCAAGCTCAACTAATTCCCTTCTGCTATGCTTTGACAATATTTTGTCCCTCTCTCTTATTGCTCATATTAGAAACAATACACATTTAGCATGTTTTCTCCAGGAGACTGGCAATCATTGGTGTATCAGCATGTATCATATACAGGGCCACTGCAATGGCACCCATAATATCTACTAACTGAATGTATGTAATGCATTCGGCAGGTGACAGTGAGCCACGCACCTGAAATTACACAGGAAATGAAGGCCAGGCACTGAGCCAAGATGGTTTCATGCCATATAAGCCCAGCCTGAACATTTCCAAGTCACAGGTGTTATGACAAGGATGGCTCCAAAGCAACTGCTTTTTAGCTGTGCCCATTTCCCGAAGTCTGAGCCCCCACATACCAGCCCAAGAGGCTCCTTCCTGATGAAATCATTTTAGGAACTGTTACATCCTTTCTCCCTCTTGGAAAACCCCAATGCTCATTAGCTTACTGAAGGTTTGGAGAAGGATGTAAGTCAGGAAACATACCAGTATTTAACTTGGGGTGTTTTCCAAATTTATTTGACCACAGTGGCCCTTTTGCTCATACTTTGGTATTTAATGGAACACATTTGGGGACAGCTGGAATAGAGGCTTTCCCAGTAAACAGAGGAGGGATAATGGGGTGATCCAACTGCAGGCGGAGGCGATGTGTAAGCGATGGTGGAAGCTATGTGGGTTGAGTCAGCTTATGGAAAGGCTTGGAAGCCAGGATAAACACGAACCAAGCCAATGAACTAAGGGAGCCACATACATTCTTGAGCAAGGAACTGCTGGGCCCAGTCTTCACTCTTCCTGACCCACTTAGGGAGGTGGCTAAGACTCCTAAGGTCAACCAGAGGCCTCAGAGGAATCTGACTGACAGCTGATAATGCTGAGTGGCCAACCTGGGGCTGAACTGAGTGTCACGTGCGTAAGGACAGCTCAAAGTGGGCATTCTCCTCGGCGCACGCCTTCCAGTCACAGGCCAGGGGCTGACGGTGACAACAGGGCCAGACCCAACCCCAGCCATTTAGTTTGAGTGCTATGGACTCATTCCAAAACGTGGTTTAGAACAGTTGGCCTCTCAATTTCACAGGCTGGTGGGTCTCAGCTGGATGTCTCGTTAGCTTCCTGTGGCATCAGCAGGGGGCGCTCACAAGGCCTTGTTCTGGGATGGCCGCCTCCAGGAAACCTTAGTGTGGGGTTTTGGTGCTAACTGGAGCGCCTCAGCTTACCTACCATGGTATTATAGGCTTTCTCCTTGCTCAGCAGTTTACCTCAAGCTTCTGCTTTGGAAACATATTAGCTCAGTGGAAATAGCAAAATGCGGAAGTTACTAGAATGCTACTTCCATAACATTCATCAGTCAAGATACGTCACAAAGCAGTCTGCCTGCACTAGGAGAGGAGGAAAAGCACACCAGTTATTGGAAGAAGCAGCTCACCCACGTAGGCGTGGAGCAACTGTTGGCTTTGGAGATACCTGGAAGACTTTTCTGACCACTTTGGAATAAATGGGGGTGCTGTGCTCAGAAACAGGAACAAAGACTGGCTTCTTGGAATGAACGTAACTTTTTGAGGATAAAGGTGTTTATATCACACAGGGAACACTTGGGAGGAGCCATGGAGCCAAAGTTGAACAATAGCATGGGCTATTTTCTTCACTCTTGGGCACAAATAAACAAGCCCCCAGCCCCCAGGTGGTGGTGACATGGCATGTATCTATCGGTATTGCCCAAGAGGGAAGAGACAGACCGATGTGCTAGCATCGGGGCATTTTCACCACTGGGTGATCCTTTGTTTCCTTCTTAGTGACATTTGCTGGCATGGCTGAAGACACCACAAGGGAAGGGAGCAATTAAGCTGCCCCCATCAACAGGAAACGGTCTGAAAGAGGCAGCCATCCACGTTTGGAGCCAAAAGTGCTGGAGAAAAACCAGCTGAGGTCCAATTCTAGAATTCCATGATCCCAACGAACAGCAAATGTCGTTTCTAAAATCCCAGCACACATCACAGACTATTATTTAGCAGAAGGGGTTGTTGTAGTTCATTCTTGTGACACACAGACCTGTCCATTTTGTCCATGTGTCCCGGTGCGGCCCATTGGGAGGAAGGAAGCTCATGGCGAGCCACAGGCAGAAAGCATTCCTGGGGCTTTTCAAACCAGGGCTTCTTAACCTCCTGTCCAGGAATGGACTTCAAAGGCATAATTTCCTAAACTGCAAATGTGCTATTTGCATAGGTGCATTAAAAAAAAAATCCAGTGTTTTGATCAGATTCCCAAAGGTCAGAAGCAAACAAAGCAGGTAAAGAGCAAGGCTGCTGTTTCACCTGCCACCTCATAAAAACCCTCTGTTGCTTTAATGCCAGGACCTCAACTGCTTGTCCAGGACTAGGCAGTGAGATTGAGGACTACCCTTGAGAAGTCAACACACATCCAAAGAGCCGTCTTCCTCTGCTCCGTGTTCCGGAAGGAATGCGAACAGGGAGCAAGCTGTGCTTGAGCTCTGTATCCTGGCTTTAAATGCCACGTGGCCCCAACCTTGACCTGGACCAACTGGCTTGACGTGGACAGCTCTACTCCAGGTCATCCCCAGCCCCAGCCGTGCAACCTGTCAGAGCTGTGGGGACCAATAAAGGTGAAGCCGAGTCCAAGCACCCTGCCCTCTGCAGGGTACACTGTGTCACTAAGAAGTACCGTGACTTACTATTCCTGTGTGAGAAACCGGACAGCAGCGGTGGCACCAGGACCAGAGCTCATGACAGTGTTGTCCGAGTATGGGATCTGGACTCCGAGAAGTGAGGCTCTCATTCTATTGCTGCTACTTACTCAGCAGCGGGACCTCTGTGAGCCTCAAACCTTCTCATCTGGAAAAAAGGGATCTAATCTCTACTTACAGCATTATGAGAACTGAAGGGAGCGAGCAGGCACAGGGCCAGTCTGCTCCAGAAGCGGAAGCAGGGCCAGAGCGAGGCACGTCTTTTGCTTCTTGGTTTCACCCTCTGGCCCCCAACTTGCTGCTGCTAAGATCAACTAAAACCAACTTATTTTCTGGGAGTTTCCACCAGCTTCATCCATATCACTGCAATGGAAGCCTGAACAAGGACTATCTAGAAGGGAGAGGAATCAATTTTTTTTTTTGGTACCAGGGATCGAACTCGGGTCCTTGCACTTGCACTTGCGCAGCAGGCGGCAAAACCACTGAGCTAAATCCCCAGCCCAAGGAATCAATTATTAAGGAATCACAATCTCTTCCACTGGAGATGGAAGAGGCAGCTCCAGATGGGTGATGGGTTTCAGGAACCAGATCCTTGAATAAGCACAGATTTTTGCCCTTCTCAGGAAAGAGTCTGAGCAGCTTCATTTACGCACATTTTTAGGTGAAGTGTCACAGGGAGACAGAGCCTCACTCCAGGCGGCCAAGGGAAGTGAATACCCTTCCCATACCTGTAGGGGTCCATGTCAGAAGTCTTCATTAATGTTCAGGGTAGCAGCCAGCCTAGAGGTTTGCAGTCAGTCTGTGGCACAAAACCCCAACACCTGTACCTCCCAGGATTCCAGGCTCACGGTCCATATTACCTACTTCAGTATTTTCAACATGTGAAGAGCAGAATTTCTCTGCTACAAATATTTACAATAGGGAGATTTGGGCACACATTAGTCTAAGAAAAGATGAATACAAGGGTCCTTTTACAACCATAAGCTTCTCTCCGTCTCAACCCCCACCCCTCAGTAAGAGGCACATGGGATTTTTTTTTTTTTTGAGTCTTGCTGTGTTGCCCTGGCTGGCTTCAGACCTGCAATCCTCCTGACGCAGCCTTGGTAGCTGGATCTTTGGGCATGTTCCACCTCCCCCACCTCTACAGTAGGATCCTAGTCTGCCCACAGGGATGGGTTCTCAGTGCTCCCAGCTGCAAGGAGCAAAACCATCCCAGCAAACACATTTCCCACCTCCTCCTTCCCATCAGAGAGGAGAGCGTGCCCAGCCTTCCTCCCTGAACTAGGTAAACGCCCCAGGAAATTTACAACTTTCAGAAATGTAACCTGAGAGAGGGACAAGGATTAGAGTTGATCCAGCTCACTACTGGCTGCCTCCCATCAGTACCCACTGTACCCCACCTCTCCTAACTTTCTGCTGGATCCTCTCCCCCAAGAGCAGAGGGAAATGACCTCAGTGAGAGAATGAGTCATGCTGAGCAGGCATCGCTGTGCACACCTGTGAGCTGGCACCGAGGGAGGCAGATGGACCGCGGCCCCCGAGCCACACGAGCTCAGGAGCGCTCCCTCTACAGACAGCTACGTCCCAGGGAAAAAACGGTCCCAGAGCCGCCAGCGCATCTCTCAAAGGTTTCCTGTCAGAGAGAACAGGTCCCCAGTGTGGTGACGAAGCAGCAGGCCGGCTGTAGCACTGCCACCCACAGAAGAGAGCCCAGGAGAGAGCCGTGAGCAGAGAACATGCTTTATTGAGTAGATATAGAAGAGCACATTCTACCACACACGGGGAAGGATGTGGCGTCTGTAGAAGGCCTTCACCCCTTAAGAAAACCCCCAGTGAAGTTGCTTTTGGATAAGGTTGAACAGTGATACTGGAGGGGAGACGCCACGGACCATGCTTAAAACCAGCTCCCCGCAACCCACAGTGAGTATCAGCAGTGTACAGAGATGACTAGAGCAAGGCACAAATGACCAGAGTCGGGATTGTGGGGAGGGCGACATGTCAAACGTCAAAGGCTGCCCCAAGATAGCAGGTTCTAATGGGCGTGGGAGAAATTAGAGGGAGCATCTCTTCCTGTACTCGGACAACAACGAAGTAGGAAACCAGAGGAGAGGGGGACGGCGGCACATCCCAAAGAGGAAGAGGAGGGAGGAGGAGCTTTGAGGGGTGGAAGTACTTCAGATCTACAGGAGGGGGTGACGCTGCTGGAGAAGCAAACCTCGGCATTGCGGCCACTCTGCCTCACTGAGTCACAGGCTGCGATGTGGAAACCATTTCCGGTCACTCTCAACTTCTCCCAGAGGCTCAGGGCAAAATCAGTGTGACTGATGTGCAAGTGGAGGGTTGTGCAGCAGAGCTAACCAGTTACCGTAGAGCATGATCAAGAGAGCTGGAAAGTATTTTGGCACCTGCAAAAGTAAAGGGGCCAAGGGACAAAAAGAGCATGTTCACTTCAGGACACTTTTTGGTGAAGCGAAAAGAAGCATCCGTTCTCTTCCGCCAAGACTCTGCCCACTGCCCACAGGTGAGCACCGATCCATATGGAATCACCGCCTTATTCCTCTCGCCATCATCTGATTCAGATGGATTATTCGCTGTGACCGAGACTAATGCCTGGGAGGCTCTTCGCAAGTCCTTTGCTCTGGTCAGCCAGGTAAGGACAGAAAGGGAGGCATAAAAGGGAAAGCGAGGTGCAATCTGAGGTGAACAGTCCCAGGTGCTGCCCCTTCCCCACCACTCCCCAAACACGAGTGGGAGGAGTAACCGCAAAGGTCCTGCCGTGGCAACCGCATTGGAGGTCTGGTGACCAGGTGGCAAGAAGCACTAGAACGAAGCTCAGAGGACACGACACACCTCATGGGGCAGAGGACACGAGGCGGAACCAGTGACTGGACAGGTACAGTACCGGAACAGAACTCCTTGGGTCAGTGCTACGAGGGAGCCGCACCATAGGCTGGTGCGGGTCCCATCCAGGCAACCTCACTGAGGCCGAAACAACAGTTCCTCAGAACCAGCGTCTGCCGTGATCACGAGGGCGGAGCCAGGACAGACCCGAGGGGCGTGGCCTTCCCAAAGGGTACTGCACTTGCCAATCAAGAGAGCAACAGAAATGACAGACAGATCCCTAAGGGATGGATTCCTACTGCTGGGGTTCGCTGGCTCAAAGAGTGATGGACCACTTTAAGTGCCCTTGGGAGGGGTCCATTTTAAGCAGCTTGGATCCATGGTTTTATTGGAGTTGGACCGTTTGGCCTCTTTGGCTATCCACTCATCAATCAGGTCCTGGGAAGAACAAGGAGGATTATTAGACGCATGCAACATGCATGCCCGGACACAGATTCCAAAACGACTACTGGCCAAGAAGGAATCACCAAGAGGTTAACAATATGTTTAGGTACAGAAAATACTATGTTTGTTTCTTCATTTGTGACAGGGTCTTGCTATGTAGTCCAGATTGACATTGAGCTATTATATAGCCCAGGTTGGCCTCAGACTTGTTGTGATCCTCATGCCTCAGCCTTCTGAGTGCTGAGATTATAAGTATGCGCCACCACAAACAGCGAAAATATTATCTTTTGATCTTTGAGCTGCTTTCCAACCTAATCCATTTCTTCCTTCCTTGCCTGTGATGAGGAGTGAAAATTCTTCATCAGTTTATTAGATGTAGGAGTCAACTAAAAAATTTAAAAATGAGCATGGGCTGAGATGAAATTTGTGAAATAATCTAAGGCTACTTTTTCTACACTAGGAAAACCATCAAATGATAGAAGTGCTGTGCAACATAAAAGCTGCTTAACTTATGTCATCCAATTTGAGATAAGAGCCTACAAAAAGCTCCTGACAAGGACAAAGCAGGAGGCCAGGGGTGGTGGCCCTTGCCTATAATCCCAGCACGTGGGAGGCTGAGGTAGAAGGATCACCACAAGTTCGAGGCCAGCCTGGGCTACAAAGTGAGTTCAAGGCTAGCTACATAGCAAGACCCTGCTCAAAACAAAATGCAACAAAACAAGGTAAGGGAAAGCTTAATATTAAAGCCAATGTGGGCCTCACTGCCAACTCAAGAAACGAGGCCAGTGGAAGGTGCTTGTACTCGAACCACTCCAAGGAGGGATGTTCCCTTCAGTGGCCAGGCCCATGGGCCTCTGCTCTGAGTCAGGGGCACTGGACAAGAAGCAAGCAGCTGCTAAAAGCCTCACCTGCCTCTTTAAAACCAGGTGTTTTCCTTTCCAATACTTGAGCATTTGAAGGGCTTGCAGAGTGCTGACAATGTCCACGGGGTTCACAGCCGTCTCCTGGCTGATTTCTGAAACAGAAGAGCTCCTGAGAACCTGGCCAGACTGCAGACCCCACCTTCCCGACGGTCCTTTCTCTCGCGGGGGGGGGAATCCAAAGGGCTAAAATCTTTGGTACTCAATGTTCAGAAAATGTGCACAAAGCATGAGTTTCACCAGTCCAAGTAACTATTTGTAATACTTGCTGGGTATTTCAGCAAGAAGCTACTCTTGGCCCCTCAGAAGTCAAGGTTGAATACAGATCAAACTCAATGCCTCAGTGTTTGCGTGAAAAGGCAGGGATACCTTTCTTAGGGCTCCCACATGTGTCAAAATACTTGAAATTTTTCTTCTTGACTTTGGTAAGGATTAAAGTGCTGGCAACTCCAGAAAGGAGAAACTGATTCCTAACCACTCCAGGACCCAAGGGAGGGGCTCTGCAGTGGCCCCTATTTGGTGGGCCATCTCTTCCCAGCTGCAGGAAACAGTGGGGCACTGTCTTTACAGGGCCAAGTGGGAAAGCCAGAGTATAGAGTGGACGATTAACCATTCCCAGCAGTTAAAAACAAACCTTTGATAGAAATCTCTTTGCCTTGGAAATTATGCAGGTAGCGGAGCAGCACTTCTTTCCAGTAACTGCGATAGCTTATGAGCCCCAGATCTGAGAGCGGTCGTTCTGGGGAGCCGACTTTTTCCTCCACTTTGGAAAGTAAATAACCTACCAGGAACAAACACAGACTTTTTCTAGCAACACTGTAGCTCATCCTAATAGCAAAGATCAGTATGCTAACGTGGTAGGCTTAATTAAGGACAATCCATTCTGTGGTACCCATTGGGGTTCAGCCATTCAATGAGACATGTGGTGTCGCCACTCTGTAACATGCTCCCTTTGTATAAACCGAAGGGGAGAATATGTAATTGTATAACTTACATCAGGCACTAAAAAACCCCTGGAGCCAGGGCCAGGGATTTAGCTCAGTGGTTCCGCCGCCTGCCTCGCAAGCGCAAGGTCCTGAGTTCGATCCCCGGTTAAAAAACAAAAACAAAAACAAAAAAACCCTGGAGCCAGAGGTCAAAAATAGCCAGGTGTAGGGGCTGGGGATTTAGCTCAGTGGTTTCACCGCCTGCTGCACAAGCTCAAGGACCCAAGTTTGATCCCCGATACCAAAAAAAAAAAAAAAAAGCCAGGTGTGGTGGAACACGGCTATTAATCCCAGCACTAGGGAGGCTAGGGGGATCGTCCCGAGTTTAAGGCCAGCCTGGGCTACATAGTGAGTTCAAGACCAGCCCGAACTATACAGCAAAACCCTGTCTCCCAAAAACAGACACACAAAAATGAGAAAGATGGGGAACAGAAAGGAGAAGCCATTTCATTACATAGCTTCTTATGTATTTGAAATCTTTGAACTTCACTTATTTATTTATTGAGGCAGGGTCTTATTATGTAGCCCAGGCTGGCCTCAAACTTGCAATGATCCATCTGCTTCAGCCCCGAGTGCCGGGACTATAGGCGTACACCACCAAACCGGCAAAAGAAACATTTTTATGGAACAGATCCAACTGTTGATCAGAGGCGTTGTGTTCTGGGCCCCAGCACAGTGACTCGAGTCTGCAGCTCTTCTCACCACTGTAAGCACATCAGTCCTCCTGGCTGGGGAACAGCCATGCGGCATCACACCTAGGGGCCACTATAAATCACCAACAAGCAGCTCAAAAATGGAGCACTAACAAACTACAAATGACACTTGCTCACAGAAGAGCCCAAACACGACACTTTATTTGGAGGCAGCTGAGAGTATGTACTTCCAGGGACTCTGTTTGTCCTGCTCTGTGCTTGGCTGTGAGTGATCAAAAAAGCCCCGAGACTGACTCTGGGGTAACACATTAAATTTTGTGAGCGGACAAATTCACAAAGTCCATAATGAATGAGGACAGTGGTGCAATGCTCAAAGCCTGTATCAAGTACCTGGGTTTCCTCTAGACAAGTCCTTAAAAGAGTTAAATCGCAAATATCAAAAGCCCAGATTTGAGGCCTTACATATACATATGCTGTGTTTCAAAGTCTCAACCTGGGATAATCCCAAAGAGCTTATTGTATTGCTCTGCATTCCTACTCATTAAGTACTAGCTCTGGCTCCTGGACTCATTCAGTATTCAATGTGAATGAGGCAGACAGACCATGTCCAGGTTTTCCCCACCTGCTCATTCATTTGCTACACACATGCCAGGAACTGTAGAGATGACAAACAACTTTCATGGGGTGCCTGGCTGCCTCATGGAGCTGATGAGTTCGCACTTTCACTTACTGAAATCAATGAGCATCTTGCCGTAGCCCTGTCTCATGTACTGAGGCATGGTAAGGATACAGGATACGTTGTAGTTGAGGAATGAATTCTTTTCCTAAAATCAAGAGTAAATAGAATAGCAGGTCACATGAGGATTTGGAGCTAAAGGTGCCCGCACCCCCACAGACACCCAATAAGGCAAAACTCTTTTTTTTTGGTACTGGGGATCAAACTCGGGACCTTGCACTTGCGAAGGAGGCGCCGGAACCACTGAGCTAAATCCCCAGCCTACCGCACCCTTTCTGATGGCCACAGTCTTGAATCCCGGGTTTCTCTAGCCCTGTGACTGCCAGTCTCATTTGAAGGGGCCGGCTCTGGCTCCTTGACAGCCGCAGAGCAAAGCGAGGTTAAGGCTATGGAGTCATTCTACAGCAGCTCTCTTTAAAAGCGAATTTTCAAAAGGAGACTGTCTACCAGAAGAGAAGGGAAACAAAATATAAGTCCTTATTTCTGAAAGGGGATCGAAAAATGACCAAATCACATCTTCTATGATCCATTTATTTGAAATGTCCAGAAGAGGCAAAGTTATAGACAGAAAGACTAGGAGGGGTGGGTGGCAAT
Source organism: Heterocephalus glaber (assembly GCF_000247695.1). Next base: position 5,887,069 of record NW_004624795.1, on the reverse strand, counting down.
GGGGCCTCACTGTTCTTGTGTACAGCATTTCTTTTCGAGATGATAAAAAACTGACAACTGCACTGTGGTCATATAACTCTGTGAATATACTAAAACTATCAAGTTGCATTACTTGGAGGCAGTGAGTCGTATGGTATATGGATTTTATTTCAATTAAATTGTTATGCTAAAAAGTCATAACCCAAATCTGCCACAGAGCCATTGATGCTCAAGGGGCTGTGCTACAAGCCCAGTGCAAGAATCAGGTGATCGGAATTTATTCTTGGTTTTAAGCTAGCGACATAGATGGCAAAGCCGGGAGAGTTGGCTTGACTACAAGATGTGGGCTTGAGGGTTAGTAGGGAGAGCTGAGCCAGTAATTAATAGGCAGCTCCAGCCCACAAGTCCAGAAATGAATAAACCAGAAGCTTTTAATAAAGACTTGAACGTTTTCATTAAGCTATCTGACACATGGGTTTGCCTTTTTTCTTAAGGGAAGGGCTGATTGTTATCCAGGGCATGACCTCTTCCCAGCAGGGACCTGAGCCCCCAAATGCACCCATTCCCTGCTCCAGCCAGGAACTTCATCTCCAGACCCCGCTGACCTTGGAAAAATATCCAATCAGGTGACAGCCAGTGTTGTCCGCTTCTGTCATAACGTAGAACAGGAAGGGCTCTACATCATAGTATAATGTCTTGTGGTCCAGAAATAGCTTGGCCAACAGGCACAGGTTTTGGCAGTAGATCTAGAAGCAGAGAAAGAGTTTTTGGGTGGGCCGGTGGGTTCCAAACCTAGCAGACAAAAGCCTAAAATTGATGGCCGTGCCATTATTATCCATGACGTGGAAGGAACTCTTCCAGTGCCAAAGTGCATGAACTAACCATCTTCTTTTACAAGGCGGGGTGAAGATAAAACACCCTCCTTTGGACACCTGTGTGCTCAACGCCACCGCCACTGCCACCGCCACCCTGGGTTTTCTCCTGGGTTGCCACATCTTACTTTGTTTTTCTTGCCATCTACTTCGAACACCGAGATGGAGCCTTTGCGATATATCTCATCTCCAGGCGGGTGTTTCCACACACACTTGGCCTGCAAGAGAAAGAGTTCACATCAGGGAACCCAAGTCTACTTACGGGAAAGGCACCACCTCAAAGGGAACAAGAACCACATGTCAGAGTTGGTTAACTTGAAGACATACAGCAAAAGAGATTTCTTTTTCCAGTAAAACAAATAAAAGCTTTTAAAGTCACAGCAATATACTCAAGGCATTTTTACAGCAGTTTGGAACAAGTTTTCTGGATGACGTTCTGGCCCTGTCTCAGCCCAGGAGATTAAGATCATCTACTCTGTGAAAGTCATCAATAAGAACACCTTGGTGTATTATAAAACGCCTCGCACCAACAGGAAATTCTTAAGCGGCTTATTTTTAGCAGCTTAGAGTGACTAAGTAGTGTACTTTACTCTCACCTTTACCAGGCTGTTTTTCAGATTAGAAAAGGGAGCCACAGTGATAAAAAACCATTAACCACTGCCTGTCCTTGTGCGTGCAAATATGGACTCTGTCACACAAGGGTATAAGGGAAAGTCCTTAGCTTCCAACCAAAGCCAAGCGGCCTGGCGGAGTAGCGGGCAGCTGGGAGGCAAATGGCCACAAGGGGGCACAAGGACCCCGTTTCCTCACACAAGAGCACAACGTATAGAATGATTTTTCTTTTGGTGGTGCTGGTATTGAACCTGGGGCCTCATGCATGCTAGGCAAGCTCTCTGCCTCGCAGCTGCACCCTTAGCCTTGCCAGAAGGTTTTTGTTTTTGTTTTGGTACTGGGGATCGAACTCAGGTTCTTGCACTTGCAGAGCAGGTGGCAGAACCACTGAGCTAAATCTCTGGCCCTTGCCAGAAGTTTTAACAGTCATCCACTGCTGTAATTAGGCGAATTCTTGAGCGGTTTTAAGTAAATACACTTCAAAATGCTTAAAAATAGTCATGGTGGTGCCTGTTTGCCACGCCAGCTACCTGGGAGGCTGAGGCAGGAGGATCAGAAGTTTGAGCTCAGCCTGGGCCACTTAGCGAGATTCTGTCTTGAAATAAAGAATAACATAACAGGGCTGGGGACGCAGCTCAGAGAAAAGGCCTGGGGTTCAATCCCCAGTACCTCCCCAAGAATGTTTTTAAAAATTCTATATATGTGGGACATTTTTAATTAAATACTTTTCTTGTGTTTTTTTTTTGTCAATCAAAAATCACAATCCTTAAGGATTGAGCTGTATAATGGATGCTGAGAAATGGGAAGAAAGTGTTCAAATGGGAAGGGGAACAAGGGAGGAAGGAGGGAGAAAGGAAGGAAGGGACAAGAAAACAAGTGAAAATAGAAGGAAAAAATGGAAACAGAGCTTTTGTACAGAGGGAGGAGAGGGGGAATGGGATAAAATAAAATAATCACAATCCAATTTGGAAAATGTAAACACAAATATTTACTAAAGGGGATCATTCTGAATTCCATCCATCATTTGTTACTGTCTCTACCCCTTTACCCACGCTGGCTCTTTCTGACCCTAACTAAATTAATGAAACCATCAGATCCTGTGTTTAGAAGCAGAAGCCAAGGCAAAGACAGAGCACTACAGTGATCACACCAGAGCTCTGGGAAGCAGAAAAGTGATCGACTGGAATCAGTTTGTATTGCTTAGTTGGTCTGAATTTACCTAGTTTCTTGCCCTGTTGGCTATTTCACTGGTTTGTGTTACTAAATAGCAAAGAAAGAAGTGCAAGTGGTAAGGAGCCCATATCATTAGTTTTCATCTGAGGCCTACAGTCTGTGCCAGATCCAGTCCTGACACCGCCTCTCTGTGTCCCAGTGTCCCCCAGGCCATGGCCCCACTGCCCTCTGGCAAGGGCGCGGGAGTTTCAAGGGCTTAAACGAAAGCAGCGGCCCTGGACCACAAACCCACAGACCTTGTGCTCCAGAGCCAGGAACACAAAAAAGCAGTGCCACTCAACTGGGGAGCAGGCCAAGAAGGACAGGAACCACAGGAAGCCTGAGTTGTGAGTGTTTAGCATCACAGAAACCCCAGAAGATAAAGATGGGGAAGAAGAGACACCCTGGAAGGTCCCCAAAACTCTTGCTATCTAAATAACAAAAGTGCTTCTGTCTAAAGAGGGGTCTCCACCCCTTGCATGTTGCCCATCCCTACTTCACAACAGAAATTCTCTTAAGACAAAGCTTTTTATTCCATAACAAGGGAAAGAAAAATGGGTGAAAGCTGCAAAAAAATCTACCAAGCCCATTTATCAATGAGAAAGTCAGATTCAAGTCTTGATTTTTTTTTTTTGGTATGGGGGCTCGAACTCGGGTCCTTGCACATGCGCAGAAGGCGGCGAAACCACTGAGCTAAATCCCCGGCCCAAATGGATAGTTCATCCTTTCTCTCTTTTTTTTTTTTTTGGTACTGGGGATCGAACTTGGGTCCTTGTGCTTGTGCTGCAGGTGGCAAAACCACTGAGCTAAATCCCCAGCCCCAACAGCAGAGTATAATAAAATTAAAAAACATATTGTTTACAGAAAAAAATCAGCAAAGTCAAATTCTTCAAAAGTCTGAATTACTAGGAAAAGCAATTAAGGGAAGAGGATGAAAATATTCATGTTAGTAATAAGAAAGGTAAACTTCTTACATAATCTGAAAGTGTTAATACTTATTTTCTTTAAATAATGTTCTTCCCAGAAGGCATAGTGCATCTGTGATTATCTGTTGGTATTTGAAAGTCGTGAAGATTTTTCAGTAATATCTATTGAATTAATTGTGATTGCCACGGGCATGTGGGAAATCGGTTGGGATTTTACTAGTAAAGATTTTCTGTATTTTAAAATAAAAACCAAAACCCAAGAAGACTGACTGAGGTACCCGAGGATACACTCTGTTCATTTCACAATCTGTCACAGTAAATGCACTCATTCACCACCCAAAAGGTGAGCCACGCTGTCTCTGCCCTGCCTAATAAGGCCCTGTACTTCCGGCTAGTCTGGGACTTGCAAAGCCTGCGGGCAGAGGTAATTCATATTCTGAGGAAGGAAGAAAAAAGCCAGGGCGGTGCCCGTGACAGGCTGTGGTTAAGGCCTTCTGCCGCTCTGGCTGCCACGCAGCACTGCCCAGTCCGCAGCCTGAACACTTGGTCCTGACACGCAGACATGAACTCCCTGCACCTCACCCCATTGCTGTGACCACTGGGAGCTGCTAGGAGTGGGGCCTGTGTGGGGCCAAATCCGGACACACCATAACGTGGCCACCACGGTCCAGGCAGAGGAACCCAAGCCAACTCACCATGTGCCGGCGGAGTATCGTTTGGCTCTTCATGTATTTTAAACAGAATTCACACATGTAGAGACGTCCCAGCCGCGCATACTCCTCAGGATAGGGAGAATGGTACCAAGTATCGAGCTCATAGCGGCCAAAGGCGATTGTTTTAATCATGTTGCTCCCCTCTGTAATTTGCCCTTGCAGCCTTAACTTCTCCTATTGCCAAGAGAAATCAAAAGTCAAAGGAGGATTAGAATTTGTTGTCTTAAAAAAAAAAAAGGAAGCTCGTGTGCAGGTCACCATGCTAAAGTGATGAAAAAACTCAGGACAGATTTGGCTTCTACCCACGAGCAACTCACACTAAAGGGGCTCAGTGGGGCAGGTGTGTGGGAACCCCCACCTATGCTGTCCAGAGCCCAGGGCTCAAAAGTGGCTCCCCTGCCACCTGCAGGGCCCCATCAGAATGAGTCTGGAATACACACTTTTTTCCCTTTCATCAGCCTAAACCAAACTGAATCCAAAAGGTAAGCTACTAGATATAGGCACTCTACTCTTGCAAAAATTCTTAGACAAGATTATTTAGAATGTGACTTCCTTGCCTACAGAAGAGTTTTATAAAGTCACGTGAATCTCAGTAACACGGACCCACCATACCCACTTATAGTAGGCTCTTTCAACAATGTTTTTTTTTTTGGTACTGGGGATTGAACTCAGGACCTTGTGCTTGTGCGACAGGCACCGGAACCACTAAGCTAAATCCCCAGCCTCAACAATATTTTTGAAGTGTAGATGGAAATTTAATCTTGCAATCGAAGAAGTAAACATGTCTGGTTCTCCAGCTCCTTCGGTGGCATTGAACTGACCACAGAAGTGGCTTGGAAGGGGACCCAGGTGGAGGGCAGTGCAAGCAGCTGGGAGGAAACCAGCGGCGGCAGCCTATGTCTGCAGGCAGCCAACAAGCCCTGGCTCCTGTTTCTAACCAATCTAGTACTGGAGAGAATTTTACACGAGTGGGAAGGGTGGTGGTGGTGTGCGGATTAGAGGGACTACAGATGAGATTCACTTTATAAACCGAGTTTCCCTGGTCCCATTTGCATCTGTTAAATCAGAGATAAACCCAATCAATAGAATTTTCTTGATGCAAATTTATTAAAAATTCTGTCTAGGAAATCAAAGTCGAGCATGAACTGAATGTAAGTGAAAAGCAAAGACCTGTAAAACTCGTCCTTGTCAAAGTTTAGCTTTTTGGAGAAAGTCTCGCTATATAATCCAGGCTGGCCTCGAACTCATGGTGATCCTCCTGCCTCAGTCTCCCAAGTGCTGGGATTACAGGCGTGTGCCACCACACCTGGGTTCCTCACTGTCAAAGCTTAATTCACAACAGTAGCCAGACATAGTGGTAAGCAGCTGTAGTCCCAGCATTGGGGAGGCTGAGGCAGGAAGACTGCTGAGCCCAAGAGTTCCAAGCCAGCCCATGCAACTTAAGCTCCATGGCATAGTGGGAAGCCATCTCAAAAATCAACAATAAAAAACATATACTGACAACATTTTGCCTTCACTGTTACTCTCAAGGTTCTAGGGCAGTGGTGATGAGCCTATAGCACACGTACCACAGCAGGCTTTTGGGTCATTCAAAGCTCTAAAAGGTTCGCCATCAGTTTCCAAGCAAAGCAACTACTGAAAGATGTGAGGGAACCCTGCAGCAGAGGTCCTGCTGGGTTATTAAGTAGACAAAGGAGAAGGACACTTGGCAGTACCTAGGTCCTCAGAATTGCCAATTACCGCAAGGAGACAAAAGGACACCCCACGGACAATGGTGCCCACCGGAACTTCCAGCTGGGGTGGAAGGGCAGGAAAAAAAAAGCAAGGAATTCGAGTAAGGGAGATAACAGGGAAGGACAATCTCCAAAGAAGGACAGGAGATTTAAGCAGCAAGGGACATTTACTGCCCATCAAACTGGTTGCTAATCATTTTTCTTGGCCATTCGAAATGCCTTCTCCAAAGGCCCTCAGCTCGGAGGTTTTAACACTCACCAAGTCCTCCGAGGCCCGGGCTTGTGCTCTGCGGAAGAGATCCAAGTCATACTCGCTTGTCAGGTTTTCTAAGAGAGGTTCCCGAGTGTTTCCGTAGGTCTGCCTGTGCTCCTAGGAAAATAACCAGAGCATGACACTCTGCTTCTAACTTCACAGCTCTTTCCTCTCGATGGATGACCACCGCAACTCTAATCTACTCACTTTGTGTCTACACACGAGGCGACAGGGACTGAGCCCACAGCAGACTATTTAGTCCACCAGACGCCTGCTACCCACCCTAGCAACGCCCCCAGAGCCCCCTACAGCTCCGGAAGGGGGTGTCTTCTATCTCTAAGTGCCCACCTGCACCACCAGAATCTACGCCTCCATTTCTCCAGGAGAAAATGTTGCAGGGCAGTATAAAACATGAAGCCCGGAGGCGCTACAAATCTCGAGTCCTGAGATCTGGCCATGCTCTGATCTGATTTTCCAAGCCTCCAGGTTTAAAGATGTCAGACTGGAAGGAAAGTCCACCGGCAGCCGGACGGAGCAGTCCTTTGTAAATCCTTTCACGTGACTCCCTGTCCACCAAGGGCATGAGGCTGCCTGGGGAAAGGTAGGAGCTTCTAAGGCCAGTTTCTGGGCTGGGCTGAGTCAATAGCAGCGCGACCGTCTAGCCTGGACAAGGCCCTGGAGCCCAACACTGCCAAAAACAAAACCAAACCAAGAATCACAGAGTCAGAACTCCTAAGTCAAACTATCCTAAATCAGGGGTATCTGCAGTAAGGAGGTAGACAGAAAAACAAAACAAAACAAGAAGATGGGATTCAAGTGGCAAATTTTGTTATGTCTATTTTACCACAATAAAAATTATTTTAAAAACAACAAACCAAAGGAAAAAAAAAGGTGAAAATAAAATTGTCAAGTATGGCAGCGCACACCTGTAAGCCCAACACTCCGGAGGCTGAGGGAGGAGGATTTGCCAGGAGTTCGGGGCCAGCCTGGGCTACATAGCAAGACCGTATCTCCAAAAAAACATTGAAACATAACAAAACTCCAAACCAAGTCCACAAGAAAATTCGGCTGTACTGTTTTTAAAATGTCTTACTAAATATTAAGCAAGACTAAAAAAAGAGAAAAGTCATAGAGAATCAAAAGCATAAAAATAACCCAGTTTTAAACTAACTTTCAAATCTTACCATGGCCATCACTGTAAGTACCCTTTCCCTGGGAGAAAATCAGACCAGGCAGCTTCGCGGTTAACTCTGCTTCTAGTCCTTCGCTCCGGGCTCCGGGCTCCACCTCCTCCGGCAAGAGGCCATGGAGTTAAGTGGACTGCACAGCCCGGGAAGAACCAGGAGGTCCAGCACACATTGGCACTTGAAGAAGCCTTTCACCTGGACCATTAACCCTGTTAAAACTGCTTCCTGTTGATCTGGTTCCACAACCTATGGACTCTGTCACCTACATAAGACTTAGGTTTTAAGGATTACTCATTTCTTCTAGTTTCATGAATGTCAAAAAAAGATCTTTTGTTTTTTGTTTTGTGAGACACAGTCTCACTGTGTAGCCCAGGTTGGCCTCGAACTCACAGCGATCCTCCTGCCTCAGCCTCCCCAGTGCTGGGATGACAGGCATGTGCCACCACACTCGGCAAAAAGATCTTTTAAAAGAAAATCCTATACGGCATTTTTATAAGAAAACCTGATCTTAAATTTAGTGAAAAGCAGGTATTTGTAAGATTAAAAACTGCATAAACTTTTACGTTAGATGCTTTTTCTACCTGTATGATTTTGGGCCAAGTTTTGTTTTGTTTTGGTTTGGTTTGGATTTTTTTGAGAAAAGGTCTCACTATGTAGCCCAGGCTGGCCTGGAACTCACAGTGATCCTCTTGCCTCAGCCTCCCAAGTGCTGGGATGACAGGCGTGTGCAACCACACCCGGCTCAGTTATATCTTCTAAAGCCCAGTTTTCCCACCCATAAAACAGTAAAACACCATCTGTCATACAGGGCTGCTCCATGGAGTAACACGTTCATAACAGGACCTCAATTCATGCCTCACTGCCGGGCAGCTCAATCACCAGTGCCATGTGTGCGCATGCACGCGCACACGAGCGCGCGCACACACACACACACACACACACACGACTGTCCCGTGCGTGACTGTCCCGTGCGTGATTTCTAACACTAGTGGTTCAGGCCACTGGATGGGACAGCCATGCGTGTACCAGTGGGGGTTCGGGCCAGCAGGAATGTGTGCTAAGGGAGCATCACAAGCACTCAGGAAATGGCAGCCCTGTATCATGACTCCACTACCCAACTCGTAGATGGGCAAGCACACGACATGCCACCCCCCAGCCAGCTGCTAGAGCCCTCCCTGGGGCACATACCCATGCAGTCTCACACCACAGGCATTCATACCAGCAAATTCACTCCCACAACACCCCACCTATTGGCCTGATCTGTTCATTCCGGGTTATTATAAAGACTGTGAGGACTGTTAAAAGCCGTGCTATTCAAAAATCATACATTTAATAATCTATTCAAATGATTAAAAAGCACATTCCACTTCTTCAAAAAAATTAAAATACTCATCAGAAGAAGACTAAAACAATATATAGCTAGGCTGGTGGCGCACGTATAAAATCTTAGGACTTGGGAGGCTAAGGCAGGAGGATCCCCCAAATTCAAGGCCAGCCTGAACTACACAGTGAGACCCTGCCTAAACATTTCTCTCTCGCTCTCCTGTCTCTGTCTCTCTCTGCAAGGGTCTCACTAATTGTGGGCAGGCTGCTCTCAAACTTGTGCACTCAAGAGACCCTCCTACCTCTGACTTCCAAGGAGGTGGGATTACAGGGATGTACCATTATCCCCAGCTATTTGTAGGATCTTCCTAAGTAAGCATGTATGTATTAATACATTTACAATAAATCTTTACCTAAGACTCTAATTTTATGCAAAAGAAGTTGAAAATTTTTTAATGAAATGAGAAAATTAGTTTGGAACATTTAAGTAAAAAGACAGAATTCAAAGGGTAGGAGTATGTATAGTTGGAGTGTAATTATGCAAAAAGCTAAGATATGTCCCAAAATGCAAGCTGTGGCTACTTTTCAATAGAATTCATCTTTTCTTCTTCTGTATACGTTTCTTTTTTTTTTTTTTTTTTTTTTGGTATCGGGGATTAAACTCGGGACCTTGCACTTATGAGGCAGGCAGCGGAATCACTGAGCTAAATCCCCGGCCCCTACTTTTGTTAACTGTTCCTTTTTTCCCTCAGTATGGTGATTGAACCCAGGGCCTTCATGCTGAGCTACATGCACCTCCAGCCCTTTTTTGAGACAGAGTCTGGCTAAGTGGCTAAACTGCCCAGGCTGGGCTTAAACTTGCAATCCTCCTGCCTCAACCTGCCACAGAGCTGGGATTACAGGTGTGTGCCACCACACCAAGCTTGTTCCTTATTCTTTTTTTTTTGGTACCGGTCGAACTCAAGTCTTTGCATTTGCACAGCAGGCGGCGAAACCACTGATCTAAATCCCCAGCCCCCTTATTCTTTACTAATTATGTACATTATTTTCAAAGTTTAAAAAAACGCAATGATATACACCACCCAACAAATACTTTATACTATGGAGGAAATTTATTTTTCCATTTAAATCAGTAGATTACTGGAAATTTGAATATTTGTCCTTTATATGAACATTTACCAATGTCATGGTATTGTTCTCGTGCAGTGATGGTGAACCTTTTAGAGCTTTCAATGATGCAAACAGCCTGCTACAACACACGTGGCACAGGTTCACCACCACTGTTCTAGTAGGTAAATTTAGTTGTTTTTTTTTTCGGTACGGGGGATTGAACTCAGGACCTTGAGCCTGTGAGGCAGACAGCACCACTGAGCTAAACAGTGGGTAAATTTAACACTAAAATTATAGGGAAAGGACTGGGGTGTAGCGCAGTGGTACAGTGCCCAGCATGCGCAAAGCCCTGGTTTGATCCCCAGAACCTTTGAACAAATTAACAAACAAATAGGAAAGTTTTCAAACAACTAGAAAAATCAATGGGTGTTTTCTTTGTTTTTGTTTTTTTGAGATAGGGTCAGGCTGGCCTTGAACTGTCTGTAGCCCAGCCTGGTCTAGAATTCAGTGATCCTCCTGCCTCAGGCTCCCAAGTGCTGGAATTACAGGGGTGTACCACCACACTCAGCCAAAGTTTTAAAAATATAGATTTCAAGCTGGATGCGATGGTGCACACTTATAACCCTGCCCGGCTACTCACTTGATAGCCACATGGAGAAAAGAGCAAACTGAAAAATCTGAAAAGACAGATGCCTAGAGCAAGAGAAGCAAATCCAATAGCCGAAGTTCGTGCTAATAGGTACTGAACTTCTCCTCACCATGTATTTCTCTTTCTGTTCTTTGCTCAGTCCAGAATTTCTTTTCTTCCTAAGTTCAGCCACCTTTTCTTTATATCGCAGCTGCCTTTCTGTTGGTGCCTAAAAGGAAAAAAGAGAGAACTGAGAAAGCTACATAGAAAATTCATTATGAAGCCAGGCTTCAGAAGTGTCAAAATCAAAGCAACAAAGCTTTTTTCTTTGTTTTTTTTTAGGCAGGGTCTTGCTGTGTAGTTTAGGCTGGCTTTGAACTCACAATAAAGCCCAGGCTGGCCTCCAGCTCTTGGCGATCCTCCTGCCTCAGCCTCCCAAGTGCTGGGATCACAGGTGTGTGCCGCCACGCCCGGCAAAAATTTTTTAAAGGGGAAGAAAATGCCAGCACATTACAGTCACATTGTGACGAATACAGCAATTTTATAATTCCAAATTAGGGTTCCCTAGCACCCAGATCATACCGTTACTAGGAGTTAAATACGGGTTCAGAATAACAGTTTTTAATAATAATACAAATTAAGAATAGTAGCCTCTACCAAAGCAATAGGAATACAGATTCTTTCAACACAATAAGCATTTACCGAATGCTGTTTTTGAAGTAACGGTTACTAGCTAACAGTGACACAAAATAATAATTTTGCAGCTATACTTACAGAGCACTTCTTACCTGCCACCACACACTGGGGACAGCACCTACTCACACTTAATGCAGCTCATGACCTACCCAGGCAGGGTTTTTTTGTTTGTTTTGTTTTTTGAGACAGGGTCTCATTATGTAGTTCAGGCTGTCCTTGAACTCCTGGAGATCCTCCCGCCTCTGCCACCTGAGTGCTAGGATTACAGGTGTGCACCATCACGGCCACCTTTTTATTCTTTGAGACAGGGTCTTCCTCTATAATCAGGCTGGCCTCAAACTCAAAGAGATCTTCCAGCCTCAGCCTCCAGAGTGCTGGGATTATAGCCATGTGCCACCATGTCCCGGCAGGTAGGCATTTTTCATTCCTCTTTTTTTTTCCCTTTGCAGTACCGGGGATCTGAACTCAGGTCCTTTGCACTGAACTACACCCCCAGCTCTTTAGTTTTTCAGTGTCTTGCTATATTGCCCAGGTGCAATTTTTCTACCTTAGCCTCCCAGAGTGGGAGGAATACAGGTGTCCACCACCCCACACACACATCATTCTTTTTTTTTTTTGGTACTGGGGATCAAACTTGGGACTCTGCCCTTTCGAGGCAGGTGGCCGAACCACTGAGCCAAATCCTCAGCCCTTCTTAATGAAGAAGTAAAGTTTAGGGAGATTAGCTGACCTGCCCAGGGCAAGTAAGAGATCACAGCATTCAGATCCAGATCTGTTTCCTCACTTCATCCTGTTTCCTCTGCCATACAGATACTTAGATGATAAACTATGTACAACACAGGCGGACAGCAAGAATGAGGCAGATTCACTGCAGGCAGGAGCAAACTGGAACAAGTCCTACTTCAGCTAGGAGCTGCAAGAGGCCTCGAAGGAGAATTACAACCTCCCTGCTCGCTACATGTACAGAGTTCTGGGCAGGAAAAGAGCAAGAGGAAGACTAAAGCCATTTAGAAAGGAAGGAGGGCCCAAGCACTGCCAACATGGCCTGAATCTTCAGGAGGCGGGAAGATAGTCAGAGCCAGGGTGCTGCCTGGAGCTCACAGGAAGAGAGAAGTGACCTGGTCGACAAGTGTCAGGTGCTGAAGAAGTCCCTGGTGACCTTGGACATGGGCCAACAAGGGGAACGGGGTCAGAGGGCAAACTATAACGAGTTAGCAAAGGAGCGCAAGGCGAGGAAATGGCACAGCAAGTGCAATTTTTCAAATAATCAAGAGCATCTTTCATTACTCTTATTACTGAAAGTAGCATGATCCCTCCACTTAGGAGGTAGAACATTTGCTTTGTGAAAACTATTTGGAAAACAAACATCATCTTTCTGAATTTATGCCTGGAAGAGCAATTATTTAGATGAACCCTGGGAAACAAGAGGCCCAAATGGGCCAATGAAGACAGTTATGGGCGAAGGAGACCCATGACATAGATCTCCACCTGTGGGCGGCCAGAGCATCACAAGGCCCGTACCTGGTGCCTGGTTGCATGCCTGTTGTTGTCATCTTGCCTGTGGGACAGCATCCTTTCTTCTATCTGCTTATCCCGGCTCTGTGCTCTCACCTGCAACCATCAACAACGTCAATAAATCCACCCGCTCCTAGGACTGCGTTTACTTACAGCATAAGAACACGGTAACTATCCCGGAAGTTACATTGTACTCTGAAAGCAGAAGTACACTTGTCATAGTCTTTAAGAAAGAGGCACGCAAGCTTCACGTTACACTTTCTCAGCCATTGACTAAGGATCAGAGAAGCTAAAGGATCACAGCCAAATGGTAGCAAAGCTAATGAAGTCTGATGACTGAGCCTGGATTCTTTCCACATAAAATGGACAAGAAACCTCGAAGAAGTGCAATAGAGTAAGGAAGTACAAAGAAACAGAGAACCTAAGTTCCAGCCAGGCACAAAGATGTGTGCCTATAGTCCCAGATACACAAGAAGCTGAGACAGGAGGATTGCTTGAGCCCAGGAATTCAAGGACAGCCTAGGCAACACAGAGCACGCGAAGGAGAGGAGAGAGAGGAGAGAGGAAGAGAAAGAAAACCTACAGGAAACTGAACTCTGTAGCTACATAATCTCAGACAAATCCCATCAGCTCTCAATAGTTTCAATTTCATCATCTGGAACTGAGATCTCACATCCAACTGCCTCTTCAATTTCACCACTAAAACAGCAGTGCCACAACAGAGCAACTAATACTCCCCACAAATCCGATCCACCCAAACCTCCTTGATACCAATAAATGAAAACACCATCTCAAAAGCTGATGGGGTGGGGGATTTAGCTCAGTGGTGCCACCACCAGGCGCAAGGCCCCAAGTTGATCCCTGGTACCAAAAAACCCCAGAACAACAACAAAAAGCTGATCAGGTTAAATAACTAGAGTTACCCTTGATTCTTCTTTTCCTCACACCTCATATTAAATCCATCCGCCAGTCTAGTAACTTGCTCCCTTCCAAAAGCCACCGAGAATCCTGGATGTTCTCGGGCTTCACACTGATCCCACATGGGCTCGGGTTACCACTTCCTACCAGACAGGAAGGGTGGTCCTCGAGTCACTCATCTACCCGACAATCCATTCTCCACTCACTAGCAAGTTATGATTTCAACAAAATGCTTGTGAAACTGTAACCATCTCTGCTAGGTCCTCCAAATGCCTTCCGCTGCCATCAGAAATAAAAACATACTCCCTAAACCAGGCATGGTGGCACACATCTGTAATCCCAGCACTGGGGAGGCTGAGGCAGGAGGATCTCCATGAGTTCAGGACCACTCTCAGCTACACAGTGAGTTCAAGGCCAACCTGGACTACATAGTGAGACCCCATCTCAAAAAACACTTGGATCAAAAAAAAATTAAAAAATAAAAGTAAGGGCTGGGGATTCAGCTCAGTGGTTCCACCACCTGCCTCACAAGTAGAAGGACCTGAGTTTGATCCCCAGTACCAAAAAAAAAAATTAAAAAAATAAAAAATATAATAAAATAAAAATTATAAAAAAAACAAAACTTGGATCCTACTTCCTCATCTCCCATCAAACTCCAGCCAGACAGCCAAATTTCCATCCCTCAAACCCAACAGTGTGTCCACACCTTATGGCATCTTCACTTGCTATTCCTTCTACTTCACTACCTCTTCACCAAGACCTTTACATACCTACCTGTCTCTTTGCTGTCATCCACAACCCAGATCAAATGCCAGTGTTTCAGAAAGCCCTTCCTTAACCACACCCCCAGCACAAGCAGTGTGTTCTCCCCAACCCCTAAAAGTCACTGCCTTTAGTCTTGATTTTTCACAGTATTTATCACTCTAGGGAATTCTTTGTTTTTTGAGACAGGGTCTCCTTAAGTAGTTCAGGCTGGCCTCGAACTCACAGGGTGCTCCTGCCTCAGCCTCCCAAGTGCTGGGATTACAGGCGTGCACCACCACACCCGGCTCACTCTAGGAGAATTCTTCACTGATTAATTTTTAGGCATTGCCACCTCCCTCCCGGAGAGTGTAAACTCCCTGAATGTAGTCTTTTACCTTCTTCACTGAACCCTGAGATAACTGTAACCCAAAATATAAACAAGGAGCAAACAAAAGAGAGATAATAGGAAGTGGATAGATATTTCTCAAATGCAAGGGGGACCAGGGATTTCGAGAGAGAAGGACAGGGGATGAAAAAGGGAATCAAGATGTGTTCCATTCATGCACCAACTCCACACAAGGAATGTGAACATCATGTACTACAAACATGGACTCATTAAAAAAATAGATGGCTAACTAAAAATGGCACCATCACTGACCGAAAGGTTTACTGGGACTCTCGCGTGCAGCCCTACACATGCAGAGGATTTTTAAACACTAAAGCCTTCGCTGGGCAGGAGATGCACGCAGCTCAGTGTAGAGCCCTTGCCTAGCACGTGTGAAGCCCAAGACTTGATCCCCGGCACCGCAAAAAAAACAAAACCAACCAAAGAAAAACTAGAACTATTTAGAACAGGGTGAAACTGTCCGGTCTTCCCATTTGGGACTCTCAGTGTAACAAAGATACTTCGTGTTCAGAAATTCTCTACCCTCCAAGCACACGTTCCACAGACAAAGACGGATTATGCTAAGTCTCACTGCCCTTATGAAATAAGAAAATTCACGACACAAGTATTTTCCTTTTTTCAGTATTTTCTTCCCCAGACTGAAATTTTTCTTTTTCTGTAACTGTTTTTATTCTTTTTTTTTTTTGGTACCGGGGATTGAACTCAGGTCCTTGCGCTTGCAAGGCAGGTGGCAAAACCACTGAGCTAAATCCCCAGCCCGTTTCTATAACTGTTTAAGTAACACGCTGATATAGTTACACGGCAACTTTTTTTTTAAAGATAGGATCTTGCTAGGGCCAGGGATATATATAGCTCAGTGGCACGGCGCCTGCCTCGAGAGCACAGGGTCCTGAGTTCGATCCCCAGTACCAGAAGAAAAAAAAATAGATAGGGTCTTGCTAAATTCCCCAGGCTGGCCTCAAACTCAGGATCCTCCTGCCTCAGCCTCCCAAGTGCTGGTATTACAGGTCTGAGCCACCACAACCAGCTAACAATTTTTACAATTATACATTTGGAAGATTTTGATGTAAAACCAACCACAGTATAAACTGTTACATTTAAAGGTACATAAAAAAGGATCTATTAGAAGTAGATCACAGTTATTTTGAGAGGAAGAAGAACCCAGCGCCTGGCCAGCTTCTGAATCATGGTGGCAGACTCACTGGTGCTTTGATCTTACTGAAGACCACAGGAAGACAACAGCAAGAGCCTACACTGAGCAGAAAAGGCTGCCCTGCTCACAAAAAGATTTGGAATGAAGTAAACTAAGAGCAGAGTTCTCAATCATACAGTCCATATCAACAGTGGATGTATACTACTGTGCTGAAAGACTAAACACATGAAGAAATGTTCACCCTGTGGTCTGCTTCTCTATTAGAGAACAAGTTCCTGAATCAAAAAGAACTAATGTTAGCTGGGAATCTAATTTTCCTCAAAATGAAACCTGCTCGGACAAGCACAAACCTGGGACACAGGCTTTGTTGGCAAAGTAACAACCAAAAACCAAGACTTTAGTTTAACCAAAGTACTTAGGGTGACCTGCCCAAATACTCCCCAAGCAATCTATCTAATTAACATGTTCAATTCTTGCTTCCCTATAATTAGTTCTTTGGTTTCACCCTTGTAGAAGCAACCCAAGAACATTCAAATGGAACCTCAGGCTCTACTCTCAAATCCATTATCCATATCCCAAAGGTGACTAATTTCAAGAATTTAACAGAAGAATTAGCCAGGAATAGGTGTGACTTTGAGTAAGAAAAAGGAAAAGTTTTCTGTAGAAATGGACAGAGAAAGAGGAAAAGAATTATGGAAAAAATTTAAAAAGCAAAATACCTTCATAGATTTGGAAAGAGAAAATCTAATGCATATATACCGAGATCACACATCTATGCAAATTATGCCTTAGTACAACAAGCATGTCCCTAGCGGTCTTTGAAGTCAATTTTCTATGGAAAATATCAATGCACTGGTGGTCAGTGTACCAAATAGTCTATGTTCATGTCTTCCAAAGCACTCACTAAATATTGTAACTCTTTTGCCTGTCCAAGCAGTTTTCAAAAACACATTTTTTTTTTTTTTACTATTTCTCCACTAAAGCATAAGGACGAGGACCTGGCCCATCTTGTGCACCACTACAGCCCGTGTGCACCCAAGCACCAGGCCACCAGCAAGCTCTCCCCGAGGTGCACAGAGAGAAGAGAGGGCGGTTACCTTGCATTCATCAGCAGAGAGGTTGTGATAGAGCGGGCATCCTGAGATGGAGAAGTGTCGCTCATGTTTCCCAGTGAGGTGTCCTGTTAAAGAAGGGGAGAGGTCACTCCTGGAAAGACGTAAACTCCAAAAACGACATTTCTCTCTACAGTGAGCCTGTCTGCTTGCTATTCCATCTTTATGGATCAGACTGAACCAACAAAAGGTAAGTGCCATTAGGATCACAACTTGTACCCAACAAAGTCCTTTTCTTTCACAGAACACACTTGGCAATCTTTTAACATACCTGTGTATGTTTAATATAAATTGTAGTTCCTTCTATTCTGATGATATACATACTACCAAACCCCAAAATGTCATCATGAAGCATTCATTTATAATAAGGCACAAAACTACAAACAGGTACACTTTTTTCGTGGGTTAAATTAATCATGTCATGTATAAGTGTACTAGTCTTTCTACTATGTGATACTATCCAATTTAAATTTCATTCCTTTCAATAAGCTTTTGAAACTTATGAAAAATGGAGAAGAAAACAGCCTATTCGTCATATAAGCCAGCACTCTCAGAGACTGAGGCAGGAGGATGCCAAGCTAAGCAATTTAGGGATTTA
This sequence comes from Heterocephalus glaber, assembly GCF_000247695.1. Next base: position 5,869,379 of record NW_004624795.1, on the reverse strand, counting down.
GCAAGACCCTTTCTCAAAATAAAGAATAAAAAAAGGACTGTTGATGTAGCTCAATACAAAAGCCCTGGATTCTATCTGTAGTGCCTAAAAAAAAAAAAATGAACAAAAAACAAAAAAGAAGAAAGGGAATAGGGAATTATTTCCTCATATATATCTCTTCAACCAAGAGGGTTTTTTTGTTTGTGTGTTTGTTTTTGGTACCAGGGATCGAACTCAGGACCTTGAGCTTGCAAGGCAAGTGCAGTGCCACTGAGCTAAATCCCTGGCCCTGTCAACCAAGAGGTTTTATAAGACAGAGTCCGAAAAGGCTGGTGAGACAATGCCAACGGGGTAAAAAGATAAATTAGCTAAGCTGAATTACAAGTCTACAAAAATCTTCACCGTTCTTTCGTGGAAAAAAGAAATTTAATTTTAGGTAAAAGATATACTGAGATTTAAAAACTTACGCAACAGCTGGGTGTGACAGTACATATCTGTTATCCCAACACTCTGGGAGGCTGAGGCAAGCAGACTGCACGCTTGGACCCAGCCTGGGCAACTTACTGACTTAGTGAGACCCTGTCTCAGAAAATAAAAAGGGCTGGGGTAGCTCAGTCCAAAGTCCTTGGGTTCAATTCCCAGGGCCACCCAATTTTTAAAAAATGATATAACATGATTTATAGAGTCAGCTTTGAAGAGCCAAAACAGTCCAAGAATTTGAGGGGATGGGTTTGTGATATTCAGACTGCGAGATCTCTAGGACTGCGTCATTAAACGTGGAATTTTAGAAAGCCATAGGCTTATAGTCACGCACCCCATAACAATGTTTTGGTCAACAACGTACGACATATGTGACAGTGGCCCTGTAACGTTGAAACGGCTGAAAACTTACCGCCTGGTGATACCTTAGCCGTTGCAACACAGTACTGTGAGCTGTAGCTCGTGTTTTTGATGACACTGGTGGAAGCAAAGCACTTCAGTGATCAGACACTGTGTAAAGCGTAGTGTTGCTGCTATGCAAGCTTGTTTAGATACAGACATTCTCTCACTGTACTGCACTCTGCAGATAGTACTTTTTTTTTTTTTTAACAAATTAAAGGTTTGGGGCCAATCTGTCAAGCAAGTCTACTGACAGGGTTTTTTCCAACAGCTCAGTCGATCGTTAGCATGTTTTAAGAAAAAAGTATTTTTAAATTAAGGTGTGTGCTTTTTCCCAAAGGTTTAAAACTATAGTATAGTGTATACGTAACTTTTGCATGCACTGGGAAACCAGAATATTCATAGGGAAGGACACCTCCTCTCCCAATGCAGGCCTTCCCACCTTAGACAAAGGCTTAAGGCTGACATCTGCCCTTCAGCTCAAAGCTTCAAATCATGCTGAGAATGCGTAAAAGATTCAGTAAGGGTTAAAAGTCTTCTGAAAACAATGAGACTTATTTATCCAAGAAGAAATCTTTTATTTTGTTTATACTTATAAATACACAAAGCCAGGAGACTTAATACTGAAGTCACAAAAAGCCAGGGGCTCATGTGGACTCTAATAAGTCTCACAGTCTCTCTTTTTTTTTTTTCTGGTACTGGGGGGATCGAACTCAGGACCTTGCACTCCAAATGGAGGTGTGGCACCACTGAGCTAAATCCCTGGCCCTCACAGCCTCTTGATATGAAATCTATTTTTCTCATTTCCTTAGCAGCTGTGGCCATGAGACCATCATTCTGCACTGGCTCTGCTCTGATGGCCTTCATAAGTGGGAACTACATGCCATATAATGAGACCTGGTCCTTTCTGGTTTTGCTTTTTCTGGGAAAAGGAGGGAATTGTTCACTGAGAAAAGCTCTCAAATGTCAGATGTGGTGGTGTACACCTGTGATCCCAGCATTCAGGAAGCTGAGGCAGGAGAATCTCCAAGAGTTCAAGGTCAGCCCGGGCTACATAGTGAGCTCAAGAAAAGCCTGAGCTACATAGGGAAGCCCCGTCTCAAAAAATCAAAAGGAAAAAAAGAAAATCTCTCAAACTCAATGGTCCATCATAGTTAATTTCTTTGCACTAGATTAATTATGAATAAAAACTGAAATACTTTTATTCAAGTGGACCAATCACTATTACTGATAACACTGAAGAGTCTAAGAAGCTAAATCACAACAGAACACTGAACATTTCTGCATGATCCTAACTCCAGAGACAGAGAACCACAGAACCCTGGGCATTGTAAAGCAGGGCCATACTGACCTAGAGAATTACAGCCTGGCGTAGGACACTTCATATTGAAATTGTAGCTCTCATGGAAGCGGCGGCGCTTGGGGCGATGAGAGAGGTCGCTGCCTGAATCCTTCAGGGACATGTCCTTGGCAATGCTCTCATCGTGGGACACGTTGGGGCTGGAGATGTCTATGTCAGACTCAGAAGAGGGTGCGTTTCCAGTTGGAGTTCGAGGTGGTGATTCGTCATGATCGGCTGCATTTTTTGTTTCTAAAGCAAAAGTAATTGACAGAATTTGTGAATGAAGTTCATTTACTTAAAAGTTTATTATTCCCAAGAGTTTAGGGGCTCTCGATCAAGGATTGCAAACCAAATGCCTTCAGGGACTGGGCAAGCTCAAAAAGTTCACTGTTCATATAAAGGGGACAACTACTCTTCAGCCACAGCCAACTACTACTATGGGCAAATGACCAGTTTAAAAACAAGCTATCAATTGAGGTTTTTTTTCAAGACAGGGTCTCACTATGTCATTCAGGCTGGCCCTGAACTCACAGCCATCCCTCCGGCCTCAGCCTCCCGAGTGCTGGGATTATAGGCGTGCGCCACCACGCCCAGCTCAACTCAGATTTTTATATAAAATCTCTGTATTTCCAAATACTGGCAACAAATTTTAAAATGTTAAATAATGTCCAAGCAACGCACCATATTGGTAGGCTAGAAGAAGCTCAGCACCTTCTAATCTCTAAGGCTTTGGGCTTGTGAACCCAAATGTCATAGGCTAACTGAGCAGAGACCACTTCTACTCAGAAATCTGGAGGTAAACAGACTTATGATAAGCACGGCTCTAAGAGAATTGGGCGAAGCCTTCTCCGTCTGTGGTTGAGAAGGCCCTACTCCCTTTGTCCTGTTCCAAGTCCAATCTCATACATGTCAGAGAAACTCCACAACCAGACTGTCCTCAGCAAGACAAAAGCACCAAGCACAGCCAGCTGGCTTTGGTCTGCCTCAGGAATCCCTGTGGTGCCCACACCCTCCTTCGGGGACCCAGCAGATCCTCTGTAATGAGTACCACTCACCTCTATCTGAGAAATCGACCACCTGCTCGGTTTCTGAGCCAGATGAACGCGTCTGCCGAAGGGGGTACTTTTTTGGAGTCACCGGGTTGGGCTGCTGCTGACTACGGGTCACTCTTCGGGTGGAATACGCAGGCTCCTCAGTGCCAAAGGACTGCAAGTTTCTAACGGGGCTGGAGTCTGATCCCAATTTTAAAAGATCATAAAATAAAGGAAAAGAGAAGAAAATCGGTTTTACTTCTTATCCATATATGATTTGTTAGAATGTAGTTGCTCTTCTTCCTCTTCATAGTCCACAAAATGCAACAAATCCTGAGAATATCTATTTTATTAAATAACACATAAGCAAAAGAGTTCAGTTCAGATATAGAGCTATAATACAGTACAGCACAGTGTTAACAGTTTAAGATCTGTAGTTGGGAATTTACCTCAGTGGTTCCGCCCCCTGCCTCGAAAGCGCAAGGTCCTGAGTTCAATCCCCGGTACCAAAAAAAAAAAAAAAAAATGATCTGGAATCTAGACTGAACATAATTCAACTCCATACCACAAAAGCACCTAGCTGTGGCATCTTGAGCAAGTTAATCTGTCAAGCCTGTTTCTGGCCCACAAAAAAGGATGTTGGGCGAGGTGGCGCATGCCTTTAATCCCAGCACTCTGGAGACTGAGGCAGGAGGATTATTGAGTTCAAAAACAGCCTGGGGTAGGTAGTAAGTACAAGGCCAGACTGAATTACATAGTGAGACCCTGTCTCAAAAAAGCAGGAAAAAAAAAAAGGAAAGGACATTCCTCAAAGCCCCAGCCTAAAAAAAATATTCTGTTACTAACAGTATGATATAATGACAGGTAAATATTTCCTTTCTTTAGGGGCCTCTTCTGTCTCAAAATAGAAAATCATAACACCCTAAGGATAGGAACACAGCTTCTTAAATTCTTTTGGATGGCAAAACCTATTCTGGAGACTCAGCAGCCCTTTACACCTCCTACCTGATGACAAAAGAAATAAAAGAAATTCAAACCAAAATTAAAGCATATTTTAGACAACACTATCCTATGATAATGCATAAATTGTAAAGACTCGAAAGAAGACTGGAAAAAAAAAAAAGAAAAGACTGAAACCCTCAAACTTTCAGGTGGGAAGTTAGTACCCAGCAAGCTGTACGTCTGCGTGCCCCTGGGGGCGTGTTCACGAGGCAGTCTACATTTTGCTCTTGAGAAAGCAGCCTCACTTAGACTACACTGTCAATGATGCTCCTGGGATTTACGTGACTCTCTGGTCACCAAGTACAAAGACTACAAAGAGACCCAGAACTTAGGCACTTCCGACCTGTCTCGAACATAACTTTCAGGTGTCCAGGGCATGGCCAATTACTCTTTCTAACAATATTATCTCCCTATCTTTGCATATGTTGTTCCCTCTGCCTAGCATAACATTCTCCCATCTTGTAAATTCCTGAGATCTTGTGAGGCTTCCTCTGGCAGGCCTGCTCTAAATTGCTGCCCCACAGCTGGGCTTCCAGAGCACTCTAAGTAAATAAATCTCTGGGCTGGGGATTTAGCTCAGTGGCACTGCGCCTAGCTAGCAAGTCCAAGGTCCCGAGTTTGATTCCCAGTACAAAAAAAAAAAGGACAAGCAAATAAATCTCTGTCAAAGCCCTTTCCACAGTGCATCCCATTACCAATTCACAGGGGGGGCAGGCAGTCCACACCTGTGATCCCAGCACCCTGGAGGCTGAGGGTGGAGGATCCCAAATTTCAGCCCAAACTGGGCAACTTAGCCAGACTCTCTCTCAAAATAAAGAGGGCTGGGGATGTAGATCACTCCAAAAGCCCTGGGTTCAGTACAAAACAAAAACATTCATTATCAATTTACATATCTTTATCATACACTAAACTCTGAGCTTTGTTAAGGCAGGATTTATGATCTTTCTTTTTTTTTTTTTTTGGTACCAGGGATCAAACTCAGGACCTTGCGCTTTCGAGGCAGGCGCTGGAACCACTGAGCTAAATCCCCGCCCCGGATTTATGATCTTTCTATTCAGGTATCCTAGTCTAGCATAGTTATTAAATTATAGCAGCAGTTTATGAACAGGTCCACTGTGGTAGAAACTGAAAAAGTTCTGAAATCAAGATAAAATATCTATACTTCTGTGAAAAAATATCTTAAAAAATGGTTAGGAATGGTTAAGAGAGAATATTCCGACTGACATTTTTCTCCCATTTTGTAACATGCTTATATAGCAGTAACCAATCAACATTAGTTATTCAAGTGCTCAAAGAATATTATAATTTTTCCCTTGACATATTATCATCTATTGATCAGCATTCTATGTTGACTGTAATCCTCTTTCATCCCCCAGGAATCCCTGAGCAAACCACAGGAGTCAAAGCTACCCTCAAATCTAAGCCCCAATGGCTCACTGCACTAGAGACACTCCAATACTTTTTTTTTTTTCTTGGTTTTTTGAGACAGGACCTTGCTATGTAGCTCAGGCTGGCCTGGCCTTGAACTCATGGCAATCCTCCTGCCTCAGCCTCCCAACTGCTGGGATTACAGGCATGCACCACCACGACCAGCTAGTCAAGATTCTTTTTCTTACTATCAAATTCTGGGTATTTACCCACTGATATTTGGGAACAAACAGTTCTATTCATCAAATGTGTATCTAAGTACATTCCAAAATAAAACACGCTTCCTCCCCCCTCACCAGGGATCGAACTTGAGTCCTTGTGCTTACACAACAGGGAGCGAAGCCACTGAGCTAAATCCCCAGCCCATAAAACATGCTTTTACAAGCATTGAGCCTCATGCAGGAACAAGTTCAGGAGACTATTTTAAGCCCCTCAACCCTTCTAACAGAGTGGTTTTACCAAAGGTGATACTGTGGTCTTAAAAAATAAATTACTCAAGACACACCTGTGCCCCAGAGCCACAAATCCTCTATGTATGCAAACCAGACACTACACCAATAGAAGCATTTGTAAAAATAGGCTGCTTCTGCATTTGCCCTACATTTTACCAGATTCTGTCATCTATACCAAGCCAAGGGCTAATTTCCACATTACTTGTACGACAATACAATGACCAGTTAGTCTACGTCGAGGCTCGCTCAGGAAGAAGGAGGATCTTACCTTGGGAACTCTGGCTGAGCCTGGCGGAGGAGCGGGTGACGCGGGCAGAGCGGCGTGATGTGCCATCGCTCTCGGAACTGTCTGTGTGCTCGAGATCTGTAGAAAAATCGGAATCTTCCGTTCCATCTGAACTACTGCCTGCATTCCTCTGCAATACCATAGATCCAGACATTAGCACAGAAGCATTGACTGTATGGGTTTTCATTAGCACTGGAAATAAAATGAATCACAACACTAGAAACACCAAGTTCAAACCTAAGGAAGAACTCCACAGGCATTTCCCCTCCCTCCCCAGAGCCAGCTTCCCTTTATTTGGGACATTTTAATGGAACAACCTACACACAGGCACCTTTGCTAAGTAAATGAAGACAGGAGAATGAATTCTTACTGTATTATTACTAATTATGAGCCAAGTCTATTTGGCGATCAGTACCACTAACTGGAAATGAAAGCACGCAACTCAAAATGGTCTGGCTGACATAAGCACACAAAGGAAAAGTCCAAGACAGTATGGAAAATGTTGGCAAAAGGGCCCCATTTAAAATGTTAGGGAAAATTGAATTCCAAGTCTCCATGAATGGGGATCACATTTTTTTTTGGGGGGGATCACATTTTTTAAAAACCATACACTAGGTGGGGTGTGGCTCAGTGCTAGATCCCCAGCACCACACACACACACACACACACACACACACACACACACAAAAAAAAAAAAAACCCTAAAAATCACATACTATTTCAAAATATGAAGCAGAGCCAGGTGTGGTGGTGCATGCCTGTCACTAGCACTCAGGAGGCTGAACTAGGAAGACGGCTGTGTGTTCAAGGCCAGCCTGGGCTATATAGTGAGTTCAAGACCAGCCCCGCAATACATAGTGAGACCCTGGTCTAAAAAAAAAAAATACACACACACACACACACACCCTAAAACAATGGCTTGTAACTTGACTGCAAAGGAACTTAAGCAGAAAAAGATAAAAATTCTTCTTCCTTATCCCAGCTATCCTTGACATTTCTCCACATGATTGCCAGAAGTACTAAAAAAGATAACTTGTACTCAAGACTAACGGATATTCAAAAACAAGTTTTTAAAAATTCATATTTCAGTTAATAGTTACTTGTTAATTATTACAGTGAACAGCCATAAAGATAATTTGATCAACTGAACATTAACACTATATTTTTCACCAAACTGGAAAGCAAAGAGTATAGTGCTAGAAGCACCACTGAGCTTCAATCTATAAATAGGTCATGTGCCATTGAGCCATATCCCCAGCCCTAAGACTTGGTTCTTTCTTCAAAGAGCAAGCCACTTAGGACTACTTGTGTTTAGAATTCACAATGTTTTAGACTTTTAAAAAGGGGATACTTCACATATACTCTGTAAATAACACTCCATAACGAATACGTCAGTATTTCTGCAGCAAACTATATAAACAGTCCTATTAAATGAGACACATAAAAACTGTTAAGTGGGCTCCAGGTAGCTTAGGACAGCTTTGCCACAAATCAAGTTACTAAAAAACTGAGATTTTCGAGAATGCATTGTATTTGGAAATTGCAGAAAGGGAATTGTGGACCAAGGCAACGATATTCTTTCTGCATTTCATAACATAAATACCACCTACCAACTTAGGTCATTTAGGAGACATTACAAGTGTAAATATTTGAGTTGGAAAGCTTCTGTAAAAAGAGAGTTCTGCAGAAGTGAGCAGAATACCACCAAGCTTTGCAAATATTCCATGAGTAATCTTTCCAAAAGTGAACAGAACTGGGGATTTAGCTCAGTGGTGCCGCCGCCTGCCTCGCAAGGGCAAGGTCCTGTGTTCGATCCCTGGTGGCAAAAATAAAAAATTTAAAAATAAAAACAAAAATGAACAGATATCTCAGAAAGAGTCACAGCAAATAGCTGGGAGGAAAGGGACTCTTAAAGCCACTTGTCCAATTACCCAGATATGCGAATCTCTGACCTCTGACCAGCTCTTCCTGGCTTGACCTTGAAACTACACGTTGAATTACATTTGTTCTACAGCTCTGGCTCTCCCATTGCCTGACAAGTGGCTTGGGAGACTCCATTAGGCTTCCACGTGTTCAATTGTAAAAAAAGATGGAAGTGTTCCTGTGTGACCTTTTAATCCTAAAAAGTTTTTTCTTTTAATTTTACGAACTACATTTTCTAGGCACTGCCAAACTAAGCATATAATGGAAGATGCTGGCTTAGACGCAACAGGCCCGGGTCTGATCCCTTGGGAGTGGGCGCTGGTTCCCCACCACCCACTTCCCTGCTTTGTTGTGCCCACACCTGGGAGGGAAAGCGGTACAACAAACCCCGCCTCTGCGCCTATCAGCATCCCCACCAGGAAGGGCGGGGACTCGGGCCATCCAATCATGGCCCTGGTAAACCGCGCCCCCACGGGACAGACTGCCAAGCCTGGCCAATCAATGCAAGAGGGATCGTTCTCCATTGCCAATCGCAGAGTGCCGGGGCCGGGCCCAGAGACCACCCCCGCACGCGGGGAGGTGACCGTTGACCCAAACAGGCGGCGTCATCAGCCAATCCATATGCTTCAAGACGTTTCATCGGCCAATTAACAATAAGAACGCCTCCGATCCAGGCAAGCAGAGGGCGGGAATAATTGCAAGCATAGGCCGAGGCCCGGTTTGGGCCCACATTTTTCCATCGGGTACGGCAGAAGAAAAGCGAGGGTAGCTGAGCTAGGTTTGGGGTAGGGAGAAGTTGGATCTCAATCATGGTGAGGCATGGCCAACTACGTCACGTTGCTCCATCGACTGTTCTTAGAAACCCGCCATCCCTCTTCTCCCATTCCTCACCTTCCTTCGCGGCATTGCCGGCGGCTGCGGCCCGACGATTCCGATTCGGGCAGCGGCAGCAGCAGGAGGAACGGTGGCTCCGGCGGGCTCCGTGGCGGCCTCTGTAGCAGTCCCAACCCTGCGGACGATCTCAAGTGCCTCTTGCTTCCCAGCGTCTAGAGCTTTCTGCGCAGGCGCCGCGGGCTGAAGCGCTCTTTCCTTCACTTCCGGCTGGGGCTCGCATCACGTGACGTTATGGGCCAGAGAGGGTGCTGGGAGGTTCTTTCCTTTGGGTGAAGCTAATGAGCGCCATTTTGGAATTGGGCAGGAAGTGACACAAATAATAGAACCTTGGGCCGACCATTTTTAGTTTGGTGAGTGGCACCCTTTGTGGGCGTGAGTAGCCTTTCTTGTGTGGGGCAAAAAGCCCAAGAGTTGAAGTTAACGGTTTTCGTCATTATCTTGGGCAAAATTTCTCTTCCCGGTCGTGTTTTTCTGGAGTCAAGGAAGGAAACCCCCAGAACCCATCAGGTTGCCGAGATTTAACCTCTTCGTTGCCTAATTGACTAAAAGACGTTTACGTTTCTCATATAAACTCAAAAGTTAGGCAGGGGTATTTTGCACAAGAAACTGTGTTTTAAGAGCTATTCTTGGGTCCCAAGGGTTTGGAGTGGGGATTTAAATTAGGAACGAAAGAGTAGCGATCGTCAGGAGGAAGTTTCCTGTCTGGTAGAGGAGACATTGTCCTTGCCGCTAGTGAACAGCAAGTAAGTTAGTTGTTCACGTTGGAGGAAGAGGCAGAGCCCTGCTCCAAAAACTAGCTCTGAGGAATTCCCAGTTGAGCTCTGTTTCGAGCGCCCACCTCGTTGTCCCACTGCGTGTGGGTTTGAGAAAGTGGGGCGCGGGGGGGTTCTGTTTCTTGAATGTGAAGGTGCTTTACTAGAGTCTTAGAAACGTGGAACCCCACTCAGCTCAAATAACCTCTGTATTCCATATGCTTGCTTGAGCCAAGAGTTGGAGGAGGGAGAAAGGAAGAAGGAATATTTTTAGTGAAGCTGGAACCAGGAAAGGAATGGATATTTACATAATAATGAAAGGTCCTAGGAAGGAAAGGTTGGTCTGGTCAAGAATATTAGGCCAGAAAAAAAAAAAAGAATATTAAGCCAGAAGAGCCATCAGAAAAAAACTAGAAAATAGAGAGCAGGCAGGAGGATTTAACCTCCCTAGAGGAAGACAAGAGAAGCAATGCTGGGCGGAGACCGACTGGCTGGAATCCAGGCAAGGTCCATCCCTAAATTAGGATCCTGGAGCCCAGTTTCGACCTGGGGCAGTTAAGATGGAGAGTTCCACTGGAGCAGAGTTGAAAGAACGAAGCAGCTGAAGATAAACACCTGATTGATGTATGAGATGAAGAACTCCAAGGAGTTTAAGTTCCAGTCGGTTTGCCAGCATTCACTCTCCTTGGCAATTGCCTGGGCCGTTTTTGACACAGGCAGCTTTTTTATTTAGTATTTAGGTTTTAGTGCTTAAAATAACTACCTTTGATAACTTGGGTTGAACTGCACATAACAACTTATTTGAAAATGGCTCATGTTTCTTTTGTATCCTTTCAGCACTCATGCATTTAATTTCACACTATTGCTGTTACTTTGTACTTCCTGCTGTATTTGTGAGATCATTCTTGGATGTTCTAGCTCCCTAACTGGTGATAAGGATCTCATATTAAGAGCATATCTTAGGCTGGGCATGGTGGCACACACCTGTGATCCCAGCACTCAGGAGGCTGAGGCAGGAGGATCACAGTGAGTTTGAGGCCAGCCTGGGCCTAAGTTCAAGGCCAACCTGAATTACATAGTGAGAACCTGGTCTCAAAAAAAAAAAAAAAAAAAAGTATCTCAATTCTTCTGTGTACTCTTTTCTAATAGTGCCCTGTTCATGTTCTACCCACTGTAAATACTTGCTAGTCCGTTAGAATATCATTACCATTCCCATCATTACAGATACTCAGCATTAGTTAATCTCCTACACTGGATTCTCTAACATTGCAGCTGACACTAAAGAGTTTACAATTTCAGATCTGGATGAAGAGGCCCACACATGGAATCCTACCACTTGGGAGGCTGAGGCAGGAGGACTGCTGTGAGCTCCAGGCCAGTTTGGGCTACGTAGTTGAAGGCCAGCCTGGAATACATAGTGAGACCCTGTCAGCCAGGTATGGTGGTGGATGCCTGAAATCCCAGCTATTCTGGAGCCCTAGGGAGGAAAATTCCAAATTTGAGGCCAGCCTGGGTGATTTAGCAAGATCTTGTCTCAAAACAAAAAGGGATGCAGCTGTAACTCAGTATAAAGGCCCTGGGGTCACTTCTCAGTACCCAAAAATAAATAAGAAAAGGTCTGGAGATGTAGCTCAGCATGAAGCCCCTGGGTTCAATTCCTAGTACTGCAGAGGGAGGGGAAGAATTTGGTTTTGCTTAGATATGGTTCTTATCCTTGGCATGTGCACATTCTGTTGGAAAGATGAAGAAAACTAATTCCAGTAGGATAGAAATATGATCTTAAGGAGAAAAATGTGTTCTTGAGAGGACAGTAGACCAGCTAGGTATATTTAGAATAAGGAAGAAAAGTCTTAAAAGCTCTCTGTTTTTCTTTTTAACCAACTATAATCTTTACTTGGAGAGTCATTTTCATCACAACACAATTACAAGCAGGAACTGTTGGCTTCAAAGTCTTTCCCCAGTGACCTCTGCCCATTCTCATCTCCCAGACCCAACATGGGCACAATCCAAAGTTCTCCCCACATTTGCACTTCCTCACGGGCTCTTCTTCTTACTTGAATGTATTTCCCAATCCTCTTTAGAAAGATCTTTCTTCAGAGCCAGACGTAATGGGCCACACTTGTCATCCCAGCATTCACAGACAAGAGGTTCACAGGTTTCAGGACAGCCTGGGCAACTTAGACCCTGCCTCGAAATTTAATAGAAGTTGTGTTTGTTTGTTTTTAATGCCTGGGAATGTAGCTCAGTGCAGAGTCATTTGGTTCCCCCAGTACTGGTGGGAAAAAATCTTCAGAGAGTCTTGCTTGATTTATTCTTTCTAAGGTAGTAGGGCATAATGATAGATTGCACTGACTTAAATAGTTTTCCTCATACCATTGGTCAACACACTGTTCCCTCCTCTCTTAAAGGCAGTAGGAACATAAATCCTATTTGTGGTATTGATCAGTTCTACTGGTGTCCAGCATAAGATATCATATCTTAGTTACTTTCTCATTGGTGTGACAAAATACCGACACCCACAAGTTAAAGGAGGGGAGGTTTATTCTGGCTCATGGTTTGTAGAGGTTTCAGTCCATAGTCAGGTGGTTCTAAGGCAGGGCAGCATGGCAGAGGGGCCTGGCGGGTCAGGCATGGTGGTCCACACCTATAATCCAGCACTCAGGGGCCTGAGTCAGGAGGATCGCTGGGAGTTCAAGGCCAGCCTAAGCTACATCATAGCAAGACCCTGTCTCAAAAACAAAACAAAACAGGGCCGGGGATGTAGCTCAGTGGTTCCGCCGCCTGCCTCCCAAGCACAAGGATCCAAGATCGATCCCCGGTACCCGCCCCCCCAAAAAACCCACCAAAACAAAACAGGGGCATGCCGGGGATAAACAGTTTGTGGCATGGCTAGCAGGAAGCAGCAGCCATCAAGGGAAGAACACTCTACTACTGAGCTAGATCCCCAGCCCTTTTTTATTTTTTATTTCGGAACAAGATCTTGCTATAAGTTGCCCAGGCTCAGCTCAGACTTGCCATCTTCCTGCCTCTGCCTCCAAAATAGCTGGAATTATAGGTGTCTACCTAGCTGGACAAGTTTTTAAGTTTATAGGTGCCTTAGTCTTCTCTGTACATTGGGGACACTAATAGTCACCTCACAGGTTGCTGTAAGGAATGAAGGAGGTGATTCTTGTAAAACACTCAGCAAAGCTCCTCAGAGTTAGTGTTCAATAAATGGCTGTTGTCACTTATACTTCCAGGCACCCTAGTCATGGCCATAACATCGTAATGTTTGTGACTATACCTTCACGTGGCCTCAGTGGTGGTTTGCTTCTGTCTGTTCAACCTCTCTGCAGCTTAGCGACAGAGTGATGACCTAGGCATTATATAGCAGGCACTGAGTCACACCAAGATGGCCAGAACACCCTCTTCCTCCCGAAGGAGCTTTGAGCCCAGCAGGGATGACAGGACAGGAAGCCCAAGATCCGAAACACATGGGGAAGTAGAAGGATGAGTAAGGCCTGGTGGTACAGAGGAGGAAGTGGAGTGCTTCATCTGTATACATAGAAGAAGTGAAATAAGAGTCAACATTATGGGATGAATTTTTGTCACTGGACATGGGAAATAGGACTTTCCATGCGAAGGGAATTGAGGTGAGGGTGACTGAGTTGGCGTGGAGTTGAGGTGCTTCCTAGAAAAGCATAGGACTGTTGTTGGGTTCGAGTTCGTACACAGCCCTCAGTGCCCTGCTAAGGCACCAGACCAGAGGTGATGGGCAGCCTCTTTTCTCCTTCTTCCTAATGAGAGTCTTGCTATACAGTTCAGGCTGGCCTGGAACTCTCAGCGATCCTCCTGCCTCAGCCTCCCAAGTGCTGGGATCACAGGTGTGCACCCCCACCCCCGGCACAGTGGGCTGTTTCTGAAGGACTTGAAGCACAGTAGTCTTGTGATCAGACTTGCATGTTAGAGAGCTCTTTCTGGCAGCTGTTAGGGGAATGATTGGAGTGGCAGGGAGACCCAAGGCAAAGATTGGCTAAAATGATAACCTTAGCCAGGGAGGAGGGGCCGTTGAGATGAGCAGTGACCGTGGGCACAATCTTTGTGTGTGCCCTTGTATATTTTCTCACTTCAGTCTGTGTCTTGTCTCCCCAGTTACGTCTGTAAGCTCCTTAAAAGATCTCTCAAATTCCTTTTTAAAGGTTCCTTCACCAGTGGAATGGTAAGTGCCATGTTTCAAATACAGTTGCAATGGTTCATGCTTTCTTCAAAGGCCTGGGAGCTCCTGGGGGCTGGGAACCTTGCTTGGGGGGCCACACTGTCTCCAGCTTCTCCCTCGCTGCCTGGTGCCTAAAAGGGCTCAGTAAATCAGGTGGCACTGACTTCTCTGTTCCAGAACCCCCACCAGGTGTTGACTCAGTAAAGGTCTGTACAGAACCAGCCTTTCTCTCCTGTAAGCCTCCTCTTGACCAGCCATGTGCCCAGGCCGGACAGGGAGAGGTGTTTCCTCTGTGTGCGCAGAACTGTCTTGGGAGGTTGGGAAACAGAAACAGAAACATGCCTGGACCTTTTCGAGACAATGCCAGGGTAGAAAGGCTCATCTCCTAACTTCTGAATAAAAGTGTTGGCCTACTTCCTATCACTTTGGGAGAATCTCAGGCTGCTGGGTGCTGACATGACCACGATTCATATTAAAATCTTTTCATTTATAGCTGCATTAAAAATAGAGTTAGAAACTGGACTTGGTGGCACAAACCTGTAATCCCAGCACTCAGGAGGCTAAGGCAGGAGAATGGCCCTGAGTTCAAGGCCAGCCTGAACTGTCTAGCAAGACCCTGTCTCAAAAGAACAAACAAAAATAGAGTCAGCATAGTCACTAATGGACCCTGCTTCCTTTCTCTTGCTGGATGCGGCCTGGCACACCTCATACCTTCTGGGCCCTTGTGAATGTGCTGCTTCTTTCACCCTCAGCCCCATCCGGAGCCCACCTAGGGGGGCGGGAGTTACTGGACAGATCCCAGCAGGCTCAGCCACAGCTCCCCGCCTCTGCAGCTGGGGTTATAAATAACTACCAAAGCTAAACAGTCAAATAACCACATTTTGAAAACTGCTAAGAAAAAAAAATCACTCTAGCCCATCTCAATAGCAATTCTCCCACCCCTCTCCTTCATCCACTCCCTTCCCTCCACTTATCTGCTCCCTTCCCTGATCCACACCCCTGGGGAACTCTGAGCACAAAGCTGTCTCATGATGAAGACATCCTTTTCTATATTTGACAGGGCCAAAGCCCTCCAGGGCTGTAGTTCTAGTTGCATGATGTTGTTATGGCAGCAGAGGCCTCGGGGCAACATATGTTCCTCACTGTAATTGGGTTTTCTCTAACAGACCGGCTCTCCCTGGGTTCTCTGTACCCAAACTCACTTAACCGAGAAGGCCAGGGAATTGCCTTTACAGATGGGTCTTCATCCCACCCCCACCCCCACCCCACCCCCGCAAAACCGATTCCTCTTTATTCCCAAGGATGTAATGTATCCAGTAATGACAGATTGAGATCTTTTAGATTGCAGGCATTTTCCTGTATATGTTCTTGAGCATCTTATATGTGCTAGGCACTGGGCTGGGAGCTGAGAATGCAGTGTGGGTAAGCTGATATCCTTCTGTCAATGGAGGGCAAGTATATATGGGAGGGGGGGACACAATTTTCACCAGCCCTCAGCCCCCTCCATCTGTTCAGAATTACTAACTAGCTCAGTATAATAACACAAAATAAAATTTTGATCTTTTACCTTACCATTACTGCAAAGCAGCTGTATTTTATTTTATTTTATTTATTTTTGGTACCAGGGATCAAACTCGGGTCCTTGTGCTTGTAGGGTAAGCAGCAGAACCACTGAGCTAAATTCCTGGCCCTAAGCAACTTTTTCTTAAATGTAGTCTTCCAATTGTTCTCCACTTGAAAAATTCTTTTTTAGACAGAGCCTCGCTAAGTGGTTCAGGCTAGCCTCGAACCCTTGGGGGGGTCCTCCTGCCTCGGCCTCCAAAGTGCTGGGTGTTGCAGGTGTGCATCACCATGCCTGGCTCTCATGTTTTTATGTATGCCTCTTATATACTGCTTTTATTTCTTTCCCCAAAAATACCACTAGTTCAAGGATACCAATTCAAGATCTTATTCCCAGAACTAAGTGCTATTTTTTAAAATCTTACAATATTAATAAAAATGGAAAATTTGCCCTCAAATGGGGTTTTGATTTTATTTTTAGTGAAGATATACTCTAGTTGTCTGTGTGTTTGTTTCCTTTTCTGTGAAATCCTACTCATTGTTAATTTTGCTAGTGGGGTCTTGATGTTTTTCTTTTAAATTTGAATTAGAAAAGGAAGAAGAGAAATGCTGTGTTCAGGCCACTTTCAGTTACAGAGTCAGTGTCATAAGGCAGGACATTCACTTCATAACTGTTTCTCTGGTATTCTCTGCTCGCTCTTATCCTTTGGCCTCACAATCACACTTAGTGGTGAATTCTGTCAAGAAAACATGCCACTGAGAAGAGTGAGATTGTGAAAGAACGTGTAGATGATATGGATGAAGGTTATGTCCTACTCCATAAAGTGTTGATGAGCCACTTTGAAAGCCATAGTCAGCTGAGCATGGTGGTACGTGCCCATAACTCCAGCATTTCGGGAGCTGAGGTAGGAGCATTTCAAGTTCTAAGCCCAGCCTGGGCAATTTAACAACTTAGCAAGATGTGTCTCAAAAATATTTTTTTTAGGCCGGGGATTTACCTCAGTGGTTCCGCCGCCTGGCTCACAGGCATGAAGACCCAAGTTCGATCCCCAGTACCATCCCCACCCCACCCCCAAAAAAATTTTTTTTAGCTGGGTATCGTGGTGTATGCCTGCAATCCCAGCGCTTGGGAGGCTGAGACAGGAGGATCATTGCAAGTTGGAGGCCAGCCTGGGCTAGGTAATGAGTTCAAGGCCAGCCTGAATTATATAGCAAGACCCTGTCTCCCTGGAGATGTAGCTCAGTGCAAAGACCCTGGGTTCAAGCCCCCATACTGTGGGGGAAAGCCCCTATACTTCATGGCCATAAGAACTGTGACGATAGTTCTGTAGACACCATTTTTCTGGTGATGTGAGAACTAAAAATTTCCCAAAACAGACCAACACAGTAGGATGGAAAATGACCTTGCATTCTGCCATTTATAAAATTCTGCCATTTATTTGTTGAAAGATGCTTTTCCAGGAAAGAGGACTAAGAATGGGTGCCCCTGAGTCACTGACACATGCTGACCCAAACTCCCTCGAGACTGACTGTACCCAAATGTGAGTCAGCTGGCCAAGATGAAGGATGCAAGCCACAGTCAGGAAAAGCATTTCCTCTACTTACCCAAGATGCGCCTGTCCATGGTCCAAGCCCACACCCCGGTTTTGTCAGCCTTGCTCTGACCAGCAGAGGTTACTGACCCCAGCCCTATCTCAGGGCTTGAGGGTGATTTTCTCACCAGTCTGCAAATTACATGAGGATGAGTGGGCACCTGGTCATTTTGTTCCCAGCCCAGCCTTGCCAGCAGATGTCACTGCATCAAACCACATGCTCTGAAGAGATAGATATCTGGGAGCAAAGAGGGCTTCAGGAAGTCTGAGTCTAAACCCTCATTCTCATAGCTTGCACCAATACCCCTGCGAATTATGAAGGATGTGAACACTCATGTTCCAATGGTACCATGGCCCAAACTGCCAGGTCAAGGCCCAAGACGCCAGGAAGAGTCAGAGCTCTGATCCAGAGGCCTCCCCAGACTGAGTATGGAGCGCAGCTGGTGGAGGAAGTGGGCAGGGCTACCAGACCATTTCTGGGGGGTGGGGGTGCACATGATAGAGTTATCTAGGAGCAAGGACTATCGTCTTGGGGTTGTTCCAACCACCACTGTGCAGCTGATACCTTGGGCAAAGAACTCCACCCGCCCTCCACCCTGCTCCTCTGTCCCTTGCCTGAGGGCTGTAGGCTGGGGCTGATCCATTGGTCTGGGGGCCCTTTCATTGCCAGCCAGGAATTGTCACATGATGGCAGCACAGTAGGAAGGTTCCTAGCAGCTCCCATTCCTTCAAGACAAATGGAAGTGGCATTAGCAATCTGGGGGAAAGGCCACTTCTGGCTCTCCCAGGAGTGGCCAGGGTGAGAAGTCTGAAGCCTTATGTGGCCTGCAGGTCCTGCAGTGAGTGTTCTGGCCAGCTCTGTAAGCCCATCCCACGCGGCCCTCTGCCTCAGTCCCTGTGCTGCTGGCTCTGTGGCCTCCCTGCAGTCCCTCAGAGTGCACTTCTGCCTCAGGGCCACGGCGCACACTCTACTCGGCCTGGCATGTTCTTTCCTCTTCCTCGCTTCACCTCTTTCCATTCACCTTGCAGATGTCAGCTTAAATGTTGTCTCCTGCAGGAAACCCTTGCCTGAGACTTCTAGACCAGATCAAGGTCCCCACTTGTACACTCTTGTCACACCATCCTTTTCTGCATAGCACTTGTCTCAGTTTGCAGTTATATATTTATGTGTGCAATGCTACGATTCTTTTTTGATTCTTTTTTTTTTTTTTGGTACCAGGGATTGAACTCAGGTCCTTGTGCTTGCGCAGCAGGCGGCGAAACCACTGAGCTAAATCCCCAGGCCAATGCTACAATTCTTTCCTTTCTATTTCCCCCAGCGCTAACCCCAGACTGTAGGTTCCATGAGGACAGTGTCCACTTTACCATTGCCTTCCCAGCGCCTCACAGAGTCCCTGGCACTACTGTAATAGGCACTCATTAACTACTGAATGTATCCCTGAACTCAGGTGCAGGAAGTTAGTTCACACAGTGTTACACGCATTCATATAGTATTTGCATATGAGATACAGTGCCTAATTCTGTACTCTACCTGCTAAGGAAGACATATATAAAGAAAAGTTTTCAGATTGGTCAAAGTGGAGGTTACCATATGAGAAAAAAGATTATGGAAAGATGGTTAGGATCCATGTGTATGACAGACTCCCTGGAGAGAGAAACAGAGAGAGAGAGAGACAGACAGAGACCTGTGTTATTCACCCACATGTCCCCAAAATTGAGCCTGGTACCTGGCACATGGTAGGGGTTCAAGAAATACGTGTTGAACTGTTTGGTTGATAAAGCTTTAAGGGGATAGATTCAACCTAGGGATAAGGTAATATGCAATTATTCACTTGGGAAATTTCAGAGGCTAAAAAAAGCCAAGTATGAATAGGGTCAGGAAGAGTTCCTTTACATGTACAGACAATAGCTACACAATGGACTGTTTCAGGGACATTAGGGCCATTCAGGGCTCATCCCTTGACCTTTTGAGACCATACTCATGAAGGGCAATTACCATGCACTCTCACAAAATGCATCTTGTTTCCACCAGCAGGGGCCACATTCTAAACTACATAAATCACCCACTGGTCTCACCCTCACCCAGGTCTCAGTGTGGTCACCTTCTCTGCCCTCTGCACTCTCGGGCACAGGGTCTCTTGGTCCCTTGGGTGTATTCTACCCTGTTTCCCACCACAGAAGGGAAAATCCCAGAAGTTGGTGCCCTTCAGTCTGAAGTAAAACGGGCTGCATCTCTCGGGGCAACCAGTGCCTGGGCCTGGTATTCCTGAGCCCACAGTGGGGAGGCCATTAGCCTCGCTCCCTGGAATCCCTGCAACCAGCATCCCTGGCATTGAGCCTTCCATCCCTGGCACTTAACCCTCTGGCCCCATAGGAAGGGACCTTTCAAATAGTTTTTCTTGCAGCTATGGAGGGTTCGAAAGAATTCTTGTACGTTAAAAAAAATAAATCCTCCCAAAACAAGAGCTATTGAGCTGCTCAACCTCACTTATTTCTTCCCTCTCTCAGCAGTGTGGAGCTTAAAAAAAAGGTTGAGGATTTGGGCTTATGTCCATTAGCCTTATTCCAGCCAATTCCACTGGTGTCACGCAGGGTGGTAAAAGAGTCCTGGGTCCAGGAAGGGGTGAAGGCTGCATCCTGGCTCAAAGCTGGCCTGAAGGCCCAGGCATCAAGAGAACAGGTACCATGATGCTTGACTGTGGTATGCTGCTGCTTCATGGAAACTCGTCTCTGGTCTTCCCCTCTTTGGCTCGCCACCCCATGCCTTCCTGCAGCCTATAAATCACTAAGTATCAGGTACTGCCTGGAGGACCCTGCCCCCCATGCCTGCTCTGAGGCTCCCTGCCAAGTGGAGTTGCAAACCAAGCACCGAGAGAGGAGAGAATGGGCTGCAGGCAGGGATGCCATCACTTAGCATCCGGGCACAGTGGCCAGTGCCCTTCCCACAGCAGTCAGCAGGCTAGGCAGTGGATGCAGCCAGCAAGTTCTCCTCTGGCTACCCCACCCCAGAGGTGGGGAGACAGAGTCAAAGGCTGAGTCCTCTTCTCTTGATCTTTTTGTGGTTGCAGAATTAAAGCACACTTCTGCTCCTGAATAGATTCTTACCTCCTCTTCCAAGTCCCACCTAATGCCTCCTCTAGTGGCTTCTCTTTTGATCCCCATGAAGACCTTTCTCACTTGCCCTAGCACACTACTGGTCTTTCTTTCTTCCTTCCTTCCTTTCTTTTTTTTTTTTGAGACAGGGTCTCACTGTATAGTTCAGGCTGGACTTGAACTCACTATGTAGCCCAGGCTGACCTTGAACTCATGGCAATCCTCCTGCCTCAGCCTCCCGAGTATACCACCAATTTTTAAAATAAATTTTATTTTATCACATTCATTCCCCCTCCCCTTACCTACTGGCATTTCTTAAGAGTACTGGCAGGCTTTCTTAAAGGGCAGCACCACCCTGCCACCCCCTTTCATCTTTTTCTAATTTCTCCTTAATGGAACACCATCCCTTACACCATCTCCTACACTTCTCTCCTTTCCCAAGGTAGAAAGCTGGAGAAAAGGGAATGCATTTGGCCCCAGGCTAGCCATGACAGGCAGAGACACACTAATGTCTTTGTGAGGTTCAACTCCCATTCTGGGGGCAGCTAGGCACCACCAAACTCACTTCCATTGTTTCTGAGCAATTGAGACACAGACAGTTTCAGGGAGTTCAGGGTTGGGGAAGCAAGAGAACTGGCTTATATGGCATAACTAGTCTGGCCTGTATTCCTAATTCTGACCTTTAAGCTCTGGGTCCAGAAGTGGACTTCCAAGTCTGGGTCCCTCTGACTCAGAACGCTGAACACTTCAGTAGTGATTATGTACAGTCTTTGAAACCAGGCCCTGTCACTTTTAACTACCGTAAGCTCTGTAGCCCATTCCCTAACCTCTCTCTGAAGGTTAAACCTACTGTACCTGCTATACAGAGTAGTCATGGGGAAAGTAAAGTAGTTTAATGCAATCATGTGTGCAAGTTGCTTAACTTATAGCAAGCACCCACCAAGTAGAAATTTCCTCTATGCTGTCATGGGGGCACATGGCCAGCTTACCTGCCTTCCTTCCTTCCTGGAGCCCTGAAGTTACTGTCTCCACAGGGGAGGGGGGTTCCTTGGGCTTTCCAAGAAATGCAGACCCCCCCACACACTGGTTCAGGAACCCCCTTACTTGCCTGGGATGTATTCTGAATTGAGTGTTTTAGAGCCAAGAAATTGACACAGTTGGTGTCTAAACCTGGAGTCAGTATTCAGGACCAACCCTCAGGAGGCTAGAGAATTGGATGGTGCTTTTGGGTGGGACTTCCAGGGAAGGTGCTAACTTGTGCGATATTATCAGAGTGGCATAGAAGAAACAAGGCCAGGGGTTTCCTAGCCCAGCAGAATACAGGCTCCTTTGTGGACTATCACCAGGCCTTTGCCAAAGTTGAATGGAAGTAGGAGTCACAGAGGCCACTGGTGGAATGTACTGGATGGAACATGCCAGGCTCTTCTGCTCCACAACAAAACCCCTCAAGGCATTGAGCCATGAGGGGCTTCCAGAATTGGGTTCCAGTTCTGTACCCTGTACATGCACAGCAGGAGAAACCACATCCTCTGCAAAGAACATGATTCTAAGGTGCCACCCAGCTGCTAAGTAGGAGGGGCATCAGTCCAGCCTTTTGAGACTTTTTTGTTAGAGACATGGCTGCCAAGGCCATTTTATTGAGCCAGAGCCATCTTGTGGAATAGATGTGTTGGGTACAGGAAATCCACAGGAAGATCCTGGAATAGATCTAATTCAGTCAGGACTGAAGTGTTGGCCAGGATGTAATCAGGGCCTCATTTACTTCAATCAGTGGCAGATTTACAGAGATGCTAATATCAGAGACCCTCATTGACACACACTCCTCCCAAAGCCCTATACCTGATTCTATGTTTGTAATTCCCTTTACTTAAAAAGGAAGTGCAAAGTGATTTTTAAGAAAAGAAGGGTTGGGGTGTAGCTCAGGGGTAGAGAGCACTTGCCTAGTGTGCAAGAGGGCCTGGGTTCCATCTCCAGCACTGCAAAAAAAAAAAATAGGGCTGGGGATTTAGCTCAGTGGTGCTATGCGCAAGGACCCGAGTTTGATCCCCAGTATCAAAAGAGAAAAAGAAACAGCAGACCTCACAAACGTGGGGCCTTCCCTGCTTTCAGTCTGCAGGAAATTTGGCCTCAAGTTTCAAGAGTGATCAAAAATACTAGTTGGAGAAACAATCAAATACTTAACTGACATTGAATTAATATGGTTGGAAGTAGTGGTTTGGCGTAGTTGCTGACAGATGACACACCTTGTAGATCCTTTTGCTCAGAGTCGGAGAAAGGATAATAAATGTAAAATGGCTTAGGAGAAATTATAATGCTACCTATAAGCTAGTATAAAATAATTGGTTTACATGGGCATGGTGGCACAGGCCTATAATCACCTCAAGAGGCTGAGGCAGAAGGATTGCCGTGAGCTCAAGGCCAGCCTGGGCTACATAGTAAGACCTTGTGGAGAGATAGAGATGAGAGAGAGAGAGGAAGCGAGCGCACAAGAGAACTACAAAGTGAACATGTAAGTCAAGAGAATCACTAGTATCTGACAAGGTCAGTTGAGGAACATTTGGAAAAAGCAAAATAAAACTGGAAATTGAAGGAAACGTACATAAACTGAATAAGAATCTGTAGTGGTGCTTTGCAGTCATTGGTTGCAAAAGCCCCTTATAGATAACATTTTTGGCTCAAAATAAGCTTTGGAGCTCATGTGCTCAGTCTAAAGGAAATCCAGCACAGACCAACTTGCAAATCATGCGTCCTTTCTGCTACGTTTATAATACCCTTGAATTGGATTCTGATGATACTTGATGCCTCACTCAGTGCGTGGGTGAGAGGAAGGGCGAGGGGTTGAATTTGAAATCAAATGGAGAAATGTCAAAAGTATTAGAACTTATTTGCCCCAGAGGCAGTGACATTTTTGAGACGACTCACACAACAGTAGAGGAAGAGAAATCTGAAGGGGGAATGAAGCAAATGAGCTTTTTAGTTTACATGCAGACCACTGGAGTGGACCGAACCAACACCTCCCCTCCAAGGACTTTTTTTTGGGGGGTGAGGCAGGGCCTTGCTCTGTAATTTAGGCTGGCCTTGAGCTCACTGTGTAGCCCAGGCTGGCCTCAAACTTGGGGTAATCCCCCTGCCTCAGCCTCCCAAGTGCTGGGATTTCAGGCAGGTACCACCACGCCCGGCTTACTGTTCCAAAGACTTTTATCTCTAGGGTTGGGGGTGCCTGAGAAAGTGGATGTAGGAGGTGCTCTGGAAACTAGCTGGCTCCCCCAGAAACGCAAATCACACACACAAAATGGAACTAGAGTGTATTTAATCCATGTTTCTGTGAAGCCACTTCTTTGTGCTGGTCACAGTGCTAGATTGTAGGGTGATAACAAAGACACACCTGTTGTCCTTAGGAAGCTTTTCTGTTTTAAAAAATGAGAAATATCAGCCTAGGTATTCCTGAAACACATGGTCCATCTCCCACAATGACTTTTAGTAACATTAAGGGGGCAGATATATTTATTTCCTGGAACAGTTCCCTAAAAAGATTAGCAAAGTCCTCGGGCATAGTGACACATGCTTATAATCCCAGCTACTCAGAGGCTGAAGCAGGAGGATTGCAAGTTCAAGGTCAGCCTGGGCAATTGAGCAAGACCTTTTCTCAAAATAAAAATAAAAAACTGGGGGATGTAACTCAGCAACAGAGCACAGTGGTAGAGCCCTTGCCTAGCATATGCAAGGCCCTAGGTTCAATCTCTAGTACAGCAAACATCATCACAAATACTTAGGAGGCTGAGTCAAGAGGACTGTAGCAAGTTCGAGGCCAGCCTGGGCTACATAGGGAGTTCAAGGCCAGCCTGAACTACATAGCAAGACCCTATCTCAAAAAACAAAACAAAACAAAAAAGAATAAATAAAGATTAGCAGCATCTCTCATATGTCATGGATCCCTCATCTATAAATTCCTTATACTTTTATTTAAAAAACAGTTTGATTGAAGTATAACTTACACACCACACAATCTACCCATTATACATGTGTATTCCTAGAATGTTGTTTTTGATTTCAGTTAACTTATAGAATTGTGAACCAATATCACATTCCAGCTGAGGAACATTCCACCACCCCAGAGAGTTCTATTGGTTCTGTTTCCAGGTGATCTCTACTCCCACCCCTCACCCCGGGCAAGCACTGATCTGCTTTCTGTCTGTATAAATTTGAATTTTCTGGACGTTCTGTATACAAAGATCATGCAATATGTAGTCTTTCATGTCTGGCTTCTTTCACTTAGCACAATGTTTTCAAGTTCAATCCATGTTGTAGCATGCATTGGGATTCTGCTCCTTTGTATTGATAATAGTAGTCTACCTAAATTCTTGTAAAAGTTATTTATGTGTTGAGACAACACCACCCAGAATGCAGGAGGCCTGGTCCCTTTCATTCTCTGAGTGGCCTTTGGCAACGTCTTCCCTTGTCTGGGTTTCCTTTTCTCCATCCCGTTGTGACGAATCATACATATCTCTATTATGTCCCTTCCAGTTATTTTCTTTTAAGAATTCATGTGCTTTTCATGGGCTGCCTGCCATTCAGCCCAATATTCTAGAATTTTAATGTTTTTCTTATGTTTCCTCTTTACCTGTCTGAAAATTTCTGCCATATCATTATTGTTCAGGATAAGGCCCCTTTATCTTTAAAAAGCTACAATTTAACAAGAAAATTGGATTCCCATTGAGAGCCACAGGAGAGTTCAGGGATGAATGCCATCCCATTCAAATGAAGCCAAGAACAAGTGGAGGACCAAAGAAGATGTGGTGGGCCACTGCAAGGGACAAAACATGTCAGAGAAAGCGCAGGAGGTCAAAACCCAGGCCAGCTGGTTACCCTGGGAGTAACAGGGAAGGGGTTCAGGGAGAGGGCGGCTACCAGGACAGGAAGAGGGGCTAAGGAATCAGACCCCTCCCTACCCTGTTCCCTTAACCTCATTCATTCCCGCAAACCTCCTTCCCAGTCCCTCTCAGGCTGCTCTGCTCCTTCAGTTCTGACCCCATTTCCTCAGGATCTCGTTCCCCGGTTCCCTGAGGAGCCAGGCCTGACATTTCAGACCGAGGCTGAGTAAAGGAGGTAGGTCGGAAAAAAGCACTGTGAGTCCGCGGCGTCTTCTTTTCCATTGCACTATTTTGGAATTCAGGGGCCAAAGACGTAAGTGCATTGACATTTACCAAAAACTTCAGAGACAGGCAGGCCCCCAGGGACCAAGGGGAATCAAAGCTTCTCTAATCTTTGCTGAGCAGTCGCTACTGGGTATATTTTGGAGGATACAAATGTGGAACTCCCATTCTTGTGAGTTATTGTGGCATAAATGGACACATGGAGCAGGATTCAGGTGTCCTGGATGCAGGGCAGAGAGTGCCTTTAGAACCGTCAAGTTCCAGTGACAACCATGGTTAGTCCAGTGGTCAGGAAGAAGAGGCCACAATTCCCCCACAGCCTCTTGTCCTTGGTGGTCCTCTGAGTCTTACTGCTCTTAAACCCTCCAGCCATATAGGGACTGCTTGGGGGGAGTCACTATACCACTGACTCACTGCTGTAGGAAACGTAAGTCCCATTTCTTGAGTCCTCATTTATTTGTGACAGCTGTGGATATCCCAAGACCAATCTGGGATCCAGGGTCTTAGCATTTGCTGTTTGAACCCCACGAAGCAAATAAATGTCCTAGAGATGAAAAATTATCGATATATTTGGTGAATGGAACCTTCCACTTTTGAAGTTTTTCAAGTGCCTACCTCTGACCCAAAGTCTCTGAAAGTAGGAACCAGGTTAGGTCTTTCATCTGGAATAGATCCAACCCAGTGGCACTTTACGTACAAGCCTCAAGGCCTCCTGGGCTGTGAATTCCAGAATAAGGACCACATCTCCAGCATTATTGTCGTTCCTTAGTGCCTAGCTCAGAGTCTGGCATAGTGGTCATTTCAATAAATACGTGACAAGTGCATTAATGGAAGGCAATGATATTGCTAAGGATGGAGGTAGGAACAGTAATGAAAGTTTTCTCAAAAGCAAGAAAACAGTTTGTAACTCCAGGCATAGCAGCACACGACCTCCTATAGCCATTGAAGTGGCTGGTTTTAGGAAACAGACAGGAGCTCATCTTTGAGGTCCTTATCCTTCCATCATACCCAGGCCAGGAGAAGCTATCAGGACAGAGAGGCGAACAAGAGCCACCTGGTTGGGCATGGTACCTAGTAAAGAGAGGACAGATTTCCCTACACACACCTCCTCCTACCCCTTTAGCTAAGGTCAACTTCAGTCTTTTGCTAGCAACTTATCAGGAAAGACCATAACTTTCTGAACTCGGAAGATTCCATTCTTTGGCTGTGCCACCTCCAGTAGCTCTTTTTCCACTGTCCAGGTCTTCAATTCCTGGTACCTTGGCCTTAGAATAAGGTTTAGAATCTCCAAGGCAACAATATGTCTGTACAATGATATGTCATTTTATCTTTTCTTTTTCCAGTACTGGGGATTGGACCCAGGCCCTTGTACATGCTAGTCAAGCCCTGTACCACTGAGCTACACTTCCACCTATTGCCTGACAGCAAAAGGGTGAAACCACTGGTATGTCATTTTATCTTTAGAACAAGCCTGTGGGGTTAATGGAGCAGGGGTGATCTGGCATAGAGAGAAAAAGCCATTTGCCCAGAGTGTTTCAAGATTCCTGTGTTTCAAGATTACCTCTAATATACATGATAAGGTTCAATCAATAAAAACTACTCATCTTCTCCCAAGGCTTCTAAGAATCTACATGTTGAGAGGTCCTCAAGGCTATAGGTTTTCAGGCAAGAACAGATTTTAACACACCAATTGGTTTACCCTTTTGCTGTCAGGTAATAAGTCTAGAGCAATGACGGTGAACCTTTTAGAGCTTTCAGTGATAACAAACAGCCCGCCATGGCACACATGCTATAGACTCACCACCACTGGCCTAGCGTGTTGGTTGGGAAAGTTCTTGAATCTGGAGTCAACAAAATTAGGATGTAAGTCCTTAGTCTGCCATTTATTAACTTGATGACCTTGGGTAAGTCTGAGACTTCACCTATTGTAGAATGATGACGATGATGTTTGCACTTCCTACCTGACATGCCTACTGTGAGAATTAAATGAGATGATATATATGAAAGTTATAAGACACTAGACAAATGTTAACTTTCACATCTCAGCCAGATTTACATTTTTAGAGATTCTTTATGTAAAATGTCAATAGTAAACCTTCTGTGTTCATGAGAAATTTTTTACAACCATAGGGTTTAGGGGCTCGGCTCCAGAGTCAGGCTCCCTCAATAACCTTAGGCATGTTGTTTTTCTCTGAAGCTTCAGTTAAAGAGGATAAAATACCTGTCTCGTAGGTGTGATAGTGAGTATTCAATGAGATAATGTATGCACAATGCTTAACATGGACCTGGCTTGGAAAAAGAAACTTAATGAATGTTAGTTCCTACCATTACTGCTTTTATTAATGAAGATATGAAGCAAGGTGGTCCAATAAGATATGGTAGAGTTCTGAGTCAAAAGGAGTCAAAAGGACTTCTTTGGACTTCAGTTTCCCTCCTTGGACCATGGTAAGAATCTATGGTTTGCCTCTTCCAGATAATCATGAGGGTCTTTAAAAACTGCAGGAAAACCTTGGACTGGTTGAAACTGAGAAACAGTATTAGTGTAAGATATTCTTTAAAAAACCAAGCTAAGTCTATATAGACTAAGTTTTTATCAGTTCATCAGTTTTGTTCATTCCTATCTGCTTTTGATAAAGTGGTCCTCTTCGTGAAAAAGGAGGACAGCATTTCTGCAGTCAACCAAAAAATTCCCATGTCATTTTTTTTTCTTCTCCCATGTCAGATTTTGAAGCAAATCCTTCCAACCTGCAAGAACGCCATCTTTGTGAAGAAACCCTCTCTACAGAATGTCCCTTGGCTTCACTGGTTCTGTGTATGTAGGCTGATTTAATATTCAGTCAATCCTTGGATTTCACTTCCAGTATATCTGCTTCCAATATTTAATCCCAGCATGACATCTCCTCGCCTCACAGCGTGCTCCCAGTGTACCCTCCTTCACTCTGATTAGAGTGGCTTCAGGGAATACCTTCCTTTTAACATTAAACTGGGTAAAAACAGAAATAGAAAGATAAATCTGTAGCAAGATCAAAAATAGAATTCATAGCTAAATATAAATCTAGAGGGAATTATCCAATTATTTGGATGGTCCCTCACCACAGACAATCCAGGGTTGACTGACTTTTGCTTTTTCCATATATAGAACAAAATGGTTAACAAATACAAGAGCAACATGTTTTCTTTTGAAGAGTCATAATTTTTAATGGTACTTTAAGTGCAGCTTTCTTCTCCCAATGCCTTTATATATTACAGCATGTGATTTTCAAAATTGCATACATTTTCTTTGGGGACAATCCAGTCTCATTTTGACTTGTGGGTCAGAGAGCACTAAAGTGGGAAGACCATGATTTACTAATGGAGTCACTTTGCAAACTTTAGGCAAGTTTCTCTGTCGCTTTGGTGTTTCTACTCTGCCGAAGTGGACTTGGAATGGTCGACTCTGCCGGAAAATTCCCACCCCCCCCTTTCCCGCGAGTCCCAGCCTAATTTACCGGCTAACGTGTTTTTTTTAACGTTGGACCAACCTCCAGTAGGAAGCTGGGAACGTGGAGGAAAACAAATGTGAATGTCACATGAGGCAAGGTAGCCATTAAGTGCGCCCATATAATGCAAATCCCATGCAAATGATATACAAACTTTACAGTACTTTGTGGCATCTTAATTTGGAGCTTGCGAGCAGCTCTGAGAGCCTACGAGGATTTAAAACTAGTGTTTTTAGGTTAAACTAAATGTAATGCCTTTTGAAGTTATCACTTTCTCCGTGCTACTGGGGCTCAACAGTTTAAAGTTTGACACTCCGCCCCCCACAAAGATTTCACTGTTTGATTCCAACCTACACCGGCCCCGCCCCTTCAAGCCTGACGTCACGTGACATCATATTTGCATACTACCTGGGACTGGGTGTGACGCTCCCCCTTTCTGAGCCTTTTCATTGGTGGTGCTGAAGAACCAGCCCTTTCGGGACGGTCCAATCAGCGGACTCTTGGACGTAGGACAGCTGGAAGGGGGCGGGGTGGGGTGGGGTCTTGGGTTGGATCGCTAGGCTTACCTACCAATCATCCGCGGGAAAGGAAGAGCCCTTCGAGGATTGGTTGAGGGGGGTGGGCCCGGGGCTCCGTAGGCCAATTAGAGCTCTGAGCTGAGGGGGCCGGTCCCCGTCCCTAGGGCAGATAAGCAGCGGCAGCGGGGGGTTGGGGGGCTGTGTGGGGCTCGTCCTGGGGCTGAGGCAGGCTGGCGTCCGGGCGGGCGATGGCGGGGGCCGCAGCGGGCGGCAGAGGCGGAGGTGCCTGGGGGCCAGGGCGCGGAGGGGCCGGGGGGCTCCGGCGGGGCTGCTCTCCACCAGCGCCCGCCGGCTCCCCCAGGGCTGGGCTGCAGCCGCTCAGGGCAACGGTCCCCTTCCAGCTGCAGCAGCCGTCTCAGCGCCGGGACGGGGGTGGCCGCGCAGGTGAGCCGGGCCCGGTGCGGGTGCTGGGGGAGGAGCCGTTGGGGGAGGGGGCGCAAGGCGGGGGTGGGTACTGGGAGAAGAGCGAGGGGGAAGTGGATGGGGGCGAGGACAGGAGAGGGGGCGCGCAGAGTGTGCGAGGGCGGAGGGAGCGAGAGCGAAGAGCAGTGAACGTGGGGTGCAACCCCAGGACTGTGCAGGGGGTCGGGGGCCGGACGTGAGCGCTGAGAGACCTCGCAGACTGAGGCTGGCCTTGGGGGCGTAACCGAAAAGTGGGGGTCGAGGTTTTGGAAAGGAGCGGTGTGGGATGGGGGCGCCCCGTGCCGAGGCTGCGCGGAGCGGGGAGCGGCCGGTGGGCGCTGGGCAGCCGCACGGGGAGGGGGAGGGGCATGGAGGCGAGCCCGTGGAGCCATGTGTTACTTCTCCAGCTCTGGTTCGGCCCGGCAGCCCTCTCTGCAGCTCTGGAGTCCTTTCCGCACTTCACGTGCGCTTTCCTTGCTGCCACCTCCCGGAGCAGATCTCCGCTCGCTGGAATAAGTTTTAACGGCTTTTCCTGCTGTGCAGACCCTCCGCTGCCCATTGCCTACGTTCCTCTACGTGGCCCCGAAGTTGTAAGTTCCCAGATCACTAACCTGCTTAATATGGCTGTCTCAATTCCAGCCATCCTGTGTGTGTGTGTGTGTGTGTGTGTGTGTGTGTGTGGATGGATGTGGATAGGGTCTGAGCAGTTCTCCCCCTGCTTCCCCACACCCCAGGTGGTTTTGTTATAAGCATTGCCAGCCAACGTGGCAGTGGGGTGAGGGCTACAATCAAGGACAGTGTGGCAAATACCCCACTTTCTGTACGGTACTCATATGTGTCTTAATAGCAGCTTGATGTGGGTGTGGGGAAACTTCGGAACGAGCAAGCTTAACCTTGTGTTCATACTCAAAACTCTGCCGGCCCCCGAAAATGCAGGCACTCAAGGCCAGAAAGGAACCTACTTGCACGAAGAGGTTGGCAATAAGTTGAAAGTGAGGCTTGTGCTTGATTCACACCAGATGTAAAGAGATCATTGCACACTTCCAAAGCCTGAGCCTGTACTAAATGTACAAAAGTCATGGTCCCTGCCATCTTAACAGTTAATGACATTCTCTAAACCAGAGTCTCTGGAGTTTTTGGTGCTTACTAAGCTTAGTTACTGCACATCTCCCTCTGGTAAGTAAGCTGTTACAGTGCCTTACTAGATAGGAATGGAATTAATCAGGTCTCTGAGGTAGAAAGCCCCTGGTGTCTGGACCTCACTGTATACATTAGCATCACATCTCGGAACACACAAACTTGGTCAAATGTGGTAGCAAGGTGGTGAACAACTAGTATGAGTATGTGTAGAAGACAGTGCTGTAGAAGGAGGCAATGCCCACACAAACTTATGCCTATCATGAGCTGTAAAGGAAACCACAAGACCTCAAACCTGTTGGTTTTGTTTGGGCTTCCTTGGAACCAAGGGAAGTTAGAACAACAAGCACCAGAGTCCAAGTCACTTGTAGTAGAAGTCAACAAAAAACCTCCTTGTGTAGTAGCTGGAAATTGACTAGTAATTATATTTTAATAGCAGTTCTTTTCTGACTCCTAAACAGCTAAAAGTAAAAGGGCACACTGGTGGACCCTATGCAAAGGGGAAGAAAGTAGGTTTGGATGCTTAGGTTTTTCACAAGGCTTACTCTTTATAAGGCTCAGGGGCCATAAGATACTGGCATAAACATAGGGAGCTAGACTCCTGCGTAACTTGTCAGATGACTTAGGACCATTGAATGGACTCTTGCTTATGTTTTGGGCTGATTGATCATTTCTCCCTAGGGGAAACCCCAGCATCATTAATAAGGCATTTACCTAGTGGGTGGTAGGGTTATCTGTAGATTTGCACCAAGGTAGGAGAGTTAAAAAAAAAAAAGAAGGAAAGAGTAGCGTGAGCCTGTGTATTTTGTTGTGGCCAACATTAGAGGAATGTACCTGGCCTTTGGTTTTGGGACACATACATCAGGTCTTCTGCATGTTGACTTCAGCTTCTGTGTGTGCAGATTGTTTCCATTCTGTGCCCTTGGGAAGCAGCAGGGATGATTCCTCTAGGCCAGCAGGACATAGGTGATAGAGGGGAAACCCCTTGCTATCGTGAGCCCTTCGGGGATGATGTTGTGAGTTTTGAATGCAGGTTCTGCCACTTATTAGCAGTGTGGCTTTGAGGAAGTTACTCCGCTTCTAAGTGCCTCAGTTTCCTCATCTGTGGATAATGCAGATATTTGCATCATAAGGATCAGAGAGTTAGGAAAGTACTTAGAACAGTACCTGGCACACTTGTGGTGTTGCCTGCTGCTTATATTGTTATTCCCTCCAGTGAGCCAGGCTGAGAGCACTGTTGGCCAGAACCCATTGCCTTTTCAGGCTTCAGAGAGCAAACCCAGATGGATCTGAAACCAGTACTGCAGGTTTTAGAATTTCAAGGCCTCCTCTTGCATTTTTATTCTCATCTTTTAAAATGAGCTTTCTAAACAGAACTCTGAAACCCAACTGTTTAAAAGGCATGTGAGCTGGGACTGGGTTTCAGGAACGATTTAAGTGTCTTCACGGTTTCTGTTTCCCATCCCCAAATAATGTAACACTCAGGGCTGTGCAGTTATTTCTGCACCACACACCCTACTGTGTTCTCCACAAGATATATGAGACCTTGTAAAAAGGGTTATGGTGTAAAGAGCAGGATTTACCTTCTGCAGCTATTCATCCACCAGGGATGTCTTCATAAAGTGAGGAATGGCTTCATTCTTATGAGCCTGGGCTAGGAGTGAGGAAGGCTGAGAAAGCAGTGAGAAAAATGAGGGTCAACTCTTAAGAAAGCTAAGAGCCACTAGTGAGTAATAGAAACCCAGGATAAATTTCTTACTGCAATTGCCCCTTAAATTAAGTTCTCTTTTGTGTCTTAGGTCAGTGGGAGGCTGCTAACTTTTGTGTTCTTCTGGGACTACTGATTGTGGACAAAACAGGACTAGGAGGTGGCATTTTCTGGGATCCAGTCTCTGTTTAGTGTCTCAGTCTCCATATCCCTAGGATGAAGAAAATAGGGGTTTGGTTTGGTTTGTTTTTGTTTGTTTGTTTGTTTTGTTTTTGGTACTGGGGATCGAACTTAGGTCCTCGCGCTTGTGAGGCAGGCAGCGGAACCACTGAGCTAAATCCCTGGCCCTGTTTTGTTTTGCTTTTGCAGTGCTGGAGATCAAGCTCAGAACCTTGGGCATGCTAGGCTAGCCCCATGAAGATAATATTTAATCAAGCATTGCTAATATTCCTCCAGGGGACCAGCCCCACTGAGGCTAGCTGGCTGGCTGGGAAGACAAATGCTGCCTTGGCACTTCCTCTACCCACAAGAACCTTTTTAAAGCAGGGGTTGGCATGTATAGCTTGTAGGCCATATTGGGCCTTCTGCCTGTTTTTACAAATAAAGTTTTACTGGAACACAGCCACACTCCTCCTTTAGGTATTGTCCATGGCTGGCTTCATGTTGTCTGGGACAGAGTTGAGTAGTTGTGATAGACTACGCACGAAGCCTAAAATATTCACTGTATAGTACATTACAGGAAAGTTTCCCTACCTTTTCCCTAAATAATATACCTGATCATTATTCCTATGTGAAGGTCAGTTTTAGTGTATAATATATACCTCCTCAGAAAACCCTAGGAGGGCAGGGAAAACTAGCAAGCCTATATCCCCACACATATTTTAGGGGAAAGGGGACCATCTGCTTCCAGTCCCTGTGGAAGATCAGCAGGCGTGACTCCCCACTCCCACGGTTGTCAGGTAACATGTTCAGTAGACATCACTAGTTTGAATTTACGTAATAGCTTAACTGTTAGGCAAATTTGCACCCCCCCCTTTCTTTAATTGCCCTTCTTCTCCACCTAACAACTCAGACTAGTGAACACATTTCAAAATCTAATGGAAATTATGACAGGCATATCTCCTGTTTTGAATTTTTTCTCATTACCTTTTACTTTTCGGGACAGATCCTTGACAGCTAAAAGTAGTCATGGTTACCCTAAAATACTGGCTTCCCCACAGGGATATAGGAAAGGTAGATTATGTCAAATGTCAAGTAGGTTCCCCAGGATGACTGTTTCATGAATATAAGGCAGCATTGTTATTAGCAATGCTATTGGTAATTATTAAACTCCTTTCCTTGCAGTTCTTTGAAAACTTAGCTCTTGGGGGAAGGGTGTTTAGATAGGTATGGAGCCCTATGAAGGAGGTTGAATATTAAAGATCCCAAGAGGAACTGGCCCCTGGTGACAGAAACAGCCTAGGGATGAGAATAGAGTTGGAACTGTCTATGCCAAGGAGCCATCTTACTAGAATGAGGCTTGGGGGTGCAGTTAATATTCTTTAAGAGCGACAGTTGTCCTTCTACAAACTGTGATTGAGGCAGCTTCTCTTTGGGAATCGTAAAACCCTGCACTAGACACTGCTCACTGTCACTTTTACAGCAGTGCTAGCACCAGGCATGTGGTCAGCAAAATATGCGTCAGGAGCATCTGACTCTTAAACATTACCACCAAGGATGATATCCTTGAATTGCATTTGGTGACATCCTTGACAGTTGCTGAACTGTCTTTGTCTCTTTTGTTACCCAAAGGATTGTGGGTACATGTGTTCTTCAGTATTGTGGAAAGCAGAGAATTAAACAGTGTGGGGGGCGGGGCGGGGATTTAGCTCAGTGGTTTTGCCGCCTGCTGTGCAAGCGCAAGGACCCGAGTTCGATCCCAGGTACCCCAAAAAAAAAAACAGTAGGGTAAGTTTTTCCCTTATATAACGTAGAGCTGAAAGACCTTAATTCCTTTGCGATAAATAGAGGAGGGGTCCGAACATCAATGAAGTATGGAGAAAAGACATTGTTTTCTCTGATTCCAGATTTGGATCTCTAGGAAATTTGAAGCAAAATTTTCATAGTGATGGTGCTAATTGGTATGGGCTTTAATAGCCAAGAGAAGGCTTTGTTTATATTTTCTGCAGAATTCAATGTATCCCCAAAGGTGTGATGGGTCCCAGAGCCCCACTATTCCATGTTAGTGGAGCTGATAGAAGTAGTGTGTCCTCCTCCAGGTTCATATGATTCTCACGTAGAGCTCTTCTGCCAAAGGATGCAGATTTCACAGGGCATTGATATGTTCTGGGGGCAGGTCTGTTCCGGAAGTTCTTAAAGGCACTGTCACATACATCAAGTGCTGTTTGCCATTGGCTCAAGTGTTCTGACTGGACCCACCTGGGCTGATTCTGGGTCCACAGGCAGTGCGGAGCCCTTCCCAGTCCATCCACAGGAGTGAGAGTGGACAATCTTTGTGGCTGAATGAGCTCTGCCCTCCTCTGAGATGGTAGTTGCTCTTCCTTGTGAGTAGAAGCCAAGAAAGGCTGAGTGGGAAATTTGTTGCGCTTCCCCCGCTGCCTGAGTTGCAGGTTTTATTATTTGGTTTGCAGGGTATGAATTAGCCAAACATTAGCCACATCTATTCACATGGTTAGGTCAAGAACAAATTCTGATCTCAGAGAGGAAAGAGCTCGGGATGCTATTTGAAATTCATAGATTATCTGTGCTCCAGTTCCACCGCCGCCGGGGAGCTTGGGAAGGGGCTGTCCTTCCTGGGCACAGCTGTGTGCTGGGAGGCCTTCTACAGCTGGCTGCGACTCCAGCTCATGGTGCCCACCAGACCTCCTGGTTTTCTGGCACTTTGCTCTCCCCCCAGGGTCATGACACAGCTGAATGCGGAGCTCTGGAGTCATTTAAATGCTTATCTGCTGGCCCGAATAAGCCTCAGTTAAGTTTACTGTGTGGGAGCACCATGGCCAATCAAGGGCAGCTTTAATGAACTTAAAAGAATGCTATCGATGTATTTCATAATAGGAAAACTTCAAGTCGCGCCCCAGGGGCTGTGGAACTGACGTCCAGGCCATGTGTAGACACTTACCTGGCCCTGTTCAGGCACACAGGCCTGTGGGTTTGCTCATGACCTCCAACAGCTGACACCGAGGGTGGATGGGGCGCCTTGGCCTCAGCCCTGCCTGCACATTAGCAATTTGAGCTTCTGGCTCCCTAATAAAAGGGAGAGGTTGGAGGGCTGGGAAGACTCCTCTGAGGGCTCTGGTTTCTCTGAAGCAGTTGGCTGGGGATTGGAAGTTAAGGAGTATTCTCTTAGAGCCACCTGAACAGAGCTTCTTAGACAATGGGCAGTATTTGGCAGAGCACCGTTGTAAATTTAGGGTGCCTTCTCTCTGGCCTTGAGCTCCTATCCTGCGAATTTCAGAGGAGCTGTGCCTCTTACACCACAGACAGCCTGATCTACCACCAGCTCTGGCACTTGAATCCCTCCCTTATTGTCCCATCCTAAATGAAGACCTGCCGGAGAATAATGAGGTATAGGTAACACCTCATCCGTAAGAGCCAAAGGTAGGGTTACATATGCAACTCTAAAACAGCTTGGACACATCTGCAAATGAATAAAATAGGAGTTCAAGCTGGAGAAGGTGTAGAATGAAGGAATATTCAGTGTGCGGTAAAGTTAATTAGGGAGCTACTAGGAGGTTTGGAGTTGGCTTTTAAAAACTCCTAGTGTAGCTGGGGATTTAGCTCAGTGGTTCCGCCGCCTGCCTCGAAAGTGCAAGGACCCGAGTTCGATCCCCGATACCAAAAAAAAAAGTACTCAAAAACTGCTAGTGTATTCTCCTAAGATTAAGTTTCTACTCTCTTCTAAGAGTGACATTGTTGGGGTTGGGGATGTAACGCAGTGGAGAGGATGTGCTTAGCATGTGCAAGGCTCAGGGTTTAATCCCCAGCAGTGCAAAAAAAAAAAAAATGACATTGTGTTACTCTTGTCTGGTCAGCTGTGTTCCTTAATTTTCTCAAACCTGGAAAATTGTGTGCCTGCCTTTTTAAGAGGTAGGCACCTCAAGTTTCAAGTTCAAGTGCAATAGAACTCACTCTGCAGCTTGAACAGATTTGAGTGTTTTTGCAGAGGGAGGGACAGGGCAGATGGGGAGTGTCATGCTCAATAAATACGTGCTGGATTGAGTTGCTGGAAAGGCAGTGGGGAGGGAGCAGGGAGCCACACGTCCCCTAGGCTGTCTTGTAAGGATCTTTCCCATTTCTGGTCTCCACACATGGTTTCCCTCTATAATACCTCTCTTCAGCTACTTACAGGGAACCCCACCCCCTCCAAGTGTTTTCTCTCTTTAAATCACTGGTCTCCTATTCATCCTGGTCACTGGGCTTGAAGCCCAGATGGTGGCAAAGACGTGGCATTTCCATGGATGTCATTGCTAGGCTTGGAGCTTCTGTTCCCAAGACACAGCCAGAGGATGAGCTTGGGCAGTTACCAGGTTGAAGCAGCCGATTTGTAGGATTTTGTTAAAGAGCCAGACCACCTGGTGTTAGGCTTAGAAGTGGATATGGATGGTGGGCCAGGGAGACCGAAATGAATGCTGGGTGTCTTCATTCCCAGTTGATTTGTCCCCACTTCTTGGGAGTGTTATAGCAGGATAACAAAGTCTAAATCAGTGACTTTCTGGGCCGGGGAGCAGAATTTCCTGTAGGCCCTCGGGTGTTGTTCCTCCTCCTTGAGAAATGCAGGGAAGAGGTGCTGGTTGTCGTTCTCCATCCCCTGGACACGCGCTGTCATCCTCAGTCTGTGTTCCTCTGCCCTAGAGGTGGCCACCATGGGTCTGGTGGCTTAGTCCAAGTGGTTATAAACCCACCCAGCTGGGTGTAACTTCAAATGGAGTGCACATGTGATTGGGGGGTAGGCAGCTTTCTTCTTCCTCCTCCTCCTCTCTCTCCTCCTGTGCTTGGTGCCTGTCGGTCGCCCACGCAGCCTCATGAGAACCACCCCTGATAATACATGCATTCCTGGCCCCACAGCTGCAGGCTGGCAGAAACCTGCACCAGGCCCCATTTGGGGATTGTCTGTTTAACTCCAGCCCATCAGATATGACACAAGCAAGCTGGGAGTAGGGTGGGTGTGGCTAGCATGTGGCATGATAGAGGGGATGCAGCTGGAGGGCTTTCGCAGGAGATATGGAGGAGTCTGGGTTGTGATAGTGGGGAGAGGAAGGCGGTGAAGCCACCTTTGGGGCTGCATGTCTTAGCGCCCAGAGGAGCACCTGGGCACTTTCTCAGGGGAACCCTAATCCTGGGTAGTCCTGTGTTCCCAGCAGAAAACCAGAACAGCTGCTTCCATAGAAAGAATGTGAATCCCAACTCTGGAAGGGCCCAACATTCATTTGTATTTTTCAGTGAAATGGAAACTAAAGATAGCTTTTGTTTAGCTCTCACTGCTTATAATCCATTCTCAAATGTTTCTTATTTGTCCTCACAACTGTCCCGCAGGTGCAGGGGGCATTTCCATTTCTGCAGATAAAGAAACTGAGGCCCCGAAAGGAAGTAACTTACCCATGACCCATGACTGATAGAGGTCTTTTGCTTTTTTTTTTTTTTTTTTTGGTACCAGGGATCAAACTCAGGTCCTTGTGGTTCCAAGGCAAGCGGCAAAACCGCTGAGCTATATCCCCGGCCCTCCTTTTGCTTTATTAAGCAAGGGCTCCTTCCACTAGGTATGAGAAGTCTCTTAAAAGTGTCATTCAAGGCTGGCACTCCTGCTTCCTGCCTGCCACACACCTCCAGCCTCAGCCTTTGTCCCCTTCCGCTTGTGTACCTGTATTCCAGGAGACCAGACTCATCGCTTAAACTCAGTGAAAGTGAATTGGAAAACGGGTTGCAGGGAAGTCTGTTCGTCCAGCACCCTAAGTGACCGCCCATACCTTGAGCTTTCTACACCTGTACTTTCCCTGTAAGCTATAGATAGGGGGAGAAATTAGAAGAAGATGGTGACTGCGTTACTGTATGTGTGATACGGTGGTGGCTTTTCTGGTGTTTCTGGCTGGTTTGAGACATGCAGTTTCCTTGTGGAATGAGTAGGTAACCAGGGACAGATAGGGCTCAGAAGGGAGACAGGTGTTCCTGCCTCTGTGGGGTCGGGTTGCGGAGCTGGGCTTGGTCAAGGGCCACGTGCTAAGATGGAGCCTGTAGGAGAGGGTGTCTTTCTTATTTGCAAAAATGAGAAACCCTAAAGGCACCTGGGAAAGGATGTGGGTGGTGTGGGTGGCATTGTGCCATGATGACCGTCTAGTCCTCCATGTAGGGAAACCCCTGGTGCATCCCCCCCGTCCCCACGCAGGTGGTAAAGAATCCTGGGGCACGTGATCCGCCTGAGCTCGCCTCCCCCTTCTGGCCCTAGATAAAGTGGGGAAGGAGTCCTATGACATATAAGCATGCCCAGTAAGGGGAACAGCAGGGGCTGGAGCTCTGGGAGAAAGCTCCAACCCGGGGCTTGGCATCTGGAGAATCACTTGACCTTCTTAGAGGTATGTAAACCTCTGGAGGGGTCGTGGGCAGCTTTTATCCCCAATCAGATTTTGTATAGATTTTTTTTTTTTTTTGGTACTGGGGATTGAATCCAAAGCCTTCCTACTGAGTTACATCCCCAGTCTTTTAAAAAAATTTTTAATTTTTGAGACAGGGTCTTGCTAAGTTGCCTAGGGCTGGGCTCGAACTTGGAACCTACTGCCTTAGCTTCCCAGAGTGCTGGGATTACAGGTGTGTACCACCCCCCCATCCTACCCCCAGCTTGCAAGGAATTCTGAACCTTTCTTTCTCAGTTACCTCCCGCTTCATGAACTAAAATCTCCATATAACAAATACTGTATAATAAAGCTGTTTCTGTGGTTCATATACGTGCCTTGTTGTTGTTGTTTTTTTTGTGGGTTTCATTATTACAAAAAAAAAAAAATTGTAATCAGCAACCTTACTAACTTTTCTGTAGGTTTTTCTGGGCCCTGTCTCTGTACTAGTTCACTTCGAAAGCAGAGCACTTCTGTGCTTGCT
This sequence comes from Heterocephalus glaber, assembly GCF_000247695.1. The sequence goes on along the minus strand of NW_004624795.1, from coordinate 5,829,428 downwards.
GTTTTCATGGTAGGCAGGGAGGGAGCAGAGCTGGGGATCATCAGCAAGCAGCAAGTCTCCTTTGCTTTCTCTTCATCTTTAGCCTCCCATCCTCCTCTGCATAGTTCCCTGTTGTTTTTCAAACAGGACAGCACACCAAACCCCACAAAGGACAGTGTGTGTCTGTGTATGTGTGTGTGTGTGTCTGTGTATACGAGTGGGTGTCAAGTGTGAATGTGGGAGAATGTGTGAGCATGTCTATGGAAAAATGCATATGAAAGCCAGCAGTAAAGCAAGTGAGGCAAATGTAGGTAAAAATTGCATGGGTGTTCTGTATAGTATTCTTAGTCTTTTATCTATACACTTGAAATCTTTTCCAAATTAAATCTTTAACAAATAAATATATGCCAGACTAATTTGAGTGTATCTGGGGCTCTTTAGAATGGAGATTTTCTTCTCTATCCTGGTAACATCTGTTATTCCCCATTTAACAGACTGAGCAGCTGGCACCCAGTGAGGTTACACGGACCCATGTGAGTTCACATAGCACACTGGAGGGAGGCAGGATTTGGGCCTAGGTATGGAGCCTATGGCAGGCCACCTCTCAGGACACTGCAGCTTGTCCTTGTCAGGCTGGACGGGACTGGCGTCACATTCTGAGAGCTGACTGGGCACCTGCTGCTGCAGGTGCACGCCCAGCCCATGGTCCACATTGTCCCGGTGGTGCTGGAACATGTGTGACCGTGCTGGGGACAGAGGTACCTTCCAGGGAGAACCACCCTACCCCCTGCTCTCACTGGGTGCCTCACATAACTCTTCATTTGTCAGTACACAAAATCAGAAGGCTCTTCTGCACCAGGGACTAATACTACTTTCCATTTATATAGTAGAAGGTGGGAGAGAGGGGTATTTGAATTCAGTTTAGAAGGTGATACCAGGTTAAGGCCCAGGCGCACAGCTTTCCTTCACTGGGAACCAGTTGGTGGGTGTGGCCACTGCCTTGGGCTTCTCGGGCCTTGGGCCAGGGGTATGTGTGGCTTAGTGCAGCACATCACACCAAGGGCCACTGTTACATCTTCATACACGTGGACGCGGCCTCCTTTAGCCAGTGATAACCTTCGCTTAACCACGAGGCCCGAGAAGAGCTGGATCTGGGGATCACTGCTAGGCAGACAGAGTTGGGGATCAGACCCTGCCCGTTTCTTCTCACAGCAAACCACATGTTAGGCCTTGTCTGTGCTCCTTGAAGGTTCTTGAATCTTTCTTGTCATTTTTTTTTTTTTTTTTTGGTCCCAGAGGTCAAACTCTGGGCCTTGAGCTTGTGAGGCAGGCGCAGCACCACTGAGCTAAATCCCGGCCCTTTCCTGTCTTTTTGCTTCCTGGTATTTTTCCCCAAGCTGCCAGAGTCGGGGTAAGTGACTTAACGTAGAAGGAATGGTTCTCTGAAATGCTTTAGCTTTCGTGTGTGTCTTCTATCTGAACTGCCTCCCTGCTGCTGCCCTAGACTTGATTAATCTGACTAGTTAAGTTGTCCTCAAAGGATTTTTTTCCGTGGCCCCAGCCAGTTAGTTATATGAAATAGATTTGTGAGCATTCACTCTACTACTGCCTTGGCTTATTCACTTAGATTATTTGTCCTTGGGTGGTCATCAAATTATATAAAGTGTCCCCAGGATGCTCTGATATTCCGTCCTCTGCTGTTCTGGCTCTGTCCTCTCTCAAACTAAGTGATGGGTGGATAATAACTAGAATCAGGGCAAGGTGGTGGAGGGTGAGAAAGCCTGCCCCCAGTTTCCTAGGAGCATGGGAAGCTTAGATGCCTGTGATGAGCTGCAGTGTCAGCAGCACTGCTGTCACCTGGGGTGGACTGTGGCAGCTGAGCCTTTGCCTTCTAGTTCTTAGGGGCTTGGGTGAGACATACTGTTTTGGTTTGTTTTTAGTTTTTGGCAGTAATGGGGATTGAACCCAAGGCCCTGCTCATGTTAGGCAGGTGTTTGAACCACTGAGTTACAAGCCCCGCCCAGACACCTTGGTAATTTCATGTCCTACGCTGTGTCCCTGGATCAAGTTCTTTTGCTTCAGGAGAATAAGCCTTTTTTTTACCTGACTTAGGAAAGGTAACATTACCACGAAGCAAACCCCAATTTCAGAATCAATCCAGAGCCACTATGTGGGGATAATGGTGTCACCTTCCAGTGACATGTGATGTTGCCATGCCCTCCTCTGCCCCCGGAAGCACATGTGGAGCAGTGTCTAGCATCTGTGGCAGGCAGGAAAATCTTCCCAAAGTGAGACCCTCCAGGCTCTTCCTTGCTTGTCAGGCTGGTTTACCCCGGAGGCACTGCATAACCTTCGAAGGCCAGTGTTTCAGCAGGCTCCATCCGGGAGTGTCACCCAGCCCCTTTTGGGGTTTTTCCACAGCCGAGACCCAACATGGGAATTTGTCACTGATGTGAGGTCCATTCCGGAAGTTTAGGGCCCAGGTAGGGACTCACTGGGTGGGTTGTTGTGGTCTTTTAATTATCTCCCCTTTGAAGGTGGGGACACAGAATAGAGCTCAGATTGGCAAGTGGAGCAAGGTGGTTCACATGTGTTTTCAAGGACATGAGGGTTGAGAAGAATAGCCCTAATAAGATCGTAGACCCCACACGGAGAGGAGATTCTATGACTATGACCTTTCCGGCCCCCAGGAACCTAATGGAGCAGCTGTTCCTTATCACTGCTCCCAACCCCCAGCCCAGAGCAGAATGAATCAAAGTCAAGGTTAAGAGCAGAGGATCCTGGCAGGGTCCAACTTAGTGAGGTGTAGCAAGTGGGCAGCTCTGAGTTCTGCTTGGGTTCTGCCCAATCACGTGACCTCCTGCTTGTGGCTAGCCACAGGTAAATTGAGCACTATTTATATGCTACTTGGGGAAGGAAGTGGGAGCCTCCTTGGAGCTCACAACACAGCTGTCTGAGCAGTATAGGTATGACAAATCTCCCTTGACTTTGTGCCTTTTTCCTCTTTCACCTTAACTTATCTTGCTCTAGATAATAGCCTGGGCTCTGGGATTTTTATTTTTATTTTTTTTTTCGTACTGGGGATCGAACTTGGGTCCTTGTGCTTGCTCAGCAGGCGGCGAAACCACTAAGCTAAATCCCTGGCCCTTACCCTTTAATAGTTGGGGAACTCGAGGCCCCAAGGAGTCTCAGACTCATTCGGTGGGACCTCCTGCCTGCAGGATTGAGTGGACAACAGGGGACCTGTAATTCCCTCTTCCTGATGCTGCTTATGGGTAGACTCTACAATTTCATTCATTTCTGATGAGGAAGTTCTTCCTTTATTTGGCTAGACTGACTCCTATTACAGGCCTTGTTACTGTCAATTTTTCACACACGTAGAAGACTACTGATAGATTCAAATTCACTTTGCTTGCCTCCTGGGATCTAGCGACCATCCCTCTAGCCATGTTTACCCCTCTTCCCTGGGATCTCTCAGTCTCACAAGTTTCCTTTTGAAGAACAATAAGGACAAATGGATACTCAGGGTCAGTAGGCTGGGTATTCTGAGGCTATATCCAGTTACATCCATGTTTCTGGACTCCAAGGAGCCTCTTAATTCTGGCTACAGTCCTAGTCTTGTTCCTAGGATGACAGGATACTTCTTTTTTTTTTTTGGTACTGGGGATCGAACTCAGGAACTTGTGCTTGTGAGGCAGGCACCAGAAGCACTGAGCTAAATCCCCAGCCCGACAGGATACTTCTTAATGTCTTCCTTCACTTCGTGTCTTTATTCTGCCTTCTTTTTCTTTTTTTGAGACAAGGTCTTGCTATGTAGTTCAGGCTGGCTTTTAAACTTGCTATGTAGCCCAGGCTGGCCTGGAACTTGTGGCAATCCTCCTGCCTCAGCCTGCCTAGGGTTGGAATTGCAGCCATGCATCACCACACCTGGCCTGCCTTGTATGAATTATATCTTCTTGCAAGTTTCCATTCTTTGCCTCAGATGAAGTTCCATTCATGATTCCATTTCTTCTTGCCCACCTTCTCCTGTCCCTAATTAGTCAAGAGCAGGGACCCAGATGAATTTGACCATTACTGGCCATGGTTGAAATGCTACAGGGGTTAGGTTTTACTTCACAGTATATTGAATTTCTATCTTCTTGGATTAAGCCAGCGTTATTTTCTTTTTCCTCATAACTTTATTTTGGAAAATTTTTTATACATCCAGAAAAGTTGTGAGTGCTGTGCACACCCATTTATCCTCCCCTGGACTCATTGATAATTTCTTGGCACAACTGTCTTAGCTGTCTTTTCTCCTGTGCTTGTATGCTTGTGGTTAGATATGCTCACATATGTGCAGATATCATGACACTTTGCCCTATATTCCAATGGTACCTCTTAAGAATAAAGACATTCCTCTATATAACCATAATATTATGGCTAAGGAAATTAACTATGATACCTTATTTAATAGCTCATTTTTCAGGGGCTGGGGATTTAGCTCAGTGGTTCCGGCGCCTGCCTCACCAGCGCAAGATCCTGAGTTTGATCCCTGGTACCAAAAAAAAAAAATAGTTCATTTTTCACATTTCCATTTCCCCTTTGGTGGCTTTGTTTTTAATCTACCAGCCAGACAAGGATCACATTTGGTTATATCTTTTTTTTTTTTTTTTGGTGCTGGGGATCAAACTCGGGACCTCGTGCTTGCAAGGCAGGTGGCGGAATGGCTGACCTAAATTCCTGGCCCTTGGTTATATCGTTTTTAAAAAGAGACTTTTTTATTTTTATTTTTATTTTTTATTTTTTTTATTTTTTGGTACCGGGGATTAAACTCTGGTCCTCGTGCTTGCACAGCAGGTGGCAAAACACTCTGGATTTTTCTTTGTTTCTCCAGGGCAGCATTTAACTTGTTCCTCTATCCCTGCATTCCCTATAAATGGGAAGTTAGATCTTGGGCCTGCTTAAACATTCCTGACAAGACCATTTCACTTTAGGAGGTACCTGATGCCAGAAAGTCCATAACTAAGCATGCCAATTTTTTGTTTTGTTTTCTTTTTTATTTTTTTGGTGCTGGAATTTGAACCCAGGGTTCGCACATGCTAGGCCCTTACTTTGCCACTAATTTATACCTGGTCATGCTAAGATTGACCACACGAAGAGGTATGAAAGTACACGACACGCCTAGTAAGTGGTTAGTGGGATAGTACTTTAGCATTCTATAAATACTCTCATCCCCAGACCCCTTGGTAGGGGTTTTGGCCTCTGTTTATTCTTCCCGATTGAGCTATTACCTTGGGAGTAAAGCCAGTTATGAATTAATGCTAATGGACCATGAGTATTCATGTGAACAGTTCAGAAAAGAAAGGCAAAAGTTTTCATCCAGGTTTTGAAATCATTAGGAGGAATGGAGCCGTCCAATTTTGCCAGTGTGGTTGTCATTTTGTGTGACTTGTGCTGATATTTATTGTGCATTAGAAGCTCAGACATATATTGCTACCTGAAAGTTTGCTCAAAGTCAGAAGGAAGGCTGGATGGAGTTAAAAATAAGTCATGATTTGTTCGCAAAGCAGAGATGATTTTGCTTATTTGAAAGTTATCTGTATTCTTTTACTTTTTTTTCTTTTATTTTTTAACTTCATCCCCGCGCGCACACACACCCACCCACACTCATAGACTTCTTGCATGGAGAGATTGAACTCAGGGCCTTGCACATGGCAGGCAAATGCTCTGTCACTGAGCTATATCCCCAGGGATTTTTATTTTATTTTGTGACAGTCTCTCTAAGTTGCCCAGACTGGCCTTGAACTTCTTAAAACTTTCCAAGTAACTGGGATTCCTGGAATTGGTAGCAATAGGAATCCTTCATTCTTTGTCATCTTCCTTCCCTTGACTGACCCAGCCTGCCCAGTGGATAAAATAGTTCCTGAGACTCAGGGAGGATCTTTCCAGCAAAGAAGGGGAATAAGAACTGGCCAGTCCACAGAGTATTTCCTGAACCGAGGCAGCCAGGAGGTCATGACAGAGTTGACTCTGACAGTGAAATACAAGGGTGGGAAATGTACTTTGAAAAGCCTTCTAAAAAATAAAAAGAAAAGAAAAAAAAAAGAAAAGCCTTCTGTTTGAGCAGTAAAGGGCCTTGCTTTGCTCTTTGACCTTGGACAAATCAGCTCACCTCTGTATGTGGGGAGTGTCGTCCACTTTCCATTTGTAACATCTCAGCTCTCTCTGTAGGAGAATTCATGAGAATTCAGAACAAAAATCAGGGTACACTTTGAATCACAGTTGTCTTCCAGAAGATTCATCATAGATGAGGCTCCCAAATCCCTGGTTCTCCCTTCACCTCCTTTATCTGAAAAGACAAGAACTGACTAATAGGAGTCAAATTGCTGGGAGAAGTGAAGGTATGAAGGGTGCCTGCCTGCCCTTGGAATTTATAGGCTACCCAGAAATCCATCACTCCCCAATAACTTGTGGTGGGGGTTCTCTTAGGGGGAGAGGGCTGCCCAAGAGCTATTCTTGCAGAGGCCCCATGGACCCTAAAGGAAAGCCTGCTCCAATCAGTAACTGCTGGTGTTTTGTTTTGTTGAGATCCTACAGAACTCTTCAGAGAATTCAGATAAAAGGTGAAAAGTTCACACCATTTCCTTTTCTTCTAACTGCTGCTTCTTGAGAACTGAACAAATGTCAAGATGGCAGCTGTCCTAATGCACACACAAGCATGCACTTTGGCCTTCCCCATGGCCTCCTAGCTATAGAGTTAGCATATCCCTTATTTTTCCCACAGTGACCTCTCCAGAAGGGTTTCTTTCCAGCTGCCTCCAGATGTGGTCTGCATCTTGGGAAGTCAGACACGCAGCCAGAAAGGGCTTTCACTGGCTCTCCCTTGAGCTGCACACTTAAATATGGAACCCATGATTGATTAAAGGTCTGCCTGAGAAGTTCTTCCTGTATATACGATTACTAGTGCTCTCTTAGGGGGAAGGCAATACACTGTCTTCGTAGAGAACATGATATTACTCCTTTTTCACCTTTATTTTGAATCTGGTTTCCTGTTTCTTCTCCCTGTTGAGGTTGAAGTTAGCGGTGGTCTGGTGTTGAAGAAGCATCCAAAGCTCCAGGTTCAGTTTTCCCAGCTGGGATGGATGGGGTCTCCGTGGGGTTTCCACGGAGGACTTCTGCCTCTTGTACAGTCATATTGGCAATCTCGGTTTCATCACAACTTCCCTCCGAGACCCATCCCTGAGTGAAGCAGTTTAAGTGGCACCAGACCACAGAGCTCTCAGGCAACAGCCAGCCCTGCTAATCCCAGCACGAGCACCAAAATAGAAAACTAATCCCTGTAAGGCTGCTTGGAGGAACTTCCCCTGGTTACTGCAGATCTGTTCTTGGGGAAATGTTTAGAAATCTGAATCCCTGTTTTACTTTGTTCTTGTCCAGGTTAGCATTTCTCTCCTCCAACAAAAGGGCTGCATCCTGGGGACAGGGCAGGGCAGGACCTGCTCCCTCTGTGTCCCGCCATCCTGCCTCACTGACAGATAAATACAAACAGCAGAACAGGGTGTGGAGAAGCATGTGCAATGCGACCTCATCTTATGAAAAACCTGTACGCATAGATATGTGCATGAGGAAGACGGGGGTGGCTGTTCCCTGTGTGGTCTCGGGGTGGGGCACGCATCGTTTGTATTTTTTAGTTTTTGTTCATCTGCATTTTTTAATTTCCTGTAATACATGCAGTGCTTCTGTTGCAAGAAGCGTTGTTTTCTTTGTAAGAGGGGATGTGAGGGCTGGGTGTGTAGCTCAGTGGTAGAGTGCTTGCCTGGCCTGCGCAAGGCCCTGGGTTTGATCCCCAGCCCTTTCTCCCTCACCCTCAGGAAAGGGGGGAGCTAAGAAGACTAGCGCTTGTAATGCTTCAGAGCCTGACAGCATGAGAAAATGACTCATAACTTGTTTGTGGAATAGCTAGTTGAGTTTTTGCCATGTGTAAGCTCTCATTGGCTGTCTCTCTTGCTTCTGGAGTGGAGTCCTCTCCTGCTGTTTGGGGCCTCATGGTGATGGATGGGTCCAGAGTATCTTGTCTTCCATGTCCGAGGCTTCTCTCTTCTACCTTGACCTAAAGATAGTGAAATAGTGGAACAGCCTCCTCCATGTCCAGCCGGATCCCGATGGTCAGGGGCTGCTTTCTCCGGGTAAATCGCCCTGCCCACCCTACAGGCTTTCTCCAGCCTTGCTGAGAAGAGCAGCCGGACCTGCCTCGTTTCTTGTTGTGGCTTCTGCCACCTTCCTCCTTCTGATCCCATTCCTGGCCTTTAAAGAGCTTTCACTTTGTCCTTCCTGGGGTGGGGGTGCTGGTGTGGTCAGGCCAGAGCTGACTTCCAGCGAAAGGTCTAGGGAGCAGCAGAGGCAAATCAGTGTCCTGAGGGGCATTTGGCAGGGCCAGCCCCTGGGCTTGTACCTGGCTGTGGCTGGTGCTTAGGGAGCAGCAGCCTTCGCCCTGCCAGCAGCTTCCTGCCTCCTTCTCCTGTATCAGCGGTGTTTATCACAGGCTGGCACCGAGTGGGCACTCGGGCCCTTCTCCCATTCTTGCTTCAGGAGCTCATCTGCTGTGTGAGCTCTGTGCCCTGATGATGGGCAGACGCCTGACCGCTGCCTCTCCGCTCAGCCCCTCTCCCCAAAGCTTACAAGCACAGCAGCTGGGACCCGGGACAAGTGGCCCTGGAAGATAGCACCTCCGTTGTCTTATCGCCAGCCTGTGCTGTTTTGTTTTGTGTTTTCCATTTGCTGTTGCCCAAGACCCAGAGCATCCGGCACAACTCAGCTGCATAGTGACACGGTCTGGCCTGGTGCCAGGCGCCTCGCCAGGTGGTTGGGCTGTGGAGGTGCAGCATGCGATGGGCCGATAATGCCCCTCGGGGCTGTAAACAGGACACTCCACCCTGCCGTGGCCACCAGCCGGTGCCCTGTGTCTGCTGCTTGGTCAGCTCTGATACAGAAACCAACTACTTGCTTTCCCTCCCTCTTCTCTAAATCTGAGAGGGGTGCCTTCCAGAAACGAAACCACTTCGTCTCCCAACCACAGGCAGCTGTTGTGACTTCTCAGCGCTTTCCACCCTTTAGCCATACTCGGCCTAGTGCAGGGCAGGACCACTACCCAGACCTTTCCAGTGCGCCCTTGAGGGATAAACCCAGCCCCCTGTCTCAGCCACTCTCCCTGTGAGACTTGTCGGGGCAGTTTCCCAGTTGAGGCCCGTGTCACCGTGTACGGAACTTATGCACTGATCTGTAGCTGCTGGTGCAAGTCTCCAAGCAGCTTTGTGTCCCCTGCACTACTTACAGCAGCTGGCATCCATGACTAGTGTGACTGTCACTAGTAAGGAGAGGGCGTTGACATGTACCTTCCCAGGGACCAGGAGGACACAGGCCTAGGGATATGGTGGCTGGAACTTAGAATGCACATCTTTCCGGGGTAGTCACCTCTTTCCCCACCTTCAGTCCTAGAGGACCGAAGTGTAATTGAGTCTCTTTTCTTTCCAGCATCCCTAAAAAGTCACAGAGGGCACACTGTGTCATTTGCAGAGCGAGTACAGGCTGGGGAGGTGGGTGATAGTGGCAGAGCTGTGATCAAACTGGTGCTCTTCAGATCTTAGGTCCCACTAGATATTAAGGAACCACCCTGTGCCAGTCTGTGGCCCCTTGAAGGACAGCAGTGTCTGGTTTTGGCTTTGGTTTGTATTTGATTTGGGGGAGAGTGAACCCTTGGTTTAACCTTTACTGTTTTGGTGCCCAAGTTAGCAGGTGCTTACCGAACCATTTGGGGGAGGTTCGTGAGATAAGCAATGGTTTGGTTTTTTGTTTTTTGGGTTTTTTTTGGTACTGGGGATCGAACTCAGGTCCTTGCGCTGCGAGGCAGGTGCCGGAACCACTGAGCTAAATCCCCGGCCCTAGCAATGGATTTTTTAAGTGCCCCCTCCCTTACTTCCCAGACATGAGAGAAACATGGCGTGTTAGTCTCCGCAAAGGGGCCGAGTGAACACACCCCTGTGATCCCAGCACTCAGGAGGCTGAAGCAGGAGGATCACCATGAGTTCAAGGTCAGCCTGAGTACATAGTTTAAGGCCAGCCTGAACTACACAGCAAGACCCTGTCTCAATAAGAAGGGGCGGTGTTTGGGGCATGCCAAGGATTTGGGGAGTTAGGAGGGACATTGGAGCCTTGCTGAGGGCTCTGAGATAGAAGAACATTCTGTCTTGGGCTAGCTAGGAGCTGAGCCTCACCTGCACTGGGATGAGTCTACTGTGGAAATAAAGCTGAGACCTAACCTCCTCATTGCAGGGATGGAAACTGAGACACGTCCTCCTGCTGCTGGATTTAGATGCAGTGACATTCTTGCAGGTCTGAAGGTTGAAATGCTAGTGTAGGAACTAGAGTCGGAGGCCAAACTAGGGGCTGTCACAAACTTACTGTGTAGCAAGGTTACCGGGAAGGCAAGAAAGAGCTTCAGGGGGAAGAAAGCCAAGCAGCTATGGAGTCTTGCTCAACGTTGAGTGGCTGGGGATGGATATGGCCGGCAGATTTAGACTCTGTGGTGGAATTAGAGCAGACTTCCCCTTCTAGAAATGATTTTTCAATTTTATTGAAGTTCTTGGGTGCCTGCCAAATGCCAGCCCCATGCTGTAGGCACCGTGGGATACAAAAATAAATGGGAACCAGGCCTGGGCCTCGGGTTGTTATCTAGGAGTCACAAACCACCCTCTCTCCCCAGATAGCTAATTACTAGAAGAGGACAAAGTAGATGGAGGAGACTCAGGGCTTCCTGGGCGAGCCACACAGGGGATTCCCAGGTCCCAAGAGGGAGGCCCAGGGTGGAGGGGACCTGGCATGTACCGGAGTGTGCTTTGTCTAGGATCTAAGTGGGGGAGACATACAGGAGCTGGAAGTGGAACCAGAACGTGGACCCTCTGACTCCCATCTTTGAGGGCTGGGGATTTAGCTCAGTGGTTTCACCACCTGCCTAGCAAGCTCAAGGACTTGAGTTCGATCCTTGGTACCAAAAAAAAAAAAAAAAAGGTCACATAATCATCTTGGGCCAGGGATTTAGCTCAGTGGTTCCGGCACCTGCCTCGCAAGCACAAGGACCTGAGTTCGATCTCCGGTACCAAAACAACAACAACAACAACAACAACAAAAAACCAATCTTTGAAAGAGCTTCAGAAGAGTTTAAGCATGGAAATGTTAAGATTATTGACAATGATGTGTTACAGGCCCACAAGTATTGATTTGGAACAATGTTGGTGATATAAGGAGAAAACACATAGCAAAACAATATATACAGTACGATCCCATTTTTATTTTAAAACATATTTATATACTCAAGGTAAAGACTACAAAAATTTATATCATAGTATGCTATCTCTGGATGTTGAAATGTGCATAGATATAAAATATATCTCCGGGGCTGGGGATTTAGGTCAGTGGTTTCGCCACCTGCTGCACAAGTGCAAGGACCCGAGTTCAATCCCCAGTACCAAAAAAATAAAAATAAAATAAAATATATCTCCTAGAGCCAGGGATTTAGCTCCGTGGTTCCACTGCCTGCCTCAAAAGTTCAAGGTCCCAAGTTCGATCCTCGGTACCAAAAAAACAAAAACAAACAAAATATATACATATATCCTAACTTTTCTACAATTTACACTGTTTGTAATGCTGTTTATTTATTCATTTATTTATTTTTTGTACTGGGGATGAGACCAAGGGCCTTTGCACTGAGCTGGGTCTCCAGCTCTTTTTAAAATCTTTTTGTTTTGAGACAGGGTCTCACTAAGTCACTATGTTGCCCAGTCTGGGCTTGAACTTCCAATCCTTTTGCCTCAACCTCCCAGAGAACTAGGATTGCAGGTGTGCACCACACCTGGTTTAGAAGCCACTGTTAAATTCTTTTAAGTGGGCACATATTATATGATGACGGAGGGAACTGATGAGAAGTATGCCAGGGATTTGATAAAACCTGAAAGTAAAAAGTAGGCTATTCAAAGCCAGGGGTGGTGGCACACACCCGTAAATCTCAGCACTCGGGAGGCTGAGGCAGGGGGGTCATGAGTTGGAGGCCAGCCTGGGCTACATGGCGAGACCGTCTCAAAAACAAAACAAAATGACAACATAAAAGTTGGCTTCTCAGTAACCTTGATTTTGTCCAAGAGAAGGGGACCTCTCATTCTCCAATACTATGAGAATGGCTAAGCAGTTGCTGAAAAGAATCATACGGTCTTTAAAATGTTAAGTATGAGGGTTATGGATACTCGGAAATGGGTTATAAATGGGTAGAAAAAAGGCAGAAAGTGATTAATACATCTCATATTGACCAAAAGTATGTCAAATATATATAAAACCAGACTCAATGAATTTGGAGAATATTTGGTAAATATCAATAAGATTTACCACGTAAACATTTTACACTTGCAGTTCAGTGGGATCAAGGACAGTCACAAGGCTGTGCAGCCATTCCTGTCATCCATTTCCACAACCGTCTGGGGTTTTGTTCTGTTGTATTGGAGACGAAGTCTCTCCAGGTTGCTCAAGTTGCCCCCAACTTGGGGATCTGCCTTTGCCTCTCAAATGCTGGGTTTAAGGGTGTGCACCACCATGCCCAGCCAGAACTTATTTTTCCTTTTTTTGCTACTGGAGATTGAGCCCCGGGCCTTCACCGTGAGCTATATCCCCGACAGCCCCCTGCCCTCTGATTTTTTATTTTGAGGCAGGTCTTGCCAAGTTGCTAAGTTGCCCAGGCTGGGTTCAAATTTTCCATTGTCCTGCCTCAGCCTCCCAGAGTGTTGGAATTTTAGGTGTGTACTGCCAGTTCTGGCTTCTTTTTTTATTATTATTTTTGAGATGGTCTCACTGAGTTGCTTGACTGGTCTGGAACCTGCAGTCCTCCTGCCTCGGTCTCCTAAGTGGCTGGAATTACAGGCTTGTGCCAACATGCTGGGCCAGAACTTTTATTTTCAAATCATCTCAAGGCTGGGGATTTAGCTCAGTGGTGCCACTGCCTGCCTTGCAAGCGCAAGGTCCCGAGTTTGATCCCCAGTACCAAAAAAAAAAATCATCTCAAACAGAAAGTCTGTGTCTATTAAAGAATAACTCCTACTCCCTCTCCTCTTAATTTCCTGATAACCTCTATTCTACTTTCTGTCCCCAGAATGAATCTACCTATTCTAGGTGCCTCCTATAAGTAGACTGACGCAATGTTCGTCCTTTTTGTCTGTCTTATTTTGCTTGGTGTCATCTGTGTCATAGCATAGGCTGCCTACACTTTTTGGCTATTGTGATGGATGCTTGTATGATCCTGGGTGTCCAAATATCTTTTCTAGTTCCTGCTTTCAGCTTTTTGGGGGGTACAGATCTATAGGCAGGATTGCTGGATCATAAGGAAATTCTATGTTTAAATTTTTGAGGAACTGCCAACCTTTTAGTACCTTTTTAATATAAAGCTCTTCAAGTCTGTTTATACCTACAGTCCCCAGTACTTTTTGCTGGGCTTAATATACACATAAATTATCAAGGGATTATTCCACATGTGAGAGCATTTTCTTCTGTTTAAGGGAGTGAGCCTTTACAGAACTAAGATAGAAAAGGGTTTTGAACATGGCCATGGAAAACAGGCTCCCCCCCAGACCACCGAAACTTCTGGATAGTTCCAGAGCCCTTACAGTTTATCAACAGTTTCAACTTTTACTTTCTCCTAGAAATCTTTAGCCAAGGTAAAGTCAAAGGAATGGATTTCTTTCTTTCTTTTTTTTTTTTTTTTGGTACCGGGGATCAAACTCGGGTCCTTGCACCTGCTCACCAGGCAGCGAAACCACTGAGCTAAATCCCAGGCCCAAGGAATGGATTTCTAATTGCATTATTTTTTTTCCATGTAGACAAAAGTCAGAGACACAGGAGAGAACCAAAAGAGTTGGGTATTTTCCTAAGCTGGAATTCTCAGTCTCGGAGTGGAGAGTTGAAAGTAGTTGTATTGTTCTCTTCACCTCAGTCACCTGGGTTCTAACTAGTGCTGAAGGGAGGTAGATGACTCCTTCAGTTACCTGAGTTAAATCTGCATAGTGCGTAGGAGCCCTGCCGTGAATGGGGGAGGGAGGAAGAGGGCAGGAGATAAAAGATGGGAGAAACTTGGGTTTTGTCCACTACAGTCCCCATCCCCCACCTTACACCTTCTTTTTGTTTGTTTATTTTGAGACACTGTCTCACTATGTAGCTCAGGCTGACCTTGAATTCACTCTGTAGCCCAGGCTGGTCCCAAACTTGTGGAGATCCTCCTGCCTCAGCCTCCCGAGTGCTGGGATCACAGGCATGCACCCCCACACCCAGCAGGAGTTCCCTCTTTAATGATGAGAGACTGCTTCTCCCAGGAAATTCAGTGTGGAGGCCTGAAAATTCATGGTCCACTGGGAATAGGAAAAAGATGGAAGACACATTTTTTTTGTTGTTTTGTTTTGTTTTTGTTTTTATTAAATTCTTTTATTGGCACATTGTAGGTATACAACACAATTACATTTCTCATTGGGAACTGTACCTTTACATAATGCATCTTGGTTCTTATTTTTTCCCCATTCCTAGCCCTCCCTTCACGCCCTCCACCCTTCCCTGTTTACAAAGACTTTATTTCCATTTTTTCCATTTCTCATCATTTTTCCTTTCCCTTCTTTCCTTTCCCCTGCCCCTCCCACTACCCCTACCCCTTTGGACCTTTTCTTCCTATTTTGCATTATCGACTATTTATTCTAATCATTGGTACATTTTAGGTGTACAATAGAATGACATTCATCATTGGAAATTTGCACCTTTACATAGTCTCTCTTGGTTCTTATTTTTCACCCTTGCCCAGCTCTCCCTTCAACCCCTCCATTCCTCCCTATTTACAAAGATTTTGTTCCTATTTTTCCATTTTCGCATATTAATCCCATTCCCTTCTATCCTTTCCCCTAGCCCTCCCACTTCCTTCCCCTTTGCCCCTTTTCTTCCTATTTCACATTACCTATTATACATTTAGTCCTTATTTACACTTTCAGTTTCTCACACCAGAGAAACTATTCGGTATCTACACATGTGTGTCCTATTTATTTCACTTAAGAGTATCGCCTCAATGTGCATCCCCTTAGCTATAAATGTCTCTGATTTCTCATTTTTTATGGCTGAGTAGTACTCCATTTTATTAAAAAACCACATTTTCTTTATGCAATCTCCAGTTGATTGGCATTTGGGCTGTTTCCAAGTTATAGCTATTACAAATTGTGCTGCCATATGAACATGGGTGCACATATATCACTGTGGTATGATTCTTTTAATTCTTTGGGGAAGATCCCCAGCAGGGGAATAGCTGGGTCAAATGGGACTTCCAGTCCTAGTTCTTTGAGGTATCTCCATACTGATTTCCACAGTGGTTGCACCAGTCTACATTCCCACCAGCAGTGGAGCAGGGTTTCTCTTTCCCCACAGCCCCGCCAGCATTTGTAATTGGTGGATTTCGTGATAGCAGCCATTCTTTCTGGAGTGAAGTGGAATCTCAGTGTTGTTAGAAGACACATATTAAGTAAACCCTAAATGGTATCAATTGCTTGCAGTGCTATAGGCTCCCTCCCAGTCAGTCAGAGAAGCTCTTTGCAGACTACACTTTCATAGGCTGCTTCAACTTTTAGGAGGACATCGAGGCATGGTGCTTGGGCAGGGCTTCGAGAAGAGGAAGACTGGTTGCCACGTCTCCGTCCTCCGTGCTGACAGCGAGGTGTGCGGGCTGTGCTCTCTTCCAGCCAGCGTCCCGTGCTCGGTGGCCTCAGAAAAGTCAGCGTGTAGGCCTCAGCCACTCCAGGTCCGGCGTACGTTCTCCCTGGACACCATCCTCAGCTCCTACCTTCTGGGCCAGTGGCCACGAGAAGCCGATGGGGCCTTCACCTGCTGTACCAATGACAAGGCCACCCAGGTAACGCAGCGCTCTGCTGGCGGGGTCAGGACAGGGACGGGCTGGCTCCGGGGCCTCCCGCCGCCTACAGGAGCCGTTGGCCCTGGGTTTGGGTGTGCATGTCAGCTTTTTGTCTCTTTGCACCTTACACGAATGTGAGCATGCTTTCCACCTGCCTGGTGGAAGACAGGGGCCAGCCTGGGTCTTCAGTTGGCTTTTAGTATTCATGGGTGGGTGGGTAATAACAATGGACTTGGGTTTAGGCTTTAGAAGATGAAATTTACGTCAGCTTCCACTGCCCCCTTTCAAGTCCCATGGAACCCAGGTTCCTCTAGCATGGTCTTCTCATTAAGAATCACACAGACCACTCTGTCCACTTGTCAGTTTTGGGATAAGACAGTGTTAACCTGAAATCCTATGTGAAATTTTGCAAAGCTGTGTATCCTAATTGGATCTAGGACTTCAACATTCTTAGCAGTGAAGTTGGTAAAGGTCAAGCCACCATTTTTTTTTTTTTTGGTACCGGGGATTGAACTCAGGACCGTGCGCTTTCGAGGCAGGCGCAGCGCCACTGAGCTAAATCCCCAGCCTGAGCCACCATTTTGATGCAGGTGAAGCTACTCCCTGTTCTCAGTGGAAACAGGAGGAGAGCCTGGGGCTCAGGCTTGGCCCACACTGCTCTGCCCATTTGCAGGGGGTGTGGTGGCCAGGTGATAGGTCCCCTGTGCAGGTCACCCTACTTCCTCTTCTGAGCACATCCTTCTGCTTCCTTTCTTTTATCTGTTTTTTGTGACATCCATTTTCAAATGTTATTTAATGAATGTGTGAATGCCCAGGCCTGTTCTTGGCACGTTGGAATGAAGGCTAAGGAAATGAGGACAAGGTTTGTTCTCTCTGAGCCTGGATTCCAGTTCCATGAAGGCCAGTGAACCGATGGCCAAGGGATGAGATGGGACCAGATGTCTGGCAGAGTTTACAGGAAGAGTCGTCTCCTGGGAGTACTCCACCTTAAACCAAGACAATTGTAAAACAAGTTTAAATAACAAGTTCAAATCGGTGGCCCTCTGCTGGGTGCGGTGGCACATGCCTATGGGAAGCTGAGGCAGGAGGATCACTATGAGTTCCAGGCCAGCCTGTGCTACATAGTGAGTTTCAAGGCCAGCCTGCACCACATAGCCAGACCCTGTCTCAAAACAAAAATATCAGTGGCCTTCTTTAGAGATCTGTGAATAAAAAGTGAAGGAAGAAACACACTCCATGTAGCAGCTGGAGTAGGCCTGCTCTCTGGAGTCCTAGGGTTGCCCTTTGTCCTTTGTTAGGGCAGGTAGCATAGGCTATGCTTTTCCTTCACAGGCCGGAGCACAGGCCTGCTTCTCTCTGGGGGCAGTGCTCAGGCCCAGTGACACTAATCAAAGAGGGCTTCCTGGAAGAAGAGGCTGGAAGTGGCTTTGAACACGTAAGCTCATGCCCTTTGTCAGATGGCAGCCTACCTGTCTCCTCAGTCATCTTCCCCCTGCCTTCCCAGGAAGTCGCCATCCCACTCCTCCGTTTGCTGTCACCTAAGTTCAGGTTGGCCTCCAACGGTCCCTGGCTGGGTGAGAACCTGGGCTCCAGCCTGCGTGTTTTTGTTCAGGCTCCAGCTGCAGGCCAGATCTGTTATGTAACAAGTCTGGGCTTCTTGCCACGGCAAGACAGAGGTCAGCGATGCGCCTCCGTGGATCTGGCAAGGCCCCACCACACAGCCTTCCTCTGGCCCCGGGATGGGCTCCAGCCCTCGAGGAACTCTTAGCAACCTGTCAATATTGTGGCTGCAGCAGGAGGTGGGAGAATTCTGGTCGGCGTAGGCATCCACACCAAAATATGCTATCTGCCCATCTTTCATTCCTGCTCTTCCGGGAGTTTTCTGAGCTGCCTGGCCTGGCACAGGCCACCTCCTTTGACACTGGTGTTACAGTGTGAAGGCCTGAGGTGCTGGGCCATCTCCCTGCCTTCCCCCAGAGAGGATGGAGATGGAGAACTTTTACTGGCCGTATGGAGAGTGTGCACAAGGAGAGATGGAAGGGAGGGAGCCAGGATCTTCCGAAGTCCTTGAAAGGTGATATTTAGGGGTTGCTGGGGACGGAGCTCAGAGCTTTGCACATACTAAGCAAATGCTCTGCCACTGAGCTACACCCCTAAACCCCTAAACTGAAAGCTTTTAAGCTGTTAAAAATGGACGGATGCATTAAAAGAAAAATTATTTTTAAAAAAATGGACAGATGCCAGATCTTTCCCCAATTACTCTACGCTACAAAGGGCTGTTCCTCTCCCTACCTCACCTTCCGCCCTTTCTCTTCCAGCCACACCAGTGCCGTAGTTTATTACCTGCTTCCTCCACCGTGGTAACTGCAGGCAGTTGCTACTACTTTCTGACTTGCCTGAGCTCCCCTCCCCCACCCAGAGCGAGCAGCCAGCAGGTGCGTTTGGAGACCACTTCAGCTCTGCTGTTACTGGGTGAAGCTGGCCCTGCAGTAAGGTCAGCAGCCATGGCCATGGTTGTGCAAAACAGCCCCTCCCTCTGAACCCCTTAGAGTGAGCAAGGGCACTGCCCATTCCAATTTCAGACCCAGGCAGCAAGCACAGAACACCTGCCAGTAGGTAGTCAGGCTTCCTGTGTGTGTATGTGAAGCTTCTCCAGAGGGCAGGAGAGAGTTCAAAGCTCTTGGTTCATGAGCCTGTGTCTATCCCAGCTTTGCCAGTAATCCCAGGATTCCCTTCCTGGCTTTTCTTTTTGTGAGTCAGGGTCTCACTATGTAGCTTAGGCTGGCCATGAAATCACTATGTAGCCCAGGCTGGCCCCAAACTTGTTTAGGTCCTCCTGCCTCAGCCTCCTGAGTGCTGGGATCACAGGCCTATACCACCACACCAGGCTTCCTGGCTGTGTTTTAAGCTCTTAGGCAGGCACAGAGTGATCATCCTCAGGTGATTCACAGCCCAACATGGAGAGCTACGTTACCTGCATGTCTGGGGCAAGGGGAGCAGGAGGAATGTGCATGGATCTTATCTTCTTCTAGAAAAGAGGAGGGTGTGTAAATGTGGTAGTGGTGCTCATGCATGTGTTGAACTAGGAGGAGCGATGAGAGAGGGGTCATGGGGTCCCTGAGATTAGCCTAGTGAGTGCAGGGAAGGCTTTGGGCCCAGCAGGAAACACTAGGAAGTCCCCATTCATGGCATGAGTATCAGCGCTACCTGTGGGAGGCCCCTTTGTCTGTGGGGCTTTTCCAGGATTCCCAGGGTTTATCCGCATGCATTCCCCTCTCCGGCCCACCTGTCCCCAGGTCAAAGCCAGCAACCAAGTGCTTCAGCCTGGCTGCTCCTGGTGGCTGAGCCAGGGATGGCAGCACACGCTGGTGGCTGCAGTCACCAGCTCTCTTCTTGCTCTGCAAAGCATTTGCATCTTCCTGTGCTCTGCTGGAGGGAGGAAGTGGTCTTGTCACAGCTGGGGTGACTGTTTGAGCAAAGTTCCCCTCTGCTGTCATCCTGCCCACAGACGGGCCCCTGGGTGCCTGCCCTGCCTGGCCTTTCCCTTCTCCCCCTCCAGTCTCCGAGTGTAAGACTGTATGTACTCTTTGGGAAGAAGTAGCCTAAGTTCTCGACAGGCCTCAGGCTCTTGAACCTGAAGGCCAGAGGCAGTGGTGGGCATGCTGGTTTGGGAGGTGTCCCTACCATGTGCCATCTTCTCTCCCCTTTCCCAAGCCAGAGCCTCAACATTCAGCCATGACATGTGATTCACTATGACCGTCGTTTTACTTTGTGGGTGTGCGGGCCTGGGCACAGCGCCTGTTTTCCAAACTGGCGACCAAGACCAACATTCAGTCTATTGTTTGACAACAGCAGCAAATATTTGAAACCAGGGCCATGATGGAAAACCTGAGGTTTCCTAGTCAGTGTAGGGCCAGAGATGGTGGCCTTAGCCACATGCAGCCAGAGTTCTCAGTGCTGGCCAACGGACCACCCTCAGAGCTTCCCCTGCCTTTTTGTTTGGCCAGAGTCCTAAGGGCTGAGTCCCTGGTGAACACGAGCGTATCACAGTTCTAGGCCAGGTGCCCTGCTGTGCTTCCACACAGGTGCAGGCAGGTTATGTCCCCAGCGCCAGTCCTGTCTGCCTGTGAGGCTTGCTCAGGTACCGAGGACACCTGAGATAGGATGGCCAGGGCTCTTACTGCCACTGGTCATGGGGTCTAGGTAGAAACTTAGCTGGCTTGGCGGCTGAGAAACATTTTCTGCTCTTTGCAGCTCCATCCTTTTGCTGCTTCTTGCTATATCAGGCGGCTTTTTGGGAAGCTATCCTTCACCCCATGCCCAGTTCTCCTTCCACATGTTGCTCTGGGACCTCAGAATCCCAGGCCGCCTGAGTGTAACCATGTCCAGTGTTGCATAATCAAAGCATCAGCGGTATAGCTTGCTGCTGCCACTCCAGGGTAGGAAGCAGCCCACTTCTCCCTCGGCTGCTGCCTTGGGCCAGGGGATGACATAAATCCGTCCTGGTTTGTGAGTCCCCTTGACAAACACGACTCTTGGGTCTTCTTGCTCAAGCTCTGCTCTGCCTCCCAGGGGTCATCTCGAATGATCGCTCCTGTGCTGCTCTGCAGCCTGGCCTGACCCTTGCCATGACCACCTCTCTGAGGGGTGGTCTTTCTTCCCTGTGACTTTTTGTGCCCTGAGGAGATCTTGATCCAGTCTTCTGTGGTGAGAAGGATCTTGTCCTGCCAGGGCACTAGAAATAGGGGGACATGGTGCCCCTGACGTGCCTGGTCCAGTGGAAGTGGGTAAAGCCCACACCTGTGAACACACCTGCCTTAGTGACACTTGGTGCCATGTAGGAACAGCTTCAAGCACAGGACATCCTCCCGGGTCAGGATTCAGAGGCTGCGCTGAAGGATGACCTCAGACTTACTGGTTTGAACAGCAGATGTTTATTCTCTCGAAGTTCAGGAGACAAGAGCCCGGTTCGGTCTCCGCAGGCTGGGAGGTCAAGGTGCCGGCCAGATCATGTGCTCCCGGCATGCTCTTGGGAGAGTCTGTTCCTTGCCTCTTCCACCTTCCAGGGCTGCCCTCTCTCCTTGGCTCACAGCCACATGGTCACTCCAGTCTTGGCCTCCCCGTCAGGGTGCCTTATCCTCTTCTATGTCTGTGTGACCCCTCTGCCCCTGTCTTACAGGACACTTGGAATGGCAGATGTCCTTTAGGGCCCACCCAGCTAATCCCAGAATCGTCCTCCCATCCCAGGATCCTTAACTAAATCACATTTGCAAACACTTTGCCATATAAGGTAACATTTATGGGTTTTTGATATCTTTGGAGGCTATTTTTCTTTTTTCCCCCTCCCTATTTGTTTATTCAGGGGAATTCAACAGATGGTTGAAGGATTAGAAAAAAAATAATGATTTTACATGCTCACTCTACAATACACCAGTTATACTTAGTTTTGCTTCATAATCCTTTGATATTTTTCCTATGGGCATATATCATTTTATACTTAGAAGAACAAATATTATTGCCAGTCGGGATCGGGAAGCATTAGAGACTGCTTGGGAAATCCTGAAAAGCACAGAATAGAAAAGAAAAATCACCACCTGCACTATGGACAGTTTTCAGCCTGTCACCCTTAGTGACCTCCTCTACTGTCTCATTCTCCTCCTGCCACCCTGCCGCCTCGGGGTCCTCAAACACACCGGACTGGCCCTGCCTCCCATCTTTCCTCTTGCTCCAGCCTCCATCTGGATCACGCCTACATCAGATGCCCGCAGGCCCCACTCCCGGGCCTTCTCCTTTTTTATTTGCATGCTACTCATTCATGGAAGACTTCCCTGGCAGTTTAAATCTCATCCCCCTGCCCAGGATTCCTGTCCCCTTTGCTTGCTGCATTTTTCTCACTAGCACACATCACTATTTAAAACATGGTCCACATGCAGTGTGAACTCTAGGAGCCAGGGAGTTTTGTGGTTTTGTGCATTGTTGGGTCTCCTGCATCTGGAGCAGGCCCTGGCCACTGTGTGCATCCAGTACCTGTTTACTGAGTGCCTGAGTGACTTCCACCTGAGCCCATCTGCACAGAGGTGACACGGAGCAGAGGAGCAGCAGCAGGAGGAGACAAGTCAGGACAGCTCTCTGACGAGGGGATAGCCCTGGGTGGGTCATCCTAGGCAGAGAGGCCAGGCTTAGAGGGCAGGGTTCAAACAGGAGAAGGAGATGGGCTTGCCTGGGCAAGACAGAGAGCCCCTGAGATAGAGGAGGGGATGCTGGCGCCCAGGGCCTGGGGTGGGTGTTGAGACAGAGGTGGCCTGGACGGGCATCCACCCAGAGTGCCAGAGTCCTTGCTAAGCAGAGAGAGGTGGATAACTGCACTGGGCGAGGAGAAGATCCCAGCTGCCCTGACTTCCACACCCTCTCTGAACTCGTGCAAGCCCACCTCCTGCTCCCCCTTCGCATGTCCTAGGAGCTGAGGGAGCTGAAGAGTCTTTAGTCAGTGGCAGCAGTCTGAACGTGGCTGTTTTTCTCCCTCGCCACCTGTGAGCCCAGGGGTCAGGGAAAAGCGTCAATACCTTCACTGTTGTCCTTTCTGCTCAGTGGCCTCTGCCACTTTTCTGGGGATCACAGGTTTGTGCGGGGCTGAGGGGTTTGACTATCGAGCTAGTAATCTGCAGGCTTGGCTTGGCACCCCAGGAAGGGAGGGTGCGCTGTGTCTGCAGGGTCCAGGTGGCCGAGGGAGAGGGGGGCTTCCTCCTCCCTCGGCAGCACATGCAGCCACCTTTGCTGAGGCTCCAACACCCAGGTTTCGGGAGACACGGGCATCCCAGGGCCTCAGGGGACGTTGCCCACATTACCATGGGGACTTGGTCTCTAGCACCTGAGGAAGCCAGGGCAGTTGTCTCACCTTTGCCATGTCACAAAGCCCTGTGTGGTGGGCAGCTGGGAGCAGCAAGAGCCAGGGGCTCGATCCCCAGCGGCCCCTCCTGTGCAGCTGTCAGGGCACACGGCCAGCCGCTGTGACAGTGCGCCTTGCACTGCCCTGCCAGGCTCCTCTTGCAGCTGTTGGTAGTGAGTCGTTGTGTCCCCCACCCCCACCCTCCCCTTGTGTTGCAGCAACCCCTCGGGGGAGGTCAGCAGATCTTGTGGAGGAGCCGGTTCCCAGGCCCTCGTGTTTTTTGGCAGCCTGTGTGCAGAAGTTAGAGGGGAACTGGTCCCCCTGGAGCGCTCCCCTCAGCCCCTCCCTTGGAACGGAGGCAAGGATGTTAGTGCGGGTGGGATCTGGGCCTCGTCGACCTTGTGCTTGGAGCCAGCAGATTCCTCGGTTGGTGGGAGCTTGGGAAGTGGCTCTGAGACTCCCCTCATCTCCATCGTGGCCCGTGTCTTCCATGTCTTCATGCAGCAGGGGAGGGAGGATGGCAGAGCGTGAGCCCTTCCTCGGGATGGGCATGGCGGGCCAGGCCCAGGGGAAGCAGGAGCAGTAAGGCCAGGCGGGGTTAGAAGTCAGGGCTGGCTTCAGAGTTCTGGCTCCTTCCTTCTGAAAATGTCTCTTTCCTGCACATTCAGGAGGACTTTGGGGTCCTCACACTCATTCTGTGTGCAGAAGAGGATGAGGCCACAAGCTTGAAGCCTTTGCTTCGCTGGGAGAGATGGGGACTATGTTGACCTTTTTCCTATTTTACCAAGTAATGATTCCTTTCTGGAGTCCTGTCTGTTAGCTTGTTTTCCTTAGGTTCCAAGATCCCAGGCCTGTGCTAGGCCTAGAGAATAAAATGCAGATTGCCGAGCCCATCCTCGCTTGGAGCTGGTTAGGAGAGGAGAGTCAGTGCTCGTCCCCATCATTGGGAGCACCCGGAGTAGTGGGGAATCTGATACCTGTGTGCAGGTCAGCACGGAGAAGAAAAGAGTTGGCCCAGCAGGTTTATGGCCAGAAGGCAGGTGCTTCTGCCTGGAAGGAAAAGCAGGCTGGGCATGTTCAGGAGGAGGGTGAGCAGATGCAAGAAGGAAACCGTGCCTGTTTCCTGGGCCCACACTAGCTTATGAGAGCTGTCACTGTGTTTTTCTTTTGGGGAAGGGGTGTGTGTGGTTAAGACGGGCTCTCCTGGTGTAGTTCAGGCTGATCTTGAGCTCACTATGTAGTCCAGTTGGCCTTGAACTCATGGCAATTCTGCCTCAGCCTCCCGAGTGCTGGAATTACAGGTGTGCGTCACCATGCCTGACTAATGTCCCTGTTTCCCCCCTGCAGACGCCCCTGTCCTGGCAAGAGCCTGAAGGTGAGCGGACTGGCTCCTGCACACACAAGCGGTCGGCGTCATGGGGAAGCACAGACCACCGGAAAGAGGTACCCGCCCTCATGGACTCTCTGGCCCAGGCCGGCTGCCTGTTTTCCAAGCCCTAGCACCATGCCAGGCCTCTGCTCTAGGGCGACTGTACTTGCAGTCCCTTGTGCCTCCCAGCCCCTTCCTAAGGAGAAGGCCTGCTCTAAGGGGCCCAGGCCCTCTGTGAGGGAGTGGCCAGGCGACAGGCAGCCGGCACAGGGCTGGAGCTTCTGTAGTGCAACTCGAAGGTTGGATGGGGATAAGCTGTTCAGTGGCCGGGGAGATCAGGGAATGAGTCCCTGGGGCTAAGGAGCCCCAACCTCATTTACTGCTTAATGGTTCACCAGCCTAATTTTGCAAAGAAGGGGACACACACTTTGTCCTCACCCTCCTTCAGCCCCAGGAGAGCTGCAGGGATGGAGGTTGAGTAGAGGCCATCGGCTGGATTCTGGGGCTCCCAAGCCAGCTCCTCTGATGTGTCACGTGGCAGATCCTAAGAGGGGCGCTGCCAGGTCTCGCCTTCAACCCCATCCCAAACAGAAGTTGCTCCTGTCCTCCCCATTGCTGAGAACAGTAAGAAAATAGGAAGTGGTTACATGTAACTTTAATGCTCAGAGGGAATTTAAAACTACTTAAAGTTTTCCATGATCAGAGTGGGCAAGTTGTTCACACTCAGGGTAGGAAGTCATGGCATGAGTGATCTGCAGTGGGCAATTAAAAAGCACTTTCTTTTTTTTTTTTCTTAAATTCTTTTATTGGTACATTTTAGGTATACAATACATTTACATTTATCATTGGGTGCTTGTACCTGTGCATGATGTATCTTGGTTCTTATTTTTTCCCCATTCCCTGTGTGCCCTTCACCCCCTCCACCCTTCCCTATTTACATAGACTTTGTTTCCGTTTTTTTTCTTTTCTCATAGTTTTTCCTTTCCCTTCTTCCCTTTCCCCTTCCCTTCCCACCACCCCTACACCTTTGGACCTTTTCCTATTTCAAATTATCAGTTATTCATTATAATCATTTTAATCCTTATTTACACTTTCAGTTTCTCACACTAGAGAAACTATTCAGTGTTTACACATGTGTGTCCTATTTATTTCACTTAAGAGTATGGCCTCAATATTAATCCATTTAGCTATAAATGTCTCTAGTTTCTCATTCTTTATGGCTGAGTAGTACTCCATTTTATAAAAAAAAACACATCTTCTTTATCCAGCAGTCTCCAGTTGATGGGCACTTGGGGTGTTTCCAAGCTTTAGCTGTTACAAACTGTGCCGCTATAAACATGGGTGCACATATATCGCTGTGGTATGATTCTTTTAATATTTGGGGAAGATACCCAGCAGGGGAATAGCTGGGTCAAATGGGACCTCTAGCCCTAGTTCTTTGAGGTATCTTCATACTGATTTCCACAGTGGTTGCACCAGTCTGCACTCCCACCAACAATGGAGAAGGGTTCCTTTCTGCCCACAGCCCCGCCAGCATTTGTTATTGGTTGATTTCTTGATAGCAGCCCTTCTTTCTGGGGTTAGGTGGACTCTCAGTGTTGTTTTCATCTGCATCTCTCGAATGACCAGTGATGTTGAACATATTTTCATATGTTTATTTGCTGCTTTTACTTTTTTGTCTGAGAAATGTCTGTTCATTTCAGATGCCCATTTTTGAATTGGGTCTTTGAATTTGGGGGGTCTGATTTTTTTCAGTTCTTTATATATTCTAGATAGCAGTCCTTTGTCTAAAGTACAGCTGCTAAAAATTTTTTCCTACATTGTAGGTTGTCTCTTAGCTCTGTTGGTAGTTTCTCTTGCAGTGCAGAAGCTTTTAAAAAGCACTTTCAACCCAGGCATGGTGGTGCATCCTGTGATCCCAGTACTTGGAGGCTGAGGCAGGAAGATCACCATGAGTTTGAGGCCAGCCTGAACTACACAGTGAGAAGCTGTCTCAAAAACTCCAGAAGGGGAAAAAAAACACTTTCTAAACTGGGCATGGTGGCTCACCCTGTAATCCCAGCACTTGGGAGGCTGAGGCAGGAGGATTCCTACAAGTTCAAAGCCAGCCTTGGCTACATAGTGAGTTCAAGGCCAGCGTGAACTACATAGCCAGACTCTGTCTCAAAGAGAAAAAAACAAAACAAAACACTTTCTTCAGTGCTGTAGTCAGAAGTTTTCTGTCCGCAGGCAGCAGATCTACTCCTTGAATTCCCTTTGAGCTCACATTTATGCAGCTCTGCTTCCCATGAGCATTCACCAGTGGTGGGCAGGAAGGTCCAGAATTCCAAATGTGATGGGGAAAATATTCAGAATCGTCACAGGGTATGGGAATCTGACAGTATGGTCTTCCTTCTAGAGAGCCAGTGCTGCCATAGTGTAGTTGCCTTTAAAGCAGGGGAGGGACATGTGTCCATCCTTCATGGTCTCAGGCCCTCAGGGTGGTTGGCAGGGCACTCTGAGGGAGAAACTTCCGTTGGCATTCAGAAACTCCATGATCCTGCTACTTTGGAGTGGTATGCACGCCTTTGCCATCTTTGAAAAACAAAATGGTCCCAGAGTTGCGTATTTTCAGTTTTCTGGATCCTGATCTGTCTATGATATATGGCAATTCAGAAAATCAAATAGTCTAGTTGTTAAGGCATGCAGTATATCTGAATAACCCATCTCCCAAGTTTTAACCACTGCTGAGCCACTTTGAATGGAAGATTAAATTCCACATCCCTTTTGTGGCCCCTCAAGGGCCCGTGGCAGGGGCACACCTGGGAGGAGGGACCCAGTGTCCCGAGTTGCTTCACCCACCCCTCTTGTCCCACTCTCTGGCTGCCAGATTACCAAGTTGAAGCAACAGCTGCAGCGGACGAAGCTCAGCCGCAGTGGGAAAGAGAAGGAGCGAGGTTCCCCCCTCCAAGGGGACCACACTGTGCGGGGAGCACTGAGGGTGAGTTTTGTCCCCCAGCCTGCTCCTGTCTGCTTCCATGATGCTCACAGAATTCTCTCGAGTCCGGCAGCTACTGAGCCCACCATGTAGCATGCTTTTGTGGCCACCTGGGTGGCCAGGTGGCTTTTAGCCCAAACTTGGACTGGTCTGAGTGACGTCAGAAGGGTTCATTGCTGTTCTGCATATCTGTCTCCTCCTCCCCATCCCCATGTGTCTGAGACAGTGACCCAAGAGTGACGCTAGGGCCTCTCAGGGCTCTAAAGTGCAGAAAAGCCTGCCAAGTGGAATGGGCCTGGCTGCAATCTGTGGCCGCCCCAGACGGCCCTTTCTTCACTTGGTCCTGCAGTGTGGGTGGACGAGGTTGCTGTCCAGGACAGAACCGATAGCGGTGGAGCTTGGTGGGGCTTCCGGTGATCCTTTGACTCGCCTCCTCCTCAGGCGTCCCCTCCCAGCTTCCCCTCGGGGTCCCCGGTCCTGCGACTCAGCCCCTGCCTGCACAGGAGCCTGGAGGGGCTCAACCAAGAGCTGGAGGAGGTGTTTGTGAAGGAGCAGGGAGAAGAGGAGCTGCTGAGGGTGAGTGGTGGCCTCTCGGGCTGTGGCTGCATGAATGGAGGAGCATGAGCTGAGCTCAGCCACAGCAGAGGTGGGTGAGTGGGTGCAGCTGGGGAAGGCCTAGTGTGGTGAGCGGAGAGCAGGGTCCCCAGCAGGACGGACAGGCCGGGCATCATTCTCCCGCCAAGCTGCCAGCTCACGTTCCCTGAGTCCTCAGCACTGTCACCCACCTGAGCCTCAGCTCGTGCCACCCTGCAGTGACGTCGCCACTTCCTTCCTGCGCTCTCTACCTGGTGACACGCCCCCAGGCTTCGCCCTTCATGCCCAGCTGCCCCCGTGTGGCCGTCTCCTGCCCCGCTCCCATGCTGAATTATGTGCTACCTTTTTTGCAGTCCCAGGCACATTTTTATACTGACGCAGGGCACTCCGGGAGCGCCAGTTAGGCACTATTCATGGAATTCCAGTGGGCACACTCAGTTCATGATTTACCTACTGGTTGATTTTTAACTTGGGCATATGCAGGATTTCATGTACCCTCAAACACATGCACACCATGTAGTGAGCTGGGCGTCCGAAAACCAGTGACTGTTTACAGAGGAGTGACATGGGTATTTGGCCTGTGTCAGGCACTGGCACGCTTGTCCTGAGACAATGCACAGCACAGACAATGTCCTGGTGCCTTGGTCCGCCTGTGTATGTTACCTTTGTGTCCCCAGAGCCCAGCACATAGGTCTCTGTCCTACTGCTGAGGCGACACACTGGCCACACCACACGAGGGCTATGTGATTATCATGGGCAGCCTATGCTGTGGGGAAAAGAACAGTGCTGTGGGAGAGCCAAGGCACCCCCTAGATTGAGGGGAGGCTGGGGAGTGCATCTCTAGAGGAAACGTCGTTCAGTTATCACTGTGGGTTAGGAAGAGAGGCCGAGAGGGAGGGCGCGGGGAGTAACCTTGGGGTCACTGAAGAGTTGAGGACTGAGAGCCTCTTCCTTCTTCCTCATCAGATCCTTGAAGTCCCTGATGGGCACCGTGCCCCGGCTCCTCCCCACAGCAGCAGCTATGATCACCCCCTCCTCCTCCTGGAGCAAGGCAACCCTGCCAGCTCTCCCTCCATGCTGCTGGCATCCCCCCAGCCCTCTGGCAGGGCCAGCCGTGAGGAGCACCGGGGTGCTGTCGAGGAGCTGGCATCCGTCCCCAGTGACAAAGGTAAGGCACGGTGCTGAGCCAGCAGGGTTGAGCCTGAGCTGCCGGAGGCTCCACAGGAACGCTAAGGCCCAGCAGTATTACTCATGAGCCACTAGAATATCCTTGTACGTTATCTTCTTTCTGCACACTAAACTAACAACAGTAACAATGGTCCTTCATGTCACATTCTGGTTTGTAGTTTACAAAGTCTTTGCACCCATGCTTTTACTTCATCTTCACTGGAATCCAAAAAAACAATCCCTCCTGTCCTGGTGTTTTGGCTGAAGTTCAGCCCGCTGTAGTGGAAAGCCAGGGTGTCTCCGTTCACATGTCCCTTCTGCTCACAGCAGCCCCAGAGGTGGGCTGGTCGAGGGCATGGGCTGACAGGACACAGGTAAATAGAGCATGGGCTATGAAGGAATAAAGGTGATATAAATACAGATAAAGTCAATATTTGCAACCTAGGTAAAGTACATTGGCTTGGGGAAACATGAGAGGAGTTTTACCCTCTAAGTGGCGTTGTGTAAAGGTTGCTTTGCACAGTTGGGACAGCACTGCTGCCCGGATGGAGGGACAGATTTGAGGACGCGGCAAGGAGAAGCAGCGGTATACTGGCTGGTAGGGCATTGCAGCCTTGGGAAAAGGCAGAGAGGGACAGCAGGTAGGGTTCCTTTAGAGTTGCAGTCCCCACCCGCCTCCTGGGAATGCAGAATTGGTAGGAGACTTTCTCTTCCCATCAATTCAACTGTGTAGTATTATCATTATATGCCATATATATTTGTAAGCTGCCTCAAAGGTGTTTTTTTTTTCCAAAGGTGTTTTTAAGGCAGAGTATGAAACACACCAGCCTCATTCGGGCCAGGGATCTAGCTCAGTGGTGCCGGCGCCTGCCTTGCAAGCGCAAGGTCCTGAGTTCGATCCCCGATACCAAAACACAAAAAAATAGGAAATACAAAACCCAGCCTCATTAGCATAGCCACTGCCACCTCCTTTGTCGAGTACCTCCCAACCTTGCGCTGTGACACCCAAGAAAGCAGAGAGCTTCCTTTGTCCCCACCACACTCAGCCCTGCTCTATTTGCAGCCTCCTCTCCGGGCCACCCGGCCTCCCTCGAAGACGGCAGCCCATCTCCAGTCCTTGCCTTCGCTGCCTCCCCTCAGCCCAACCACAGCTGTGTCTTCAAGCGGGAGCCCCCAGAAGGCTGTGAGCGAGTGCGTGTGTTTGAAGAGGCAACGTGAGTTCCTCCAATGGGCAGGATGGGAGACGGAGGGACACAAGGGGAGGGCCCCGTGTGACCCCTTCTTCAGTCTTGGACTCTCTTCTTGTCTAGCGGTGTTGTGTTGTCTACATCAGATTATCAGTATTACAGTCTTTCCATGATCAAACTTGTTGACATGACCTCCTCGGAGCACTTCAATCTTTGCTTATCATTATCTCCATAGAAACCCACTCCCTGCCCACATGCCAGCCACAGGCTCAGCAAGAGCTGGAAAGGAAAGATACTCAAAACCAAAGCCCAAGCCTTTTGTTCTGTGTTTTTCCATTCCTGCAGAAGGTGTGAGAATTTTATAGTCCAGCGTCAGAAAGGCAGACAGACTGACAGCACACACTAGTAGTCCTTCACCCTGTGGTGTAGTAATTCAAGTGTCATGAACTCACAGACAGAAACTTCCAGTCCTTGCAAGTAAGGACTGTAGAATATTCTAGAACCCGAGTGAGTATTTCAGAAGCCATTCTTCTGCGGATTCTTATGGATCCCTCTGATTAGCAGAGAATTTCAAGCTGGGCTCTCCAAAGAGCCACACAGCCCCTGAAGCAGAACCCTCTGGCTTCATCTTCACCGAGTCAGATTCACACTGGAAGCTGTGGTTTCGTGGCAGCCAGGAAGTGTAGTCACGGTGTGCCAGTGAAGATGTAGCTGGCACTGGCTTTCAGGAGTTGAGGGCACCATTTGTGTCTCAGAGAAGGAAGAGCACACCCTCTGGCTGTAGGAGTTATGGAGCGATCTGCCACCAGCGGGGGCTTTGTGACTGTGGTCGCTGCTGCCTGGTAACCCTTCTGGCCCTGGGTCCTCCGAGGAGTGTGGAGGGAAGAGGCCGCCTCTCATAGCTCCACAGACCTGGGTTCCTGGCCTTCCCTGCCTCCCTCCACGGGACAACGGAGTGGTCCCAAGCTGGAAGTGTTGGTAGAAACTAGGCTGTTGCTTGCTCCACCTCTTCCCCAGACTCCTAATGGCAGACGCAATCTTAAAGTTACCTTCTGGCTCCTGCCTCTGCACCCACCATGTAAGAGAGCTGGCAACCACAGGTTATTTTCTAGTTACCCAGGGTTTAAACTTCAGCAGCTCATGGGCTCTCTTCAATTGACCAACTTGCCCATTGGAAAGTTCATGTGGGCAGTGATTCTCTTACCACATTTTCCTCTTCTGAGCTGCTGTCCCCTCTCAGATTACCTGGATTTCCCAGGGAAGAAGTCGGGCTGCCCAGGGTCTTGCTGGTTGCAGTCACATTCTTCTCGGGCACACACCAGCATCCCCTCCCTGCCTGGTTCCCCACCCTTCAGCAAGCAATCTCTGCCAGGCGACACCTTGCTGCTATGGAGACTCCCTTCCTGCACAGCCCAGCACGTGGCCTGCCACTGCCTGCTCCCTCTTCTCACTCTGCCAGATTTCTGCTCTCCTCACACCTTGCTTTTCTTTTGGGGGGCCATGGATTATATTAGAATTCTAGGATTAAAATGGAAATTAATGTGCTAATCTGTTCAGAGTGTATTATTCTGCGTATATGGTATACTTCAATAAAAAATGGAAACGAGAAAGGGCCAGATGCAGTGGCACATGCCCATATCCTAGCACTTGGGAGGCTAAGATAGTAGGAGTGCCATGAGTTCCAGGCCAAGCCTAAATCACACAGTGAGACCCTGCACCCCCACTCCCCCACCCCCCGCAAAGGGAAAGGTAATCAATGGGAGCCATTAGGGACAGTGCCACCTCCCCTCTGTCTTTCTGCTGGAAGCCTCCCACCAGTGCTCTTTGGGCCTTCCAGCATGACCAGCCACTGCCCTTCGTCATCACAAGGATTTTACTCAGGAGCCTGTGGACCAACCTCCTTTATCCGTCCATTTCCCCCAAGTGGTCAGAAGGGCAGGGGTGATTTTTCCCATATTCAGCGCAAGGGAGCCATGGCCAAGGCCATGTGGCAAGTTGGGACCCGGATCTTGCGAGAGGCCTGAGTGCCTCTGTCCTGGTCCTAGCTCCGCTCTACTCCCGGGAGCAGTTTTGACGGTTCCGCCTTGCAAATGTGTTCATGAATCAGATTCCTTAGGCCCACAGACTTAACAGGAGCCATTTATGCCCCTAAGGGGACATCTGGCAGTGTCAGGAGACAGCTGGTGGGGGAGAGGGAGGACACAGTACTGCTGGCACCCAGTAGGCAGAGGCCAGGGATGCCACTAAGAAGCCTGTGACGCTGGAACTCTTAACCCTGCACACTGTCTGTGGGTCCAAGCTGGCGCTTCCACCTTCAGCCAGAGTCCTAGAAAGTCACCATGCCTGGCTCTGTCCTGAACACCATCCTTCCCTGATGAAATCCTTGGGTGCAAAAGGTTCCTATCTCTTCTGAATCACACTGTTGGAAATTATCCCTCTGTTTCTAGCCAAAGGCTGTTGCTTAGCCATATTTAAAAATGATGGAAGCCCGGCATGGTGGCACAGGCCTCTAATCCCAGCACTCAGGGAGGCTGAGGCAGGAGGATTGAAAGCTCAAGCCCAGCCAGGGCCGCTTAGTGATTTAGTGAGATCCTGTCTCAAAAAATAACAAGGGGCTGCGGGTGTAGCTCAGTGTGAAGGTGCTGGGTTCAATCTCTAATACCAAAAACAAAACAAAAACAGTGGAGACCTGAGGGGTCTGAAGACCGTGACCTTTCATTTTTTGGCCGAGTTCCCACCCTGTTTGACCAGAGACCCAGCTCCCCTGAGGATGCCCTGCTGTGGCGACGTGTCTCATCCTAGCTCACTGGCTGTTTCTCTGTGTACGTGTGGGTCTGTCTCTCTCCATCCTCCAGGTCCCCAGGCCCTGACCTGGCCTTCCTGACCTCCTGTCCTGACAAGAACAAAGTCCATTTCAACCCGACCGGCTCGGCCTTCTGCCCCGTCAGCTTGATGAAGCCCCTCTTCCCCAGCATGGGCTTCATCTTCCGGAACTGCCCCTCCAGCCCAGGCTCGCCCCTTCCCCCTGCCGGCCCCAGGGCTCCACCTCGGAAGGATCCAGAGGCCTCCAAGGCCTCCCCACTGCCATTTGAGCCATGGCAGCTCACCCCACCATCAGAAGAGTCCGTGCTTTTCCAGAGCTCCCTGGTGGTCTGAGGGGACACCCCTACCCCCCCCCCCCACTCTGTACCGTGGAGACCAGTGCCTTGGTGGCAGGCCACTCTAGCTTCCCGAGCTGGGGGATGGATGGAGAAGCCCCTCCCTCTCGGCCTTCGAGCACTTTCATTTATTGTGTCAAAGCCCTGGGTCCTCTTTCTGATGGACACCAGCCCCCGGCAATTTGAGGGGACCTGCCTTCTTCACTAGCAGCTGGTGGCTCACAGCTCACACCTGTGTCCCTACCACTTCCCTCCCTTGGTGGACGCTCAGCCAGAAGACCTGGAGACCCCCACCCCAGGGTGTGAGTCCCCATGACTTCTAGGAAGCTCTTGTCATTGTCATGGAGGAAGCTGGTGACAGATTTCCTTCCCTCTCCACCTCCCAAGACAACAGAAGAGCAGACCAGAAGACAGAAACCCCATCCCCAAGCCTCCTCCCCCTTTGGAGGAGCTGACCAAAGTGGCCCTAGACGGCCAGGACACTTAACCAGTTCAGCTGCTGACAGAGGGGCTAACCAAGCATTTTCCCAAGTGGCATTTTCATCTCACGTTCACCCTGACTAAAGATTGTCTTAAGCAGCAGCCCGACCCCAGGTGGGTGGCGAGGAGGGGAGCAGCTGGCAAGTGGTGGCTCTGCTCCCTCCACCCGCCCCAGGGCCGGCTTGGGTTAGAAAAATGCCGATTTTTCTTGTATCGATGTAGAAACTCTATTTTCTCCCAAAGACACTATTTTTGCAGCTGTTTGAAGTTTGTATATTTTCCGTACTGCAGAGCTTACACAAAATTGAAGAATGTTAAAGTTCGAGTTTTCTTATCTTGTGTTTAGAGGTTTTGTTTTTTTTTTTTTTGCAGATCTTGGTGTTAACAGACCAAATAAATAAA
>NW_004624795.1:5762073-5795180 GCF_000247695.1 Heterocephalus glaber | reverse complement strand
GGTTTCACCGCCTGCTGCGCAAGCACAAGGACCCGAGTTCGATCCCCGGTACCAAATAAATAAATAAATAAATAAATAAATAAATAAATAAATAACTATTCCCAGCAGCTTGAGGTTCTGTTAAATATCTAGGGTGGGAGGAGCACAGTAGAAATGAAGGGTAGTATATTGATTGCTTCCCTGTCTACAAGGGAAAGAGCCCTTATTTAACACACAATCATGCTGGTCTGGGTGCTGGATGGATGGACACCAGGCTTGGATTCTTCATTCCCAACTACCCATAAACAGACCCAGGAAATGTCGAGACTGGAGAGTGGTGTGTGCTAGAGGTGGGGTGAAGGAGTCATTGGGGAGTCCCCCATTCTTCCACAAGTCTGATAAAGCCCAATAGGGAGAGGAAATGAGGGTGGTCAAAGGACAGACTTTGATGTGCATGCTTCTTGCACTGACAAGGGGGACACAACCAGGGAATGGCATTCAGGTGGATTCTCTTGGCACAGTTTTAGGGCACTTTTGGATCCTTGTTGAGATATTCTTCCCACCTCAGTGAGTAGCCACACAGTGTGGCCTTGGAGGGCACAAAGAAACTCTTGTCCTTTTGCAGCCTCTCAGTCCAGTGCTGCACCTGTAAGAGCTGTTAGGCTTTGGGGGGAAATGGGAATAATCACCCCAACATTCTGAAGTGCTTTGGAATTTACAAAACATTCTCACAAAAGATTTATTATCCCTTCTGTATGAGTGGAAAGCTGACTGCCTCAAGGGCAGTCACAACAAGTACAGGTGTATTTGTCTCACAAGACCTCAGGACAAATCCCTTGGCCAGGCTGTCTCAACTACCATTCATTGGCTTCATAAAGCACCAGATACCACCTCAGGTGCTTTCCATAAAATGTCATTAAAATGACAACTATCCAATGAGAGAAATGTAGTATATCTCACTGTGGTAATGAGGGAAGGTCAAAAAGATTGAATAACTTTCCCCAAAAGACACAGATGCAAAGTGAGGGAGTTAGGATTGGAAACTTGATCATTTTAATCTATTGCCCATGCTTCTAGCCACAGAACTCTCCTGCTTGTCGTAGTTCTGTTAATTTCACGGAGGAAAATTGATTCAGAGGTCAAGTAAATCGTCTGAGGTCCCAGCTGGTAAACAAGCAGGTCTGGGGGCCGGGGATTTAGCTCAGTGATTTCACTGCCTGCTGCACAAGCGCAAGGACCTGAGTTCGATCCCCAGTACCAAAAAAAAGATCTGGGACTGGAACCCAGGTCTCTCAACAGCCACTATTTGGTTCCCTGGAGGTGCCAGTGATTGAGTAAAGTAAGCCACAGGGCAAGGCAGCAAATGTGTGGGGCATTCCCCCTTCTCCCAACAGAAAGGAAATGGGGCCGGGGATAGATGTCTGGCTTGCCCCCAAAGCCTTAGTCAGGCCCCAAGCAATGGGTGTGGTGCTACCCAGTGTTTCCTTCCTTTCCCTGAAGCTGTGCCAGAGGAGCAGGATGCTAGAAGAGCAGCCCCCAGTCCAATGGGCGCCAGAGAACCGGGCCTATTATTAAGGTTGGGAGAGACAGCTGCAGTTTTGGGTGGTGGTGAAAAGACTTGGTGTCAGTCTTGCTCTGGGAATTCCTTCCCAGGTGGAGATCCAACACTTGGATCAATAGGAGACGCTCAAAAATGGAAAAGCACCTGGAGGTTACAGGGCGCACCCAAAGGGTTTGCTTCATTGTTGGTGAACTAGAAGTCCTTGAAAAAAAAAACTCACTTAAATAAGCTTGCATTTCCCCCTCCAGGATGTGATTAAGTAAAATCTAAGTTGAGAAAGAGTAATGACTAATAATACCTTAAACTTGTACAGGACACTTTACAGTTTATAAGACACTTTCACAAACCTCAGCTCGTTTAATCAGAACCAGTTAAGGGACGACGGAGGCGGGGGGTACTATTAACCCTTAGTTTACAGATTGGGAAAACTACGGCTCAGAATTTAGGGGACACGTGTAGGTCTGCAAATGTCTTGAAGTGACAAGGGACCTGACCTAGCAGGAGTTTAGGGGCATCTCATTTAGGAGCTTAATGATTTATGTATCCGGGTCGGAGCTACGACGCTGGGCAGCAGCTAGAGGGCGCTGAGGTGCCATTAGGAGTTTCTTGGCGTTAGGACCCAGCGAAAACCCGGCGGCTGACCAGTGTAAAGACAATTTGATTTACCGGGCAAGCTGCACCTCCTCTTTCCTGCTCCACGGTCTCATCTTGGCACAGCGCAGCCAATTAGTGACCTCCACATCCTTATACGTCATCATTCCACGCCCACGTGTCTCCTAAGCCACCCCACCGAACTCTGGGTTATAGTTGTCCTCGGCGATGCCTGATCGGAAAATCTCGCAGGCAAGGCCACAACCTCAAGACAGCTGAAGCTCCTGGCCATCAGGAACAGAGCCAAGGTCCCACAGTCAGTCTTCTTTCCTAGAAAATGATTTCTGGGTTTTGAGGAGTTTTCCTCCTGGCAACCCAGAGCTGGCATTTCGGGAGGTGGTTTCTGGGCCCTACTGTGTGGCGGTCGCATGCAGCTCCTATGAGGCCCCTGCCGCCGGTCGGCGATGTCCGCTTGGAGGTGTCCCCGCCGCCGCCGCTCCCGCTGCCGGCTGTGAGCGGGTCTCCGGTCGGCTCGTCTGGGCGTCTCATGGCCGCTAGCAAATCCCTGGTGCCCGACCGGCTGCGCCTACCGCTCTGCTTCCTGGGTGTTTTTATCTGTTACTTCTACTATGGGATCCTGCAGGAAAAAATGTGAGTGGACCCCCGAATGGGGCGCAGCCATTCCCCAGTCCAGCCCCCACTGGCAGGCCCAGGCCCAGGCCCATTTGTAAATGACCCCAGTTATCCTTACCGATTCTTCGTACATCCAAAGGAGCAAGGTAATTCCAAAGCTTTCAGTAGCCCGGCATACTAGATGATAGTGAAATATACTATTTTCTTCTCTCTTTCTCCTGTGTTTCGTTTTAGAACAAGAGGAAAGTATGGGGAGGGAGCTAAACAAGAGACGTTCACTTTTGCCTTAACTTTGGTCTTCATCCAGTGTGCGATCAATGCAGTGTTTGCCAAGATCTGTGAGTACCTAGATAGTAATTTGCTGGGAGGTGTTCCCCTCTCAGCATTCTGGGTGGTAGACGTTGATTTAACCTCGAGGTCTGAGTTTCCTAACCCCCACCTACTTTGCACGGCTTCTCTGTTTAAGCTGTAAAACTAATGACTTTGAAGTGAGAGTAAAATGTTATTTTCTTAATTTAGACCAACATCTAAGTCGTAAGTGTGCAGAGAATGGTTTTCTGTGGTCCAGATCCCCATTGAGAATACTTAAAACATTTTTCCCTTTGTCCCTTTGACTTTGTGCATCAGCTTCAAACACGTTTTAAGCTTTCTTTGTTCCCTGGAGACTAACAGCAGGGATAAGTCGTCTCTTATCCCTGAACGAAACCTCCACCTCTCTCTGCATGTGATCTTGTGGTTGGGTTAGGTGGAATTGGAGGATTGAATCATTTTCAGAGATTTCTCAGTCTAAGAAGACAGAAATAGCTCATGTCTTATTTGACAGACAGATTGCTTTCATACAGCTTCAGCTTTTGCTTAGTGGTCCATCCTAGCCCCACCAGGTTTCTCTTGTATGTTTTTTTGTCTTCTCCTAGTGATCCAGTTTTTTGACACTGCCAGGGTGGATCGAACTCGGAGCTGGGTCAATGCTGCCTGTTCTGTCTCCTATCTGGGTGCCATGGTCTCCAGCAACTCAGCACTACAGTTTGTCAACTACCCGACTCAGGTGAAACCTCAGGGCGGGACAAAGGTTGGCTTAGAAATTGTTTGAAAAGGACCTAGGGTTTTTTTCCCCTCGGATCTGCAACTTAAATAAATAAAAAGGAACAATGCTGGTAGACTATGTTTGAGAAATTCAGAGTGTGTACCACCATACAGCTGGGCTTTGGTCATAGGTTGGGTGGTGACAGAGCTGCTTCTGAGGCTGAGGTCCCTGGTATAAGTCCTGTACTTGCTCAACTTAACGTGGCACCTAGCTCAGTTCCTGGCACATCACAGATGCTCAGAAATTATTTGCTGAATTTAATTTCAGGTCCTTGGTAAATCCTGCAAGCCAATCCCAGGTAAGCAGAAGAAGGTGGTCTCCATCTTCTGTCTTCACCTTTCCTGGAGTGAGCTCTCTTCCTCTGCTAGAACTCTGTATCCCTCTGGGTTTCATCATCCCATTATAACTCTCTCCAGGAACTTTACAGTTCCTTCTAGCCCTTCCCCCTGCCCATCCCATCATCTGTCATTTGTACTACTTCCATGCAGTGCCCAGGCTGGTAATTTCCAGTGGGAGGTAGAGACTCAACCTGCTGCACATGGGCAATCAGTTTGGGTGTTCCGTGTGTCTGCACAGTCATTACATGCCCTAAGTTCCATTTTGGTGATGAGTTTTTTCTCTCAACCTCTTTCTACTCCCTTGCCTTATTCTTTCCTGGACCTTTCACCTTTGTTCTCTACTTTCCCCCCATCTTGTACTCGGCCCTGTTGCTCAGTCATCTTTATCTAGATGCCAGCCTGTCATTTCTCTTATCTTCTCTAGACCTTCCTTCTCAGACATTCTTTTTTCCCTGAGTCTTTTCTTGGCTCCTGGGAGGAGGGTACTGGGGTCAGTGATGCCTGTGGATACCTGAGTATTCCACTCTTTTTTCCTCCCCTGTAGTCATGCTCCTTGGGGTGACACTCTTGAAGAAGAAGTACCCCTTGGCCAAGTACCTGTGTGTGCTGCTAATTGTGGCTGGAGTGGCCCTTTTCATGTACAAACCTAAGAAAGTAGTTGGGATGGAAGAACACGTGGTCGGCTATGGCGAGCTGCTCCTGGTATGCGATCCTGCTGGGGAACACAGCATTTTCTGGCAAATTTAACGAAAGACAGCCCCAGCTAGGCAGGAGGCCAGTTACAGGGCTCAAGGGAGATTGTGTGCTCCTTGCCTCCATTTCTGGTCTCTGCTAAGGTCATGGTGGGAAGCCTGAAATATTTAGCTCCGGCTCAGCTCTCCTGCTGAGAAAGGGATCACTCAGCCCGGTGTCCAGTTCCTGTTGTGACATCATTGAAAGCTAAAAAGGAAGGTGTGCAGTGGCACTCACTGTGGCTTTCCAAGAGCCAGGACAGCCAGCAGTGAAGGTAATATGATAGGAGCCATTGCTTATGCATTAGGCACTGTTCCAAGTGTTCTGCATATTAATTGGTTAATTTTTACAACAGTCTCTTAACACAAGTAGTATTGTCTCCATTTTTTTTTTTTTTTTGGTACCAGGGATCGAACTCGGGTCCTTGTGCTTGTGCAGCAGGTGGCGAAACCACTGAGCTAAATCCCCAGCCCAAGAGTTGATTCTTTTTTTTTTTTTGGTACCGGGGATCGAACTCAGGACCTTGCCCTTGTGAGGCAGGCAGTGCAACCACTAAGCTAAATCCCCGGCTCCATTTTAAAGATCAAGAAATTGGGGCCAGGGAGGTGAAGTCACTTGCCATCATTGCATCCTGTTTAAGTGAGAGAGTCAGGATTCCGGTCTAGGCAGTCTGCTCACAGACTCCAGTCTGAGCACTGTATACTCTCCTTCAAGTTAGGAAGTAATGTTGGCACCTTCAGTGGGAGGAGGTGGATGGCTCACCCCTGACACCAGCGGGAAGGCAGTACGCAGTTCATGGCATTCAGTGAGCCTGTCAGTCCAGTGCCTGGGGAGGGACGGCTAGTGAGGTCTCTCTCTGGCCTCCGTCTGGGACAGATGGCAAAACTGTTTGAGGGCTCCATCTTCAGAGGGTGTTTTTTTTTTTTTTTTGGTACCAGGGATTGAACTCAGGACCTTGCACTCACAAGGCAGGCGAGGTACAGGGAGTGGCTTTTTGAGGAGCCTAAGGATGAGAATCTTGTGTCCTGGCAGCCACCTCATTGCAGGCTGCTTTCTTTCCTTCCCAGCTGTTGTCTCTGACCCTGGACGGACTGACAGGTGTTTGCCAGGACTACATGCGAGCACATTACCAAACAAGCTCCAACCACATGATGCTGAACATCAATCTTTGGTCGACGTTGCTGCTGGGAGTTGGTAAGGAGCAGTTGTGCTGTTCTTCCCACAGATCACCAGAGGGCAGACTGCTCTCGTTCGGTTGATCCCTTGCTCAGCTGCCAGTGCTAACCTTGCACAGGCCAAGGGTCCCACTTGGTCCTATGCCCTTCTGTCCAAGTCCTGACAAACTTCCTGGAAAAACCTGCGTGGGGCGGGACCTGCCGGCTACCTGTTACTAACACAATAGGGGTAGATCTGAACCCACTGTCAGGGAAGACACACATAGTAAAA
Organism: Heterocephalus glaber; assembly: GCF_000247695.1. The sequence goes on along the minus strand of NW_004624795.1, from coordinate 5,788,816 downwards.
CACTGGGGTGTGGGAGACTTCCCTCCCAGGAGGCAAATGAGACATTGACTCGCAGGAAATAGACTTAGGTGTGTGCTGAATGCAGTTCAAACGTGAATGTATTTGCTCTGAAATCAGTTTCCTAACTTTCACCTCGGCACAGGGAGGAAATTTTTGTGTGCAGCACACTGGGATTAAAGGAGGGTGCTGCTGGTGGCTGGAGGTGACCAGTGCCAGGAGCGTCCTTAAGCCAGAGATGTGTGGGTGGCTATCTCCACACTTCAGAGGGCCCCTGTTTTCAATCTCTTGGGTAGAAGTAACTCATTAACTTGGAAGCCTTTCTCGCAAAATCAAATCTTTAGTTTCTCTTATCAGAAAAATATACTACGAGGCAGCCTTGGTGGTGTAGGCCTGTAATCCCAGCATTCTGGGAGGCTGAGCCAGGAGGATCACAATTTCCAGCCCAGCCTAAACTTGTGACTTAGTGAGACACTGTCTCAAAAAATTAAAGTCTGAGGATCTGGCTCAGTGTGAAGGCTCTGGATTCATATCCCAGTACCCTCTCCAATATTTATATGTGTATGTGTACACACACATGCACACACATTTGAGAAAGACGCATGATGGGAGAGTGCGCACAAGATGACCCTTCACTTTGGACTTTTCCTTTTAGGAATCCTGTTCACTGGGGAGCTCTGGGAGTTCTTGGGCTTTGCCGAAAGGTACCCAGCCATCATCTACAACATCCTGCTCTTTGGCTTGACCAGTGCCCTGGGCCAGGTGAGTTCCTAAGAGGGGACAGTGTGGCCTCCCCTCTGTGGCAGGATCAGCCAGGAGGTCTGGCACTGTGGACCTCAGGGCGGCGCCAGGAGTCACCTGACCCACCTTCCTGACTTCCAGAGCTTCATCTTCATGACAGTTGTGTATTTTGGTCCCCTGACCTGCTCCATCATTACCACAACTCGAAAGTTCTTCACTATCTTGGCTTCTGTGATCCTCTTCGCCAATCCCATCAGCCCCATGCAGTGGGTGGGCACCGTGCTTGTGTTCCTGGGTAAGTAGCCCCCCAGAGCATCATCTCTGGGCCACACAGAGGGATGATGACAGTTTGATAGTTTTTTTCCTAAAATGTATTTGTGTACCCATAAGATTTATTTAATTATTTTAGAGAAAACCTAAAAGCAAAAGAAGCAGCCAGGCTCAGTAGTGCACACTTTAATCCCAGCACTCAGGAGGCTAAGGCAGGAGAATTACCTAGGCTGCATAGTGAGTTCAAGGCCAGTCAGAACTACATAGTGAGAATCTGTCTCAAAAAACAAAAACAACAAAAAAGAGCAAAGGAAGCATTATTTCTAATGCAGCCTTCCTAGTGTACAGTTCATCTCAGTGATTTCCTTCCAGATCCTGAGCAGGGCAGAATTATGCATACTCCTTACCGATTCACGATGCTTTGGGTGAGCAGAGAGAAACAGCTTAGGAAGTCTGTGTGTGTGTGTGGTACTGAGGGTCGAACCTGGTGCTGCTCTACCTCTGAGCCACACCCCCAGCTCTTTTTATTTTTCATTTAGAGACAAAGTCTTGCTAAGTTGCCTAGGGTGGGCTGGAACTTGGAATCCTCCTGCTTCAGCCTCCCCGGTAGCTGGGATTCCAGATGTGTACCACTGTACCTGGCAGCTTAGAAATTTTGACTCTTAAGTTTCTTTTGGTCTTACTGTATATTTTATCCATGAATACCAGTCAGTGTCTTGATGATTTCTTTTCTTTCATTTGATGCCATTCTGTTGTCTCTGAAGAAATTACAAAAAGACATTATCCAAAGTTTTGAAGAACCGAAGCTGACTTTCCAGTCTCCGGTATACTTCATGTGGCTCCCAGAGAGCTAAGCCCATTTTCTCCTTTCTGTAGGTCTCGGTCTTGATGCCAAGTTTGGGAAAGGAGCTAAGAAGACATCCCACTAGAAAGAGAAACTACCTCCACCCTTGAATGCTTACGTGACTATCTCCCAAGCTCCTGGGAAAATGGACTCAGTAGTGATACAGGACTGGGTTCCAGTCTTGTTCTTTTTTTTTAAATCAAAAGAAGTAAAATCACATTCTAAAAAAAAAAAAATCTTGGATTATAACAAGATGCATGGGCAGTCTCTGTTCTCAGTGCAGATAAAGAGGGAGGGGAGCCGAGCCCGATGCTCTGACCCCATGGCCCTCTCCTTTGTGCTTAGTATGGCCAGGTGGGTGAGCCCACAGGAGCCTGTGCGTGACAGGGCGAGCTTGGAGCGAGTGTGTGGTTGTGGCAGCAGCTCAGTTCTGGGGATGAGACTCTGAATGTGCTGAGGCAGGGGGCTGTCTTTGGAGGCAGAGCATGTAGCAATCGCTTCTCAAAGCTTGGGCGGACAAGCACAAGAAGTGTTCTCCTTAAGAAGTGCCTCGAGCTGGGGTGAAATGAGCCCAGAGTGTCACATTCTGGTGGGTTTTCTCTTGTCCGTGTTGCTGGCTCCCCCAGGAGACCATGTGTAGGGTAAACAGCTTTGGAAGGTCGATGCATGCACTTTTCCCAATTCCGATTCCCTCCCTCCATCTCTCCGTCTGTTCTCAGACCACCTGGTCCCCTCAGGGAGGCTGGATCAGTCCCTCCTATTCCCCTGCCCCCTTCAGCTACTGAAGCATCGAAGTCCAAGGTGTCCTGTGCCAGCTCCTGTCTGTTGAAAAGGATGCTGGCGGAGGGCACAGCGGCTGAGGCCTGGCACAGAGCTTCTGTCGGGTCTTCTGGGTGGCAAGGCAGGAGAAGGCGGAGCTTGGAGCAGAGCTGCCTGCCCACTGCTGCCTTCTGAGTTGGAAACTGCAATCCTCCGAGGACCAAACTTTACACATGAAAGTGCATTTCCACCAGCTGCAACTTTCCCTCCATCTGTTCGGCAGCCCCGGCCCCTCAGCTATCCAGATGGGAGCCCAGCCTCCTTCCTGAGCGCTGTGTGCCAGCGCCACCTCCCGCCAGCCTTTCAGGCCCTGCCCCCCTTACACATTGAGCTCCCCAGGGTCCCGGGTGTTGCTGCAGCCCTGCCCCAATGGGCCCCCTCTCATTCAGAACTCCTCAAGAGTTCTAAGCACATCTGGCTGACCTTCCTTCCCTCCCTATGGGTGTTTTCATCTTGAAGTTTTCATCAGGGAGCTGCTTCCTTGTTAGACTGATAGCTCCTGCTGGCTTCTGTGGATTGGTGAGGGGGTTAGAGCTTGTTCCCAGGGCCAGGGACCTACAAATCATAGTCACCTGGGCCTCCTCTTAATAGGTGACATCTTCCTGGCCATCAGACTTGTCTCTACTTCTTCCCCCTCCCATTCCCAACTAGTTTCAAAACTGCCTAATTCTGGGCTGGGGATGTGGCTCAGTGATGCCACGCCTGCCTGGGAAGTCCAAGGTCCATAGTAAAATCTCCAGTACCAGAAAGAAAATAAAAACTGTCTAATTATAAGCCAGGTATGGTGGTGAGCTTCAGTAATCCCAGTACTCAGGAGACTGAGGCAGGAGCATCACCATGAGTTCCAGGCCAGCCTGGGCTACATAATGAGGGAGAGACCCTGTCTCAACAAAACCAAAAAGCAAAATTCGTAATTCTAGTCACCAAGAGTGAGATGGTTGGGGAGCTGGGACTGAACCGCTCAGTGTGGCTCTCACCTGACCACGGGGAGACAGCACTGGGAACAGAGGGCTGCTTCTGACAGTCATTCTCCTGTCCTCATCTAACATCTGTTTCCTTCTGGGTGCCAGGCAGGAAGTGTGCTGGGCAGTGAGAGTAGCGTAAGAACCGTTCTTACCCTCTAGGGGGCGCCCAGCCTACTGGAAAACGAAGCGTGGCACCTAAGAGGTGCAGGGGTAACAAGGTCAGGCCTGAAGGGGAAGTGTAGGAAGGTGAAAACGGGAGTGGCTGGAGCTTTGGCCCAGCTGCCAAGCAGGAAAGGGGTTTGCAGCTGCCTTCTCTGCCTTCACCTCAGCCTCTGGTCAGTTCCAGAGAGAACACAGGCGACCAGAGGTCATTTCCGGGAGTGCTCGTGGCAGGACAGTGGCTTTCAGGTGAGGTGTCATTTTACCCAATCTTAAAACCTGTCGCAAGCTGCCAGCTCCTTCCGGGTGGCACAGTAACCTGCAGCATCAGAGAGGGCCGGATTCAACTAAAAGCTGCTAACAGGGCCGACATGTGAGATGTAGACAAGTTCAGACAGAAGCGTTGCTGATCACTAACCATGGGCGGCTGATGGCTCAGGTTCCTGAAGATCAAAGAGCTCTCGTCTGCAGTTAATTCTCAAGTCTGTGCAGAAGGGAGGCAACCAGCGTGCAGATCTTCCCTGGCCCTGTGTTTTCAGTTCAGGGCACATTGTATTTATGTCTGTTTTGGTCAAGCACCAGATCTGCCTCCTTTGCTGTTCCAGCTCATGGTAATGTGATTTCCCATTCCTGTGCACCTCTTAGCCTACAACAGGGGGAATGACCCACAGATGTGATCTGGGGTACAAGCCTAGGGAAAGCTATCCTGGGATTAAGGGTTAAATAAAAATCACTGGGTTTTGTTGTGGTTTTTCCAGATAAGTTCTCACCATGTAGCCCAGGCTGGCCTCAAACTCTCAGTGATCCTCCCGCCTCAGCCTTTCAAGGGCTGGAATCACAGGTGTGTGCCATCATACCCAGCCAAAAAATATCACATTATTTTAACTTAAAGTGGCAAGAATTAAACATTAACTGGATAATTTATCAAGTGGGTACTTAGGAGTAGAGTGTGTTTTCTTACTGCCCTGTAACACCCTTGTGAAGAGAACTGAACAATATCTGTACTTTCAGAGGTGGGAAAACCCGAGAGAGTGCTAGGTGACCTGCAGTCCGTCTTTGGGTATGTCCCGAGTTCAGTGGCCTGTGAGGGCACCTCAGGAGGCCCATTGCCTTGGCCGTCTGGCTCCCCTTGCCAGGGAACAGTTTGCACATTTATGAGCAGAGACTCATTTTCCCCAGATACCAGGGCAGGGAAATTGTCCCAGGTCTCTGCAGGGTCGTTCAACCCTTCCCATCGAAAACGCACCAGCTGTCTTCAGGAACAGTGAGTGCACGGATTCCTAGAGCTCCTGCTTCCCCAGCGCATGCCATTCAATCCTCCGGACACTCCTGGGAGAGCTCAGGCCAAAGCAAGTCCCCACATTTGGAACAGGAAGCCTGAACCCACCAAAGTGTTTCAACTAAAGGTCACGGGGCGTGGGAGGGTGGGCACCACGGGGAGGCCCTGCTCCACTTCCCACTGCCAGGGCGTGGGGAGCTCCTTGGCCCTTAGCCAGCTGAGCCAGTGGGCCCCAGCTGTTTGGATTTTCTGGAAATTCCCAGTTGAATGTCCAAGTAATTCAGGGAACTGACACAGGTATGCTGGTTTTTATTTTTTTCAAATATATTTGGGGGAAAAAAACCTATTATAGTTTAGAACAGGACATTTTAACTCAAAAAATTTAGCAACAGCTATCCACCTTCTTCCAAAGAAATTATAATTTAAAATAATACTGCTGTGCTTATAATAAATTGTTAACTGAAGAAAACCTCCAGCAGATTGTACTCTGATGTTTGACAGTTCGCTTGATACAACCTGCGGTTTGTTTTTGCTTTTTTGTTTTGATCTCACGATGGAGTTCATGGTGGCCCTGAACTCACTGTACAGCCCAAGCTGGCAGCAATCCTCTTACCTCAGCTTCCCAAGTTCTGAGACCACAAGCGCTATCATGCCTGGCACCATCTGCACTTTGGAGGCTGCATTTCCCAGCGGAACTATAATGTCAGATACTCATTCAGACAGGGATGGAAGCAAACTGCAATGAGATTTTTTCCGTAACTGAGAACATTCCGAAAGTCCAAAAACTACATCCACTGTTCTTCCCCCCTCTGCCTCACCTCTGAGGGGCCAGGAAGAGAGGGCAGCTGTGGAGGCTTCAGAGGCTTCCCAGGAAGGAGGCTCCACACAGCCTGCACGTTCAGACGGTACCTTTGATCCCCAGCTCTGGGCATCCAGATCCATCCTGGAGGGTTCCACCAACTCATGCACTAATTTGCGACAGGCACAGTCCTGGGCCTGGGAGCCAGCAGGCTGTACCTGCTTCGGGCAGGAAGGGAGAGCCGAGAGGGACTTGGAGAGAAGAGTGATTCATTCAGTGCCTTCCATTCCACCACGGCACAAGCCCACAGGGCTGGTGGATTTGCTATCTGAATATGCCTGGCTCCCTGGGAGTTCTGGAGAGGAAAAAGAGGGAAAGAGCTGAAGGCATTTACCACAAGGGGGGACGGTGTGTTTTTCCCTGCTGCCTCTGCTGGTGTTGTGCCTGGCTGCCCAGAGTGAGCAGGATCACCACATTTCAGTTTCAGTTTTGACCAGATGCCATTTCTCCCAACTCTACTCTAGAACCGCCACAGACTACAGCCCTACAGGTAATGTGTTACTCATACATAAAGGCTGGGAGCTCCCTGTGGTGGCACATGCCTGTAATCCCAGCACTCAGGAGGCTAAGGCAGGAGGATCGCTGTGCATTCAAGGCCAGCCTGGGCTACACAATGAGACCCTATCTCAAAAAAAAAAAAGCCTACACCTCTCTGCAGATTCACTAGGGGCCCCATTCACCAGCACCACCATAATCATGGAATTCATTTAATTAAAGAGTGATTTCCCAAATAGAGCTGTATAACTGGGCACCACTGCAAGATGTGAACATGTCAGCCACAGCTCTGCTTGGGCGGAGGGATGAGGTTGAAGATGCAGAAAGGCCCAAGGAGATTGACCCGTCCAGTTTAATTTCTAGTTCTTGCCTAGGCCCTGCACATGCTATCTAGGGCTGCCAGGTTTAAAAAATAAAAATACAGGATGCTTGGCTGGATTGGAATTTCAGATAAACAAACTCATGATTTTTTGGTATAAATATGTCCCCAGATTCAAATTCAGCCAGCATTCTGTATATTCTCTGGCAAGAGTTTGTAACATTAGTCATTATCACGAATGTTCTCCTGGGCCCCTCTTTTCCTAGGAAGGCAGCTCACATACATCACAACTTGCCATTCTGTGCACAACGCTTCCAGGTGCTTTTGTTCAGGGCCAAAAATGTTATAATTTCCCTGATGGCCCAGGGAAGGTGCAGTCCCAGACTTGGTCAGCAGGGCGCGCCATATTAAACTAAATCCCAGGCGAGTTCCAAGGGCTTCAGGACGGGGAAGCGGGTTTTGAATCGAAGGTTCTATTTGCTGCTTCTGTCTTCACCCTACCACCTTGCCAGAGCTATTTCTGTGAATCAGGAATCTGATCCTGTCACTCTAGTCCTAAATCCTTTCCAAAGTTCCACTGTTACCTTCTCAATGCAGCACAAAAAGCCCTTCAGGATCCGAGGGGTGTCTATTTTCCCTGCTACTCCCAGCTTGCTTGAGCCCACCCACCTCACACTCCCAGCACCCCCATTCACCAGGAACTAGTTACAGTTTTCCTGTATGCTATTTATTGTCATGCCCGAAGTTCCCGTTGTTTGGAATTCCCTTTTCCATTTGGTGCTCCCCCTCGTGACTTATTCATTCAGCTCCTCTCCTCCCCAGTCTGCACTGAGCGGGGCTGGGTGGCACCCACTGCGCCTGCAGCCGTGCATACCGTGGAGCTGGATGCCAGCCGCAGCACTGTTCACATTGGGGGTGGGCAGAGGAGTCAGTAAACAAACAAATAAACAAGGTACTTGAATTTAGTTCCAGGGTTAACTATCTGTCTTCTTCAAGTAGAGTTGACTGTTCCCTCCTCGGCTTCCACACTGAGGGTCCTAAACCTTACACCTGTTGGATGATCGCTGACACGTGCATGAAGAAAACAGCTAGTTTAAGTTAATAGTGAAGGGAGTGAGGCCCCGTGACAAAGAGTTCGTGTCCTATCTACGGGGTGCAGTGGCTTTCACTGCCTCCTGGTTGCTGCCAATTTTGTTAAAAGAAGCTGGAAATCCTAATTTTTACACAAGTGCACCAGATTTTGTGCAATTCTTTGCCGGCTGAAGCTAAATGCACCTGTAGGTCACCAGATTGGCACCTATCATACCGTAGCACTTAAGGTAGTGCCTATAGTCTTTTGAACCCCAAAACTCTTATCTTTGTATCTTCAACCCCTAACCTAGTGACTGGCTTTTGGTAGGTGTTCCCTAAATGTTTGTGGGGAGGAGGGAAGGGGGAGGGAGGAGACAAACTGGGAAAAACAGTTTGTTGTTGGAAGTTCTTATTGCCATTGCTCTGGGCATGGGACAGATGGAACAAGAAAGCCTGACACAATTTATTGCGCTGTGTGTGTGTGTGCGTGCACGCGTGTGTGTGCGCATATAAGTGTGAGTTCCCATGTTAGGTGTGACAGCTGGAAAATGTGTCTCAGAGCCATCAGGTCCTTTCTCAGTGGGCTCTCAAGCTTTCCCTCCCGGTTCTTGCAGGATGCGGGGAGCAGAAGCGTGCAGGGCTCACAGTGGACATCCTGGCTTCCTTCCAGGACTGGCGGCCACTGGCACAGAGATCAGAAAAAGCTTATAGAGGCTTTTGGAACCAATGGATGCGTCCTTGGGGGAAGGTGTCTGACAGATGCTGCCACCCACTGCCTGCCCACTGGAGTGCCCACTGCATAGCAAGCAGTCATGCCAGTCAGAGTTAAAAGACTCTCTCTTCTTGCTTGTCCAAAATGAGATCATCAAAATGGTCCTTCACCCTGCATTGAGGGAGGAGGCTTAGAAGTGATCCAAACTCCCTGGCTAAGGAGAGGGGTAGGGGTGGCTTGCAGTCCTCACTGTGGCTCCCAGAAGCGGAGCAGATACTCAACCCCATAGTGGCCTGCTGCTTTCAGCACTGCAACGCTGGCCTTTTTAATCCAGAGAGGATGCTGCCTCACGCCCACACGGAGCAGGCTGTGTGGGTTCTCACTGCCCTGGTGAATAAGGACATAGCTTTGAAAACAGACTTCTCAGGCTTCGGAACTATATTTTATCTGAGAAGTAACTAGATCATTCAGGAACCAACGCCTCCATCTTGGGCCTGAAATTTCTTAGGAGGCTTGGAAAACATGATTTTCTGAATGGGACAGAGCAGAAGCTACTGGGGCAAGTGAAGTAGGTTGGAATCAATCTCCGGGCTGCTCTATGGGAGTTTCTGTCCCCTGCCTCTCCCTCTTTCTGATGAAAGAGGTACCTTCAAAGCCAAAGCCAGGCCTAGCCTTCACAGAGCCTCATGCTGACTCCCCAAAGCTCTGCCTGCAGCTTTGAAACAAGACTTTCCAGGAAGCAATCTCTCCCCGAGGCGGTGCCATGCCGGTCCAATCCACCCACATGCTGCGCTCCAGGTCTGGCCCAGAGTGGCCGGCGGACCAGAAGGAGGCCAAGGCACTCGGAGGGCTGTGGTCCTGGGCTGTGGCCCACCCAGGGGGGACGGGGAAGGAAGACCAGAGACAGAGGAGTAAAGATCCTGCATTCTTTAGGCTCTGGCTAAGGAAAAGGTCAGAGAGAATCAAAAGTGGCTTGAGTCTTCCAGGTTCCCGTCTCCAAAGACAACACTAATCATCCTTCCATTCCCAGAAGCAGTGATCACGGGAAAGTTGGCGGTCTGAATCCATTCGCACAGTAATGTCCAATCCACACATTCAGATTTCTGGTCACATTGGAGGGGGTAACCGCTGACCCCTGACTCGAACCCCTTTGCTCCCCACTTTACCTCCTTGGATTAAAGGGAAAATACAGCTCCCCTCTCTTTTCCCCTTCTTCAAGGCTACCTCTGATCCCTACCTCCCTCCTGCTCCCTCCTTCCCTCTGCCACTGTCTTTCCCTCCTTCTTTCCTCGCCTCTCGCTCTCTGCAGTTCTGACAGTGAATCCTTGCCTTGGCACGGGCCCTGGACTGCTCGCCAGCCCTGCTGGGTTCCTCTCTCCCTTGCTGTAGCTTCTGTCCAATTATCTCTCTGGCCAGGCTTGTTGGGAGCCTTCCCCTCTGGCTGCCCTGCCTCCTTCCTTCCATCAACCATGATTAATTTCCATTTGGGGGTGGGGGTGGGAAGCCAGCTTGAATAAATGGGGAGCTGTCTGGCAGTCCTCCCAGGGTTCTGCTCCAGCAGAGTTAGGAGGCTCTCAGGAAAGATGACACTGTGGCACAGGCATTAAGGGCTGCGGGATCTAGATTTGACGATTGTGGGATCCAAAGCTTTTTAGAGTGAGCCAGTGCTTAAAAACAAGGGCCAGCGGTGGGGAGGAGCCGAAGCCCTGGCCATGGAAAACAAAGCTGTGACTCAAAGGTGTCATCAAGATGTTTCCTTGCTCATCCACGTTCCTGAGTTTAACGTCTTTGGCTTGGGAATGAACTTTGAGGTTCTCCAGCATTAGATAAAAATAGAGCTCATAAATGCCGTGACAAGCACTTTTTGATAAGGTGGCCTTTTAAGGGAAGACTGGCTCCCCGCAGAGGGTCTGAGTCAGGGTGCCTCTGGGACAAGGGTTCTGGGTCCTCACAGGCTGCTGACCAGCCGGTGACCAAGCCATGCAGACAGGAAGAGGAAGCCCAGGAATCAAGTTCTTCAAAGGAATACTTCCTTCCCTCACACCATCACTTATTCACTCCACAAACATTTATCTGAATGCTTGCTAAGTGCCAGAATGTGGCTTGCTGCTGGAATCACCACAGAGAAAAAGAAAAGAAAATCTCAACGCACTGAAAGCAGTTTCCTGAGGAGCACAGGGAGGGAATCAGGCAACCACAGGGAGAGTGCAGGGGAGGAGAAATAGGGACAGAAACTGATCAGGGGTGTGGGACAGGTGACAGCTACCTGGGGGGGACAGCTGGATAAGCCAAAGGCTGAAGAATCAGCAGAGCATTGAAAAGGGTGAGGTAGGGGCGAGGGCAGGGAAAAGTGAGAAGAAAATTGAATTTGGTCGACTCAGCCAGTTAAAAGGTCTGTGTCTGACCGGAAGTGCTACTGCTAAGTGGGCAGAGACCCTTCCTCCTCCTCTATTAGAGACTTCTGGGGTTGTTTTCCTAAGGGCCATGGGCGGTGACAGAAAGCTGTATGGGAACAAGTAACTCGAGCAGATGGGGACTTCAGAAAGTTCACCCTGGCTGAGAGTCCGGGGTGAACTGTGAGTTGGGGTCAGGGCCGGGGAGACCAGAGGCTGGGAAATTTGGGATCCAGGGACGAATTAAAAAAGAAAAATTATTAGCAAGCGCAAGGACCCGAGTTCGATCCTCGGTACCAAAAAAAAAAATTTATTAGTACATGTTTGTAGTACATAATGATTACATTCATTGTGGGGCATTGGTGCATGTATATAACACATCTTGATTCTTTCTGTTTCTCTTTCCTCTCCCATCCCTCTGCATTCCCTCCGTCTCTTGGTAAAAATAACTACTGCATTTTCCATATCATCTACCCACTTAAATAAATGTACAATTCAGTGACTTTTTTGGGGGGGAGGTACTGGGGATCGAACTCAGGTCCTTGCGCTTGAGCAGCAAGCAGCAAAACCACTGAGCTAAATCCCTGGCCCTCAGTGTCTTTTTTGTGTATTTACCAGGCCATCCAACTATCACCTCGATCTAATTTTAGAATTTTTGTCCTCCCGAAGAGAAACTCCATAAACAGTCTTTCTCTATCCTCCTCCTTCTCCCCGAACATCCAATCTTTCTGTCTCTATTTGTCTATTCTGGAGTTTATATAAGTCTTTAATATATCTATATAAAATTTTAATATATAGTCTTCTATGATGGAGTTTTTTAACCTAGCATAATGTTTTTTGTTGTTTTTTTTTTACTGGGGATCGAACTCAGGACCCTGTGCTTGGTGAGGCAGGCACAGTGCCACTGAGCTGCGTTCCTGGCCCTAGCATAATGTTTTGATGGCTTACCCAAAGAATAACATGTGTCAATACTTCATTTTACTGCCAGATAATATTTAATTTATAGATGTACTACATTTTATTACCCATTCATAATAGGAAGATCTATGTTTGGATTGTTTGGTTTTTTTTGGTACCAGGGATCAAACTCAGGACCTTGCACTTGCTAGGCAGGCGTGGTGCCACTAAGCTATATCTCCAGCCCCTGTTTGAGTTATTTTGACTTTTGGAATAGAATGCATAATGCTGCCTTGAATGTTTTCTGCTTATTTGTTTGTTTGTTTGTTGTGTGAGACAGGGTCTCACTCTCTAGTTCATCCTGGCCTTGAACTCACTATGCAGCCCAGGCTGGCCTTGAACTCATGGGGATCCTCCTGTCTCAGCCTCTGCCTTGAATGTTTGTTGATAAGGTTTTTAATGGACATATGTTTTTGTCTCTTGTGGATATAAACTTGGAGGAAAGGATAGAATTGATTGATCATAAGGGTTCTATGTTTAACTTTGGTTTTGCTTTCTCTTTTTGGGACAGGGTCTCACCATGTAGTCCTGGCTGGCCTCAAACTCACTATGTAGCCCAGGCTGACCTTGAACTCATGGAGATCCTCCGCCTCAGCCACCCAAGTGCTAGGATTACAGGCATGTGTCACTATGCCTACTCTGTTTAACATTTTAAGAAACTGCCAAACAGCCAGGGATTTAGCTCAGTGGTTTTGCCACCTGCTGCGCAAGTGCAGGGACCCGAGTTTAATCCCCAGTACAAAAAAAAGAAACTGTCAAACTATTTTACAAAGAGCAGCATCTGAGAATTACAGTTCCTCTACAGCCCCATAAACACTTGTTACCCATCTTTTTTATGCTTATTGACCATATTTGTATATATTCTTGGAGAACTTTCTATTAAAATCTTTGCCTTTTTTTTTTCCTTTGCCCATTTTAAAATCAGATTTCTCTGTGCTTACTTTGGTAGCACATATACTAAAATCAGATTTCTCTCTCTCTCTTTTTTTTTTTTGGTACTGGGGATCGAACTCGGGTCCTTGTGCTTGTGCAGCAGGCTGCAAAACCACTGAGCTAAATCCCCGGCCCCAGATTTCTCTTTCTCTTAGTTTTTATTTATTTGTTTGGTTTTTGTTTTTTTGAGACAGGCTTTCAGTTTGTAGTTCAGGCTGGCCTTGAACTCACTATGTAGCCCAGGCTAGTCTCAAACTTATGGTGATCCTCCTGCCTCTGCCTCCTGAGTGCTGGGATTATAGGCATGCGCCACCAGGCCTGGCTTTTTCTTAGGGTTTTTTTTTTTTTAATTTTTAAAATTTGTGTTAGCTGGAGGTGGGCACACACCTGTAATCCCAGCACTCGGGAGGCTGAGCAGGGGGATTGCTTTGAGTTCAAGCCCAGGTTAGGCTACACAGTGAGTTCAAGGCCAGCCTGAGTTACTGAGCAAGACTCTGTCTCAAAAAAAATTTTTTTGTGTTAGCTCATGTTTGCAGTGCACACTGATTACATTCATAATGGGGAGTTGGTTCAGATCTGTAGCACGTCTGAGTGAACCATCAGAGCCTGGTGACGAATCAGTTGAGGGCGCCTGTGTAAGTAGCTGGGTGTGAGTCTGGGGCTTGAGAGACTGGCCTAGCTGCAAAGTGGCTGCAAACTGGCTGGGAGGGCTTTGTAGCCGTGGATGGCGGTGGAGCAGGAGAGTGAGTGAGTGATCTCCAGGCCAGTGAGCCAGGATCCAAAGGATAGCTAAGAAAAGGGCACAGAAAGTGGACTCGGAAGGAGCAGCCAGGGAGTGGCCCCCAGCGTACACTGCCCCTTCTCCTGCCCAGAGCACCCTGACTTCCTTTGGGAGATTTGCTCCTCCTTTCTCCGTCCTGTGGTTTCGATGTGTGGCGGGGGGGTGCTGCTGGGCTCTGGCCAGCCCCCCACCCATCTCACAAGGCCCTCTGCTCTCCAGCCACACTGATTCTCCTGCAGCTTCTCAAAGACACCGTGTCTCGTGTCTGCTCTGGTTGGCATCTTTGTCTGTTTTGTTGTTTGCTTTTTTGCCATACTGGGGATTGAACATCGCACCTTTACACTGAGATGCATCCCTGGCACTTTTCTTTTTTTGAAACAAGATCTCTCTATGTAGTTCAAGCGGGCCTTGAACTCATGGTGATCCTTCTCTTCAGCCTCCCAAGTGCTGGGATTAGAGGTGTGCACCACCATGCCTACTTTTTCTTCCCTGTTTCTTCTCTCTCTCTCTCTCTCTCTCTCTCTCTCTCTCTCTCTCTCTCTCTCAATTCCTTTCTTTGTTCCTTTCTTTTTTTCTTGACAGTTTCTCACCAAGTCACAAGTTGTCCAGTCTGGACTCAAACTGTGATCACCTTGCCTCAGCTTCCCAGAGTGTTGGAATTACAGAAATGCATCACCACACCCTGCTTATCTGGTCTGTTCTTCTTTCCCATTTGCTGTCTTCATCCTCTTTGTCCACGAACCTTCCATTCATGCTTTAATCTTTGCCCAAGTCTTCTTTGACATTCCAGACAAGGTTCTGTAACACATCCATCCATCCACCCATCTATCCATCTATCCATTCATCCATGCATTCATTTGAACCAATCACTTCTGTCCTTGTGTCAGATTGGACACATATCCTGCTGGATATAATGGAGAACAAATAGGTCCCTGTCTTTAGAGAGTTCACGGTCCAGTAGGGGAGACTAACTGTATACAAAGGAATACAGAAAACAATTACAAATTGTTGTTAGTGTTTAAAGGTGGTGAACAGAGTTCCATGATAGGGAATAACAGGTTTTGATTATGAACAGGGTGTGGCGTAAGAGGATGAGATTAGGCTGAGACCTAAAAGATGAGTTCTAGAAACATACAGATAACTGATGTGGCTGGAACAAAGACAGGCAACAGAGCATCGTGACAGGACTGAACATGAGGCTGAGCTCCTGTAGTTGGGAGTAAGAACTCTGGATTTCATTCTTGGTACAATAGCTTGGTACAAAGATTTTAAGCAGGGTTGCAACATGGTCTGACTTGAATTTTGTTTGTTTTGGTTTTTCTGGAGACAACCTCTCACTATGTAGCCCAGGCTGGCCTTGAACTCACAATGATCCTCCTGCCACAGTCTCCCGAATGCTGGGATGACAGGTGCGCACCACTACGTCCAGCCTGGCCTCTGATTTGAATTTTAGAATGCCCTGGTTGCTAAGTGAAGAAGGGATTAAGGGTCACGTGAAGGATTCGAAAGACTGACCAGGAACCCCTTTCTGTGGAACACACAGAAGAGGATGGTGGCTAGAACCCTAAGGGGACAGGAGAGACGGAGGGAAGTCAATGGAGTCAAGAGATACTTTGAAACTTGGATTTATGGGAATTCCTGATGGAGCAGAGGGCACCAGGGGAACCAGGGATGGTGCCCGACTTCTGACCTGAACGACTGGGAAGAACCAGGTTTGTGGGCTTGGCCTGCTTTTCCCTATTGGTCCCCTCTCTTCCTGTTTTGTTTATTTTGTCTTTTGAGTCAGGGTCTCACTCTGTAATTCAGGCTGGCCTTGAACTCACTACGTAGCCCAGGCTGGCCTCAAACTCCCAGTGATCCTCCTGCCGCAGCCTTTCATAGTGCTGGGATCACAGGTGTGTGTTACCGTGCCCAGCAGTTCTTCTCTCCCTTAAAGCCCCTGGACAAATCCACAGTAGCCCAAAGGGTCAGAAACCCCATCATTTTAAAGCCACTGAGGGCCAGAGATTTAGCTCAGTGGTTCCACCGCCTGCCTCGAAAGTGCAAGGTCTTGAGTTCGATCCCCAGTACCAAAAATTTTTTTTTAAAATAAATAAAAATAAAAACATAAAGCCACTGGATTACAGACTCTTCAAAGTTCCTTCCAGTTATAAAAATGCTTTTGTTCTGTACTGAAAAGTCTGTGGGTAGGGACAATGGTTCTATTTCCCCTGACTCATCCAGAGTACCTGGGAGAGCCGTGTGCCAGAGAGCGTTCAGTAAGTGCCAGTTGACTTTTCACTTTGGCAGAGATCTTCTGTAATTGAATTTTAGATTAAATTCCTTTTATAAAAATGGGATTCTAACGTAGAGTAAACTTTCATTTGAAATCAATTCACCTTGATCAAGTAGAGCCATGGCAAGGATAATCTAAAATTTTAAAATCCAAAGTAATTCCTATTTGAGTGGAGGCAGAAGAAAACTTTTGTTTTTGCTAAGCTAATTACCTACTTTTGGGTAAATGTTATTTTTTGAGTAAATGCTAATAGGTGGCAAATCAATGCTAGTCAGAATAGGACCAAAAAACTTCCACTGAAAGTAATTCATAATAATAAATACACTCTGGGCCAGGGATTTAGCTCAGTGGTTTCACCGCCTGCTGCGCAAACACAAGGACCCGAGTGTACAAAAAATAAATAAATAAATAAATAAATACACTCTACTCTTGGTGATATAGTCTTTGTTAAAAACAAATATTAACCTTCTAAAATTTATCTTGAAGTAATGATTTCAGGTAATTTTTAGACCCATTTTAAAGATAAATGAGCCAGGCACGGTGGGAGGCTGAGGCAGGAGGATCGTCAGCAGCCTGGGCTACATAGTGAGTTCAAGACCATCTTGAACTGCATATCAAGACCCTGTCTCAGACCGCTCCCATGCAAAAAAAGAAAATTGATCATTGATAGACCAATGGAAGCACAGTACAAAGAAAAATTTAGCCTCCTAAAGAGCAGACAACCAAAACAAGGGTTTGTCCTTATCTCCTATTTAGTCCTGCCTGCCTATACCTCTCCTACAGCTTCAAAAGAGGGTTTGCTTTAGACTTTGTTTATCATCATTATCAGCAAACACCCCACATGACTGTGCCTTTGCTTACTGGACTAGAGAATGGAGCCAAAGATCCTCCTTGGCAGAATAAATAAATTCCAGCCATCTCAAGGTCTTTGGGGACAGATCCCTTGCCTAGATCTGGCTCATGATGGCCCATGAACACTTTGTCATTTGTGTTTTGGATTAAGAAAATGAGTTCTGCCTGTCTCCTACCATCACAAGGAGCAGTGAATTGAATTGGTGCCATTGTAAACTCGATTGTTGTTGCATAGATAAAAGCCTTATTAAGTCCCTCATGAGGAGAAAAGAATTTTATTTGGAGGAGAGAGGGCCAAGGAGGGCTTCTTGCTTGTTGTGGTTATAACAACAAAACATTAAATGGAGGAAATAATTAAATAACTGCAAGTTTTTTTTCTTACCCAAACCTCGTCAAGAGGCTGCGTGAGTTTTTAATTAGTGCTGCATTTTCAATAAATCCGTATCTGTACGTGGTGCCGATTCTTTCCTGGATAAGAAAAGATAATAATGAGAATCCTATTTTTCAGTCCCACACTAAAGGGATGCCTGGTGTATTTAATCATGCTGTAGAAATCCTGGCAGCTTTCTCTGAGCTCAGCCTCTGCTCTAATTACATTTCTAGATTTTAGTAAATTGAAAGGGAAAATGTAGGAACAAAATAATTAAAACCAAAGAGGAAGTGCATATTAAAAAGGAGAAGCTGTTTAAAATTCTTCCACATAGTGTTCCAAGGACATCTACAATCATTTAATCAGATCCACACCAAATCAAAGTCCTCTGTTCAGAGGCTGGTAGGATCACATCTCAGGTGGGTGGCCAGTCCCTGCAGGAGAAGGGAGCCTTAGTGTGCTGATGGACATGGGACCGCTTTGCCATTTCAGACCGCTGGGGATTCAGGCCCACCCCAGACCAGCTACTGGCACAGATTCCCCTGGGCCAAGGAGTCCTCTCCCAGATCCTGGGCAGAGTCTGGCTAAAGTGAGAGGATTAGCTTGAGTGGTGAGGAAGCTAAAGGCCCTGCCTCTAGTTCCCTCTTTCTGTCCCCCTTCAACATCCCCTTTCCCTGAGGACTTTTTCTTCCTTCCCTGCCTTCCTGTGAAATCTAAGGGGAAGAGAACAGGTAACTGAACAGGCTCAGTGAGACCAGGAACAGGCTACTTAGAACTGGTTACTGGCTTGCCTCTGAGGCATTCTGAATTTTTTTTGGTACCGGATATTGAACTTGGGTACTTGTGCTTGCGCAGCAGGTGGCAAAAAAACCACTGAGCTAAACCCCCACACCCCCACCCAGCCCAGCCCAGCATTCTGAATTTCTAAAAGAACATAAAACCTTGCTGAGTTTCGATGAGTGAATGTTCACAGTGAATGGTAGTCTGACCAGACAGTTTCATGCATCTGCCTAACAGGTGACCAAAGTTCTTTTGGTTTGAAGTGGAAGCAGGCACACTATCATTGTAGAATTTAGTTTCCATTTTAAAACTGTATCATTTGGGCTGAAATATGGGTTGTGCATGCTCTAGGAGTTGGGAGTGTTTTGTTTTTGAGTCCTAGAACATTTTAAGCAGAGGGATCCTAGGGTCTGCTTCTGCAGTCGAGAGCCTGGGGAATGCACCCTGGCACCGTTGGGTTTCTCTCCAAAGCCCAGCGGCTTTGCTCATGGCTGCCAACCTTCCCTGCTGAACAGGCTCACCAGCCACCTGGCGCCAGGACACATGTGGCAGGGGACAGGGAGCACTGTTTCCTGGAGACAGTCCCACAGGCCTGGCAGGCAGCAGGCTCCTGGAAGCTGTTCCCAAGGCAGGGCCCACACACTTACCTCTTAGCCCGAGGGCTCTCTTTTTTTTTGGTACCAGGGATCGAACTCGGGACCTTGAGCTTTCAAGGCAGACATCGGAACCACTGAGCTAAATCCCCGGCGCTGGGTTGTTCTTTTGTGTCCAATGCTCTGTGAGTTGTGGATGTGTGATACTACCTCAGTAGGAAAAAGAGCACTACTTCTGGATTGACTGATTCAGTAGGAATCATTTTATTTTTTCATTTAGGAATAATTTTTGAAAGCTTAAGCTAAAGAACTCATAGCAACAACAAATATTCTGTCACTGACATTAGTACTAAAATACGGAGACAACTTTTTTTTTTTTCCATTCAGGGCCAAGCTGTTTTGAGACTTTTATTCAACACAAGAATCTCTTATGACCCACGGGAGCTAAAATGTGAGGCAGACGGGGGACCCAGGTGTCCAAGACAACAAATCGTCACCAAATCAGCTTCCTTTTGGTTAGCCCACCTATACACCTTGCCTTCTCTGGAAAGAATGGGTTTTATTTCCAAACGCTAATTTTTATTTTTTCCAAATGGTAATTTTTAAATGGTACTCTAAAGAGTCTCTAGTATTAGAAAGTTTTAAAAAAAATTTCTTTTGAGACAGGTCAGGCTGGCTTTGAAGGTAATCTAGGCTGGCCTCGAACTCACGGCCATCCTTCTACCTCAGCCTCCTAAACTCTGGGATTATAGTAGTGTGTCCCATGTCTGGCTAAATTAAAAAACATTACACCGACAGGATTTTTTTAAAAAGGGTTATCCATGTAAAAGGCGTTAGTAATCTATAAACGCCTCGCAAACATAAGCTCCAGAAACAAAACATCTTTATTGTTCTGCCGCCCACCTGGACCCTGGACTTGGTGCCTCTATTGGGTCCTCGCACCTCGGGGCAGGCTCCTGCGCCCTGCACGCGACCCCCTCCGAGTTCCCGCCTCTTTCTCTCAGGCCCCTCCCTCCCCTCAAATCCCCAGTTCCTGGCTGGGCCCCGGGACAGGACGCGTGCGCAGTAGGGAAGGTAGGCGGGGTCTCGAGGCCGAGGGAGGAGGGGCGGGAACGGTGCGGGAGGGGGGCGGGAGGAGGAGGCCGCGCGGGGAGGGGCCGGCGGGTACGCGCTCGCTGCGTCGACGTGCTGACGCCAGGACGCCTGGCCGGTGTGTGTCGGGGTGTGTGTGTGTATGTGTGTGTGTGTGTGTGTGTGTATGTGTGTGTGAGTGTGCGCGCTCCGAGTGTGTATTTGTGTATCGGCGGTCCCGCAGGTCCCGGATGTTGCGGACAGTATGAGGCGAGCGCAGGGGGACGGGGACCAGCAGCTGTCGCCGCCGCTCTCAGGTGAGTTGGAGGGAGGAGAGTTGAGGGCGGAGGATGTCCTGTCGGGTTGGGGGGCGCCTCTCTTGAGAGGTGACTGACCCCACTACCCCCTCCGCACACGGTCTTCTCTGCCCCATTTCCTACACTCGGATTACGTGGCCTGCGAATGCCAGAACCTAGTTCACCGTCCCTTCTCCCTATCCCAAGCATTCAGGAGACACAAACGCGCCCCCTAACTCCAGCCCCCCCATCACCGCCCAGCCCCATCCCCCTTGCCAAATAGTGAGCTGTCGCCTGCGGCGAGATGGGTGACTGCGCATGCGCGAGTATGAACGCGCTCGGGGTGCCTGCTCGTTGCCCTCCGGGCGCATGCGCATCGCTGTGTTGCAGGGACCTGCGGAATAAAGAGCTCCCTGACTGCGCCGACTTCTTCCCGGGCAGTGGGCTAGACTTGCTTCCCAGCTTGTAGTTCCTATCCAAGAGGGAGAATTTAAATTATGTGAGGGCCTTAAGGACAAAGCACTACTCAAGTCTGTTGCCCTAGAGACTCTCGGGCTACCAACATCTTCCAGAGCCAACGTGTCCCACGCTGACCCTTGTTTTGAAACTGGCACTGCAACTTCTAGTTCTAGGATTACTTTTCCTTTCTCAACTCCCATCGTCACACTGTTCTTTTAGTACAGACTTCCCCGAGATTTAGGAGTAGGTGCCCCAACCTATTTAATTATTCTGGCAGGGGATTTTGATAGCCTTGCTAAGGACTAAGGGTCATAGAAAAGAAACTTAAGAAGGGAATTCCTTTCCTTAAAATTCTTAATTACTCTCACGGCACTGGATAAAGAAGAGATAAACAGCGCACACAATTTAAGGCTTAAGGTCATAAACTGTAAATTAAGACGTCCAGATTTTAATTTACCGGTCTTAACGATTTTCTATGACCTATTTGCCTGTACTTGGTCAAACTTTTTCCTTAGTGCTTTCATTCTAGCTCTGTGCATTGTGGATGCCTGTGACTGTCAAGTGGAAACAAAGGCACCCTGAAACAACTGATGAATGATAACTTACCTGGTGGAGGTTTTAAATAATGAGAGATTTTTTTTTCACGTTGACAGATACCAAAATAAATGTAAGGTTCAATCATATTCCATTGATTTAGGACCTGGGTTTCAATTGGCAGATTACACTCGGTCCTTTAATTTGCTCCTGTATTGCTATTCTTGGATACTTGACTGTGTCTTACCTCTACCATCAGAAAGAAAAGATAAACTCTTACTAGCAAAAACGTTTGCCAGATAGTGTTGAAATGAATAGCTAAACTCTTGTAGGGGCGCACAGCGAGAAGGGAGGGACATTTTCTGTGTTTTTCAGTTATCCTTGCCAACCTTATCTTCTAGCTGAACTGGGAATGGGACATATTAGCCTTATTTTTTATTTTCCCCCGTGTTCTGCTTTCCTTTTCTACTTCCAAGGTGTTTTTTGTTTTATTTTGTTTTTGGCTGTCATTCTTAATCCTAGGACTGTGATGGTGAACTTTAAATGCTAACAAATAGCCTGCTGTGGCATGCATGCCATAGGTTTGCCACCCCTACTTTAGGATCTCATGCTTTTAGGCCTTAAAATAAATAAGCAGACAGACATGCATGTATATATATATTTTTTTTCATCAGCTCTGGACTTTAAATGGTTCAGCTACCTTTTGTGCTATCTCTTGTTGTCATGTCACAGGTGGAGCTAAAAGATGATAGGAAGCACAGGGACTTGGGGTGCATCTGTTGTCCTCTGTTGCTAGGAAAGAGCTGGAGCTTTTCCTTGTGTGAAGACTGAGGACAGTATTCCAACAACTTCACACTTACGGTTGCGGGAGTTGGTTTCTGTTTGGTAACTTGGTGACTTCTCCTTTTAGAGCAAACTTTACAGTGGCTGATTTGGTAATCGATAATATTTAACATTGCCCATTGTTCAGACTCGATCAAGGTTCTGGTAAAAATCTAGAAGTGAAACTATTATGGTAATAAACGCCTGTCTTCTCTGATCTAGGATACTTTGTTCTTATGTGGAAACATTTCATCTAGTTGGATTCACTGAGGCCTCATTTACAGTTTTGATGGTTCAAAGGCATGGAATGCTTTTGGGATTAAGATAAGTATTGTTAATTCGTATTGATGTGTAGAGCCTTGTTTTTAAAAATCACCCTTTAAAATGGTTAACACATGTATATACATATGAAACAATGCAAAAGGTGCACAGTGAGGGAGTGCAGGTCTTCTGGCACCCCCTTTCATCCATCTTGTGCCCTCCCTAAAGCAGCATATTGTGTATCCTTCCAGAGGGAGCCTGCAGCTACCCACACAAAGCCTATATATTCTTTAGTATTTTTTTTTCTGTTTGTTTCACACAAATAGTAGATACTATGCTTTTTATTCTGCACTTTGCTTTTTCATTTACCTTGGTGATCATTCCATGTACTATATATATACAGCATCTCTGCCTTTTTGAAAGATGGCAGGTATTGCATTGTGTAGTTGTACCATCAATTCAGCCAGCACACTCTCTCATTTATTTAGTGGTTTTTGAGACAGGGTTTCACTGTGTAGTTCAGGCTGGCCTTGAACTCACTGTGTAGCCCTGGTGGCCTCGGATTTGCAGTGATCCTCCTGCCTCAGCTTCTCAGAGTGCTGGAAATAGAAACGTGTGCTACCACTCTTTTGTCTATTTCATTTTATTTTGAGTCAGGGTCTCACTAAATTTCCCAGGCTGCTTTAAACTGTGATTCTCCTGCCTCAACCTCCTAAGTACAGGTGTGTGCTGCTCTTAGCAGCTGCTTTTTTTAATGTTTAAGTGAAAAATTTTAAACATACATAAAAATAGAAAGGACAGTGCAATAATACCCTATAACCATCACTTAGATTCAACAGTTGTTTGTATTCTGTATTTGCTTTGTGTGTATATGTGCTATGTGTTTAGATATGTAATATATAAATTTTTATATTTCAAGTCATCGCAACACTTCCCCCATAAATACTTCAGATGCGTCTCCTTGAAGTAGTCATTATTTTACTTAATTGTTGTTACAGTACTTGTCGCAGTTAAGGCAATTAACAGTAACCCTAATATTATGTAGTATTCAGTTCATGGTCACCTTTTCTCAGTTGCCTTGAAGATGATACTTTTTTAGCTGCTTATAGTTTTTTCTTCAAACATGTCTCTTTCGTCTTTTTAAAAATCCCAGTTTAGTACCCATAACCATTGGGGTTTTTTGAAGAGACCAGACCACTTGTGTTGTAGCATGTATCACTCTGGAAATTTTCTGGTTGTTTCCTCACAGTTTCATTTAATTTGCTCTTTTTTTTTTTTAAGTACCGGGGATTGAACTTGGGACTTGGTGCTTGCGCGGCAGGCGCCAAAACCACTGAGCTAAATCCCCGGCCCTAATTTGCTCCTTTATCCCTGTGTTACACTTAAATTGGTATAAAGATCTAAATTCTTTTTTTTTTTTGAAGCAGGGTCTTGCTTTGTAGCCCAGGCTGGCCATGAACTTTTGAGATCCTCCTGTCTCAGCCTCCCAGGTGCTGGGATTATTGGTGTGTGCCACCATGCCTGGCTGTGATCTAAATTCTAAAGGTTTAGATTCTGATTAAACATTTTTGCTAAGAATACTGCTCTTCATTCCATCATACTAGGAGAAATATATCACAGCCCTCTCTCTTTGATGGTACCGCATCTCTCTTTGATGATGATGTTGGTTTGATCATGTGTTTTAGGTGACAGATACTCTTCACCTAGAATATTGTTTTTCCCTTTGTAGTTAGCGACTTGAACAGTACCACTCTGGCACTGCACCATTTATACTTTTCCAGCAACCTTTCACCAAAGGATGATGGTCCTTGCCTGAATCGGTTAATTCACTGGTTGTTGCAAAATGATGATGTTCTAATTGTTCCATGCCTTTTACATTGATTAGTTTTCAATCTTCTTTAAAAATTTTCCTCATCCCTTAGGAATAAATTGTAGTTAGTACTAAAAAGTTGAGACGGCTAGGTGTGGTGGTGCATGCCTGTAATCCCAGCACTCAGGAGGCTGAGGCAGGAGAATCACTGTGAGTTTGAGGCCAGCCTGGGCTACATAGTGAATTCAAAGCCAGCCCAAACTACATAGTGAGACCCTGTCTCAAAAAAAAAAAAAAAAAAAAAATGGAACAACTTCTTAATTCTTGCCCTTTAACACTTTTCTGAGAAAGGAGATGGTATAATGGTCATCTTAATGGAAGTAAATGAATTGTTTCTTTTTCCCTCCTTTAGTAGCATAATGAACTCATGGATTTTAATTTATTGTGTTTTACCAGCAATTACAGGCAATCTTTGTAATGCACAAGATGTTCCATATTTGGCTGTGGAAACTCTTTCAGCTGAGTGTATGTATGAATGCTTCCTTGCTTTCTGGCACAAGAAGTTCCTGGCTCGCTTTGTATTTTTCCTGTCCCAGATGTGGACCCCTTGCTTTACTTTTATATCTGTCTCCCTTTTCAGTAAATTAGGTTGTTCATCTTCATTATGGAGCTTCTGGAATCAAATTCTAAAAGCTGCAGCTGCCTTTATCTTGACCCAGTGGACCTAGTGTTTGTTTGATTCACTTCCGTGCCACTGGTGTTGTGCCACTGGTGTTGTTCGTTTCTAGATCTTGAAACTCAAGTTTCTTTGTGGAACACAGGTAGTATATCTGAAGATAGCATTGCTCTTCACTCCATCTTAACAGACGGGTAGCTATAGCAGAGATGGGGAATTTTTTTCCCTCATGAAGAAAATTCTTTTTTTTTCTGGAATGAAAAATACACTGAATGAAATTTAGAGACTGAAATTGTGTGCTTATAAAGCTCTGTTGGGGATGTGGCATTTTTATTGTTATATAAAAACATTTTTGTGTGTATATGCGCCAGTATGTTTTTCTTCCCTTTTCCTCATTTACACGCATTTCTCTACACAGTTGGAGTGTTATGTAAAATTATGCTGTAATAGCATATTTTTTTCATTATCACTAAATTTTCATCATAAAAAGGGAGGAAGACAAATTGTTTTTAATGAGGGAAAATTTTCAGCTAGGCTGTGAACTCTGATACCCAATAACTTGGGGTTTGGAATAGTGCCGAATCCTGTGAATTTCTGTCCTGTAGTGTGAATCACAAGTGTTGGTGCTTCCATGTTTCTGAAAATTCACCCCACTAATGAAGGTTAATACAAATGACTGACACAGTAGAATTGCATTCTACAGCTGCTTTCAGAGACTGGACTAATTCCTGTTCTAGTAAAAATGTTACTCTTCCATGCACAGTGGTATTTTCACTGATCTTACTGATTTCAGGTTACATAAAGCCAGACAATAACAACATTCTGGTACTTACTGGAAATTCATGTTTTGTATTCTTTTTCTTTTTTGGTACCAGGGATCGAACTCCAGTCCTTGTGCTTGCAAGGCAAGCAACGGAACCACTGAGCTAAATCCCTGGCCCAATGTTTTGTATTCTTTTTACAGTCTTGTCATATATAGGGTTACTAGTGTCAACCTGGTTTCATAACAATATTGGCTCCATATTAATTCTGATTGTTTATCTGTGGAAGCACGCCCGTTTCTTGTGTTTGTTTTCAGGCATGGTGAAATCACTCCAAAAGGTTATGTGGACACATTTTCTTTTTTTTTTGGTACTGGGGATTGAACTCAGGTCCTTGCGCTTGCGCAGCAGGCAGTGAAACCACTGAGCTAAATCCCCAGCCCCCACATTTTCTAATAAGATCTAATAGCTTCTTTTGTATTTATAAAGTTCCCATTACAGGGAAAAATTCTAAAGTACAAACTCTTTAGAAGATGCTGGGGCCATCACTCTTACAACCATAGCCACATTTTGAGAGAACTGGCAAGGAGCTGCCCCTCGGCTGTCTGTGGCAGAGCTGGTCCTGCAGCTGTGGGAGAGCTGAATGCAGGCCTCAGAGTGGGAAGGATCACGTTCACACGATACCTCTTGCCAACAGGGAAGACCTTTGCTCATGGATAGTTTCAAGAAACTCTTGGCATAAATCTTCTTGCATAGCAGGTACACCAGAGAAGTACTTGGCAGTTGTTTCCTGAAATTTCTCTGATTTCTCCTTTGTATCTATTTTATTTATAAGAAGAAAAATGTATGCGTAATAACTCATCTTAAATTGAGATTTGTATACTCTGTTATTTGACATTCAGAAACAGCCATGTAGAAGTTTTCTGTAAATAAAACTAATTTCAGGGCTGGGTTGAGGGGTGAAAAAAACCCCAAAAAACTAAGTTCTTCAGTGTAGAACATCATTTATACTCCCTTAGGTTTTAAATTATAAAGTACTTTAAACATATAGAAATATACAAAAAAATGAAACATATAAAGAATAATATCACTCATATACCTATCAGCTATAGCAAATCTTAACATTATGTTATATTTGCTTTTAGATATTTTGATAAATAAAACATAGAAACGGAGTGACCTTGGTGTGATCCTATTTGCCTCTTCTCCTTCCTGAGAAGTAACACCTGTCCTGAATTTGGTTGGTGTTCAACATTTTCCAACTGTGCTATATAATCCTATATATAATTATTTAATATTTGTGTTTAATATAGTTTTTGAGATTTACTTAGGTTGAGAGGTGTAACTTGAGTCTGTGTTAATTGTAATATTTTTTTACATGAATAATAAGCGGCACCATTTATGTATTTTGTGTTGTCATTTAAGATATTTAAGGGCCGGGGAATTACCTCAGTGGTTCCGCCACCTGCCTCGAAAGCGCAAGGTCCCAAGTTTGATCCCCGGTACCAAAAAAAAAAAAAGCAAAAGCGTTTAAGATATTTACAATTTTATTATTATTCATAAATTACAGCATATTATACCCGCTACCC
>NW_004624795.1:5571874-5761723 GCF_000247695.1 Heterocephalus glaber | reverse complement strand
TCTCTCTCTCTCTCTCTCTCTCTCTCTCTCTCTCTCTCTCTCTGTCTCTCTCTCTTTCTCTCTTGTGTCTCTTTCTCTCTCTTTCATAGTGCTGGGGTCAAACTCAAGGCCTCACACATGCTAGGCAGGCCTCTACCTCTGAACTCCCTCCCCGAGTCCTTTTTTTTTGGTACCTGGCATCGAATTTGGGACCTTGCACTTGGAAGGGCAGCACCACTGAGCTAAATCCCCGCCCACCCCATTTTACATTCCCTCTTTCCAACTGTGCACAAGGTTCCAAGTTTCTACATCCTCACCAACACTTAATTTTTGGCATTCTTTTGTTTGTTGTAGTCATCCTAATGGGTGTGTTTTGTTTTTTTAACTTTATCTTTGATTGAATCTGAATTTAAAATTTAAACATAATAGATTTATTATGTTTTCCCTTTATGGTTTGATTTTTGTCTCCTGATAAAGGAAATCTCTCCTATACAGTACTGTGGTATTAGTTATGTCTTACATTTTCTTCTAAAAGTTTTACAGGGCCGGGGATTTAGCTCAGTGGTTTCGCCGCCTGCTGCACAAGCGCAAGGACCTGAGTTCGATCCCCAGTAGCAAAAAAAAAAAAAAAGAGAGTATCTTCAATAAATCACTGGGCTGGGGATTTAGCTCAGGGGTTTCTTCCCCTGCTATGCAAGCGCAAAGACCCAAGTTCGATCCCCGGTACCAGAGAAAAAAAAAAAAGTTTTACAGTTTAGCTTTTCACATTTAGGTCTCGAATCCACCTGGAATTAATTAATTAATTAATTAATTGTACCAGGGATCAACTCAGGACCTTGTGCTTGCGGGGCAGGCAGCAGCACCACTGAGCTGAATCCCTGGCCCCAGGCCTGGAATTTGTTTTGATAGTTGATATGAAGTAGGAATAAAAACTTTTCTTCCCTAAGGATAACCCTGAAGTATGAATCTAATTTTCTTGTTCATTTTCCATAAGGAAAACCTAATGGCCCAGCATCATGTATTGAATAGTTCATGTTCTATACAGCTTTGTATGTTTTCATGTAGATGATAGTTTTTATCTGTGTTTTCTCTATTCTGTACTGTTGGACTGTTTGTCTGCCTTTTGCTGGTACTATACTGTTTTAACTAGCAGAACTTTGCTGTAATTGTTCTTATCTGGAAAGGCAAGACTCAGTACCTTTTTCTGTTCATCAAGCTCCCTGAAAAACCTGGTCAAGTTGTTACATGTTAGTGAAGCCATTTGCTGTCTAAATGCATTCTCTGGATGTATATACAGTATAATGGCCTCTAAAAAGAAAGAAAAAAGGCCTTCCCTATCTGGCTACTGATTACTTGTTCTGAATGAGCCTGTAATTTCCATTTAATTTTGAGTTTTGTGGGTGTGGTGTTTAATATGGAAGGGAGCCATGTTATGAGTTGGTATCTTGAATAAAGATACCAAACAAAAGTTTTGGTAAAGCCATTGAGGTTCCATTTCCTTATAAGTTTTCTGGTTGTAGGATACCAGGAAAAGCCGAACAGCCAGCCTTCAGAGAGGGCTGGAAACAAAACCGTTCCAGGGACTTAAGCAACAAGAGTTAATGGACTCCTGCGTTCTGTTGTAAATAAACTTTAGTCTCCAGGAGGATTAATTCAGATTCCTGAGGGAGATCTGCGTTGGTCAGGCTAAGGCTTGATTTCCCCTGGGTCAGCTGTCTGCCCCAGCTTCAACTCCAATTGTAGGTGGAGAAAGGGGAGGTTTGGTACACACAGCAGTTTTGGGAATGGCTGAAATCAGATATAGATAGATTTTCTTAAAGTAGTGGCTCTCAAATATATTGCTCTTAAGACTACACTTTTAAAATCTATCATACCATAAAGAGCTTGGTTTATGTGGGCTACATATTGATATTTATCAAATTAAAAATTAAAACAAAACATTTTAAGACTATTGCTTTAAAAATAACAATAAACTCAGCTGAGGGTGGTGGCACATGCCTGTAATCCCAGCACTTGGGAGCCTGAGGCAGGATCACTGCAAGTTTGAGGCCAGCCTGGACTATATAGTGAGTTCAAGGCCAACTTAGACTACATAGCAAGAACCTTTCTAAAAAATAAACAAACAAAAACAAAGAACCCCCAACAAAACAATAAACCTAACTGTTACAGTTTATGTGTGGATGACCCCCAAAGCCTCGTGGGATCATAGGTGGGGCTTTTGGGAGGTGATTGGATCATGGGGGTGTGATATTCTTTGGTGGATTAGTCTACTGATGAGTTCATAGCTAAATGTGATTGGGAGGGGAAGCCTGATTGAAAGAGGTGGGTCACTGAGAGAGTGGCCTGGGTCTGCCTCTTCTGTGCCCTTCCCCTGATTGCTCTCTTTACTTCCTGACTGCTGTACCACCCTGCTGACTGTGGAGCCACCAACGACCAAAACCTCTACAAACTGTGAGCCATAACCAACCTTTCCTCCTGAGAGTTGTGGGTGTTGGGTATTGTGTCCCAGCGATGAGAAAGTAACTAGGACATCATCTCATATTAACAATATATTTCTATGAAAAACATCTTGAAAAAAATAGTGAGAAGAGTGCCATTTTTTTTTACATTTTTGCAGATTAGGTATCCAGTTTAACAGAAGACAGCTAGATTCTCATGTCTGCTTCAGATCCAATCTGATATGATTGTTTTGATCAGTACATATGAAGAAAATATGGCTTTAAAGAATATGTAAAAGGTATATGAAGAAAATATGACTTAAAAGGTAATTGGACAAGGGAGAAGTATTTTATAACCTTTTAAGAAATTGTGCTTGTTCTCTGATAATGTACCAAAACTTGACAAGTGTTAGTTTCTTGTAAGTTAAGTTACAGTGTGGACTCTGAAATTATGTTAATGTTAATGTTACAGTGAAATCCATGGGTGTGTCTTGTATTTGAATGGATTATTCATTTATTTAAGAGATGGGGTCTTGCTGTGTTGCTCAGGCTGGCTCCAAACTACTGGGTTCAAGTAAGCCCCCCTTGGGACTACAGGTACATGGCTGAATGGATCTTTTACCCATACATAATTTTATAATATCAGGCACTGGTCATTTAGGAAGTGTTGGTTCACTGAGTGTGGCAATCTTCCAAATATTTAAACATTTCACATGACAAGATAAAAAAAACTCCTACATTAGTTAATATCACCACCCATTTCATGAGAAAAGTTTGGCAGTACTGTGAAACTGTCAAGCAGCTACAAGTTTTCCAAAATTGTAAATTTTTTCATTAAAAGCTTAGATTTTATCATTGGCAACAAATACTGTCAGTTGTTTTCCCTGACATGACAGACTTACTCCATTTTTAAGAAAATGTCTGTTAAATATTCATGTCTGAATAACCAGTTTGTCCTTTGTTCCAGGAAAAAGTAGTGTTCCATGAAAAAAGTAGCTTCTTGAGCTGGCAGTGCAGTGCATTTCCTCGAAACCATTGTGCTTGAGTATTCTGTGAAGTGCTTTGTGCATAAATTTCATTACACAGAATATTTAAAAGCCCTATAGTCAAGAGTTCAAATTTAATAAAATAGTTTTTGTTGTTTCATCAAGAACATTCTCAGTGCAGTTGACTCTTCTCCACTCAGCTGTGCATGGTGGTAAAAGAATGACCAGTGCAGTTTGATGCATGATCTTGGTTTATGCTAAAGCACCAGCAGTTTTACCCATTGTTGCATTTGTACCATCAGAGCCAATGTCAACAAGTTCTTAGTATTACTATGAAAATAGTTTTGCCTCATGGATCCTTTGAAAGAAACCTCCAAGAATCTGTGGACCACTCTTAGAACTGCAGTCCTAGGGGAGGATGTGGATGGAAAAACAGAGGTCTGTACTTTAGGTACAAGAGTTGTTTCATGGTTTAATTTTACTGGATTGCTAGAGTAGTCACTTAACATCCCTTAACGTGATGTCAGAATGAATGAGATATTTTATTTTTAAATTTATTGTTATTTATTTATTTATTCATTTATTTATTTGGGACAGAGTCTCACTATGTAGCCCGGGCTGGCCTCGAACTCATGGTGATCCTCTTGCCTCAGCTTCCCAAGTGCTGGGACTATAAGCTTGTGCCACCACGTCTGGCTTGAATGAGATATTTTTTAAAAACATAACATTTTCAGATTTCTAGTAGAATAGAAATGTATCCTTAGAAATTAATGTTTCCAAATGTCAGAGTTTAGAGTCTTCAGATTTTTAGCCAGATAGTTTTTCAGGTACGTAGTAATCCTAGTATAAACCATTTTAATAAAACTTACGACATTTGTATCATGCAATAATACACACTAACATTTTTTTAAGCAGATTTTTCTTTTTCTTTTTTTTGAGGAAGGGTCTTGCTCTGTTACTCAGGGTTACCTTGAATTCTTAGGCTGAAACAGTTCTCCTGTCTCAGCCTCCTGAGTGCCTGGGACTAGGGGTGTGCTCTACCTCATCTGGCAATTGAATATATTTTAAAAATTGCCTTTTGATCTATGTACAGTGGTGCATGCCTGTTATCCCACCTTTTTGGGAGGCCAAGGCAGGATTCCAAATTCCAAATTCCAAGGCAGGCCATCCTTGTCAACTAAGCAAGACCTCAGGGCTTGGGGCTGGGAATGTTGCTCTGTGGTAAAGTGCCTCTGAGTTCATTCTTCAGTATCCCACCCCCCCAAATTGCATTTGGGAAAATTTGCTCTAAAAATTGCATTTGAGTAGGTACTGCCTTTCCAGAAAAGGCATAGAAGAAGAGAAGGGATAGAGGTAAGGGTGGCAGTCCCTTCCAGCCTTATAGCTTTTGGTCATTAAAGAGTCTTGCTAAAGAGGAACAGCACACCCCCCCCCCCATATGATTTACAGCAGAGAAGGGGGCAGTGATATTAACTGACTTCATTTCAACAAATATGTGCTGAGTGACTGAAAGCAAAAGGCACTGATGGTCAGGGAGGTGAATGTTCTGAAGTGAGCAGAATGTGAAACCAGTATATATATTTGGTGTCTAGAAAAAGAGATGATTTAATTGGGGAAGCTGAGGTTAGAGCACTGTCTTTGTGAAAGCGATAATTTTATGGGATTCTGAAGGTTGGAATTTTGGTTGGCAGAAATGGGAAAGGGAATTCAGACACAAGGTATGTCATGACTAGCATTGTTAGGGTCAAGAATTGCTGTGTTTGTTAGGACAATGTGTGTATTGGAACCCACGAAGAGCATGGTATCACTGAAGCAGAAGATGCATAGGGTATTGGGAGACAAGACAGGAAAGTCAGTTGGCTCAAAACATGCAACGTTTTCTATCATTGCCAAGCATGGTGACTTATATATAAGTCATGGAGAGATATTTAGAATTCTTTTTTTTTTTAGAAGAATTCTTGATTGAAGAAATAATACGATCAGAGTGTGCTTTCAGAAATTTTATTTGACCTCATTCATTGATTAATTCATTCATTGGTTAATTTTTGAATAGCTACTCCGTGCTTTGTTAGCATGAGGCAAGGTATATTGTGGCCAACCAAACTGAAAATGTGTACTCTCATAGAACTTGCAGTCTAGGAAGGGAGTTTCAACAAATAAGCACAAATAATAAACTACTATAGATGATATGAAGGGAAGGCATGAAGTGCTGTTAGAATAATGGAGAGATTAGATTTCTTTGAGGAGCCAGGGGAGGCCTTGCTGAGTCGCTGAATGTTGAGCACCTACTGTGCACCAGGTGCTATTCTTGACCCTGGGGATGTAGTTAAAGGACAAAGCAGGCAGGTGCCCCAAATCTGTGGAGCCTACACTGAGGCAGCAAACAAGATAAATAAAATATATGTTATGACTGTGTGTCCCACGGAGAGAAATAGAACCAGAGAAGGGGTAAGGGGTTTGGGGTAGAAGTGGGAGGTTGCGGTGCTAGGTAGATGAAGGCCTGTCAGAATCACTGCAGAAGCGCTGTCTGAATACATGTCTGCAGGAGGAGTGAACTGACTTTCCAGGTAGAGGCGATGGCAGGGCAAAGCCACGAGGCACCTGTGGGCCTGGCGCACTCAAGAAGGCGTCCAGGAGGCCAGTGTGGCTGGTGTGAAGTGAGCAAGGGAGAACACCATGGAAACTGTCAGAATTGAAGAAGTACAGATCCGAAGAGCAGACCCTGCAGAGCAATTAGTGAAGTCCAGACCCCGTAGTGCTAGGATCGCCTGCGGAGCTTTTAGAACTCCTGATGCTTGGGCTGTGCCTACACTTTGGAAATAGGAATCTTTGCAGGTGGGATCCAGTGGCAGAGGAGATGGAAAGAAGTGGATGGATTTGAAAAGTATGTTAAGAAAGAATCTGTTTAATTATAGATTGAATGTGGGGGTTGAGGGAGAAGAAAGTGTCAAGAATGACTCCCAGGTTTCTGGCTTAAGCAGCTGGATGGGTAGAGGTGTCACTTACTTAGATGAGGGTGGGAGACGAAGAGGAATGGGAAAAGTAGGTGTGGGATCGGAGGGAAGATCAGAAATCAGGAGTTCAATTTTAGACATGTTAAATTTGAGATTCGAATGAGGCTAAGTATAAATATGTTCAGTAGGCAGATATGTGAGTGGGGCTTCAAGTGAAATCAGAGTTTGAGGTCGTAAATTTGTATATAATCAGCTTATTGGGGGCTTTAACGTGTCTAAATGACATCATATAGGATAAATTTGTGGAAAAAGAGCCGGAGGTGTGGAAACTAGTTAGCCTGTTGCAGTAATCTGAGCAAGAATCGGTGTTAGCCTAAACTAGGGTAGAGGCAGTGGGACTAGAAAAGAAAAAAGTAGGTTGGAGATTCGAGGACTTGTGGAGCCTATACTCAGTGGGAGCGGACAATAGGCAAGAAATTAAAGATAGCATTGAGATATCTCACTTGGATGAATGATGCATCAGTAGAAGATACAAAACAGAATGAGCTGGTTTGGGAAACAAGAACGTTTAGCTTTGGATGTTTTGACGTTTGGGAGCAGCCCCTCACAAGCAGGCCATTGCATCTTTCATGTTGGATGTTGAAAGAAGAGATGAGGTTCGAAATACAGATTTAGACATTCATTTTCATACATTGAAAATAAAACAATTTCATTTATATAAAATTGATTCACCCTGGGAGCAGCAAGATCTATGATACAACAGCATCCACAGTCTTTATTACGACTTTTGAGGCTCTCTGTGTCTGGTGCTGTGCTGCCTTACTTTCTCTTCTAGTATGCGCAGCTAAGTCCTCTCGCAGGGGTTTTGTATGTCTTGTTTTCTCATCTTGACTCTTCCCTTTCTCTTGGTAGAGGGATAGGGGTGCAGAGAGAATTCAGAAGTTAGTATCTGGGAAGTGGAGAAGTTCCAAGATATCTTGTTCAGGTGTAGGAGTAAGCATGAGTATATGAAATGGAAAGGGTCTGGGAGCCCATGAAGTTGAAATCCTTCTAACACAGAGTACCATGTTAGTCTTAGTGTACTCCTAAGATGCCAAAGCAGTGATGGTACCCCTCTACCTTGGTGGTTTGTGACAGAGTGGTAGCAGTGGTGATGATTGACCTTTGGCTTGTTGTTTTTTTTGTTTTTGGTTTTTGAGACAGGGTCTTGCTATGTAGTTCAGGCTAACCTTTAACTCACTGTGTAGCCCAAGCTGGCCTTAAATTTACTATGTAGTCCAGGCTGGCCTAGAATTTGTGGTGATCGTCCTGCCTCAGCCTCCCAAGTGCTGGGAATACAGACATGTGCCACCATGCCTGGTTTACAATGAACATTTCTTGAAGTCTTACTGGGCATTTCTTTAAATATATATACATGTATATATGTGTGTGTCTGTGTTATATTTATATGAGGTAACATTAGAAAAATTGGGTTATGTATGTTGTTTTAAAACTTGCTTTAAATATTCAGTGTATTTTTTTCGTGACACTGATAAATCTTAAAATACCCATGTAGAAATCTGTTGTATGGATACATCATATTTTATTTTGCCAATTCTCGACCGGTTAATTTCTTTCTTTTCCAGTTTTTGCTTGTAATTATGTTGTCATGGCTGTCTCTGCACATAAATCTTTATATACTGACCAGACTGATTTCATGGGATTGATTTCTCAGGTGGAATTACTGTGTTAAAGAGGGTACAAATGTTACTACCTTTTTTCTAATTATTCTTTAAATATTTTTATAGTGGAAAGGTATGTTAACATCAGTAGACTTTTTAATTAAAAAACTCAATTGCATTCTTGTAGCAGTTGTTCTTACTATTTGATAAGTTGTTTAAGTTCTTATTCCTAGGTGTCTTTAGACCTGTCAAAAGAGAATTCTGG
The DNA here is from genome assembly GCF_000247695.1 of Heterocephalus glaber. The sequence continues at coordinate 5,753,440 of NW_004624795.1, read as the reverse complement.
TGTAAGGAGGGCCGGAGACTTAGCTAAGTGGTTCTGCCACCTGCCTCGCAAGTGCAAGGTCCCAAGTTCGATCTCCAGTACCAAAAAAAAAAAGAGAGAGAGAGAGAAGTCAGGTGTAAGGAAAGACATATGTGGAAGAATTACAATTCCAGTTCTATGTTGTCAGTTCCTGGGTTTAAGTAGTACTTATTAATTGTGAAGAAAGAAGCAATAATACGCTAGGAATTCAGAGTGAACTGCATGGCAAGATAGAGCTCGCCCTGGATCTGGAAGGATAGTGTTCTGATAAGAGGTAGGAGATCGTGGGTGGTTTTAGGAGTGGTGGGTATAAATGTGAGAAGGGCATATGATGGTGTGAATGAGCTGACACACAGGGTGGAGTCAGCTAATTGGAGAGGAGGGTCAGTGCTGTGACATAATGGAAAGGCATGTATGGGAGTGAAGTTATATCCCAGAGGACTGCTTTTATTTTTAGCACATCTTGAGTTGTACAAGATGGAACTATAAGATAAAGCAGATGTGTAGATGTGTCCTAATTTAAGCAAATTATGTACTTGAAATCACTTTTTATAAGAAATATAAAGGGTTGATTATATGTGAACTTCCCAATAACAAATTTATTTTACTTTATCATTTGATAGACGTGTGGCAGTTTTTGTGGATCTTAATTTCTTCTATAAAGTCAAAGGGTTTAGGCAAGATATCTCTAAAGTGCTTTTTGATAAGGGATTACTACATAATCCTTGAGGAATAATACCTTGATTTTATGAAATAAATTGACCTGAGTTAGGTTGGCACCCACTTCTAGCTCTGTAGGTACAATACACCCTCCTATCTTTGGGAACAGAATCCTATTTGGATGATTCCCTAATGGCCTGACAGACCTAGATGACTCAACTTTGGAAATTCTGTTGTTCATCTCCCTCCTTTTTTTGCAGTGCTGGGGATCAACCCAGGGTCTTGTTGAGGCTGGACAAGCACTCTACCACTGACCTACATCCCCAGTCATTTTTATTTTTAAGACAGGGTCTCGTTAAATTGCTCAGGCTAGCCAGGTGTGGTGGTGCATGCCTGTAATCCTAGCACTCAGGAGGCTGAGGCAGGAGGATTGCCATGAGTTCCAGGGCAGCCTGGACTATATAACAAGCCAAGCCCTTGTCTCAGAAAACAAAACAATTGCTCATGCTGGTTTTGAACTTGTGATCCTCCTGTCTCAGCCTCCCAGGTAGCTGGGATTATTGGTGTGTACCACCACACCTGGCTTATCTTTTCTTTCTAAATCTTATTTTATAGATTTTCATTTGGAAGAATTTTATAACTGATGACTGAACTGTAAGAGGATGCTGTGAGGTCAAGGGGAATGGTTTTGTTTTGTTGTTGTTGTTTTGGGGGCTTTTTTGAGACAGGGTCTCACTGTGTAGTTCAGGGTGGCCTTGAACTCACTATGTAGCCCAGCCTGGACTCAAACTTGGGGTGATCCTTCCTGCCTCAGTCTCCTGAGTGCTGAGTTACAGGCATGTGCTACCATGCCTGGCAGGTCAAGAGGAATTATCATATAATAGTGTAAATTATCCTCATGTAAATCATGCATCAAAATTTATCTAATACTGATTGGCTTTCTGTCTTATCTTTTTTTTAATATAGTCTCACCATGTAGTTCAGGCTTGCCTTGAACTCACTGTGTATCTCAGGCTGGCCTTGAAGTTGTGGCAATCCTTCTACCTCAGACTCCCAAGTGCTAGGACTATAGGTGTGTGCTGCCATGTCCAGCTTCTATCTTATTTTGAATTTACTCCTGTGGTGTCTTAAATGTATGTCTAGGCTATGTACATCTTTTTTATTAGTTTAGCCAAAAGATAATTTTGAATGTAAATTTTTTTTGGGGGGGGGGTACCAGGGATCGAACTCAGGACCTTGTACTTGCAAGGCAGGTGCAGTAGTGCCACTGAGCTAAATCCCCGGCTGAATGTAAATCTTTAGGAAAAATGGCACAGTGTATTTGAAAACAAAATATTAAGGATTTACTGGGTATGGTGGTGCATGCCTGTGATCCCAGCACTTGGCAGGCTGAGGCAGGAGGATCACTGTGAGTTCAAGGCCACCCTGGGCTACAGAGTTCACAGACTAGCCTGAACTACATAGTTATACCCTGTCTCAAAAAGCCAAAAAAAAAAAAAAGAATTATTTTTGGTCTTTTGAATTATATATATCACTTTTTACCTCCCTTTGTGTGGATGAGTGAGAACTGACTAGTTTTTTCTTAAATTCAGTGACTTTCTCTTTAAAGTACATAATCATTTTCAAAACTGATAAGTAGCATACTTTAAGCATTTCTGTCCTAGCATCACAGTCTTTGACTAAATTGTACTGCTTTTGACCAAAATATTGCATTTTAGGGAGAACCAAGGTAAGGCATGGTAAGGTGACCACTGAAGCCTTCTGACAGGTGCTCCTAGGATGCTGTTAGCTGAATAGGATCTTTTAGACTCAGCCCTTGGCCTGCAGTTTTGTTGGTAAACACAGTTTCCTCCTTATCACTAGAGTTGATTGGTATCAGCTAAAGTAACTAAACCCAAGGCTTGATGCATAAACCAGAATGCCATTTAATCAATGAATTTTGAGGGGTAGTCTTTTCCATGACATGGAAAACATGTCTGATTAGTCTGTTCCCTTCTTAGTCAAGGTATTATTCAAAAATGAATAATATCTGATGTTTACTGAGCACTTACGTAATGTGGTAGATACTGTTCTAGACCATGTGTTTAACTCATGTATTGGTAGGTATCTATTTTACAGACAGGAGTCTGAGGCACAGGCAGATCTTTAAGTAACTTGCCTGAGATAACAGCTAGTACAGTTCTGTGCTGTGCTGATCAAAGATCCCTCAGGGGGCCAAGGGGTGTAGCTCAGCGGTAGAGTGATTACCTAGCATGCAGAGGCCTGGGTTCATTCCCCAGCACCGGTAAGCTTAAAATCTTAACAAAAGGAAGTAAAAATCCTTCAGGCCACTTTGTCCATTATGATGTATTCACTCATTCCTTGTTCAAACATTTGTTAAGCATCTATTATTTGCTAGACATTGCCTACACGTCAGGCTTACTAAGGTTAATATAAGCTAGCAAGGGCTCTCCAGGGACTCTCAGTCTAGCGGGAAAGGAAAATAATTACAACAGCAAGAGATCTACACGTTGAGAGCAAGGAGGAAGCATTTAATTCTATTTGGAGAGATTAGAGTAGCAGTTTACAAAGAAGGAGAGGCATTTTGGGCAGATGAAACATATTCAAAGATGTCATAGTGAAAAACAGCCCACTGGGCAACAATGGAAAAGGAAAGTACTGCGTTTCATGTAATGAGACAGTTTAAAAGTCATCAGCTAGGCTGGTTGTTGGTGGTGAGGATCAACAGTTTGGGGTGTGTTTCTGAGGTAAAATTGATAAGATGTTATTTACTGATGGGTGGGGTTAGTGGAGGTGGAGTAATGAGAAAAAGTGGGGAGCTAAGGCTGTCTTCTAGGTTTTTTGTTTGAACCACTTGCATGAATGTGGGATCACTGGAAAGTAATCAGGGTTTTGCAGGACGATGGGCTGTTTTTGTTTTTGTTGTATAGTTTGAGATGTCTGTGGGATAGCCACTGGGAGGTGTCACCAGAAGTTGGTTTGCAGTACAGAAGACATAGGCATGGAACTCAGTGAAATGAGGGAGTTTGTAGGATGGTTTGATTGTGGCAAGATCAAAAGAAGAGAGGGACCATCCGTTATTCCTCTGCTTCCAGTTAATATTTGTTTAAATTTTTAGATCCCATTTTTGTCTGCTGTAAGTCAAGAATTCTTGGTCTTTTGAAGTAAATACTTCTGTCAGGCATGGTGGTGCTTGCTTGTAATCCTAGCACTTGGGAGGCTGAGGCAGGAGGATTGCCCTGCCCCCAAAAACCTGTCCCAAAAAACCAAACCAAAACAAGAAAAATGAAGTAAATGCTTTAGATAACTCATTATTATGGTGGTTGTCCTAAAATTCAGCCTAAAATTGTTTTGTATCTTAATTTGTGGTGATGGTGATAACATAACATTAAATTTACAGAACTGCATACCAAAATAGTAAATTTTACTGTATTAAAAGTTATAAAAAGAAAAGAGAAATGCATCTGTAATTTATCCTAGAATTCACGGATGCTCTACTTTTGGTGCCCCCCCCCCTTTTTGGTACCGGGGATTGAACTCATGACCTTGAGCTTGCCAGGCAGGCACGCTGCCACTGAGCTAAATCCCCGGCCCTTGGTGCCCTTTTAACAGGATATAGTTACCTCTTTTTATAATGCAAAAATCCCCTTTTAACAAATTTGTCTAATTTTGTCATCAGTTCTTGGACCAATTTGGCAGGTAAGAAAATGGGTGAGTTTAAATTTATCTTTTCTCTTCCTACTTGGTAATATGTAAGAGAGGCAATTTAGGAAAGACCTACAAGTCCACAAATTGTAGGCATCGTCCTAACTCCAGCCTTTCTTTTACCAATAAATTATGAATTTTTACCTATAGTTTGTTTTAAAAGGTGTTTTTTTCCTGCTGCGCAAGCTCAAGGACCCAAGTTCAATCCCCAGTACCAAAACAAACAAACAAAAGATGTTTTTTGAAATTTCTTTTTTAATGAGCTTTCATCTCCTTCAGCTGTAGTAGGAATTGAAATAAAGTCATAATTTTGTTCCAAAATAAAGAATGAGAATGGCACTATCATCTTTATTGCCAACTACAATATAGAGATAGTTTGGATTAGATAAATTAGTATCAGCTGTGAAAGTCATAGTTTATAGACATATCTATAGAAGTGACAGGGCTAATAATATGTCATAAGTACATTGACCATCAGTATTAAGGTTACAAATAACTTTTGGAAGTTATTTGCATACACAGTCTGATTGGATAAACTTTGCTGACAGCAATGGTCAGTAACCAGTAAACACTTTGGTTATTAGCTGTCTATGGCCAATTATGATGTACTTTCTTTTATGACATGTAATTTGCATTTAACATAGCAACCCAACTAGACATTGCTTCAGTTTGTTTTTGAGAGTATGAGCAAGCTGTGTTAAGTTGAATGTCTTTGGTTTGAATTTTGAATTAGTTTCAAGTAGTCATTTATTTTTCTCTCCTTGATCCATTGCCACTTAATACCATTCTCAAGTCCAAGAAACAGATTTCTGTGTGTCTTAGGAACAGTAGATGGTATTGAAGAATATAATTATTTAATTCATTTGAGGCCTGCCTCTTTATTGTATGATTGGGATGTTTGTTTTTCTTTGGTTTAAAATTTTTATTTGAAAACTCTCAGCCTTAAAATTTTTATTTACTAATCTGTGGAATTCATTGTGATATGACTGAATATCATATGATATGAGAGGTGGAACTCTTTTTTTGTTGTTGTTGTTCTTTTTTTTGGTACTGGGGATTGAACTCGGGACTTGGTGCTTTTGAGGCAGGCTCCAGAACCACTGAGCTAAATCCCCGGCCCTGGAACTCTTAATAGAGTAAAATTTGCCAGCACCTGGAAGACTTTTTCTCCAACTGCAACCAATCTGAAAGGGCTCACCCATCTCAGATGCTAATACCGGGGGCCAACCAATCCTTATGTGATCTCAGTATTCTGTGTGTCCACTGATGCCTCATTGGATGCCTAGAGCTATCTGTTGTGAGCCTGGTGTCTGCAATTGGGACCTGACAGTAATTTGTGGTACAGTCACAGCCAACTCTAAAAGACCAGCCTCATTTTGAAAGAAAAGGTCTTGGTATGTCTCATAAATTGCCCTGGCTGGACTTGAAGTTGGATCCTCTTGCCTCAGCCTCCCAGAGGGCTGGGAATACAGGTGTGTGCCACCACGCCTGGCTCATATACTTTACTAAATCTATATTCAGAGCTAAGACAGAATTGCACTTTTGGGGAAATTGATAGACTTTGAATATAATACCTATTCTGAATAGAAATTTATTTTCTGTCAGTAGTTTTTATAAGCACCAAGTACTGCAAGGAAACATCAATGCTTAAATCTTTTAAAACAACAGACAAATACCATATTTTATGTCTGCCACAGGTTTGGTTAGTCTGTCCACTTAATTTATAAAATATATTTCTGGCCTTTTTTTTTTTAAGTCTAAATTTCACTGGCTCTTCTACTTTAAGGTTTTTTGGTCCACACACATGCCCTTTGTTTTTTGGACAGTCCCTGGCCTCCCTCAATAGAAAGTACCAAGAGATCAGATGCTCAGTGGAGAATTACACTGGAAGTACTGTATATCTTGGCATATTTTGCAGGGCAACTTGGCAATATCTATCAAAAGAAATAGTATGCATGCTCTTGGTCCTTGAGTACTTATGTTCAAATATACTTATTGGTTATGTTTGCAGTAGCAAAATAGTGGAACCTTCACAACTGGGTAAGTGGAATGGTATGCAACCATTAAGAAGAATAGATATGGGCCCTATATGGAATATGTGTACATACACACACACACATATATACGTACATTTATTATTTGCTGGTATTTGTCTGTTGGGGCTTGTATTTTGATGTCTCCCCAAAGCCTCATGCTCATAGGTGGAGCTTTTGGGAGGTGGCTGGATCATGTGTGTGGCTGAATCGTGTGTGGCTGAATGGTTTTACCTAAGACAGACTTTGGTACCAAGAAGTGGGGTCACTGCTGTGACACTACCTAGCCATGTGGTTCAGGAGCCTTTGGAACTGGCTTGTGGGAAAAGTTTGGAATGGTTTGGAAATGCCAGCTGAAGAAACAGCCCTGGAATGCAGTAAGTCAAACTTGTTGGGAGATTCTGGTCAGAGCTCAGAAGATCAGAATGCCAAAAGAAATGCAGCTGGTAAAAACCAGTCACAGGAGATTTCAGTGGGGAACACGGACTGCATTGGCTGTTGGACTCTAGACCATGTGTGTCATGCTTTGGCAGAAAATTTGTCTGTATTTTTCTCATGTCCAGAGACTTTGCAAGAGACTAAGTGTGGTATACTAATTAATCTGGTGGAAGAACTTTCAAAGCAATCTAACGTTGAACCAGTGGCATGGCTACAGTTGGGGGCTTTTAACCAGATCTTTGTTGAGGATCAAGGGAAAGAGCCCAGCAGAATGATTTATAGTTTTGAGTTTGGGCTGGGGATTTAGCTCAGTGGTTCCTATGCCTGCCTTGCCAGCACAAGGTCCTGAGTTCAATCCCCGGTACCAAAAAAAGAAAACAAAACAAAGTTTTGAATTTGCCCTGAAAGAAAGCTCCAGTAAAGGTGCGGCCTGCAGAGATAGAACAGAGAGAGAGCTTGGTTGTAGAAAAGATTAGCAGTAAAAAGCCATTTATTTTGGAAGATCACAATAGAAAAGATGGCCTGAGGGCATCACAAGACTGGGCAGGACTTCACCCTTTGCAGCCTCAAAGTTGCAAAGGTGAAAGACTTTGCTTTGAGAAGAGAACCCCAAGGCTACATGGTCCAGAATGACATGGCCTAGGGAAGTTGTTCCTCGGGATTGGGTTCATAGCGCTCAGCCAGCTGGACATTCAACCCCTACAGCCAGAGAAAAGAAAGCCTAGTTATTGCTCCAGTTGGGGGCAGACCTTGTCATCATCCATGCAGTGCTAGTTTTAGGGGCATCAGAATGTAAGAGTTGTGGGGTCAGAAGGCTTCCACCCAGAATTCAGAAGAAGGCCTGACAAGCAAGGCAGTTTGCCCCTGAGAGGTCAGTGTGTAAAGCCACGAGTATGAAGCCAGAAGTGCAGTGGAGACTCCAGAAGGTTGGAAAAGCCAGGAGTGTGGATCATCCAAGGAAAGCTGCAAGGAGTGAGCAGAATTAGACTGAGAGAGAAGCCATGAGGGCTGCAACCACTGGCAGTGCTGTAGGGATGGAGCCAGCCAAGCCTTTCGGAGTTCACATTGACACAGATTGCTGGACGTGGAGCTACAGGATCTAATGTTTCCCCTCCTGGATTTTGGTCTTGCTTTGGCTCCATACCTTTTTATCCCCCTATTTGTATCTTTGAGAATAGGAATGTTTTTCTTGGGCCATTGTATGTTGGGAATGTTTAATTTTCTTTTCACTTGTGGAGGGGCTTGAAGCTAAGAGTTTGCCTTAAATCTCAGAGGAAACTTTGGATTTGGACTTTTCAGCAATGCTGAAACTGTTAAGACTTTGGCGACTCTTACAGTTGGACTAAATGCAATTTGCATAAAGGGATGCTCATGAGTCTTTTGGGGAGCCAGAGGCGGAATGTTATGGCTTGTTATCTAGACATCCCTCAAAGCCTCATGCATTCATAGGTCGGGCTTTTCTGAGGTGGCTGGATCTAGGGTGTGTGATGCTGGAATTAGGGATGTGTGATAACTAAATTAGCCCACTGATTGGTTTAGCATAATTCTGGGTGTGGATGATGGAATCCCCACCCTGGTAATGTTTGGCACCAACAATTAGGCTTGTAACCTGCATGGTATAAAAGAGAAAGGAAAGTTTGATGCTGCTGCTTCTCTGCGATGCCCCTTTGCCACAGTGCCTAGCCAACTGTGAGCTGAAATAAACCTTTCCTATTAACTTGTGGATATTGGGTATTTTGTCCCAGCAATGAGACAAGTAACTAAGACAACGCCTTTTTTGTTTTTTGAAGATACAAAATAGTGATTGGTCAAACTGAAGTGGTTAGAGAAGTGGAAACATTGTCACAGAGTTGGAAGCTGTATCAAGTATGTTATACTGTAGCTTTTTTAAATAGATACACTAGTGTTCTATAAAACAGTCCTCAGGAGCCAGGTGTGGTGGCCCACGCCTATAATTCCAGTACTCAGGAGGCTGAGGCAGCATTGCCACAAGTTCAGGCCAGCCTGGGCTACATAATGAGGTCAAGGCCAGCCTGAACTACAAAGTGAGACCCTGCCCCCCAAAACCAAAAAAATAGTCCTCAGGAGCTTGCCCAGACTTTTCTGGGGTTTTTTGGGGGTTGGTTTTGTTTTGGTACTGAGAATCGAACTTAGAACCTTGTGCTTGCAAGGCAGGTGGTGGAACCCCTGAGCTAAATCCCTGGCCTTGTTTTATTTTTTTGAAACAGGGTCTCACATGTAATCCAGGCTGGCCTTGAACTGATTGTAGCCCAGGCTGGCCTCAAATTTGCTGAGATCCTCCTGCCTTGGCCTCTCCAGTGCTGGGATTACAGGCATGTTCCACCACGCCTGACCTTGCCCAGACTTTTTAAACATAGGTGTACTATGTAATCAATATTAGTATTTTGTAAAGTGAGGATTATTTCATTTTTAAAATATCTTTTTATAACCTAATGCTACCTTTAGGATCTTCTCTATAAAATTTCGTTTCTGAAAAATGATAGGTGTATAGAGATTTTGAGTTTACTTTGTGCCATTTATCTGGATAACATAAATGGACACTGGAAACAATCAGTTTTGGCAACAGATTTTCTGATTACTTTAGTCTTGTCACTAAAGAAGCCTGAGTGATGGATATTTAAAAAAACAAAACAGTGATCGGCTTTGGGTTTTAGAGAAGGGTTTGGGAGTTTAGAAGGAAACTTAGTTTTCCCCTAGAGCTTCCTGTAACTTTGGAATTATGTTTTGTATGTATTTGTTTTAGTTTTTTAAAAGCATGTCTGTGTTTCCAAATGTGCATAGAACTTTAACACTAGAAGGAATCCTAAACATACTTCTTGTACAGTAGCCTAAAATTTAAAGATGAGAAAATTCAAGTTTAGGGAAATCTGCAAAGCCTGCACTAGAATTCAGGTCCTAAGAGCAGCAGTAGCTTATGACTATATTGGCTTGTTCCATTCTTATTCGAAGTTGATTTAACTAATGTGTGTTTCTCACTATGAAAAATTGATTTTGAAAGACTCAATAAAATTTGACCTTTGTAAGACAATTCTTTCTCTCTCTCTTTTTTTTTTTTTTTTTTTTGGAAAGGGTCTTGCTATGCAGTTCAGGCTGGTTTTGAACTCACTATGTAGCCCAGGCTGGCCTCAAACTTGCAGTGATCCTCCTGCCTCAGCCTCCCCAAGAGCTGGGATTACAGGCATGTGTTGCCAAGACTGATTTGTAAAACAATTCTTCAGTTAACTGCCTCTGGCCATAGAGATAAATGTTCTGGTTATCTGGTGTGGCTCACCTGTCATCCCAGCAGGATAGGAGGGAGAGGCAAGATTGCAGATTTACCCTGCTTGGGCACTTTGATTTAGCAAAACCCTGTCTCAAATAAAAAGAGGGCTGGGGAGTGTGAAGGGGGTTGAAGGAGGGGATAGCTATTTAATTTTTCCTCATATTTTTAAACTCTGAGGACCCAGTCCCTAAAAAGTGAATTTGAAATCCTAAGTATTATTTGAAGTGACTTTGTACCTCAAGTTTAGAGCTTCTGTTTGATTGAGTACATAGTTGACTATTTTAGATTCTTAAAATTGATTTTACTGTGTTTTTTATTCCATCTTGGGCCAAAGAAATGGAGGGATAGTCTTTGTGACTTCTAACTGGCTTGGTATTTAAAGGCGAAATTTGCTGTAAGGGATGGTAGGAAATTGTCTAAAGGAAGAAATTGTATATACGGAGGAGATGCTCTCATTTCTTGAAAATATGAGTAGTTCCTTTAACTATAAGTTCAGTCTTTTCCTGGCTCTTTTTAAGGCCAGAAACATTTTCTCCTTATTGAAATCAAGCAAAGAACTTGGTTATGGTGAGACTGGCAGTTCAGTGTGGGACCCGACATTCATACTGCTGAGGGCTAGGGGCTGGGAATTTAGTTTAGTGGTTTTGCCGCCTGCTGCGCAAGTGCAAGGACCTGAGTTCGATCCCCAGTACCAAAAAAAAAATTGGCCATACTGCTGAGGGCTAGCTGTGGTGGTACATGCCTGCAATCCCAGCAGTTGGGAGGCTGAGGCAGGAGAATCACTGTGAGTTCAGGGCCAGCCTAGGCTACATAATGAGTTCAAAGTCAGCCTGAACTACTTAGTGAGACCTTGTCTCAAAAATCAGACTGCAAAAAAAAAAAACAAAACAGACTGCATTCAGTAAATATTTCTTATGGTTGATTGACTTTCATGCTTAAGCAGTAAACACATTTACTATTAGTATTAGTTGTTAGATTTAGGATTGAAAATCTAGTTTACTTGTTACTTGTTAGTTTTACAAGTGACTGCATTATAGGTGGGAAAACATATCCTTCCAGAATTTAAGGGATTCATGAGCTTATCTCAAAATGAATACTGTAAATAATTGATAGTAATTTCATTAGGCTGATAGGATGGATCTTTGCTTTGAAGCAAAAAGTTTTCAGAGAATAAAGAACCCCTTACATCTTGAACATTAAAGTCTGTGTTGTTCTAGTCAATAAAGATTTGGTTCAGTTGAAAGGGAGAAAAGATTATAGGGGTCGAGAACAAGTAGATTCACAAATTTATCTCTGTACCTCTGTATCCTTAGGGAGAAATCCAGTTTGTATGGCCACTTTGATTAATTTTGTTCTAGATGTGGACTGAGCATTGGAATGGGGGCTTGGCAGTTGAATTTGAGCAGTCGCGTTAGATAACCCCGGAAAGCTAGGCTGAGGGCTGTCAAGTTCCATGTGTTTCCTGGTTTGTTTCTAGTATCCTTTCTGATCATGGAGAGTTTGGTCCTTTTGGACCGCATAGTAATTGCAGTGCCTCACGGGTCTTTTTTGCATTATTTCAGTTAATCAGTCATTATTGAACCTACTGTCTTTGCAATCTGATTGTGTTTCATAAATGCATTCTCTTTCAAAAGTGAAGGTGAAGACTCACTTTGAAACTCTTGAGCCCAACATCATCTTTTCCCAACATAACTGGGAGAAGATGCTACGTTAGCCTGAGTTCTGGTCACAGCTCTGCTGCTGGCCTTGTCTGTATCATATGCCACATTGGAACAGCCACTGAGGTGCTTTGAGGTTCGGGTTTCTGATCTGTAAATTAAAGTCATTTAGCTACCTGTATCTCTAAGACTCTTTTTTTTTTTTTTTTTTTTTCAGGGATTGAACTCGGGACCTTGCACTTGCCAGGCAGGCACCAGAACCGCTGAGCTAAATCCCTGGCCCAATTTTTGGTTTTCTTTTTTTTTTTTTTGGCACCAGGGATTGAACTTGGGACCTTGCACTTGCAAGGCAGGCGCCAGAACCACTGAACTAAATCCCTGGCCCCTACCTGTATCCCTAGAGTTATTTTATTAATTCATTTATTCAAACAGTTATGAAGCACCTTTTGTATACCATCCAAAATGTAGGGTACTCTAGGTAGAGTCCTTTGCCCTGAAAAGAAGTATAGTCTTGCTAACTACTTTACTTAATTCAGATGAGCTCGCTCCTTGACTCCTAAAAAATTTAGGGTTAGTAAATTTTCTCAAGTTTTAGTGTTACTCCATATAGCATTTTTTAAACGGTTGGAATTTTTTAGATCTGCACCTCCAAAAATACTGATATCTCTACCTTTTATTTTTCTGTTTGTAAACTAGTTTTCTATCCTAGAGAAAAGATCCCAGGGCCGGGGATTTAGCTCAGTGGTTCCGCTGCCTGCCTCGCAAGCACAAGGACCTGAGTTCAATCCCCGGTACCAAAAAAAAAAAAGAAAAGAAAAAAAAAAAAGAAAAAAGATTCCAGCTCTGCTCCAAGTATGATCAGTTGTTTTCTGTAATTGAAAGAAAAAAATTTATATCTGGTGCAGTAAAGTGACTGAGTACTCAGAAAACTAATGATATATTTATTCCTTTGCCTCCCAGAGATTGAACCTAAGGCCTTGCAGATGATGGGGAGAAACACTCTATCACTGAGCTGTACCCCAGCCCTAAACTAGGGATTTAAGACAAATGCAAAATACAGTCCAGAGGCATGATAGGGTTTTTTTAAAAAAGACCTACACAGTGTTAGAAGAATATTTTCTGAGATTAAGTATAGTTTGCTTAAAACTTTAATGCCCAAAGAGGAAAAAAGCTTAATGGAGATCCTGTTCATGCTAAAAAGAAAGACCAGGAAGCTGCTTCTGACTGTCATGGGCTTTATCTCAGCAAGCCCCAGTATCCAGGTTCTGGTTCTCAGCTCTGCAAGAATAAACTGTCATTATTATAGGAGTACCCAGATGGTGACCAGGCTACAGACTTGAGACAGTTCAGTGGATTAATTCACATGAAAAAAATTCCTAGGAGGGGTAGGGGTGAGGCTGCTACTTTTTGACTGTAGTCAGAGAAGACCTCTTTGGAAAGAGGTGGTTTTTGGACTTCAGACTCAAATAACAAGCAGCTAGCAAAGTGAAGATCTAGGAGAAAGGTCTTCCAGGCTGAGGGAAGAACAAGCAAAGCCCTAAGATGGAAATTCGCTTGGTGTGTTCATAGAAGGCAACCAGTGTGTTTGGAGTTAGCTGTGTGGTAAGGGAGAGGGGTGTGTGGTGAATTTGGTATATAACTTACTTAAGGACCCTAGAAGGTCAGATAGGTTGAATTTTATTCCAAGTGTGGTTAAATAGAGGAGTGACATTATCTGGTTGACATTTTAAAAGTTTGCTGTGGCTGCTATGTGGAGAATAGATCAGGCTTTAGAGGAAGCTGAGAGATCAGTTAGAAACCAGTTAACACTGTTTATGGGAGAAGCTGGTGTGGACAGAAATGGATAATGCTGTATGGAATATGTTGAGAAGCAGGGCAACTGACAGAACTTGCTGATAGGGTATGAAAGGGTGTTTGGCTTGAGCACCTGGGTTGAAGATCGTGCCAGTTAATATTTTAGTCATGTTAAACATGTCCAATGAATATAATTAAGGAATTGTAGAAATTGTGTTTTTTAATTCTGTAAACTTATAGCAGAAGACAGATGGAACTCTCTGGAAGGAAGGACAGTGGTTTCTTGAAACCTCAGACTAGAAAATTGCTCTGGCTTGTTAAAACAATAGACATTTTATTTATCTATTTTTAATAGACATTTTATTTTAAAGAATTAATGATGGTGAAGTGCTGATGCATGAAAAGTCACTCTGAATTAGGCCATGGCGTGTTCTCCCAGGGTTCAGTCTGGGAAGTAGGCACGAGCCCATCAATAACTTACTGAGGTCTCCATTAATAATGGTGATCAGAATGCAGCAGAACCAAAGAACATACTTTTCTACAGAGTTGCCACTTAAAAATGAAATGAGAATTGGAAGCTAGGATATCTAAGTTGTCTTCTCTCAGATACCTATGTGTTGAGTAAGATTATCTGATCAAAGAATCAGGATGTCAGAGGATTACAAAGTATTGGATTAGTAGTTAAAAGGCTTGGATTCTAATTCAAGCCCCTTAGCAGCCACATGACCCTGACAAATAGGAACCTCTGAGTTTGTTTCCTTATTTGTAAAATATTTGCTCTGCCTGCCTGACAGAGCTGTTAAAAGTCCCAAATAAGATCATGAATGTTAGAGTACTCTGAAGTCTGGAAGCATTGAGTACACTGCTGCTTTTGAGGGAGAGTTACATTAGCCTAAAGCGTTTAACTCCAGAGGTCCTAGGAAGGCCTTGGAGGAGGAAGTGCACTCCCTCGGGCTGGCGCTCACTGCTAGGAGTTTTGAGGTTACAGTTGCCACTAGACCGCAGTACTCTTTGTACTGGCTGATTCTGAGTGGCCTTACAGTTCCCAGCTGAGTGATTTGGGAAACAGATGACCGTGGATAAATTTAAGTGCTATAACGATGATAAATATACAAGTAAGTTTGATTTTATTCTTTCATTTGATAATTACAACTTTATTTCTAGCCATAATACTAAAATGAAAGGCAGCAAAATATGGTTCGTAGTTGTTTACTTTTTAAATGTTTCCCCCTTTACGTTTGGGCTATGGAGTGGGATTCCATTTGATTTACTTGGAAGTATCCTTTCCTCTAAGTGAAAAGTATAAACACACCAGAAGCTTATTGGAAGTTGAATCAATGGAAGAAGAAAAAGTGTTTAGGGGTAGAAAGAGGAAAGGAAGAGGGAGGACAGACAGACTTGAAGAGGAGAAAAGGCTTAAATTATTTCAAGGAAGCAGAAGTCTCAAGTGCTTTTTTTAAAAATCTGTCTTTGAATTTCAGATACTAAAATTTGAGGTTACTAAAGAAGGAGGGGATTGGTCCTGAGAAGGGAAATGAATAAAATGAAGGCAAGGGCGGACTAGTTTCTCCAGGAAGTTAGCATCCTGGAGGGAAAGAGAAGGTGCCGTGTGGCAACAGATTCAATGTAAGGGTTCACAGACTCTGAAGAAGCATTGGGTCGCTATGAATGTGTTTATTTAAGAAGTACTTTCTTACTGATGTGTATGAAAATCAGTCTCTTTACTCCCTTTGATTAAGTACTCTGCTTAATCACATGATGGGAATTATACTTCCTATCAGCTATACAGAAAATATTTTACCAACATAGGATTTTCATTACTGAATTCCTTGGCTTTTTGGGGTTTGATTCAAACTACATTATTATCTATGTAAAATATTGCTCTGGCTAGGCACAGTGTCCTGCACCTACAGTTCTAGCTGCTCTGGAGGCTGAGCCAGGAGGATCACATGAGCCCATGAGTTCAAGGCCAGCCTGGGTTATATAGTTAAGATTTTTTAAACCCCTCAAAGACACACAAAAAAAATCCCCTTGATGATGTTTTGTTTTTAGCTTTTCTAATTTACCATTTTCTCTGAATTCATTGATTCGAAAAGCTTTTTTAAAAAGTCAAACAAAAATCGTGACATACTGTCTGCTGAAGTTTCTTTTATTCACTTTTGGTTCTATTTCCTACTCTGGCTCTGCAGAGAAAACCTGCTGCCACGAATGTAGTGTGTGTCCTTCCAGTGCAGTGTAGGTCTGTGTATAAAGATGGATTACTAGGCCGGGGATTTAGCTCAGTAGTTCCGCCTCCTGCCTCACAAGCGCAAGGACCCGAGTTTGATCCCCAGTACCAAAAAAGAACTTTACATAAAAGTTATATTTATATGGGATATATATGTGTGAATATAAAATATTTATATGTATGTAAATTCTACAGCAGTTTCATTTTGTTTTGAGACAGGGTCTTGCTCTGTTCCCCAGACTCTGGCCCCAAAGTCCTGGGCTCAAGCCATCTACCTGCCTCAGCCCCTCAAGTAGCTGGAACTACTACAGGCAGCTTACTGCACTTGGCTCATTTATTCTTGTTTTTTAAAATCTGTCCATGTTGGTACACATAGACTAGGTCTCCCATTTTAACTGATTTACTCTTTTTTTTGTTTTGGTACTAGGGGTTGAACTTGGGTCCTTGTGCTTGCGAGACAGGCGGTAGAACCACTGAGTTAAATCCCCAGGCCCTACTGATTTGCTTTTATTTTACTGTATCAATATTTCAGTTTTTCCATGTCTTCTTGGATAAATATTTAAATTGCTTTCATTTTTTTGTCTTTTTAGACAAAACTCCAGGAAACAGCCTTGTACATATCCCTTCTGATTTTCTTCTTCTGTCCCCCGCCCCATTAGTTGCTTGATTTTTGTCTTAAATATTTCAATGTTTGAATTCTCCCACTTGGTGCAACACTTTAGGATTTGAGAAAGGGAGAGAGATGAGGAAAACCTTTCGTAATTTGAAATATCAGTCCTCTTTTACCATTGTATGAGAGGCCCTGAAATTTCTTTCCTTAAAGCTTTTTTTGGTTCGTTTTTGTTTTTGGTACTGGGGATCAAACTCAGGACCTTGCTTTTGAGAGGCAGGCGCAGTGCCACTGAGCTAAATCCCTGGCCCTGTTTTTTTTGGTTTTGTTTTTGGTTTTTTTCCCATTAAGTTTATTGGTACATTTTAGGTATAAAATACAGTTACATTCATCATTAAGACCTTTTACCTTTACATGATGTATCTTGGTTTTTATTTTTATTTTATTTATTTGTTTGTTTGTTTATTTATTTATTTATTTATTTGTACCGTGGATTGAACTTGGGTCCTTGAGCTTATGCAGCAGGCAGTGAAACCACTGAGCTAAGTCCCCAGCCCTTGTTTTTGTTTTTTAAGACCAGGTCTTGATATGTAGTTCAGGCTGGCCTTGAACTGACAGCAATCCTCCTGCCTCAGCCTCCCTGGTGGGGGATCATAGGTGTGCAGTACCATGCCCCAGTGAGATTCGTTTTTTTTTTCTTCGAGATTCTTTTTAGAATCTGATAAATGTAACAACTTTTCATTTAAACATTTTGTATTTATGTCTCATATCCAACAGCTATTTTCCATAAACTTCAAAAACTATTCACTTTTTCTTTTTTCTTTTTAACTTTTAAACTCCTAGGATACCTTAACCCACCAAATGTGGAACTATTTAGTGATTACTGGTCCAGTTTTTGTAGTTTTCGTGTTACCTTAATAATTTAGCATGATCTAGACATAGCTATTTAACAGTTTCTTGGAGCAGTCTTACCCAAAAGCATTTTTAAAATATGCCTTTCTTTTAAAATCCCTTTAAGTTGATATTGTTCACGCTTCATAGCAGTTTCCATCATAGAAGAGAAAACAAAATTCCATGTCATTAGTGTTCCAGTAAGAACATAATAATCTTCTAAAAAAGATTTCAGATAAGAATATATCTTTAAAGAACAATGTGTTTCAGTGGCCAAAGGTTTTCATTTATAAAGTTTTCTCTGAAGTCTTTAAATCTCCTGTGTTTCATTCTTTATTGTGAGGATAAGTGTATTTTTTATTTTTATGCTCCCATGTTTTTTCCTCTTTAAACCTGGATCCTGTTCAGAGTTTCTAGCACTTGGAATCCTGAAGTGTTACAAACGAAAACTGTTACTCTTGTCTAATAACACTCTGCCTGCCCCAGTGTTTGAGAAGGGCTTCCTTTCTTAACAACTAGTTTGGGCAGCCACCTGTCTCATGAATATATGAACTGTCTTTAAGAATTTGAGAATTTGTGTGCTGAGCATTTTTTTTAAACAACCAATAAGAGCTTAAAATGGAAATCAAAATAAATATAACTCCAATTTCAGATGCCTGTGTATTTTTCTCTCAGATCTGTTCTCAGGATATGGCTCAGATCCTGAGCATTGTGCCTCGAAAGCACCTTTGGATCTAGGCTGCCTCTCATATTAATCTGGGTGATGTAGCCCAGCAGAAGTACCCATGTATCTCCCTGCACAGAAGTATGTATCCCAAGGCAATTTTGCTTAGTGAGTTATCTTCCTTATGCCATTGGAATCACTAGTATGAATGGAGTTGGTTACCTGCTCATTGTCACATCTTCCTCACATTTTATGTGGCAAAGAATATTCCTATCTGAAATCTTTCTTTAGGAGAATATTATGTTCTTATTGGAGCACTAACACTGTGAAGTTTCGTTTTCCTTCTACTTGCAACTCTGCTATAAAACATTTTTTAGTTCTTTAGTCAAAAATAATTTTTTTCTAACTGTAGATACTCTCAGGATATTTCATCTGGATTCATAACAGAAGACCTTATTTATTGCTTCCATGAGGGTCAAAATATAATGTGAAGAACTTCTTTGAAATTATATTTTGTAGGTGTAATTCATTCACTCATTCTTTCTTTTCTTTTCATTTCTTTCTTTCTTTTTTTTGAAATAGAAAAAAACCCAACTATGTAGCTCAGGCTGGCCTTGAACTCACTATGTAGTCCAGGCTGGCTTTGAACTTACTGCAACCCCCCTACCTCAGCCTCCTGAGTGCGTGCACCACCATGTTTGGCTTGAGTCTTTCTTATAGAAACCTTTTTTCTGACTATAAAAGTAAAATGTGCTCATATTTTATACTTTAAAAGTAACAAAAAGTATAGAGGAAGCAACTGCACAGTCTTAATTTTCTGTATTATCAAGTAGTTCCTGTAAGAGGCCAGTTTAACACTGCACCAGCAATACATAAGAGTTCCTATTTCTTTTTGCCCTCAAGAGCATTGTTATAATTAAAAACATAGGGCTGGGGATTTAGCTCAGTGGTTCCACTGCCTGCCTCGCAAGCGCAAGGTCCTGAGTTCAATTCCTGGTACCAAAAAAAAAAAAGTGAGCAAAAACAGATATTCCACCTTTATTAGGGAAAAATAGAATTATGTTTATATCGACTTTGTAGATGTCTTAACTATCACTCATTAATATTAAAAAAATAAGGGGCCGGGGATTTAGCTCAGTGGCACTGTACCTGCCTTGCAAGCTCAAGGTCCTGAGTTCAATCCACAGTACCACACACACACAAAAAAAACCCAAAACTTGTTAATAAAATAAACTGTGTTAAATTAATTTCAGAGAGAGGAAACAGTAGGGCTTTTTTGTTTGTTTTGTTTTGTTTTGAGACAGGATCTTGCTGTGTAGTTCAGGCTGACCTCGAACTCACTATGTAGCCTAGGTTGGCTTCGGACTCAGTGATCCTCCTGGCTCCGCCTCCTGAGTGCTGGCATTACAGACATGTGCCACCACACCTGGCTGGTGTTTGTTTGTTCTTTGAATGTTTAGAGTTACTCTCAGCTTTCAAGGATGGAATCCAAAAGCAAAGATTAATTCAGTCATTTATTAAATGTGTATTTGATTCTAGCCTTCCATGACTGTGTCTGGGTACAGCACAAAACCCAAGAATCTGCCTTTATGAAGCTTATTTTTCAGGAAACATTGTAAAAAATAGAGCATAGTAGATGACTTCATGTAGTATAGGAAAAATAATGAGGCAGAAATAGGATTGTGGCTGCAGGAGGAGGGAATTGCATTCTGAGGGTGTCAGGGAGAGCTTCACAGTGGTGACAATTAGGGGAAGCCTCAGCAGTGGTGAGAGAGCGTGACCCGAGAATGCTTCAGAGAAAGGAGAGCATTCTCCAAATGGAAAATGACAAGTATAAAGGCTAAGGCCACAAAGTGTCTTGTCTGGCTGAGGAGCCACACAAAGAAGGGCAGTGCAGCTGGAATGTAGAGAGCTCAGGCCAGAGAACTGATAGAGTACAGATTGTACAGGGCCTTTCCGGCCATTATGTGCACTGTGCTGTTTATTCAGAGTGAGATAGGAGGTTATTGAAGCTCCATCAGAGGCCTCAAACTCATAAAACCAAAAAATACTTATGTTTTGGCTCTACTTTTTCAGAAGCTTTTTTTCCTTGTGTAATTTGAGTATTAACTAATGATTCCTGGTGAATGCATAAACATTTATGTCAGTAGGAAAAATTTCCCTGAAATACAGATCTTAGTTTAACAGTAACATGCAAAGAAAG
Source organism: Heterocephalus glaber (assembly GCF_000247695.1). The sequence goes on along the minus strand of NW_004624795.1, from coordinate 5,733,256 downwards.
GCAGTGTGATTGGACACCCTGTCCAGGTATTAATTCTAAGGTGGCCCTGCTTTACTGCTCTGTTCCTTCTGAATGACCAGAAAAATACATAAAACACAAGTATAGTTTAAAAATAAAATTTAAAACCACACACCTATATAATCATTGGTTAGACTTAGAAACCTGTCACTGCCAGCACTAAGAAGCTTCATATGGTATCTCTTCTAGATCATAACCCATACCATTGCTCAGAGGTAACCACTGTTCTGACATTTCTGATAATTACTTATTCTTTATGATTTTACCACATAAGTTTCATTTCAAACCAATACAGTTTAATCTTTATCTGTTTTTGAATTTTGTATAAATGGAATAAGACAATATATAGTTACTGCTTTAAGAAGCACATATTCAGAGCATTTTCATTTGTTAGAGTTGGTTATCTTCTCCCTAGGAGTAATTACTTATAAAATCTTAATGGCATTTATCTTTCTGCCCTCAGAAAGTCAGGAACCTTGTCTGTGTCTTTGACCACTGTATCTCAAAAAATGCCTTGCAGTTGATGCTCGACAATTTCTTTTTTTCTTTTTGGTACTGGGGATCGAACTCAGGACCTTACGGTTGAGAGGCAGGCGGCGGAACCACTGAGCTAATCCCTGGCCCTTTTCAACAAATTCTTGTTGAATGAATTTGACTGAGCTCCTACTCTTACCTGAAGTACCTGGGATTTCTGTAGGGTTTAATTTATGGTATCTGATCAAGATGGCCCTTTAATGCTAGTGGGTTAGCAGTTTTTGGTGTTGGCCCATTCCATTACTGATAGTAATCAGACTTGGTTTACCAAAATCTAGTGTAGCCTAAAGAAACTTATTTGTACCTATGTACTAGTTAAAGTTGGAGTTTACATTTTCAGAGGATTCTTTTCTTTTTTGTTTTTGTTTTTGTTCAGATAGGATCTCACTATGTAGTCCAGGGTGACCTCAAGCCCTCCTACCTCAGCTTCCCAAGTGCTGGGATTACAGACGTGTGCCACCACCTCTGGCTACAGAAGTTTCTGTTTTAAAGAATCACTTACCATGGTTTATGCAGTGCTTCATTTTCCCAGGGAAGATAATGCCAGAATTTTCTGCCTTAGTTAGGCTCCTAGAAGTCTTGTAACTTCTATCCCTGTTTCTGTTTTGAGTAACCTTGTAGAATATGTTAGATTATTGGAGTGGTGGAGTTACTCAGCCTAAATATTTCATGGTCATCAACAAGAACTTCTTTTCTCTCTTACATAATCAGTATAGATTCAGTCTTTAGTGGACACTGCCCACCCATCTTAGTGTTGCTGCCGTTTCTTAAAACCATAAGATACACGTCTTTGTTTAAATGTTTCTTGCTGTGGAGTAATTTAACCACACGGCACTTCTTAAAAAGTATATTTTACATAAAAACTTTACCGTAATTCTTTCTGCCTTTGTTAGGAAGCTGGCAAAAGTGATCACTCCTCTCATAAATACTGACAAGTCATTTATTTCTTTTCTTTTCTTTTTTTTTTTTTTTTGGTACTGTAGGGGATTGAACTCGGGACCTTGTGCTTTCGAGGCAGGCAGCAGAACCACTGAGCTAAATCCCCGGCCTCATTTATTTCATTTTTGCTACACTCATAGACCAATTCATTAGAAGAAGTAATGTGGGTTTTTCTTTCATTTCTAAGTGTAATGTTTTTGAAAGATAACTTAAAAAATAGGTCATTTGTAGGAAGTGATGAATATAAGAATGGTAATTTTATCTTGAATATCCTTTTAACCAGTAATTTTTTTTTTTTGCAAATTTATTACCTGCTTTGCTCAGTGGCGCTTGACTGGCAATCGGGAGGCCCTGAGTTTGATTCCTGGTACCAAAAAAAAACAAACAAAAAAGCAAAAGTATAAGAATAGCCAAAGTAAGAAGGCTTGTGTGAGACTCAAAATCTAGTTAAATCTGATTCATCATCTCTTCCTACAGAAATTTCCTATTAGACTAGACAAAATAGAGTTTTTCTACTGACTTGATTTGGTGAGTTTTTATCTAGTTTAATTTTAAACGTAGTTTAATTGTGAAGGAAAAGGCACAATGAGATATTTACCATGACTTTAAAAGTGCGTATCTTGGGTAGGGATTTGGCTCAGTAGTTTCGCCACCTGCTGGGCAAGCGGAAGGATCTGAGTTCAATCCAGGCACCAAAAAAAAAAACAAACAAAAGTGCCTATCTTGACTGCAATTTACTGTTTCATTTTAGTGCAAATGGTAAGTAAAGTCAGATAAGGTGAGCATGTGAGCTTTTTAAAAATAATGAACAATGTAGTGTTTGTTTGATAAGTGGCTGCAAACAAGTTTTATTCTAAATGTCCACATCTGAAATAAAGGAGAACTTTATTCAGATCTTTCCTGGTGACTACTGTATATACAGTATATATACCAGGGTAAGGTTGTACACTATTGGTGGAGGGGAGCAGAGATATTTGGATTTAAATTTTTAATCAGTGGTTGATCATATATGATATGGAGATCTTAGAGTAAGATTATTTTTCTCACCAGAAGCCATTTTCTGGGAAGTTAAAATTAAAACTTCTTTCTTTTTTTTGGTACCAGGGATCGAACTCTGGTCCTTGCGCTTGTGAGGCAGGCCGCGGAACCACTGAGGTAAATCTCCAGGCCAAAATTAAAACTTCTAATAAGGGATGCCTTATAGACTTCATTTTACTCTATGAAAGAAGTTTGATTTTGAGCAAATTGCCTTTGTGCTTTGTACCTTAAAGGTCATCTCTTTATAGGTAACTTAAAAAATTTTTTTTCTCTCAACATGGTTACTATCTTAACATTTTTATTTTGCAGTGTGAGAATTTTACTTTGTAGTATGAGATTTTTGCTCAAATGTTTACATGTTTTTATAGAGTCTTGTTGGGTGAAATAGGTGTCATTGTATTTTAATCTTTTAAATTCTAACACAGCTCATTAGGAGCCAGGAAAGTCTGTTAAGATAGACATCCTGTCTGACTTTCCCATTTTGTTTGCCTGTGTGGTTTTAACTTTTTCCTTGAGTCATGAATTTTGGAATGTGCATTTAAAACTGAGAACTTCCTGCCCATCCTTTGTTCCATTTAGTTTACTTAGAATCTTAACATTAATTTTGGATTTTTTTTTTTTTTTTTGGTACCAGGGATCGAACTCGGGTTCTTGCGCTTGCGCAGCAGGCAGCGAAACCACTGAGCTAAATCCCTGGCCCTGGCTTATTTTTAATAATGGTAGAAGAAGAGGGAATTTATTTTCTGCAGATGATTTCTAGGTTAGCCACATGGGTCTATATGAACAGTAGTTAGCTTAACTTCAGTTAAGAACATAATGATAAAGATGAAAAGCATGCTTATACCTCTGTATCTCTGTCATAGTTGAAGGGAGGTCTAGTTGCCTTTTTTTTGGTACGGGGGATGGAACTTGGGACCTTGCACTTGCAAGGCAAGCGGCAGAACCACTGATCTAAATCCCTGGCCCCTAGTTGTCTTTTATTTAAAAAAAAAAATCTCCAAAAAAATATATATATCTTCAAAGAATACTGTGTTTTGTACTGTTAGATAATAGTTAATGCCCAACATAATTGATTGCCTTATAGAATATTAAATTCTCTGTAGCAGGTGGGGCTTTTCAGTTTTCAAATTAATAAACTTATTCTAAGAATAATTTACATTTTTCTCCTTTGAAATTCTCTCCTTGGGTCTTGTTGGTAGCCACATAGTGTTAGTAAGAAATATATTTTTTTTTGGTGGTTTTTTTTTTTTTTTTTTTGGTACTGGGGATGGAACTCAGGACCTTGCGCTTGCGAGGCAGGCCATGGAACCACTGAGCTAAATCTCCAGCCCAGTAAGAAATATTTTTAAAAGGTTTCACTGCAGTGGTGGCAAACCTATAGCACGCGTGCCACAGTGGGCTGTTTGTATCATTGAAAGCTCTAAAAGGTTTGCCGTCCCTGAAGTAAAGCATAGTTGACCAAAGAGAAACACCTGTTGAATTTGGCTTCTGTAAGCCGTTGGACCCTGTGGGGTTATGCCAACCTCTGTTTCATGTTTCTTCTATTTTTTTAATTCCTTGCAGACTGGACATGCTTAAATAGTATTAGACATTTCATCTGTTTACCATTTAGATTTTATAGGGTTCTTCATAGTCACAGGTGAAGGGAGCAGATAAAAGACCATAACCTCTCAAATCTCAAAACATCTTTGGGGATATTAACTATAAAATAAATAGAGTCTTTTTAGTCATAGGGTTTTCCTCTTCTTCCTCCGCTTCCGCCTCTTTCTTTTCCTTTTTAAAAATTCTTTTCTAGGGCCAGGGATTTAGCTCAATAGTTCTGCTGCCTGCCTCACCAGCACAAGGTCCCGAGTTCGATCCCTAGTACAAAAAAAAAAATTTCTTTTCTAGATCTTCTTTAGAATGAGTAAATTTTCCCAACACAGAGAAATCTTTAACAACATGTGAGATGTGTTAAAATCTTCATCCTTCCCAGGTTCTCTCTTTGTGGCCCTAGAGAATTTTGCCCAAGCCATCCAGTGGAATCAGCACATGATTCTAATTTATGAAAAGGGAGATGCTGTTAATTGTTTACTTTTGCCTTTCTAACTTCATTTCTAAAGATGTTTTCTTTTGGAATTGAGACCCACTTTGAAGTGAAATAGACCCTTTATAATCAAGTTTGTTTCTTGATTTGAATTCATGTTCATTTCAGACATCTCCCAAGTGATGGATTTTGAAAGTGATATGGAGAGAAGCTTAATCAGATGATCTCTATATGCCTTTTTTTTTTGAGCAGCTGGTAGAGTTTGTCTTCCCAGCAGGGATTCTGTAATTAACAACTGCAGCACATCACCTGATAATGTTAACCCAGACCCTGTGCTTGCTGCCATGGTTTATTCTGCCAGATCCTCTGTCCAAGTGAAAACGGGAATTTTTCCTTATGTTATGTGGATGTATTTAGCTCACTAGTCATTTGTGCCTAAACTAAAAAGAAAAACAAAACTTCTGAGGTCTTTTTAACATCTGTGGAGTTGCCACAGTGGATGGTTTTTAGGGGAAGGGAATAGTTTCCAAACCTTTAATTTAAATTGGCAATATATCACTCTGCCTTTTGTTTTTTAAAACTTTCACTACCTGGACAAGTTGAATCCAAAGTGAGAATTATTCCATGTTTTAACATTTGAGCTGAATGCTAAGCTCTCCTTGGGGACAAGGACAGTTTGTAGTTATTTATAACCTGTAAGAAGGGCAGCAAGGCTGTAAACAGCCGGCACACACCGGGGCTTGGGAGTCAGTGGGGTGCTCTGCCTTGGCCCGACTGTGTCTGCAACTCGGAGGCTTTGGAGTAGCTTCCTGTGCATCTGCAGTCTGGCTTTGTCTGGAGGAGCCTCACTAGCCAGCATGTTTCTAGAGAACTCTCTCTCTCTTTTTTTTTTTTTCATAAGTTTATTGGTGTACATTTTAGGTATACAATACAGTTATATTCATCATTGTAGAGAACTCTGTCTTATGTAGCATCTTAGACTGAGAAGAAGGAAGAGTAGCTTTAATGTACAACAGCATATCTATCTAGTCCTTATAATCATTTCAGAACCAATACTTGCCTAGGAAATACATGCCAACTGGGAAAATCTTCAAGTACTGACCTACAAGCTTAATATGGTACTTGTTTCTGAGTTTTTTATGAAACAGTGGCAAGAACAATTCAACTAACTTTACTTTACTTTTCTTTTCTTTTCTTAAGATAGGGTTTTGCAGGCCAGGGATTTAGCTCAGTTGGTGCTGCCACCTGCCTTGCAAGCACAAGGTCCTGAGTTTGATCCCCGATACCAAAAAAAAGATAGGGTTTAGCTAAGTTGCCCAGGCTAGCCTCACACTCTGCGCTCAAGCAGTTCTCCAACCTCAGCTTCCCAGGTAGCTGGGACTGTAGGTGCACACCCCATACCCAGCTTGAAGTCTTAGAGAAATATTTGGTTATGCCAGAAGTATGTCCTACATCTTAGCCTGGTTTAGAGGAAAATTTAATTGTGTGCCTGGACATATTTTTTAAGATGTGTCTACATATATACATGTTTGTACATGTATGTAATGATTTAAGGGAATTAAACTGAGAGATACTAAAATTATAGGGCAATTCTAAGTAAATGCAAAAGATCTGCCTCAATTTGTTCAGTATATTAGAATTTTATAGAGTTCAACTTGAAGAAATTTAGAGGTTTAGTCCCTGACAGCTGATAGTGCTACTTTCTGTAAGCAGAATTGACTTATTTTGGGAAATGTGCTTATCTCAGTATTGTCTTATGGATTCAGAAGCTCCCTGCCATATCCCTACAGGTTTCCCTTTTCTCCCAATTGTTTCTGGGATTTAAAAAATTTTTTCATCAAGGAAGAGTATAAATAATTTTGAGACTTAATTAAATTCCTTTCAATAGGAGTGAGATGAACTGGCAATTTTCTTTTTCAGATGTTTTGTTATGAGAATATGCCTAGCTTTCAATAGCTACATTTGTTAAACATCTTCTAACCTTTAACTTATTAACTAGAACTCACTGAGGAAAAAAAATACATTCCAGAGAAGAGACTACTCAACAGCAGTTCTGTTGTCTTGCTGTCCTAGGCACGGGAATGCTGTGCTTCCATAGATCATATCTTCTAGTGAGGAAGACAGCAGACAAGTGAGAAACTAGAAACCATTTCAGCTAGTGGTAATAAGAAAGAAAGTAAGACAGGGAGAACAGAGGACCAGACGAGAAATGAGGAGTGCAGTACTTCAGGTTGGTTGGTCAGGGAAGATCTCTCTAAGGATATTACATTTATAAGAGATCTAAATGACTGAGCTGTCTGTGAAAAGATCCAGGAAATAAAAAGAGCTTCCCAGGCTGAGGAAGAAGCCTGTGTGTTCACAGAATAGAACTGAAGCCCTGGGGACTAAAGCATAGTGCTTGGCAGTTAGGCCATCGCCCAGGCCTTTAGCAGTGGAGGCCACTGACAAATGCGTGTTTTATCTCATACACGTTCATTTGTGAGCCTTCTCATTACTTGGAAAAATTAATTGTAAAGACTGCTAATTCCCTTTTAAAGTTCTTAATGTACAGTTTGAATAGGTAATATATTCACCTGACTGAAATTCAGAAAGTACCAAAAGTAATATAGTAGAAATCCTCCTTCCCTATTGGATACCTACTTTCCTTCCGTGAAGTAGCCAGTGTCCCTAGTCTTGTAGAGGTTTTCAAAGATGTGTGTGTGTGTTTGTGTGTGTATGTGTGTGTGTATATATATATATATATATATTTTTTTTTTTTTTGGTACCAGGGATCGAACTCGGGATCTTGCGCTTGTGAGGCAGGCGCCGGAACCACTGAGCTAAATCCCCAGCCCTATTCTGTATATTTTAAACAAATGTGTGTTTTCTATTCAAAAATCTTTCCTTTTTTAAAATTAGCACTGATTACATTATATATCTGTATCATAATTTAATCCACTAAGGACTTTTAGATTACTTCCATTTTCTGTGTGTTTACAAATAATGCCACAGTGAAAAACTTTTTATTATTGTCATTTTAAATACATTAGTACAAGTTTCAGAAGTGGAATTTCTGGATGAAAGGGCATTTACATTTATAGACATTGCCTTTCACAGAAATTGTAACAATTCGTGCTCCAACCAGAAATGTTCCCCTTACTCTTAGCAAGTGTTATCAAACATTTTGATCTTTGCCAATTCAGTGGGCTAATCAATATGTAGTTTAATTTGCATTTATCTTAGTATGAATGAGAGTTGAACATCTTTACATATATTTGAGAATCATTGGTATTTCCAATTCTGTAAACCATTTGGTTTTTGGTTTTGGTTTTGTGTTTTTGCTCATTTTTCTGTTGGACTATTAGCTTTTTTCTTCTTGATCTCCATATTCACTGATATTGCTAAATCTTTCTATAGGTGTGGTGATTAGGAATTTTTGAAAACAAAAAACAATCATCTTTAATTTGTAAAATTTTACAAAGGATGAACCTGATAAAAAAACATAAGAGAAACTCCGGTCTTTCCTTTGCTGATTGAGATCTCTCTTCATTGCCCGTAGTTTCATTTTCAGGAATTGTCTCTAAATTTAGGGGGAAAAAAAAACATTTAATATTTTCTTAGATTGAACTGCAAAGAGTTTACTCATAACACATGTTCAAAAGTCATTCAAACCTTGCAGCAAAGGAAGTCAGTATGACCTGCAATAACTGTCCTTGGGGTAATGAGAGAGAAATTACCTCCTGGGCTGTATATGATGAGTGCACTGTAACAGAAGAAACGGAGAGCACCTTTCAGGTCACACTGGTTTCTCAGAAATGACTGTGCCCAGGTCTTTTATAGTTTCTTTAATCAGCAGTCTTTGGCATCTTGTGTTTTAGAAAATGCAAACGTCTCTCAGGTTTAAAATAGATATGACATTGGGATTTTTCTTTACTTGGAAACTGTACAAGGGCAGAGAGAGAGAGAGAGAGAGAGAGAGAGAGAGAGAGAGAGACAGAAAGAGATGCTTTAAAAAGTCCCTAACAAACCATTCTCTGGGAAGAAGCTATGTTCCCAGCTGTGCATAGTGTGTGTTGTACCACATGAAATTACCAATATTCAGCTATTTTTGCCATACAAAACAAGTTTCATAGTTCAGTCTAATATCTTCTCAATCTTATTCCTGTGGGTAATGGATATAAAATAACTTACAGATACCAGTCATGAAATACATGACTAGCAGTTGATTTATTTTATTTTTTAATTCTCTAAATGATTAGATTAGATTGATGATGGAGGAATGCTTGTGGAAAATAAAAGATTAAAAGTGACTATACAAGCTGTATAGAGAATGTTCTAGCCTAGTTGTATATGTACTACCAGATAAGCTACTGGAATGTTTCCTTTTACTGTGCAGGGAATTTTTTATATCTTACCATGAACAAATTCTGATTATACAAGAGTTTTGCCCAAATTAGTTACTGATTGATGTTTTTAGAATGAAGGAAACTATAACCAGTCTTTTCCCCCTCGTAGAATGTAAATATACTTAATGCTGGGTGAAAAATTCACTTTCACCAGAGCTGGGATTTGACATGCCAGGCTGAGTTTGGGGCTTTGTATGTAATTTACCCAAAAGATCAACTTAATGGTTCTTGTTACATTGCAAGGTGGATATGTTCAGCATTGTTCAAAAGGCTGTTTTAGAGATGTGTGGAAAAAAAAAGTTAATTAAACTTGAATGCAATTAGGTAAGTGTTTTAGTCATTGAAGTATTTTTATTGAGTACCTTTGGCGTGGCCAGTCTTTGCTAGATGGTAAGGGGATAGATATAAAGAACAGTTGCAAATCCTGTTTAAGTAACTTAAAGTCTACTGGAGGCAGAAGAGTTCATAGGTAGGGGCCGCGGATTTACCTCGGTGGCACCTTCCTGCCTCGCAAGCACAAGTTCCTGAGTTTGATCCCCAGTACCGAAGCAAAAAGAGAGAGAAGAGTTCACAGGTATAAAAGAAGTGTGGGCTCAGCTCAGACCATTATTTGTAGCTTGGCATGATGGCACATGCCTGTAATCCCAGCACCCTGGGTGGCTGAGGCAGGAAGATCACAAGTTTGAGCCTGGTCTAGCAACTTGTGGACTTAATGAGACTCCGTCTCAAAATAAAAAAGGGCTGGGAATGTAGCTTAGTACGAAGACCCAGTGTTCAATACCCAGTACTGAAGAGGAAGAAGAACTCCAAGCATTATGTGTGCATCATGACAGCATTAGTACATTTTCTTTCACTTCTGTCTTGCCCTCCAAAGTTTTACCTTCTAGTTAGAAATCATACTGATTGATTTAAATCTCTTGTCGAAGACGTTAATGAGTTCATGGTCTCACAGGTTCTGCTGGGAAGCACTTCATTAGTGCTGTTAGTTACCCGATACTACCTTTGTTGGAATTTAAGCAGTGTTACGTTTGACAGTGATGTTCTCAATACATTTTTTTTTTTTTTTGGTATCAGGGATTGAACTCCAGTCCTTGTGGGGCAGGTGGTGGAACCACTGAGCTAAATCCCCGGCCCCTCAATACATTTCTTGATGTGACTCAGAAGAGGTGTGCCTCACAGGTCAGGATTAATACAGCAAGCAGGAAAATAGATGGCGTGTATATAACAGATGTGTTCGGTCTCAGATTGTCAGCATTCTCAAAAGTTTGGTAAACTCTGGAAAAAAATAAATTTCTCATTGGAGAGCCTGAACAGTGTTCTCTTAGCTTGTTTGAAACTACAAACAATGTATTTTGGCTCTAGCAATCTCCTGCAAAGATTCTCAAGCTCTGACCCTCAAATAGATCTCCTCTTTTCTAAAATTGTTTTTCTGCTGGGCATCTGCAGCAATTGGCATGAAGTGCTAGAGAGTTCAAGTAGCACCCAGCTACTTAGCTGATGAACACCTTGCTGGTGGTGCCCGCTCTAAGGGGCCACTTAATTACACTTGTGCTGTGGTGGTCAATTTCTCTCCCAGCAGGCCCTCAGACTGAGTCTCCAGTTCAGTTGGGTGGACATTTTTAAAAACTGGAAGATAGGTGATGTTATATATTTTTTTAAAAAGAAAAAAACGTGGCTATACAGTAAGTCAGAAGCAGAAAACAGTGACCAAGACCAAAATAATTCCCCCTTGGTTGTAATAATGGAGCAAGATTCAGTAACAGCAATTAGAGCATTAAAATTATCTAGTTTTAAAAACTTGAACTTTTCTTGGGCTTAGAAAATTTGTAAACTGTTAATTGTTAGAAAAAAATTGAAGATTTCTTTTTTTATCTTTGAAAGTTCTTTTAAAAACTTTAAGCTCAAATTACTATTTTATGCTGGCTCAGTGTAGAAAAGAGCCTCCAACACACATACCTCCAAAGCCAAATTTTATGCTCTTAACTAACGTGTAAAATTCACATCTTCATTGCTACCCTGCCCAAAAGTAAGCATTTTGAAATTTCTATCAAATGTAAGCCTACTTGAGAGGGGGATCACAGTAGCATTTGGTCACTTTCCTTGATGTTATAATGAAATCATGAATTGCACGAACCGAAGCTTTCCAAATGCCACTGCAGTACTGAGGCTGCTAGCATGAGTGTGTGTAAGACTTAACTTCATCTGTAGTCACATGAGATACTTTAATTGTAAATGCTCATAGAATGGTGTTCATGACCAATGGGAGCAGCACTTAATTTCATTTATCAGCAGTTTTACTCTTGAAAGGTGCAAGTATAGCTTATTAATCCCCCTCTCTTTTTTTGAGACAGGGTCTCTGTAGTTCAGGCTGGCCTTGAGGGCGTGTGCCACCACGGCTGGCATAATCCCTTATTAATGCTTATTATTTAAGTCGTCAAATATTTATGAATTGAATTATTGTTAAGTGATTCTGTTGTTGTTACTTATTTATACCTTTTTCTACCAAGGATTTGAGACAGATTACAAAAATACTTAACATAAAAAACAGTTTAGGGAATTAGCGCAAAGGGGATAATAAAGAAAATAAAACTGGTACAGAGTGAATATATAATCATACATAGAGAGAGAGACCGAGAGAACAGTATATGAGCCTATAGTTTTAAGAGATGAGTCACAGATTTGTCTTAGTACTTCATAGTTGCCAAGTAAAGAGGGCAACAAGATCAGTTACAAGATTTATATTGCCTGTCCACAGTTGAAAACAAATCAATACTCAGGAAAGAAAATTCTCCCTTGGATATTACATAAACCAGATAATGTGGGCTAGACTGGAACATATCTTTACAGTATTGCTACAATATATGTAAAAGCAGAGCAGGACAGAAAATACTTTTTACTCAAGTACCTGTCATCCTTAGTTAGCAGATATTTGCATTGTCATTTTGCCTAATATCTTTTTTTAAAACAAACAGAAATTGAAGTCTTATGTTCTTGTCTCAGTTCTATTCTTTCCTTTTCTAATTGTAAAACTGCTACATAGCTTGTCAGTTTTTTTCATTTTTAGTATTTTCAACTTTATTGTACATAAGAATGACACCTTTTAAATAAAAGACTTCTTTTTTTGTTTTTTTTTTGTTTGGTACGGGGATCGAACTCGGGTCCTTACACTTGCGCAGCAGGCGACGAAACCACTGAGCTAAATCCCCGGCCCCAAGACTGTTTTAAGAGACAGAAAAATCAAGCCTATAACAGTGTTTTTTTCTTCTAGTGCATGCATATACCTATAATAATAGTAAATCTTAAAATGTGTGATGTACTGCACATGACGTCCAAAACTTAATTAGCATTATGTTTGATGTCCATTTAATCGAGTTCATTAATTTTAAATCCTGAAACATGGTTTTATATTATATGGAAGTAATCTAATTTACTTATCTGTTCCCCAAACTAATGTATTTTTAGTGTTTTGCTGGTACAGATTGTCACAGTGAACACTCCTGTCTGTGTCTTCTTATGCCTTAAGTTCAGGGTTTCTCTAGGGCAGGGGTCCTTGTGTGGTTCAGGACCAGCATGTCAGGATCACCTGAGATTTTGTTAGGAACCCAGCCTCTCGGGCCCATCCCAGACCTCTAAATCAGAAGCTCTGGGGATGGGGCCAGCAGTCAGCTGAAGAGGTGATTCTGGGCCACTCAAGCTGGAGACCCCTGCTCTGTGCATGCAGTTCAAAGTGAGATTACAAATCTTAGGGTTCATATACTTTCAGCTTTGCTGGACATGGACAGATTCCTACTGATTTATGGTCTTACTATCAGTGTAACAGAGTTCCTATTTACTCATACCTGAATATTTTTTTGTTGGTCTCATAGATGTAAAATGTTTAAGAACTGTTTTATATCTTTGTGAGCAATATTTTTTTTAGGATAGTTGACCTTTTTCATTCTGATTTTATAGAAACAACATATATCATTTCTATATATTAATAAAATTATCCTTTTGTCTTTTGGGGTTTGTTTATGGTGCTTATAAATTGCTACCAAATTCATCAATTTTTAAAATTGTATATGTTAAAAAAATAAAATAAAATGAAATTATATATGTTGAAGGTCACAACATAATGTTTTCATATACATAGTGAAATGATTCCTGCAGTCAAGCCAGTTAACATATTCATCTGATATAGTTATGTACGCACACACCAGTGTTTGTGGTAAGAGCACCTAAAATCTACTCTCTGCAAATTCCCAGGATACTGTAAATGCAGTATCGTTAACTGTAGTACTCATGTGGTACTTACTCATCCTCTATATCTGCACTTTGTACACTTTGACTTATATTCCCTGTTCCCCCCTCCCCAAATTCACCAATTTTGAATGGCCTTTTTATTTAGAAAGGCATTGGAGGAGAGAATTTTGAGTTGGATTTGATTTCCTGCTGGGACACCCCATTGAGATATACAGCAGTTATTTGAAACTGGTGTGGGGTTTATGAGAGAGATGAGAGAGAGATTTGGGAAATATTTGTTTAAGGGCAGAAATTTGACACTGCTGAGATGAATAAAATTGCCATGAAGAGAATACATATTGATTGAGAAAATGAGGATTAAACAATGGGGTGCAGCAGTGGAGAAAGAGATAAGAGAATGAGGACAGGAGAAATCTGGAAAATCAGGTAGTGATGAGAGGAGAGGTGTAGGGAGATGCTAATGCTGCAGATACACCCCTGAAAAAGGTGTGAAAATGTTCGCCTTCAAGAGGGTAGCTACCAAAGGCTTGATGAATGGAAGGTGCCTCCTGCATTTGCAGTGAAGCATGGGAGGAGACAGGAATGCATGGAGGGTAACAGAGTCATTTTACCAGAGGAGTGGAGCATTTGTGACCTAAGGGAAAAGGAGCCAGGAGGGAGGTTGTGACTGGCTCCTTTTCTGGCAGCCTTTGGGTAAGTCCATTTGGAGATAGGCGATATGGTTGTGAGTAGGAGGCACCGAGGTGGTTTTCTCTGAAGTTAGTACAGTATCACCAGGTTAGAGCATTCTAGGCCGGCCACAAAGTTCCCAGTTCCCAGTCTTTAGAAGATCAAATAATAGAATAATAAGCCAAAACTGTATAAATCTTCTTGCTTGTTGGGTCTGACCAGGGTGAAGAAAGTACAGAAATCTTTGCCCCGTGACTTTGGAAACCTTGTTTACTTTCAAACTGGCGATGTCAAGGGTTCCAAGTCCTCCACCCCCGGCAGAAATGTCGAGTGGCCCCGTAGCTGAGAGCTGGTGCTACACACAGGTAAGTTCATGTTTTCACCTTGTATGTCTTGCATCTTGGAAGAGTTTGATGGACAAAAAGAATAGGATTGCTTTTCTACGTTGGGTTTCTTGCTTTCTCTGGGCCATAACTGCCTTGCATTCCTTGGATTTTCACATGGAATCGGAATCCCTAAGGCTGGTATTTTTCAGTGGTGGTTGAAGGGGGGATATTTGAAACTAGATTCTGTTATAGCCCCCTTGATGGAAACCTATTCTAAGGTTCTTCTGTTGGTGGAGCAAAGTTTGACATTTGTAACCCTAAACTGTGGCATCGATTTATCAATTTGCTTTCCTCCCCCATGCCCATGTTTTGTTGTTTTGTTTTTCCTGTCCATATTTTTCTCACTTTCCATCAGTGTTTTTCAGAAACCAAAAAAAGCTATAAAAGTAATTGGTCAGTTTGAGATTTCTTAAAATGTGAACGAAGGACCTAAGGCAACAAAAAGCTGAACTTCCATGCTAGCCAAACAGTGCTCTTCCTATGGGGATTAGACGGAGGGAGGAGGGGAAATGTTTTTCTGATCTTCAGCCTGTTTTTTCAGGTTGCCCACTTCCCATTTAATTGCTTCCTGGTTTTCTGTCAACAGATCAAAGTAGTGAAATTCTCCTACATGTGGACCATCAATAACTTTAGCTTTTGCCGAGAGGAAATGGGTGAAGTCATTAAAAGTTCAACCTTTTCATCAGGAGCCAATGATAAACTGAAATGGTGAGGAAGAACACCTCTAGCTGTAAACATTTTTCCATAAAAATTTTTGCCGGTTTTGCTTGGTTTTATGGAACACTGACTAGAATATAAGTTCCTTGAAGCCAAGGATTTTGTTTTGTTCTTACTGTATCCCTGGTGCCTGGTACATAACAGGTGCTCACTAAAACTTTGAATTAATTCAGTGAGCATCAGGGATCTGCAAACTTGGTCTTATAGGGCAACATAAATGAGTAGAGGGCTAGTGTTAGAAATGACACCCATACATGTTAAGTATAGTGATTATGTGGCACTTAGCAAGTATCCTTCTAAAAGGAGTGGTGGCTACTAAGCTCTGGGCACCACAGCTATCTGTGTGTGAATAACACCTGACCATTGCCAGATTATCTGATTTTTCAAGAAAAGTAAGAAATTTAGATTTTAAAATAAAAGTTTGATTTCTGAATTCCTTGCTTTTGAGCAGTAAAGGGGACTTCTTTGCCTGTGTAATTGCACTGCCCAGGGTGCAGGATGGCTTTCAGCAGGCCAGTGGTGAGGTTAAGGACCACATCTGTCTCTGTGCTCCCCAGGCTCCATGCTGTTGGACGTCTCAGCGGTAGCCTCCCTTGTGCCAGCAGGGAACATAACCCACTACGTGCTGACAAAGACTGAGCTCCCTTAGAACTGTGTAGCCAGGAATATGTGACACATGCACTGCGGGGTTAGGTCTAGGTCCCGGGGACTAATCCCTGTGGCAAGCAGGGTGTGATCTGGGAGTGGGAGGGTCAGTCCCACCTAAACCATGTGTCCTCTAGAAGAGGAGGAGCAGGCATTTTAAGGGTACACCCTGATGCCCACCACAGAAAACAAAACACATCTCTGACCTCTGCTTTGTTTCATGGTTCTGGGGCTTAAACCCAGGGCCTTAGGCATGCTGGGCAAGCGCTCTGCCACTGAGCTGCATCCCCAGCCCTTAAAACTTTTCCCTGAATCACCAGTCTGGATCCTGATAACCTGTTGAATGATTGTTTTTTTCATTCATTTATATTTGTTGACATGTTTGGTAAGCAGTGTACTCCACTACGTGTTGAGAGAAATGTTTATTCTTAGGCATTGTATTTAAATCCACATCTTTAGCATATTGTGTAGTGATGTGCATGGCATCTGCATTCCCCAGAGAGGCCCTGGATGTAGCCACCTGTCTGAGAAAGGTGCCACGACACTGGCAAGGCCTAAGGGTACAT
Organism: Heterocephalus glaber; assembly: GCF_000247695.1. The sequence goes on along the minus strand of NW_004624795.1, from coordinate 5,717,091 downwards.
ATGGCTCGTGGATTCTGGGTGGCAGAAGTGGTGTCTGAACCACACGGGTTCAGCTAATGACATTTACAACTTAACTCAGTTGAACCTGTTAATTGAGTCTGAGTTTTGTTTTGATTCATCCATAAGAGACTGGCATCTCTAACTCTACTTAGAAACCTGTTTGAAACTCTACAGTATGTCATGAGAGTTTACTTTTATCTGTGCTTCCTCCATACTGCCTCCTTTATTTAAATCTTAGAATTTCCTGCCAGATTGATAAAATATGTATAAAATTTTATGTTCTATTGACATACTTCTTTAGAATATTTTTTCTTTCAACATTGATATTAAAGGGTTTGTTGACCATTTTATTCATGGTTTCACCATAGTCCCAACAAAATTAAGGGCTTCCTTTTATGAGATTGAGGATTGGAGTATAACAAGACCATGGTGACTTTTAAAGCATTTTAGGAGGAAAAAGGGTGAATTGGGAGATTATGAGAAAGAATGGAAAGATGCAAGAAGTGTTTTGTTGATTCTACAGTGCAGCTTTATTTTGTCATTTACTTTTTAAGAGGTGACCAGTTCACTCTAGAAAAGAGGTTCCCAAGTAGTTCTTCTGCTGAACCATACTCTCCTGGCATGGGGCCTGGACTTCATTTTTATTTTAATATCTCTTAACTCTGATGTGTCCATACTGTCACTTCACCTGTGTATAAGGGTATTTTTAACCCTTTTTTTCCTATCTGCTTTGGGCAGGTGTTTACGAGTAAACCCAAAAGGGCTCGATGAAGAAAGCAAAGATTACCTGTCCCTTTACCTGTTACTGGTCAGCTGTCCAAAGAGTGAAGTTCGGGCAAAATTCAAATTCTCCATTCTGAATGCCAAGGGAGAGGAAACCAAAGCTATGGGTAAATGTCCTCTTTGCGTGACTGCTTTTATATCCAGCAGCTTCATACCCAGACAAGTTCTGAGTTTGAACTGGTTTTGAGTAACCCTAAATACAACTTTTTTTTCATCCCAGAGAGTCAACGAGCTTATAGATTTGTGCAAGGCAAAGACTGGGGATTCAAAAAATTCATCCGTAGAGATTTTCTTCTGGATGAGGCCAACGGGCTTCTCCCTGATGACAAACTTACCCTTTTCTGCGAGGTGAGTCCTTTTACCCTGCTGTGAGACTGGCCATTCCCACACTTGATGGGCACCGGTCGCCTTGATTGTGTTGTGTATCAGGGATACAGAATGAGAAAAAACCCTAGTGAAGTGCTGCTGTACAAACGTTATTTCTGTGACTGATTGAACTGCCTCATGATTTCAAGGTTTGGGGCAGCTCACCTTTCCACTTGTTACTGTTCATCAAAACAGAGACTGTATGCCATCTTAGTGTGTGTCGGTTTTGAGTAGCTTGGCTTGGGATTCTTGCTTTTTCTCTCTAGGTTTTTTCAAATAGCATTTGGAAGGGCTGTCACTTCAAGCTGAAGAAAGTGACCAGCAGCAAGGTGTATCTGTTCCTTCAACTTCCTGGCCCCCCATCAGTGGGAGATCCCTGTGTGTTTGAGAGTGGATCTCTTAGGGCCGGGGATTTAGCTTAGTGGTTCTGCTGCCTGCCTTGCAAGTGCAAGGTCCCGAGTTCAATCCCCGGTACAAAAGAGAGTGGATCTCTTTCCTTTTCTGCCCTTTGGATTTTGTGACCCCATCAGCAGATGAGTTTCTATGGTTTGTCTTGCTGGAGTCATCGTGAAACAAGAAAGTGGGAACTACTCTCTCTAGGGTGAAAGCTGAGTAAAGCTGACTAACTCAGAGCTAGCCAGGGGTTAGCTGTAGTCAGGAAGAAAGGTTCTTCTGTCACCCAGAGCTTTACAGGAGAGGCAGGGAAGTAAAATCCCAAGACAGTGAATTGGAAAGTGGGTTTTTTGTTTGTTTGTTTGTTTTGGGTTTTTTGGTACCGGGGATTGAACTCTGGACCTTGCGCTTGCGAAGCAGGTGGTGAAACCACTGAGCTAAATCCCCAGCCCGAAAAGTGGGTTCTTTAGTGAGTACTGTACATACTAATTTGATGTTTCCTGCTGTTTTCTATATATATAGATATATAAGATCACATTGTGATAAATAAAACCTCCAATCCACATTAGTGTCCCTGTATGTCAGGTGGTTGGCGAAACACTTCTGCACATCACCTCATGGTGAAGATGAGCTCCCCCTTCCTGAGGGAGGGTGCAGGCGAGTTCCCTGACTGCCAGCCTGTCTGTCAGATAATAGGCTCATACTGTGAGCTAATGGCAGTTCAAAAGGCATATCACCACCAAGTTTCAGGAGGGTGTCCCATAGGACTCTTGCGCTTTTGCGGATGAATCCTGGCCAGCAGTAGCAGGCCTCTGTATTTCAGCAGAATAAGTAGTTGCTAATGATTATAAAACGTTGCAGGCATGGTTTATTAAAATGCCACACTGAATACATAGAGCATGGTTTGCATAATAGCTCTTCCCTCTCCATTTCAATTGCTAAGTAAAAGAAGAAACTATTAGAGTGATGGGATCTATACAGATAGGTAAAATGTGGCAGTGGTTTCATAATGTGATAAACTTGAATTCAGTGTTAAGTCCTGCTAGTCACAGGTCATGCTCAGTGCCTAAGAAATGAGAACAGTTAGCTGGTTTTGTGTGAGGTTAGGTATTACATAAATAGCATCCATTTTAATCTTCACCTATCTTACAGACTTGTATTTGAAGAAAAACTTTAAAATAGTGGAAAATTCTAATTTTGTTGGGAATGAAAGCCAATCTTCAAACTGTTTTCTAAAGAAAATCTCCCCTAAATAGCATCTGGTGTTTTAGGAAGTGCCGTAACCTTTACCGCAGCACTTCCAGGCCACAGTGCGCCTAGGCTGTGTCAGATTCCACAGCCTCTGTCTCTATTCCAACTGCCTCAACCCCTGTGCGGACATTACTGGTTTGGAAGCCAGTTGGCCTGCTCTCCCTTGGCAATCCAATCCTCTAGTGAAGTCTGAGGCTGAGTTCCAGCGCACTCTTCACTTCCCCATATGAAATTCTCTCAGGAGAAATCCTGTGGTTAAGTTTAGATTTGCCTTACTGACTTAGAAGGGAAGTGAGATGACACTTTGGAAACGAGGAGATGTTGAACAGGGAAGCGTCTGCTGGGTTCTGCTGATGCCATCGGTTTCTTACCATGGAACCAGGTGTGCCATCTGTTCCTCTCACTTCTCAGTTGGCTACAGGTGCTGAGTGTTGCTTCTCATGCTTGGGCTGGTGCCTAGTGAGACTCGTTTCTGTTCCAAGGCTCTCTGTGGACTTAGTAGCATTCAGCATTGCAAGACGGTTGCGTGGGGTGTGTATTGGATGTGTGGGTTTCAAAAATGTCTGCAGCTCATCTAACTTCTTAGCACTTCTCATAACTACATCCTTTTTTTGTGCAAGTTCTATCCCTTTGGCCTGTTTTTCCCCTCTATCAATGGAATATTTGTAAACAAGTTATTTTAATCATCTTGACATCTTAGGTACTCTTGTTTGTTATTTAAAGGCATTTATGAAGGTGATGTACACATGGAATTTCAGGTTATGAGTGCCCCTGTGTTCTGTTCCTTTGTCAGCCTGTAGCCCAGGCTCTTCTCTGCTGTCCTGATACGATAAGTTCAGTTTTTTCAAGGACTTTTTGGTGCTCCTAGAAGTCACCAGAGGAAATTCTGAGGTGAAAGACAGAATCACATGTTTGTGTGTTTGGCCTTTATTTCAGTGTTATTACTCTTATTGAATGTTAAACACAATTAGATTGTAAATGGAAAATACCGAGTATGTGGTCTGATTTGAAATATGCCACATTGGGTTCACTTTCAGTTCTCAGTGATGTTTTGTCTAACTATTAGGAAATGTGGCAATTCTTGCAAGTTGATTTTGTCTGGTTACCTTATGTGGAGCTTTTCAAAGCATTTCCTGAGTTGTCCCTCATCACAATCCTTTGAGCTAGATTAGCTGTTTTTTTCATTTCATGTTACAGAGAGAGATGCAGTGCCTCAGGAGGTCAGGTAATTTTTCCTAACATTGTGCAGCAAATTAATGTCAGGGCCATGTCAGCTCTCTCTTTCCTATCTCTAATCTGCTGCACTACCTGAGTGGGGCTGCCTGACACTCACCCAAGGAAGCAGGGCTCTCCCAAGTATACTTGACAGTGTTTCCTCTGGTAATGAAGAAAGGAGACACAAAAACAAGTTTAAATTACACTTTTAATTTTCTCTTTAGTAGTTTGGACCACAGAAAATCTTCATAAAATTTTCAGTTCCTATTGAACTATCTCAGTTATTTATATTGAAACAAATAGCTGTTAGTAATAAAGATACCTGTATTCCCTCTTCACTATGCTTTTGACAGATAGAAGATTCCAGTGCCTCTTTGTGATGTTGCAGTTAAAGATGAAACAGGAAATGTCATATGAAATGCGAAATTCCAAATGTGAAATATCCAGACACAAATTTACTCTTTTAAAACATCCGTTCTGAAACACAGAATATCCCTCTGGGAATATGTATTTTTGTCAAATTTTAAACAAGTGGGTCTTATTAATTTCTTTCCTTTTTATTAGTGAGTTATTTGTGTGTATTAGTTTTACACTGTATGAAAGCACCAATATTTGATTATTTTTTACTTACAAAATTGTTGATTTCAGCGAGGTGTGGTATCACACACATGCAAGGCAGAAAGATTTCAAAATTTGAGCCTGAGCAACTTAGTGACTTAGCAAGACTGTCTCAAAATTTAAAAAAAAAAAACAAAAAAAAATTTTTTTTGTTTTTGTTTTTTTTGAAACAGGATCTTGCTATGTAGTTCAGGTTGTTCTTGAACTCACTATGTAGCTAAGTCTGGCCTTGAACTCATAGCAGTCCTCCTGCCTCACCCTCCCGAGTGCTGGGATTACAGGTATAAAGCCACCACGCCCAGCTCACAAAATTTTAAAAAGGGATTGGGGCCGGCCGGGGATTTAGCTCAGTGGTTCTGCCTTCTGCCTTGAAAGTGCAAGGACCCGAGTTCCATACCCAGTACCAAAAAAAAAAGAAAAAAAAGGGATCAGGGCTGTAGTTCAGTGACAAGGTCCTGGGTTCAATCCCCAGTACTAGGGAAAAATTGATTTAATATATAACATCATTGTAACTTATAAAACATGCTAATTAGTAAACCTACCAACTAGCGTAAGATCAGTAAGTTGAAATTAACCAATGCATTCTTTCCCTGTCTCCAGCACTTCTCTTCCTACTCAGATGATGAAAAATAGCTATTTTGAATTTTATGCTATCATTCCCTTGTTTACTGTGTGCCTCAGTAATACATTGTTTAGATTTGTTTTTGAGCTTTATAAAAATTATGTTACACTGTATATTATCATCTAGTTCCTGATCTGTTTTTTTTTTTGGTGCCGGGGGCCGAACTCAGGACCTTGCACTTGCGAGGCAGGCGGCAGCACCACTGAACTAAATCCCTGGCCCAGTACTTGATTGTTTTCATATCATGTTTCTAAAATTTATTTATATTGTGAAAATAATTATCATTCATGTTTAGTGCAGTATAATAGTCTGTGATGTGAATATACACTTTACTTATTTTCTTATTGATCGACATTTAAATTGAGAAATAGTGATGCTATTATGAACAATTCATAGTATCTGTTTATTTTCTTGGTTTTTCCCCAACGCTGTGTATTGAACCCAGGTCCTCACACAGCACTCGGCCACTGACTGCATCTCCAGGCCCCACCCGCACCCCCTTTTGAGACAAGCTCTCCCTGAGTTGCCGGGCTGGCCTCAGATTCGATCCTCCTGCCTCACTCACCACCATGATGGCTTGGTTCTTTTCTGTCAAAGTTAGAAATGTATTTCCATGGGTTGTACTTTGACTTTGTGTGTAGATGAAATGTACAAGAGTTGGCACAATCTTTAGTCTTTTATGAAATTTTCTTTCTGAAAAAAAGGAATTGACTTTAAAAGTGAGACCCTTTTACAACTCGAAATTTAGGGGATTATACAGCCTTCCTGAGACATTTTCATGCATTCATTTATAAGATGACATAAATGTCACAGTCACGTCATCTTCACAGCTGCAATTCTGAATGAGTCTCCATAGTCAACTTTATAGGCATTTTTTAAAAATCTTTATTTTTTCTCAAAACGATCTCGTTTTAGCATCATCATTTGCAGAGGAAAACAATTCCTCTCTAAAATAAAAGTTTGGGCTCTGAAGACTCATTTGTGAATGCCATTTAAAATTTATTTTTAATTAAGCGTATTTAATGTTGGTAAGAGGTGCCAGACATCGAGAGCTCTGGAGACTCCAGGCATCTATGTATCTGCAGAACAAGCCTGGCCCAGACAGGAAAGGTACATTCCCCTTCCTGCTGTGTTCCTGTCTGTGTCCAGAGAGAGAAGTGGCCCCACTCATTACCAAGCATGCACCTCGCCAGCAGAAGGTCCAGTGGTAACCACAGTTTATGTGAAAGTCAGCTCAGCTTTTGCCAATTCATTTTACCCAGTCTACTAAATTGCCATCAAGTGTTAATGACTTTGGGCTCCTGTCAGCCTGGCTTAATTCAGGCTAGAAACACAGTGCCAAAAGCATTCTCCGTTCCCTTCATTGGCCATCCCTGGAGATTCCTGCCTTTTCTTATGAGGAAGTTGGATTTACTTGGTCTTTTCCTTTTCCTTCCTCCACCCCCTTTTAATCAGTATTTTAGAGCTGTAACTAGAAACAGGCAGCCCTACTTTTGATGTTAATATTATATCAAAAGAAGTGAAGGTGTTACTGTGAGAATATGGCTAAATCAAATTAGAAATTTTACAGAAGACAAGAGAGAATCTCTGTGGGGTGATTTCTGCTAGATCCTGGGCTATTAAAATAATGTTGTAATCTGCCTCTGATAAATGTGCTACTAATGCTCAGCACATTCATAATTGATTAACTTGGCTGCTTCTTTGCTGAAGACCATAACAGCTAGTCTTAAACCAGTGAATAAGTTTCTTGACCTGATAGTGAATATCTTTTTTTTTTTGTACCGGGGATTGAACTCGGAACCTTGCGCTTTTGAGGGAGGCGCCGGACCCACTAAGCTACATTCCTGGCCCCTGATAGTGAATATCTTACTCTTGCACAAGACTGCATGTCGGGGCCGGGGATGTAGCTCAGTGGTTTCGCTGCCTGCTGCGCAAGCGCAAGGACCTGAGTTCGATCCCCGGTACCAATAAATAAATAAATAAATAAATAAAAAGACTGCAGGCCATTTGGATGGGGCATTAGCTGCGTCTCTAGGTTCATGACTACAGCTCAGGGGTGACTTGCATCTTGAAGGTTAAAAGAAATCTGGGTCATTAAGGATCTTCCTAAGCTTCCTTTCTCTTCTGACTCTCAGGAATAGCAAGAGTAGGGAGCTCATCCTCAAGGTTTGTGAGCCCAGCTTGTATTGAAGTTTCCTAACCTGATGTGATAGAGGAGATAAAGCGGGGCAGTGGCTGTTAGGCAGGCATCTACCTTGTGGGGTCTTATCTTTCATTCAGTAACTGACACAAGTTTATAATATAATGTGATTTATATATATATATATATATATATATATATCCTTGTACTTGAGACCCTAACAATTTTGTCTGAATTTCAGTGCTCCATCTAGAAGTTAACTTGGTTTCTATGTAGGCTGAATAGTCAGGTCAGCTGAGGAGGCTTCTGCTGCTGCTGCTACTGCTGAAGCCATAGTGGGAATTGGATCCCTCCACTAACCTACCAGTGCCATTCTGTTCTAAAGCTACAAGTGCATGTATAGTTGTGGCCAGTCGTCTTGTAGGTCATTGTCACAGATGACTTACGTGTGTAAAGTTATGGTAGTATCCCCATCCAGTTAGCCTCCTGGAAAGGTCTTCCAAGCCCAGTCCTCACTGGGAGTGTGGCTCAGTGATGTCATTCATGTTCATGAAACTTACATTTTTCAGGGAGTCAGTTATTTTACCAGGCGTTATACAGGTTGCACTTCAGTTGCACATTCCAGATCTAGCTGAAATAAGTGAAGTGCTTTTAGGCTGACATTACTAGGTTATTTTCTCTGCAGAGTTTTAGTGGTATTTTTATAAGGGTTCTTTGTATTTAACTTTCTGTTTAAGGTAGACTAAGATAAATACTTGAAGTTTAGCATTTGATTTTGTCAGATTCCCCCTGGTGGCTTTGCCAGGTTTGTTTCTTGTTTATTTGTTTTGGGTACCTGGGGATCAAACTCGGGTCCTTGCGCTTGCAAGGCAGGCAGCAGAACCACTGAGCTAAATCCCCGGCCCTGCCAGGTTTGTAGTGCAGGAGAAGTGGAACTTAATAGACACTGGAGGAGAAAGATCTGTGGGACATTCTTGCCATTGTCCTGAAAAGGTGGAAAATAAGTATGATTGTAATAAATAAGAAATTACTTGCTTTATAGGATAAAGCCTGGATTTATAGAGATAGTTTCAAGAAAATGTGATCTGAATGTTCTGTAGCATTGAGGTAAAAGTCATCTCTCACCTGCTGGGAGGAAAATTCCTGGTAACAAAAGCTTTGAGTTGTTTCCCTATATTTCACAGGTGAGTGTGGTGCAAGATTCTGTCAATATTTCTGGTCAGAATACCATGAATATGGTGAAGGTTCCCGAGTGCCGATTGGCAGATGAGCTAGGAGGGCTGTGGGAGAATTCCCGGTTCACAGACTGCTGCTTGTGCGTTGCTGGCCAGGAATTCCAGGCTCACAAAGCAATCTTAGCAGGTAGGTTATTTCTTCATGGGTCATTGTATAGTTCTGGTGAAACAAGAAAAACCAGACACTGTGTAATTACCTTTTGTACAACTTGAAGTTTTTTAACTTAGACACATACACACAAAAAAAACCCCTTGCAGGGCTGGGGATTTAGCCCAGTGGTTCTGGCACCTGCCGTGCAAGCTCAAGGACCCGAGTTCGATCCCCAGTACAAAAAAAAAACAACAAAAAAACTCTTGCGACTAAATGTGCCTTTATATTATGATGACATTAGTGCTCACAACCAGAAAGACTGCTCCCCATAAGTATATATTTCTGTTTTTCTTCTTGTAAGCCACCATTTCAAGGAATGGATGATGCTTTGCAAAGGTTTTAAGCACCTTACACTTGGAAAGTAGTTGCCAGGGCACCTATAAACAGTAACTTTGAACATAGGGGAAAGATCTTTGACTTGGGGCTAAATACCATCTAGCCGGAGTCCTCAGCCCCAGAAGGCTTAGCCCTGTCTGTGATAGAAATGCAGAAGAGTAAGTCTGTTGCCACTGATGTAGAGGGTCAGGCCTTGGTCTGTAGAGACCAGAAAGACTGATGCAGAGGAGGAAGGGATGAGTGAGGGCTGATTTGAGAACACAGGAAAGGGGAGCAGAAGCCAGACCATGTTGACATGCATCATGCTTCCTACCAAAACCCTCAGCTTCATCCTTCTATAGTACACGCCTGGCAAAGCACAGCCTGCCTCCCCTGCCACCTTCCCATTCCCTGTCTCAGCTAGATGTCACTGTAGGTACTGAGGAGCCATGAACTCTTAGATAAGTGTCTGCATGCCTAACAAGGTCTTAGTACTGCCAGCACTTCATTCCACAAGCAGTCAGTACCCTTTCTTTTTATCAACAATAGAGATTTCAGCCTTCAGCCATGCTCCTTTAACTTTACCTCACTCCTAAAAGATGCCCTTGCCCACTTCTTCCAAGACAACCTCGGAGGCCTGGCTCCTGCCTCTTGCCGCACTGCATTCCTCGTGTGCAAAGCAGACTGTTTCTTGCTTCTGCTCTGTTCATATCCTGTCCTGCTTTTCTGGAAACCTTACTCTAGCAGTTACTCTCTCATGTGCTTGCTCTCTCCTCAGAGCTAAATTTCTTGAGACAGCACATTCATTCTCTACTTCTTTCCTCCCACTTGTCCTCAGTTCACCTCCATGCTACAAGAGCAGTTTTCCAAAGTTACATATATGAGGGCCGGGGATTTAGCTCAGTAGCACTGCACCTGCCTTGCAAGCACAAGATCCTGAGTTCAATCCCTGGTACTGCCAAAAAATAAAAGAAAGAGAGAGAAAAAAAGAAGTACATGTATGACCTGCTAGTTCTTAAATTTGAGAGACTTTAGTTCATTTATTATTGACTCCTTTTTCCTGTCTTCCTCTACTTCTCTGGCTACTTCTAATGTGTGGCCTGCCTCTCCCTTCATTCGTCCCTTCAAACATGGCTAGCACCTGTGATCTGCTTCGGTTCTGTTGTCACTGGGTGATTTTATTTGTTCCATCGCATCAGCTGCTTTCTACCTACTGAGGACCCTCTGAGACACACCTGCCGCTGTGGGCCCTTGCCTGTTTATTTAAAAGCATTAGTCCTTCAGTCATAAGATTGGTAGCATGTGTTTAGTACCTTATAGACTATAACTCTTCTAAGAACAGTGGAGAATTAATATCTTTTTGGTACAGATTAAAGTCCTGAAGTTTGGAGGGTTAAATGATTTACCCAAGAATATCTTTAGAAAATGGCAGAGCTAAAATTAGTTCTTTCTGACATAAACTATAGGCCAAAAGTTCCAGTTCCCTGCCAGCGCATAGCCCTCCTACATGGTCCATCTGTTCTTCCACTCTTAAATAGTGGCTGGTAGACTCAACTTTGACCCAGACCCCCAATTTATTCAACAACATGAACAGATTTGTAATCTTAGCCATTTTATTATTTTTCATGTTTGAAATTAAGTTTACTTATTTTTCATAGTGTTCATTAGACTAGAATGTACATGGGTAAGAAACCAGTTCTCAACTTTTTTTTTTTTATTATCCCTGTCCCTAAGAAGAAAAACTAAATTTAAATTCTCCCTAATGAGAAAAATTACACAGTAAGAAAGATGACTTTATCAGGTAGAATGAGCTTTGTAAAGTCACAGACCATTGTATGTCTAAGGCTTTTCCTCTCCTGGGGAATATCATCTCTATTAAGAATGTACTTCTTGGGGCCGGGGATTTAGCTCAGTGGTTCTGGCACCTGCCTCACAAGCAAGGTCCCGAGTTCGATCCCCGGTACCAAAAAAAAAAAAGAATGTATTTCTTGGAGGAAGGCCGCCTGCTGTAAGTGGCAGGTACTTCATCTGGTCACTACCCACTGGCAAGACCACCGTCTGGAGCTTTTAGCTGTGTGGTCCCTAGCGGTGGAGAAAACATGGTGCCATTGTTCCAACTAAAACCCCAGGTATTATGGCACTGTGCTTAGACCGTGAGGAACCTCCCATTTGTACCCCCCAGTTCTATACAGAAGATTTAGCATTGTTATCCAACACAGATAACTTGAGTAGTTTTCTTAAAACATGGATGGTTGGAATAAAGCTATTAAATCATTTTGGAAGTAGTGGTTTTTTTCTTCTTTATGTAGTATAATTTTTCCTCATTGGTATGATAGATAAAGGAATTTGCTAATTTTGGTGTAAGTTGAGGCACTAAAACCCTTTCTTTTAGCAATAGGTCAGGAAGGAAATGATCTCTTTGTCATAACTGGGGAGAACCAAGAGATTCCCATGTGTTGACCTCATCTCCTTGTTTCCCTTTTGCTTTCTAGCGCGTTCTCCAGTTTTTAGTGCCATGTTTGAACATGAAATGGAGGAGAGCAAAAAGGTATGTAATGAGTCGGAGATGTTTCTGTTTAGCCAGGTGATTAGGGTCAGATGATTTCCCAGTTTGGCAGCAGATTTATTTTCCTAATTATTTTTTCTTACTGTGCCATTATAATAGAGTAAAATTTCCCGACAGACACCTTCAAAGAGCATGGAGAGATGGGTATCTGTTAATATTTCAGATAAAGTAGTAGACTTACTTAATTCCCAGACAGATCATCTGGACAGTTCTGGGTCAGAATATTAGACATTTGTTTCTACTCAGGAAACTCAGGAAAATAAAGGGGGAAAACATCAAAGAAATAGTTCTTTTGCTATTGTATTTGAAAAGGCAAAGGTAGTCTATATGATGGGGAAAAGGCTATAATAGAAATTATATCAAATAGAATTATATCAAATAGAATTAAGGGGATATTTTCTTTTTCGTTTTTTTTTTTTTTGGTAACGGGTAATGGGGATCGAACTCAGGACCTTGCGCTCATGAGGCAGGTGGCAGAACCACTGAGCTAAATACCCAGCTAAGGAGATATTTTCTATTCATGTTAGGTTTTAAATGATACAAGCTTCTCACTGAAGCTTAAATCATGAAAATAGTTTAGGAATTTTGTTCTGTTGCAATATTTCTCATTTTCGGTTTTTCTGGCATAGAATCGAGTTGAAATCAATGATGTGGAGCCTGAAGTTTTTAAGGAAATGATGTGCTTCATTTACACGGGGAAGGCGCCAAACCTCGACAAAATGGCGGATGATTTGCTGGCAGCTGCTGACAAGGTGAAGTAAGGATAGAAAAATCATTGTAGGACTAGGAGTTATTGTGACCTCATGAATTTTGTGAATGGACTTCTGTTTTGCATTGTGGATAAATGAGCATGTATCCTAGTTCAGGACAATCTGGTTTATACTTGTTATTCCAACACAGTTATTAATAGCACCCTTTTTGTTCTCAAAAGTATCCTGCTTTGAATAATATAGTCACCGTAACTATGGAAAAGAAAGATTAGCTTGATGTTTATTTCTCTTCCTCTTCTCATATTTAACCATAGTGAGAGTAAAGATTCAAGTAATACCAACATTAGGGTTGTGCTTTATAGTTTGCAAGATGTATTTTAGTTCATTAACAAACTTTGTCAGAATAGTTGTTTACCTGGTTAATATTTTCAGCTTTTGCTAAGTAGTTACTGAAATACAGCATAGGCTTCAAAATGATGACAATTAATAGCCCTTTGGGGAAAAAGAGATACTGAATTTATCCAAGTCAGATATTTGCAGTTTTACTACAGAATTTCTCAGAACCTGTATCATGTTATACACTGAGGGTTTTCTAAAAGGGAATAGGTAGATAGCATTTCTCCAATTTAGTTAACTCTGAAATCCTTTTCTCAAGGATCACCTCTGAGGATTAGTGACCCCCAAAACACTCACTGGGAAACTGATGTTTATTATGCGGGCACATCAGCCAGGGCTCAGTGGATGGCCTGCCCAGGCTCCACAGCCTGTGGAAGCACCAGCTCACGGTGCGAGACAGGGTGGTGTTGGACCTGTAGATCCCTTGCTTGTGTGGAGATGGGGCCAGTTGATGTGAAAGAGACACAGTGTGAAGGAAGGTACTCTGCCAGAGATAGCCCCTCCTCCTGTCATGATGCTGCAACCCCCCAAAAGTGGGCTCCAGCTGAAGAGTGCAGAGCCGTCCTTCCCAGGATTGGCTCAGGGTGATAGTTGCCTGCCTCCCTTTGTGCCTGAGGACAGTGGAAGGTACCTCGGTTTACAGTAGAGGTTTTACCTTTATTGTCAGCTTTTTGGAGTGTTTGTAGAGGATGAGGCTTATGGACCTAATCAGTGCTCCTGATGATGATTAGAATAGTAACTGTATCCTTCTTGTCATCTTTCAATACCTTATTAGTACACTTAGCAATGTGAAAAGTCCATACCTTCCAGTCCACCTCAGTTCTGACCAGGGGAAGCATGTTTTCAATGGGGACAATAAGAACATACTCACTGCAAGCTCTAGGAAAGTAGAAGACAGCCCAGTGCCTGCTTTCCATGTAGTTTATATGTTTGCCCTGCCCTCTGTTTTTCAATGGAGTGGTCACTTGTACACATGAGGGATTTATTTATTCTTTTCATCTTCTACATTCCATTAAGAACAAATAGGGTTTTTTACAATAAAAATCTTTGTTCAGGTTTGATCAGTACAGGTAAGATGTATGGGAGTCACAGAGCAATATGCATAACAGGATACAACAGTTAATAAAAACTGAGTAAGTATGCACACAAATTTCCTCAACATTCAGTCACCTAAAAAAAATGCCCAAGTATGTGGCAGGAAAAACTAACTCCATCAGCAAGTCCAGCTCTTGGTGATAAAAACTACTGTATAGGCAGACTTGGCAGTCATAAGCCCACGTCTAGAGTCTGAATGGCGCATGGTATATAACAGCATGCTTGAGAATGCCCTTGCATAGCACAGATATATACAGGTGTCCTGGTGTTACACTCTAAGGAAACCACACGTTAGCTCATAAAAAGAAGGACGAGTAATGTTGCAAGACCCACACTTAGAAACAGTGAGGCCCAAGCCGGGGTTAGACTTCTGAGTCTCTGGTTCTCATTGTGGCTGCCCAGCCATAGAGCCCACTGGTGCCTCCTGTGAGCACGCGGCTGGGGATCAGCCTGCATTATCAGGCCAGGGATGGGCTTCCAACATGACAAGTAGACTGACATCTAAGAAATAAAGCGATCGAGTCACAGCTGAGCTTGGAATCTGTGAATGAGAAGTATCTGAAGGGTGCATTTTCAAATTCCATTGAGAATTTCTTGTTAGTCTTTGCTCTAAGTCTATTTGAAAATATTTTTACCTTTACACTTGCCTGTGCATTTTAGAGAAGTAGAGTAAAAATCTTTCATAGAAGGGTCTAAACACCTAGACTTTACCCGAGAGGCTGAAACAGCTTCTTCTGAGCTTTTCAGTCTCCTGGGGACGTGTGTAATTAGACCAAAAACAAAACAAAACACATCGCCCAGGCCTGGGAGACACAATTTCAATCTCTCGGGTAAGTATTGCCATTAGGCAGGTTTTTCAGAAGCATAATTAAGAAAAAAACTTTGTCCCCCAAGGGACAAGAATGGCTACTTTTGTCTAATTATGCAGTAGGGATCATAGCTATTCACAGTGAAAGTCCTTTTGAAAGAATGTATTAGGAAGGATAAGAGGAATAGCCTGTGCAGTGCTGTATAAAGATGGAACATTTACTCAACCTTTTCCAGCCTTTTAATACAAAAAACAGCACCCTCATTTCTTGCCTGTCTAGTGTCATTCCCGTTTTCCATGGAAACTGTTTTCCATTTACTCAAATGTGAAAAATTAAAGCTGCATCAAAAACAATAAAACTCTTTTTGCTGCAGGAGATCCCAGTGCCAGCAGAATTGCCTCCTCACCCAGAACTCATAACAGTCACGTTGTCCTGGTGTGAGTGCCGGGCCTCAACCTGCAGGGCCGCGCGTCATGGCGTTCTGAGGCCCTCGAGGCTCGGCCTGTGAGGAGGCTGTGGATAGCCTCAGAGCAAACTGCTCCCATGAGAGCCGGGGATTTAGCTCAGGGGTTTCACTGCCTGCTGCGCAAGTGCAAGGACCTGAGTTTGATCCCCGGTACCAAAATAAAAACAAAAAACAAAAACACTGCTCCCATGAACTGATTCGTGACATTTTTATTTTGTGCCGACTTTTATTTCCTTCCTCTTCCTTAGCCCTGAAGTTCCTTAGTAAGTTCATAATCTCATATTTAGAGAGCAAGTAGTAGTGTTCCATCAAACCCAGTCAACTATATCAAGTGTGCCAAGCATTAACCTAGACCTTCCATCTCCAGAACATTTTTGCCCTTTACTTAGAAGGTAGAAGTTTTAAAACAAACTGAATTCCTCGGTCTCTGCTGCTTTATCCTTTTACCCCAAGAATCTTAACCTTAACCCCAATAAAATAGGGCATCCTTTATCCTTTCCTGTTGGAAACAGGCCCTTACTTGACCTCATTCAGGAACAACTACTGGCAGAGATGCTGGTGAAAGTCACCACGGGGCTCCTTTGCAATGCCTGATGGGCTGTTGGGATACCTGCTGGGCTAGTAACAATGCTCAGGTAGAAAGGACTGTGCTTCACCTTAGCCGCTCTAAATGAAAGGGTTGCTGGAAGCTTAAATATAATGCTCTGTCTGCCTGCAGCAGGCCACCGCCTCACCATAAGGGTAAGTGGTGATGGTCTAAGAAAGGCTTCAATCATAGTCTAGAGATGAGTAAACTTTAGGGCGGGATTCTGCTGTGGGACTCTCATTTTCCTAATGGGTAGATTTGAGAGTTTACATGGCAGCTCCCCAGGTTATTTTAGTTGTCTTCATTTCAAGGTTAAAACAGCTACCATCAGAGACTGGTTATGTTGTACAGTCAAGTGGTAGCTTCTCACGCTCTGTGCGGTTCTGGTCAAGTATCCAATTACACAGTGGAACCACCAAAGAAAACTGCCACTCTGATGCACAGGCTCGTGTCTTCCAGTACGCCCTGGAGCGCCTGAAGGTCATGTGCGAGGACGCCCTCTGCAGCAACCTCTCTGTGGAGAATGCCTCGGAGATCCTCATCCTGGCTGACCTCCACAGCGCAGACCAGCTGAAAACTCAGGCAGTGGATTTCATCAACTAGTGAGTTGCATCTTCAAACTTCCTCTTTCAGAATAATTGGAATAGCTGAAGAAAAGAGAAACCCTTTGAATTAGTGAGTGAAACAGGCAAGTGGATTCATTAACCTTTGGTAGTGAGGATGGAGTTTTCATCGTTTCCTTCAGCTTGACAGTATAGAAAATGGTTTCTCTTTCATGGATGAAACTCTGTTGGTGAGTGAAGTGCTGTGCTTCCAGATGGTGACCAGAATTGATATAAATGATAACTTGCTGTCTTGAAAAAGCTGTGTGCCCCAAATGATAGTATCTTTACTTCACTTTCACTGTCTTAATAAAGGACACACAGATTTCTCAGAAAATAGAAGTAAATTTTTTTTTGGTACCAGGGATCGAACTCGGGACCTTGTGCTTGCGAGGCAGGCAACGGAACCACTGAGCTAAATCCCCACCCCTAAAAGTAAATTTTTAAAATGTACTGAACTAGTAAAATACATCTGACAGCCTGTGGTGAAATTGGGAAAAGAACCAGGGTGATTGGGAGCTGAGATTGTTAAATACTCTGTTTTGAGAAAGAAACATTCCACCGGATCTCTCCTTTACCCTAAGGGACAGGTGCCCCGGCCATAGTACTCTGAAATACCACGCGGGCCAGATTGGGTGGTGACCGCAGCCCATCTTCTCAGGGTGCACTCTACTCCCTTGCCTGACAGGGAGCAGAAGGTGGGGAAACCAGCAACTAAAAACATCTCCCTGACAGCAGCTCTGGGGTAAGACAGGTCTAAGACGTTCCAGGGAATGAGTGAACAGTATTTAACACAGAAAATACCCAAAGCTAGGAATGAATGTCCTTGAGGTCCAGTTCTAATGTGATTTCTAAGCAGTTAACAATGGAGGCAGAAGAGGGAGGGAAGGGACCGATACTTGTTAGCTCTATTGAGTGCCACTCTGTGCTGGGTGCTTGCTTAGTACATTTTGGAAATTAACCATTGAAGAAAGAATGCTGGTTAGGCTCTCTTTTTTGACACTCCAGTAGGTGCCCTGCAATGACCTGCCCTGAGAATAGAAGATTGAAAAATGGCCAAGGCGGGTAGGAGCTCTGAGCTGCCTGACCCAGGGAGCCCTGGCTTTCTCATTAGCCTCACCAGTGAGTGTGAAGAACATTGATGACACTGAAAAGAACCTGAGGAACATTCCAGTTTTTGTTGTGGAGAGTGTACTGGCTCAAAGTCCTGGTTTGCAGAATTACAGCAGCCGTAGCTCCAGGCAGCACTCTTACCATCGTCTACCAAGCAAATTCTACCGCAGGAGAAGGGTTCTGAGTGTTCCTTGCATTAACATCCTGTACACCAGACCCTGAGAAGTTAGACTCCCCGGACGACTATTTCAGTCTTCTGCTCACTTGTCTCTTCTGTTTTTCTTCTAGTCATGCTTCGGATGTCCTGGAGACCTCCGGGTGGAAGTCCATGGTGGTGTCACACCCTCACTTGGTGGCCGAAGCCTATCACTTTCTGGCTTCAGTGAAGTGTCCTTTCCTGGGGCCCCCATGCAAGCGCCTGAAGCAGTCCTAAGACCCCACCTGTCATAAGACTCCATTTATTTTCCAAAAGCAGCAGCTACTGTTGCTGCCATTGAACACCAGGTAGACAGCAGTCTGTGGAGTTTTCACTCTGTTGTGGGGAAAGACTGCATCGTGCCCCAGACTTTAAATGGCACTAAATAACTTTGGGGATGGGGGGAGGGAAGGGCCCAGGACTCGGAGCTGCTGGACCAAGGGAGAACCCTGTGCTGCATCTCCGTGCTCCCTTTGGCCTGGCCCAGTCTGACACTGGGGTGCAGTTTCGAAGCCGGCCCAGCACATCCCAGCAGTGGTACTGGGAGAAACTGCCTGCCTCTTGACAGGGAAGACTCCCCCTCCACCAGGTGCCTGGAGCAAAAGAGAGGGAAAAAAGAAAAAGATCAGTTTTAAGAGAAGGGAAAAGCGAAGAAAGGATTTTTGCAGAATCAGTTTGTGGATTCTGGTAGTATTTATGTTGAGAGAAGCAAATTTTATTCCTTCAGCTGTGCTAGAACTTGGATGTTTGTGAAGACTCCTTGTCACCGTACAAGCACCAGAAGAGCTCTCTCACTGTTAGCACTTACTGCTTGCAAGGACAGAATACACCCTTTTCTTCTCTCATGAAAAGTGACAAGTGAAGGCGAAAGGGGAAGGAGGTGATTCGATCTGGAAGATGAGTGTTCTGATGGTCGTGGCTTTTGCAAAAATCTTTATTGGTGTTGAAAACTGGAAAAAATAATTCATCCAGAATTCATACTGTCTTGACAAGAACTGTGGTTCTCTGGTTTTAGATATTGTGGAAAATGTTTTTTGACATTTTTCTCCAGTTTTATTTCTCTTCCCTTCTCTCCTCCCCTTTTCTAAAACAAAAAACCCCAGAAAACACACAAAAGCAAAAAGGAGAGAAGAAAAATGGAAATTTTATTATTAAATGCTGTATGAAAAAAAATCACAGCCCAGATTGCTCAGCTGTCCGTACCTGACTTGCCGCCTGCGTAGGAGCCAGCCCTGTTCCTTCCGTTTAGCCCCTCTTCCTACAGGGGAGAACTTCTAAATGTTAATTTTTCTTTTTGAAAATATAAATAATTACTATTTTGTACTGTGTGGTATCTGTGGTCTTTTGTTTCATTACCTGCCTTGTCTCTTGAGTGTGAGTTCCTTGCTTGTGGGATTTTGAAGGCCTAGTTTGATCCTTCATCTTGCAGGGATTATGTTTGAAATGTCTAATAAGCAGTGGGGGTTGATTTATTCTCCTTAATCTCAAGTGTCCTTTGTGAGCCATCAGCATCTGCCAGTCTTTTGTCCTCCGCAAGTATGTGACAGTCACATCCTCAGGCGGGACCAGGCCTCTAGCTCATTCAAGGCCTTTAAGACCCAATCCCAGCCTCTCCTCTCTCCTAATTACATCTCAGAAGATCGGGGCACATGAGTGTGGAGATTAAATAAAGGAGAATTCTGTCTGACTGGCCTGTCACTGACCTGCTGCATTTCCGGACAGGCTGATGCGTACGTAACTCCCGAGAGCTCACCCCCACACTCCAGAGGACAGCTCGGTGGCTGGAAGGTGCGCTAGCCATTTGGCCCTAGAGCCTCAACTTAGTTCACCTTCCATTTCCTGTCAGTGGACTTGAGCCTTTGCACTTTCCAGTTTCATGTATCTCACCATCCCTAGAGGGAATCTAATCTATTTGCAATACTGTCCCAGGTGGGATTCACTAGAAAACACTCCCTTAACCCTTCCCTTCCTGCTTTCTTCCTCAGTGTGGCCAGTGAGGAAATGCAGTTCTCTCCCAGTGCTGGCTGCTGTCCTGTGCCTCCAGGGCCCTTGCTTTCCAGATCAGAACCAGACCCCAGAGGTCAGGGCAGGGATAAAGTCCCTGCTGCCTAACCGCTCTCGAAGTGAGCTCTCCAGTCCCAGCCAGCCTTCATCCCCAGTGTCCTTGATTCTCTGAGCGCTGTGTAGCTTGGTTGGACAGGCAATAGATAGCATCTGCCCATCACATAGCTAGGAGAAGGTGAGACCCGGGGAAGGAGCCTGCCTGAGGTCACACAGCTACTGAGTGCTAGATCTTCTCACATCGTATCCTGAGGATTACACAACGAACTGGAGGAAGTTCCATTTCTGGAATGTTAAGGTACAGAATTGGAAGTGAAGCCTTCTTCCTCTGGGAGTAGCAAGAACAAGGCCCTGGAAAGGCGCCTCTACTGGCCTGCTCTTGAGAGGTTCCAGGAGGTTGAGCCAGATTTGCTTCCTCTTCCCTCAGGATAGTGTAGGTCGGAGGGTGATGCTTCCAAGGAATGTATCCTCAGGAGGGTGACAGCTCTCACACTCCGCTTCTGGCAGGACAGAGGCCTCTCCCAGGGTTCTGGAGATTTTACAGAATCTCCAACATGAACTTTACATTGGGTAGGAAGCTGCTGGAATGCCAGGTAGAGGTGAAACTTCGGAACTCTCCCGCATGATACTATTTCTGGACAGTTTGTTTTTGTTTTAAAGGATACAGCTGAAGCCATCTGGTGGTGACAGCACCAGAGCCCCAGCATACTGTTCCTAAGCCTCCCCCTGCCACCACCCCTTCCCTCAGCTCCCCATCTGAAATGTAATTCAAGTCAGCGCCACAATGTGGGGCGTGTGCTGTCACTGCAGAGACATCCGTGCCAGTGGAACAGTTGGAGATGGCAATTCCACAAGGATACGGCTTATTTATCAAAACAGTATTCCAGGCAAGCAGTTTCGCAGAACCTTTGTAACTGCACTTTCAGATCCAAATAGAGTATCTGACATGGTCCACATTTCCCCTCCTCCTCTGCTGTCCGTGTCCTCTGTGCACCTGGACATTCACAGAAAACATTTCCCCATTCCTTACGTGGAGATGCTCCCTCTCTGTATCATTAGATGTCTTTATAGGTTTTGGAAATGTGGCGAGGGATCCCTCTCCCATCCTTTCACTGGTAAGGCTGCTGGCCTTTTTGAGTTCGTCCAGAGCTGCTGTTGGCTGTGTGTTAATTAGGTTGCAGCCTGGGACATGCAGATCACTTCTTAGGCCAGTGCCTTGACCACTCTGAGTTCCTTTTTCAATCTGTTGTAAACCTATTGTGGGATCTCCATATTGAACGAGCTGTACAGATGAGAGGAAACAGCTTGTATGTTTATGAGCAGAACAACAAACAGAGGGGGAGGGAGCTGCACTTTGAAACTATTGCTTGTTCTGGCCCTTCAACTCTTATAAAAAAGAACAGCTAAATTCTACCATCATGACTACATTGGATCCTTTGGTTTATCTCTGTCAAAGACAAATTCTTGGCTGGAGCCCAACCTTATTTTCCACAACTAATTTATCTTTTGAATCAGCTGGGCCTTGTGTGTCTCCTCTGTCTCATGACTTCTCACTGAACTCTGCCCTCCGTTGTTTAGATTCGTTCCTGACAGCTTGCTGACTCACCTCCCATTCAGGTGAGTGCCATTGGGCTGCTCTCCGTGTATGTGAGTGTGCAAGGTCCGTGTGCTTCCCCTGTTCACTTCAGGGTGACTGCACCACCATGGGGCCTTTGACCCAATGGATGGACACCTCATGGAAATCAGATGGAGGGTGAGCAGTCTTCAGGCTAATGAGCTGGGAGCACCAGAAGTTTTGACCTCTAGATGAGAACAGAATCTCGAATGCTGTTGACCAATGGGATCTTTATGCCACCAAGCCATTAGTGAGATGACTGCTGCCCCCGAAAACCCCATAATGCCAGTGGGAGAAGCTGCATCTGAAATACTGTTTGGTGCCGGTTTCTGCAGCTCTAAGAAAAAAAGTTTCAGACTGAGGGAATTCAGTACAAGCAACAGAAATGATTAAGGAGTTGAGGGGGATCAACTCAAGGGGAAAGCAGTATGAAGAAAAACTACATGTCACTCCAGTATAGGAACATAGCACCAGTACCTGCAGTCGACAGATGTCGTGGGCATTCTGAACACTTGCCACTTGTCATGCAGCTCCCGTCCGTTTCTGTTGTGGGGCTCGGGAAGGTGGGGATGGGACTCCCTCAAGCTCGCTCTGTGTGGGCCAGAGCAAGAGAGCAGGCAGCAAAGGCATTGCTTTGGGGCTTCAGCCCAAGGGGAAGTAGAAATCCAGGAGTTCGTAAGGCAGTGACATGTACTTGTCTGGTCCTAACACTCGGATGAAATGGGGAGAACTCAGTACACTTAAAGATGAGCTCTGCACAAACTGAAGGAGAAGGGGGCCCCCCACACTGTTCACCTTGTGTTCATGTCCAAGCAAAGATATTCGGGGAAAGTGTGGCGACATGCTCAGTGTCACTGAGACTAAACTCAAGCCACTGATTGAGTGAACAATTGCGGACCATCTAAGACCCCTGACATGGTGCAAGGCCAGGCCTAAGGTAGGGTTTCTGCTCTACTTAGACCTATGCTGGCATGGTGGTGCACACTGTAATCCCAGCACTCAGGAGGCTGAAGCAGGAGGATCAAGAGTCTGAGGCCAGCCTGGGCAGTTCATCAAGCCCCTGTCTCAAGAGCAATAAACATAAACCACAGTCCTATGGAGGAGGCAGAAAAACCAGAGAGGCCACAGAACTGAGGCTTATAGAAGAAGCTATTAAACACAGCAATAACGAGGGCAGTGGTTACCTTAAAGAATTTCCAGTCAAATGGAGACAAGGCAAGACAGATAAGGTCATAAAACCTTCGAATTTTAACATAGAAATTTGTCTCAGTCTAGTCAGTCAGTACCTTTGCTTTTGTCTAAAAGTATGAGGTACACGCAAGGACCCAAGTTCTATTCCTGGTACCAAAAAACCTTTCATAAAAGTATGAGGTACAGGTTATTCCATAAATTAATGGGCACATTAGTGACTGATGTGTAGTATAGTGACAGTCATGTTTGTAGAATAATTACATTTTTAAATTGAGAAAAAATGTTCACCTTCAACCCTTCCACTGTTTTGAGAATGGTTTCCTAAAGGTACGCTCTTGTACTTCTTTAGTCTATCCACCTGCCAAGTGCTTCACACTTAAAATGTTTTCAGAGGCCAGGGTTTAGGTTCAGAGATGAGCCACTAAAGGCAAACCATTCGGTCCCCCCAGTGTGGAAGCCCTGAGTGGGAGCCTTCTCCACTTCCCATGGTATAAACACTCCTGCCACGCTGCTCTCAGATCCCCGTGGCAAGCTGACCCGGCAGGCCTGGGGAGAGGTGTGCTGGGCACCGCCATCGCTGTCTTGGCTGTCCACACTCAGCACCACCACTAACCTCATAGGCACAGGTACAGGAAAACATAAATAATTAGATTAATTTTGAGCCCTCACTGTCTTTGCTAATTACATGGTAATACAATTTAATTTTCAATAATGGCTATTTAACGACCAGTTCTCAAAATTCCTGAAAATTTATCAGTTGTCTAGAGTGCCAGTGTGAAGCAGCTGCCGTGCACCACTGGGTGGTTTGGAATTTATCCCCCTCACTTCTCCGTGCCTTACTGTTTCCTGCTGTCCCACAGTGCTTTAAATGCACCCCGTAGCTTATGGCAAAATGAAATACTGCCTTTTACTCATCTGTAGGTACATTGACACATGAGCCAGTAGTCATATTACACATTTTAATCTCTCTGGGTAAATTAGCACATTTTTATTTCTGTCTGTTACTAGTATTGGAAATGTCTTCATTGGAACCCTAATGTAAAGCTGGCCTTACTGAGAGGTCATCCAACATAACCTGCAGTCATTCCAGGGTGTGGCCTCCATAATGCATCCCCCTGCCCCTATTACAGTGGACCCTTGACTTACAAACTCAATTCATTCGTGAGGGCTGGTTGTAACTCAAGTTGGTCAGTGAAAGCTCAGCCTCCTCTTCAGTCATAAGGCAGATCTCAGTGTCCTTAGAGAGACATTGGCCCAGGATTTCTCAACCCCACAGAGAAAGGGATATTGTGATGCCTTTCTAGAACTCTTAGGATTAAACCTGTGCCTGAGACCATCTGGAAGCACGAGCAGCTGGCATTGTGGTTGTAACTCAAAACTTTGTTCATAAGTTAAAACAAATCCGGTCATAACCCAAGTTGCTCATTTGCCTGGCCAGTTATGACTCAAGGATACCTCTGAACTGTACCTCTAAACAGCCCTTTAGCAAATCTTGTTCTCAAATTATTTGTTTTTGTTTTTGTTTTGGTACCGGGGATCAAACTTGGGTCCTTGTGTTTGCAAGGCAGGCTTCGGAACCAATGAGCTAAATCCCCAGCCCCAGCAAATCTTGTTTACTGGGTTTTGTTTGTTTCGGTGTTTGCTGCCCTGAGGATTGAACCCAGGGCTTCATGCATGCTATGTAAGTGTAAGTGCTCTGCCCTTGAGCTCCAGCCCCACCCTGGAAGAAGAGGAAGAAGGGGGCACTGAGTGTGGCCAGTGTGCCAAAAGGTGGCCCAGGGTCTTCCGCTCACCAAAGTTGAAGAATCTCCTGCCTTGATTTGGATGTGTAGAAGGAGTTTTTTTGTTTTGTTTTGGTACCAGAGATCCAACTTGAGACCTTGTGCTTTCCGAGGCAGGCACCGGAACCACTGAGCTAAATCCCTGGCCGTGTAGAAGGAGCTTTTGAAGCCTGTTTCCTTCACTGATAGATCACCATATATTCAACACACAGTGTGCCAAGGACCATGGTAGTTTGCAGGAACACAGCAGTGAGTAAAATGGGCTGCTTCCACCATCATGAGCACTTGGAGTCTGATGGAATAAATGTTTGTCAGTCCTGTCAATCCATGGTGCGTGCCTGGAAGGAGGCAGGTGGAGCACCGGCTAGAAAGCAGCTTCAGAAGCAGGAACTGGAGGATGAACTGCCAGCTCTGTAAAGTCCGGAAATGGTGCACATGCAGCCCTGAGGCAGGAGGGAGCCCGGGTGCAGATGTGAGCCCAGCTCACTTTTAGGACCTGGTGCTTACACTGAGAGCAACTGGAAAACCACTGAAGAGCCAGGGAGGAGTGGATGGCAAGATTATCCCCTTGATAGCCCTCTGACTGGGGGGAGCCTGCTGGAGCTGGGGTGGAAGAAGGGAAGTGGCAGGGCTGGGGGGCAGTAGACGTATCTGGGGAATACTTAGGGTCAAGTTGGACAGAGCTTGGGGATGGGCTGGGCAGAGGCAGGATAAGGAGGTTTCTGGGTTATGTGATTAGATGAATTCACCAGAACAGAGGCCAGTGGAAGGCGAACAGGCTTGAGGGAATTCCATCCTGGGTTTTATTTGTTGATTATGAGGTGAGAGCTCCGAAGACAGGTAGCACATGGGCTGCTGGATTATGGGCCAAGAGCTCAGAGGACAGGGGGGACTGGGGAGGTGGACTGGGAGGTGAGGGTTCATGGTGTCCTCAAAGCCGTGGGTGTGGCAGGGCGAGGAGCAGAGTGAGGAGAGGAAGGGCCCAGGACTATACCTTACGGAGTTCTTACATTCAAAGGCCAGTAAGGGCAGGAGGGCAGCCCACCTGGAGAGTACATGCTCGGCCCCTGGAACCTAAAAAGAAATAAAATGTAAAAGGCTAGTGAGGGAAGATATCCCAAAAAGGAGAAGTGGTGGCCAGACAGCTAGAGGAAGAAAATATAAAGTCAAGAGAACAAAGACTAGTAAAGTAGCTGGGAAGAGGTGCCACACGCCTGTAATCCCTGCTACCTGGAAGCTGAGGCAGGAGGACTGGAGGCCAGCTGGGGCAACTTAACAAGAGACCTGTCTCAAAAATGTTTAAGAAAGGACAACAGGTGCCCCTTGTGGCTCAGTGCTAGAGCACCTGCCTAGCGTGTGTGAGGCCCTGGGTTCTCCCCAAGAGCGGGGAAAAGCTTACAGTGTCAACAAGAGAAAGAGTAAAAATTGCCTGTTGAACTTAACAACACAGGGCTCTTTGATGACCTTAGGGACATTTCAGGAAAGCGACCCCAGCTGGGGTGGGGTGGGGTGGGGAGTGGGTGGAGGTGAGGAACTGGACACAGGAGCATAGACAGCCTCAGGCATGCATGAAGTGGGACAAAGTTAGGATGGAATCTGGAGGGGCCCAGTGCATAGAAGGGGATGCTCCAGCTTATAGGATGAATGAGACCTTCGCGTGCTTAAAGCTGATGGGAACCAGCAAAGGGGAGTGGTTGAAGCTCCCAGGCCCCCGAGAAGGGGCGAGCTATTCTGTGAGGCTGATGGTGGGGTGGGCTCAGCTAGGAGGAGGCCAGCAGCCCCTTCACATGTGGGGCAGGTGGTGTGAAGGAGAGAGGAGCCTGTGCACTCTGGGCAGCGCTGAGGGGTCAGCCCCAACTGGGCCTGGCTCCGTCACCGCAGTGATGCCGGCCAGAGTACTGGGCTGGGAGAGCCTTCGCTTTCTCATCTGTGAAATGGGCATATGCCGGAGTCCTCCAGGAAGTCAATGAGAAAACACTTGTCCCACCCTCAACACAGCACCTCCAGGGAGGCAAACTGCCAACAGTGTGGCTGGGATTGCTATATACCTATAGCTGTTTCTAACCCAAGCCACGTGTGACCATTTCTGTTTCTGATTTCTGTGATGGGAATTAAAGTCTACAGGGAGGCCCCAGGTGGGCGCTGTGAGCCACGTGGGGATCTTCAGCAGCAGGAGCTACTCTGGAAAAGGCACCAGAGGAGCCCGGCTCGCCTGGGTCCCGGGGCTCCCCTGCCTCACCACTGCCCTGTGTGGAAGAGAAACAGTTGTGGTCCCAGGACAGAGCCTGCGCCAAAAAATCATCCTGCCCTTCATCCTTTGTAGTCCGAGGTGCTTCCAAAGCTTAGCAGATCGGCCTTCCCAAGAGGAAGCTGAGGGGCAGGCAGAGGACCCTGGCTTAGGGCTATAAAAATAAAGGCCGGGAAAGGAAGGGACCTGGCGCCCAGAGCCTGTACCTTGGGCTTTCCTGCCTGCGGTGACCTGGCCAGGAAAGATGGACACATCTGCTAATCAAGGCACCTTCTCTGCACGATCTTCCTCCCTTTGCTTCTCCTCTTCCTTCCTTTTCCGCCTGCTGTTCCTCCCTCCTTCTGGAGCATGAAAGCTTCCACTTATTTCTCCCCTGTTTTCCTAGACATTTCCCTGTCTCTGGTCCTGCTCACTAGAGAGACATCTTGAGCCTGATCCTGCCGCATTAATAAAAAAAAAAAAACCCACAGCAAAACCTGCCTCCCCTCGCCCTCCTGTTCCGATCTCTACAACACTGTGGCAGATGGCAGCACCCAGCTGAGCGGCAGCAGCCCCCACCCCTGCCTGTGAGCTGCGAGGACTGGGCATGGGACAGTTACAGTCTTTGCCCTCTCGAGGACTCCCACCCACCCCCACTCGGGGTCTCTCAAACTGGAATCGCTCTCAGACACCTCGGCCTCTGTAGCTGCCTCTTCAGCTGCATCTCTCCCTGTCCTTATGGGAAACTTCCACATTGCTACTGAGTTCAGAGTTCATCTGTGAGTCAGGACTCGCTGGCCAGAGGCTGTGTACACCCAGGCACATGGTGTTCTCTGTGGTGGGAACGGTAACACCAGGCCCATCCTCGGGGAAAGCCTCGGCCCAGAGTGGACACTGGACAGGCTCACGCTCCCTCGCAGGTACCAACAAGAGACCCACAGCCATCCAGGCTGGTGCGAAACTGACCCTGGGGTGAAGAAGGTGGGTAAGAGAGAGGGAGGGAGCTGGGTTTGACCAGGGCACGGTTTGTGGGACCAGAGAGCAACCTCGTCCAGGACAGCACGCTTGACCAGCTGCCCTCTGGGGGGCTCTGAATGGAGACCCTCTGGGTGCCCTGTTCTCAGATCCAATGTGCGCTGCGGGTGGAGGGCAGGTGAAGCCACTCATGCACCAGATGGGGCTTCTGAGCTCCAAAGGTGGAGTTCTCTGGCCACAGAGCACCAAGTAGGAATGTAAACAGGTGCCCATTCCTTATCCAGAACCAAGGAAACCAGGGGAGGTTTCTTTCATGTGTCACCTTGTGCAGACAGGACCAGCTCTGACCTTCCCGGGGGTTGCTTCCTGCACATGCTTCCTGCAGCAGGGCTGGTGGGGCCATTCGCCTCCCTCCTCCACCCAGGGCCATCCAGGCTGGGGGCTGGCACCTCTGGGGCACGGCCTCTGGGTCCACACAGTGCTGGCTCACAGCACCCTTCTCAGGCACGGAACATCCCTATTGTACACGGGGAAATGGAGACACAAAGGTGCCAGGCAACTTGTCCAGGGTCTGTGCCAGCTCGTGCCATGATTTGCAGGTTGGACACACATGGAAGGAGAAAGGACTGGAATCCAAGCCGGCATGGTGGTACACACCTGTAATCCCAGCACTCAGGAGGCTGGGGCAGGATTTTAAGGATAGCCTGGGTTACACAGCAAGACCCTGTCTCAAAAAACAAAAAGATGCAAGGGAAAATAGAATTTAAATCCAGGCAACCTGGCTCCAGAATCCCTCCTGTCAGCTCCTATGCTACACAGTGTACCCCAGAAAGAAAGACTCCAATCCACTCCACCTTCCTTCCCTGGGGTGCCCGGGAGACCAGCCAGGGAGGGGGGCACTAGATGGTCATAACCCGGCACTGACAGAGTCAGTCTGTCCCTGTCCAGAAGCAGGTGCCACTTTCCCACCTGCTGGCAGGATACAGGCTGCAGTCACTCCACTGAGCGCTCAGGGAGGCGGTGCAGGGCCTCCCATGTAGACCTCAGTGTGCCCAGCAGACTCCCCGCAACCAGACAGGCCCTGCCCTCAAGGAGCCTCCCGTCTGAGTGGGAGACAGCTTGGGTCCCTGCTCTGGTTCATCCAGAGGGGGCAGTGTATTTCCTGCTCTGAGAGTCCCGTGGTTGGCAGGTGCACAGCCAGGGGTGAAAGCAGGCTCTTCCGAGGCTGCAGTGGTGGGTGATAGAGGAGCTGGGTGTGGAGATGTCTGAGGGGAAGGGAAGAAGGGTGGGTGCACAGGCCTCGGTACTGGAGAGCTCACCCCATAAAGCAGAGCACAGCAGCTCTTCGGCTGTGGCTGGGAAGGGGAATCCAGCATGCAGAAGGGCTGGGCCTGGCTGCTCCTGCCCCCCTGAGCCTAGAGCTTCTCCTTCCACCGGGGTCTCTTGTTCCACTTCCACCCCGGGTATCCTACGGCCCCCAGCAAAACTTTGGGTGTAAGGTGATGGCTCCAGTGTGAACCAACACTTCTTGCTCTGGGTCCCCCAGCCCAGCAGAGACCAGCTGGAACTTTTGGAGGCTTTATTAAACAATATTTGCCGAGTGAATAAGGACTAAGGGAGAACAGAAGGGGTATTAACGGATGATGTCCACGGGGCCTAAAAATAGCCCAGCTTGCGAGTCCAGGTTGCTGTGTCTGTCCGTGCCAGGCCTTGGCATGCTCTGACTGGACCGGGATCCTTCTGCCTTCGTGGGGAGGAACCGCTGAGGCCCAGCACCATGGCAGGGGGCTTTGTGTGTCCCCACTGCAGCCCACCTAAGTCACCTCCTGGACCCTCCCTCCCCCAGATGAGAGCGTCTTGAAGAAAGACAATTTCTAGAGGCGCAGCTGACCTTGGGTAGGTGAAGAGGTGCCCGTGTCGCTCAAGCCAAGGCCCTGGGGAGAAACCGGGGCTAGGCCTGCTCCTCCCAGCAGGCCCTGAGCAGGGCCAGGGTCTCAGGAGGCTCAGACTTGACCCAAAATGGCCTGTGCTGGCCTCACTCCCAGCTTGAAAGCGACACGGACAGCTCCAGGCCTGAGAGCCTGGTGCTCGGCTCCCAAGGGCTGGCCTGCCCCAGCCCCCGTTCTGTGTGCCCTGTGGACCAAGCCAGAAGCCGGGCCACCCTGGCTCTCCCTTCCACATGGCTTGTGCCCACCAGTGGGAGCAGCACCTCAAAACCCTGGTCTGTCTCCCGAGGCCTGGAAGGGCAGCCTCTCCTGCCCTGGCCCCCTTCTGCCTGGGCCTTCCAAGGCTGTGTTGGTGCAGGTAATTAAAGGGTTTTAATTAAATTAGGATCCCATCTGGCTGGGATCATTCAGCCCCTTAACGAGGATTGTGTGTCACCAACATCAGACTGCGGATGGGGACTGAGACACGTGAGGCTGAATTTGGGGACTGGAGGCCCCTCCGACTAGGATAGAGGATCCTTCTGAGCCCCTCCTAGGGTTCCCGGAATCAAGCAGCTATTGCACCTCCAAAACTGGAGGCCTTGGAGGGGAGGAGAAGGACCAAGCTTCCCAAGTCTATCGTGGCCTCGGAGTCTAAGCCTCCCTGGTGTGGGGTGACTCTGTGGGCATCATGCGGTGACTCTGTGGGCATCATCTCAGCCCCGTAGAAGAGGACACAGGGCCACTCAAGAAAGAGCTCCAACTGGAGGCCCAGGCCCAGGACACAGGCGCTTAAATAAAGCTTCTTCAGCTCACCACTCTGCTGCTTGTAGTCTAAAATGGCAGCAGACAGGGCAGAGGATGGAATAAAGGAGCAAAGGGTTCTAAGCTGGGTGCAGTGATGCACCCATTAATCCCAGTGACTTGAGAGGCTGAGGCAGGAAGATCTCAAATTCAAGCCCAGCTTGGGCAACTTAGCAAGACTCGATTTCAAAACGAAAAATAGAAAGGACTGGGGATGTAGCTCATTGCTAGAGCATCTCTGGTCTCACCACTAGTATTGCAAAAAAAAATAAAATAAAATAATTTTAGACCCTCCTATATCATCACTTGGCTTAAATGTCATTGACCCGATCTTAGGCACCTGGCTACACATAGGTGAAGGGAGGCAGAGAAATGTATACTAATCCGGGCAGCTGTGTGGCCAGCTAACAGCTGAGGACCCCATCATAAAGGAGAAAGGGGAAGCAGATTACGAGGGGCAATTGCCGCCTCTGCCACGTGCATCACAGGGCAAAACCAGGACAGGAGCCCAGGACTCCTCCTTCCAGCCTGCGCCCTTTCACGGTCCACATCAGTGCAAGGCTGAAGTTCAGTGAACCTGTCTCCAAAAGAGAGGAGGAAGTAGTATTTTTGTCTTGTTTTTTTGAGGCAGTCTGGCTCTGCAGTTCAGGCTGGCATTGAACTCACTATGTAGTCCAGGCTGGCCTCAAACTCATGAGATCCTTTTGCCTCAGCCTCCTGAATGCTGGGGTGACAGGCGTGCACCACCAGGAGAAGTAGCATTTGATGAACGACCCATTTAATTTTTCCAACACTCCCAGGTAGGTAGAACAACAGTTTTTCATGTAAGGAGGCTCTGGGAGATTGTGTCATTTGTCCAAGGCCACTCAGCTAGTAAATGACAAGGCCTGGGTGGGGACTCAAGCAGAGCTTCCCCCACACCCAACCCCTCTACTGGGCATTAAACCCAGGCCTTCTGGGCTGCATCCCCCAGCATCTTTTTTTTTTTTTTTTTTTGGTACAGGGATCGAACTCAAGTCCTTGCGCTTTCGAGGCAGGTGGTGGAACCACTTAGCTAAAACCCCGGCCCCACCCAGCATCCTTTTTATTTTGAGACAGGGTCTCATTGAGTTGCTAAATTGGCCAGGCTGAGTTTAAACTTGCAATTCTCCTGCCTCAGCCTCCCAGAGTGCTGGGATCACAGGCAGGCACCACCACACCCAGTTCCACATTGACATGTCATTGGTTCAAGAGGAGCTGGCTTGTCCAGTGGGGCCACCTAGGGAGGTGCCCTGGATTAGGTATCCTCGGCCTGACTTTATCATCAGCTCATCCCTGAGCCGCGGCCAACAGGAAGCGAGGTCCCTGTAGAGCCAGCTCCCCACCCCCAGCCAGCAAGCGCCAGGTCTCCCTTGGCATTTGTGGTATCAGCTGCCACTCCAGGACTTTGGCATCATCGCAGGTGCCGTCTGCACCCTACCTTTCCCCTGACCGTGGGGCTGATGGTGCCTCTCATCACCGCTCCTCTGAGCCCGTTCCCCCAGCAGTGCCACAGGACTGTCTTCAGAAGTCACTTTTCTCTCCCACTCCCAGCCATCATGTTGGATGGCTTCCCACAGAGCAACTGGCTCACTGTGTCTCCCTTCCGGTCCCTGATCACCCTGCGACCTTCAGCTGCCCCCAAGTCCTCTCTCCCATCTTCCCTACCCACCCACCCTGTGCAGCTCTGAGCAATGGACTCGCTGCAGGAGTCTGCCGCACCCAAGGTCATGGGCAATCCTGCCAAGGATGGGGAAAGGGGTGACTCAGTTCCCGCCTGCTCATCTTGGGAAGGAGATGGGGGGAGGAAGGACCGGCCTCTGGAGTGCAGAGGGAGGCTCAGTGCCAGCTCTGCTGCCAGCTGACCTGACACACATTCCCTCTCAGACGAGGGATGATCTGCCCCTGGAGACCAAGGTCGATGAGGCCAGGCAGTGTGCACAGAGCTTGGGGACAGGCGGCCTTCAGCTGTCCTGGGCTTAGCAAAGAGCAAGGCTTCCTCTTCTATCCATGGGACCGTCCTTGGCCTCAGGGAGGCTCCTGTCTGATGAGGGAGGCGCAGCCTCTGCCCCAGGGCCCCCAGCAATTTCCCACTCTTAACAGAGAAGGCTCCCGGCAGCCTGGGTGTCAGCTGCAAGGCCCCTGCCTGGTGCCAGGGCACACTGAGATTTCAGACTGCCCTGGAGTGTGGTGAAGGGAGGGCAAAGAGTTGGGGCAAGGGTGGGACCCCAACCTTCTCTTGTGAAGAGACGGGGTACTTTGAGCGGGTCTGCTCCGAGGGGAGGGCTGGGATGGAAGGGGCAGAGGTTGGAGCTCTTGGGGTTCAAGTTCCAAGGGGTACATGGAGATGCTCGAGGTGCAGGGGTGGGCATCTTCTCACCCAGAGGAAGTCGTGAGGACCAAGGGGCTCAGAAAGTAGCTGGGAAGAGTCACAGGGACCCAGCAGGGCATTCCAGAGAAGGCAGATTTGGGAGGAAATCTGTTAGCAGAATCTGAGCTGAGAACAGCAGCCCAGTTCCCGGGGAAAGCAGAGAAGGAGGAATGAGGCGCAGAGTGTGCACGAGGGCGAGATGAAGTTATTAAAATGAACCCACCCCTGTGCGGGCAGAGCTGTGTGCCAGGAAGGCCGGGCCCTCCAGCTGTCGGCAGCATCTGGCTCTCCGTGGGAGAGGAGGAGGAGGAGGGGTCCCAGTACCCCAGGTCCACAGGCAAGGGGGCCTGGCCAGCCCAGTGCTCCCTCCTCTCTCTCCTCCCCCAGATGCCACAGGTTGGGGAACTGCGCCCAGATCCTGTTGGGGTGTCCACAGGGCCAGGGTCCCTCCAGACCCCTGCAGTCCCATGCCTTCCACCACAGGGCCAGACCCCGGGTCCCCTGGGCAGGGGAGAGGTGTGGAGGGCCGGTGTGGCTCCAGTCTGCTCGGGAGAAGTGGCCCAGGAAGCGGAGTGCAAGGGGATGCTGAAGTGGAGGCAGGAGCTCGAGGTGCCCTTCCTGGGTCACTTTACCCCAGGGTGGGGTGGGGGCTGCAGGGAAGCAGCTCCCAAATCCCTCAGCTCCGCGCGGTGTGGCCACGGGGGTGGGGATCGCCCTGGCTCAGTGCAGCAGCCGGGCACAGGCGGAGGTGGCATCTAACCTGCATGCTAGGACTTTCCCACTGTGGCAGCGCTGCTCAGAGACCCAAGAGAGCAGACCCGGAGAGGCTACCAGGGCACTGGGGGGAGGACTCCAGCCTTCCTGTCCCCGGGCAAGGATGCTCGCTCGGCTGTCCATGCTGGGGCCTCCTGGCAACCAGAGAAAGCAGTGGCTGCTTTTAGGGCCCCTCGTCCCTGGAACACCCCAGCCTGTTTTCTCACTAGCGTGTTGGGCCTGGGAAAGGACCCCACCCCAGGACAAGGACTCGGGAATTAACCGGACAAGTGCTCGGAGGACTCACCTCACCCTACAGAGCCAGAGCCAGAGCCAGAAAGGAGCTTGGGGGTCATGGGTGACTTTCGGGGTACCTGGACAGCTGCAGCAGCTTCTAGCTGGGCGCTGACTACAGTCACAAGTCCTTAGGCCACACCCAGACCTGTACGAACAGGGAGGAGTGGAAATCGGTGTGATTGCGATGCTCACTTCTTCTGAGAACCCACGCTCTAGGTAAGGTCATCGAGGACACACAGAAAAGCAATGGCAGGGCTAAGACAGCCCTGGACATCCACCCCTACCCCTGAGGGGCCTCAAGATGGCCATTGAGGGAGAACAAGCAGGACCCTGCTCTGGCCAATCACCCAGAAAGGGCCTGGAGAAGGCAGCAGCGAAATCTTGCTGAGCACCAGGCTCTGGTCCCCAGCAATGTCCGGCTGCCTTCTGAGAAACACTGGCAGGACCAGGGGCCCTGGGCCCTCTCCCATGGACAACTCAGAAGGCCGAGGCCTGGGGAAAGCTTTATTCCCTGCTCCAAGGACAAGACTGCACACAGAAGTCTACGGTCAGGTGATTTCACAAGACTTCCCGCCCCCCACCCCCCAGACAGACACGAGGGACGACCCGGGTCCTCAGGGCCAGCCTCCACCCACACCGCTGGCCGCCCCAAGGGTGGGGAGGGAGGGCCCCGCCTGACAGGCAGGGCCACTATGAATGGACCACTCTCAGCAGGGGGTGTGGTGGTGGAGGGACACATGACACGGGTGGGCACCCACCAGTGGCCTTGGTGCCAGGAGGACCAGCATCGTCCTAAGGACCTAAGGACAGGTATGCTAGCACAGAGGGTATAGAGTGCTGGCAGGAGGAAAGGGGTGGCCTGGCTGGAGACGATGGACTCTATGCCACAACAAAGACCTCAAGGGTCACCACTTCAGCCTCACACCGGGCTGGGGCAGGGAAGGGGCTTGGAGCTGCCTGCTGCGGTCTCCCGCGATGCACTGTTTCAGCCCTGCACCCTAAGCTGGCTCCTGAAAACCCCTCTGCCACTGCTGTCCTCGCTCAGGAGGACAGGGAGGGACCCAAGGACTTAGGGTCTCCTCTGTGACTTGACCTGGGGCCCCCATGATCTCCCCGACCAGAGGCCTGGGAGCCAGCATCAGCCTGCGGCTTGGTGGGAAAGCCAGGCCCCGAAAGGCTGCGGGATCGCCGTCCACCCCCAGGGCTCCCACCTTCTAGTGGCTGAGGCCAGCCTGGGACAATGGCCAGCGGCAGGCCCCTGAGATGGCCCCGCCCACATCTCCTAGACTCCTCCCCCTCCCCGCCCTGTGTCCAGGCAGATGGCATCTGGCCCGGGCAGGCCCATCCTTCCAGCCCTAGCCTGGCCTCTGAGGCCTGCCCAGGGTCAGCCAGAGGGGTAGTAGGGGGTGTCGCTGTGGTAGCTGTAATCTGGGCACACCTTCTGGACCAGCCGATAGTCCGTGCTGTAGAAGGCGATGTACACGCACACGACCTTGAAGGGCTGGGAGCAGCTCCAGGCGGCTGAGCTCTGAGAATGGTCTCGGGAGCAGGTCTTGGCTGGGTCATGGGTGCAGAGCGAGGTCCGGCGGCCCCGTTCCACCTTCTCCCACTCCATGCGGCAGTTGAAAATTTTGGAGGCCTTGGCTTCGATGAAGATCTGCTGTTCCTGGTGGAACTCGACCGCTTTGCTGGGGGGCACGAGGCTGATAGAGATGTTGCCCTGGCCCGTAGCGTTGTGGCGGAAGTGGACGCTGAAGGTCCCGTTGCCGTGGTCCACAATCTTCCCTGTGACCAGCAGGTTCAGGGCCACCGTCTTGATGTTGGAGTAGAAGTCGCCCCAGCCAAATATTTTCTTCACCTTGGCAGAGGGTGGGGGGCTATGGTTTGGGCGGTTGGGGGGCTGCCCAAGGACACCCCAAGCTTCGGAACCAGGTGGAGCCAGCAGCCCTAGGAGAGTGGAGTTGGCCAGGGGGCGGGACTTCAGTGAGATGTGGCCCCGCTTCCGAGGGACCCGGGGCCGGGGCTGGCTCTCGTGGTCATCACGCTCAGGGTCCTCGGAGCCGTGGGGACCGTCATCCTGACCACAGATGACCTACAGGGGGCGTTGGGAAGAGTGAGCGTCCTGTGTCCAGAGGACCTGGGGGACCACTCCCCACCACCAGAGGTGACCACCGGAGTCACTTCTGTCCCTGTCCCTTCCATGCTGACTCGGGGCTGAGGAACTTCATGTTGTATACTCACTCTGGGGTCAGGGCTACATGCTGGCTTGTGTCGTGGTCCCTTGTGTCTCATGTCCCTATACCTGGGTCACTGCCCCCCCCATCCTCTCCTTACTATCCTGCCTCTGGCCAGGATTCCAAATCTTGAAGGATGTTCAGGAACTTTCTCCAGCAGACACTGGCACCAGAGACGTGTGGCCCCTACCTCCTGGGCAGTCCCCAGTGTGACAGGGAAGGCTCAACTGCTGCTCACAGCGCAGCCCCGGCTGATGGCAGAGCCCATGTGACAGCAGGGGCTGGGTCCCTCGCTTGGCGAAATACCAGGCTGACTGGGGAGGCACAGTCTCTGCCTCTGAAGAACCCCAAGTCACCAAGGGGACTGACTGGAGCTCCCTGTTGGCAGCGGGACTTCCTGGCGTGTCTCCTCATGAGACTATTCCTAATCCCTTGAATAACTTCTACGGTAGATGCAAAGGAAGTCCATGAGACAAGAGCACGGGCCCAGCCTAACACTGCAACAAGTACAAACACAGTGTAGGCTTGGGCAGGAGGGCTGGGGGGGTGGGGAAAGAGTGGCACACCCAGGGTGAGGAAAGCAGACGCTTCTTTGGGGGACACTGGTGGATGGTGACATGTCAAGATGTCATCTGCATTTTGAGGCAGGAGTTCTATGATTCCCTTTCTCAGGTGAGGACACCACGGCTCAGAGGTTATGTTACACAAGGCTAAGGTCACTGGGTTGGCCCTTCTACTACACCACACACTGCCAGGCTCACAGTGACGGCCACACCTTGGGGAGGACTTCCGGAGGAGTGGCAGTGGTGGAGACAGCCAACAGGGCTGCCCGGAGGGCCCAGGCAGTGCTGCCGGGCGTGGGGAGGGGAGGTCACTGGGTGTCCTTGCCTGGGTGTCTCTGCCACCGGCTCCCCGGTCAGCTGGCAGCACGGGTACAGTGGTGACGCTGGGAATAGGAGGAAGCTGCCTGAGCCGTGGGGCAGGAGAGACCCAGAGGGGCCTGGGGTCTTCATGCCCTGGCGGTGCCTAGAGCTGGGTGCTATGGCCAATTCACCTCTGTCCCAGGGTCAAGACTGGCCCTCCCCCGGGGGGTACAGGGAGGGCAGCTGCCGGGACTGGGTTCAGGGCTGCTCACCTGTGAGGACTGGGCCCTGGGGGACACAGCTAAAGGGAAGGGGACTGAGGAGAGGGCCACAGGCAAGGACGGGTCAGGGAAGGGGCTTCCTACAGTGGCCTGGAGGTGCTGGCAGAGGAGATCATTGTCTAGAGGGAAGGAAGCTTCTCTCGGACAGGATTGGGGCGGGGGCGCGGCATCGCAGGGGAGTTGGGGCCGGGGTCCCCCTTGTCCTGGGCGCTCGGCTGAGCGGCCGCGAGCGCCCCGGGCGGGAGCCGCCTGCCCAGGTCCTGTGGGGCTCGGGCCGCGCGCAGCCGGGAGAGGAGAGGAAAACAACAGGCGGGGAGGGCGGGCGGGAGCGGGGACGCGGGCGGCGGGCGGCGGGCGGCGGGCGGCGGGGACGCGGGGTCGTCCCTCGCTTGCACCGGCTCCGCGCGCCCAGGGCTCTCCAGACCCAGGGGCCCGGGGGGCTGCGCCTGAGCGTCCCCCGAGCTAGCCGGTCCCCAGCTCCACACCCCCTCCGCCCCCATTCGTGCATCCCGGGTGCAGGGTCCCGGAGCCCTGGGCGACCCGGCTTGGGGGCCTTTTTCCCAGCGCGGATCTCATCTCCCGCCACCCGCCGCGGAGTGGGTGGGCCGGCCCGGCGCCCTCTCCCCGCCCCTATTAACCCTTCCTGTCCGGCCTCCGGCCCGGACCCGCCCTCTCCCCCAGCCTGCGGTCGCCCCCTCCGAGCCCGGGCTGCCGGGGGCAGGAGAAAGTTTCCGGGCGCCGAAGCTTCAAGCGCTCCCCGATCCCGCGGGCCCCCGCGCGCGGCTCCCCGCGGACCACTCACCAGGTAGAGGCTGCCTTGCACCAGGAACACGAAGCAGCAGCGAGTCAGTTGCATCCTCCTCCTCGCTCACGTCCCCTTCCTCGCTGTCCCCGGCGGGGTCCCAGGCCGCGTGCTCCCTCTCTGGCCCCTCAGGCGCGCCGTCCCATGCTCGGTCCCCGGCGCCTCGCGGCCCTCGGCTCAGCCTGTCGCCCAGGACCGACCCCGCCCCCTTCGGTCCACCTGTGCCGCCGCCGCCCCCTCCCCAGCCCAGCTGCGCGCCGCGCGGCCCCCGCTCGGGTCCCAGGTGCGCGCCTCGAGGGGCTCCAGCCGCGCGGGGCCCCGCCGCTCCCGCTGCTGCCCGGCGCCCCTCTCTGCTCCCGCGGCTCCGAGCTCGCCCAGATGTGCGGGACCTGCGCGCGCGCCCGGCCCCGTGCGAATTCCCCAGCCCAGACGGCCCCTCCCGCCCCGTCGCGGCGCGCCCCCTGGCGGACGCCCCGGCCGCGCCGCGCCCCGCCGGACTGAGCGCTCCCGGCGCCGGGCGGCTCCGCTTCCTCGTCCCTCCCACTGGCGGCAGCAGCGCCAGCAGGTACGGTGAGCCCAGTCGGTACCTCCGGAGTTAACTCCTCCCCTGCCGGCCCGCAGCCGGGGGACCTGGGCCCTGGCTCCCCAGTGGAGAGGGCGGAGTGACCGCGATGGGGGTCGCCAGGGGACGGGGCCCCCGGGCTTCCAGCTCTCCGGCAGGAGCCTGTTTGCCCATAGCTGACATCCATCGGGGATCTCAGGCCCTACCCCCCAACCCAGGAGTCCTGGAATTTGGAGAGATAATTCTTTTCCAAGCCCATTCTGGGAGCCGAAGGGCGTCTTCCTCACTGCAGCCGATGACAGCTGAGAGACCTGCTCTGCCTGCATCCCCTGTTGTCACGCCCTTCCTTTCCTCCTCTCCTCTGCTGGAGGGACTGCGATGACCCCTGAGCTCCGTCCAGTCACTGAGAAGCCCTGGGCGGGGGTCCTGTGCGGCCAGCAGGTGCCAGGCTGGATTCAGGGGCAGGGGCGAGATGAAAAGTTGCGGAGAGGGGTGCGCGAGGCCTCCCCAGACGCTGCCCCTCCTTTCTGCGAACTCACCCTCCCCTGGCACAGAGGGTCACGGGCTCAGGGGCTCCCTCCCCAGTGGGTCCCAGGTTGTCTGTGGTCTCTGCCATCCTCCAGAACAAGAAGGGAACTCGAGACCCCGGTTCCCAGAGGTGGGTGCCCACCCTCGGGGCTCCCGGCCTCCTTCCTGGCCTTCAAGGCCTCTGCGGTCTTTAAAAGAGAAAAGGTCACGTCCTAGCACCCTTCGGAGGACTTGGGAGGAGAAGCACCAGGCATTTGCAGTCGCCCCGCCCCGGGGGGGGCACAGTGGGCAGTGCCCCAGGCCCTCTGAGGTCCACTTGGTGCGTGGCTGCAGCCCCCAGCACGCGCCTGGCTGCCTCCCCCACCATCTGCCAGGCAGGCGCGCGGGGAATGCAGATGAATCTCAGTATCAGCCTGGGCCAAGTGCGAGGAGGGAGACAGGCTGTGCTCCAGGCAGCGTCTCGGGTCCCTCACCCCTCCCTGGCCCCCCAGACCCCCTGAGGACACAGCAGCTCTCCCCATGGATGGTGGTGAGGCACCAAGTGTGTCCCGCCAGAGACCCCCAAAGCCAGGCGAGGGAGGAGCAGGTAAATGAGTATCTGGCCTCAGCCTCCAGTCCGGCTGGGAGGAAGGAGCTGCCGGCCGAGTGTGGGCAGCTGGTTCCGGTGCTCACAGGCAGGGGCGGCTCTGCCCACTCCTTGTCCGTCCGCGAGGCCCTTGTTGCCCAAAGAGCGGCATGGCCCAGCAGAGCTCAGCTCTCAGCCCAGACAGTCCCCGGTCTGCTCGGGTCCTGGCCCTGCTGTGTGACCTTGGGTAGGTTACTCCAGTTCTCTGATGCCAGTTTCCTGATGTGTCACTGCAAGAAGTAAATGAGACGAAATGTACAAGCAGAGGGCAGCCGCTAGGGCTGGCGGGCAGCCGTAGGAGGGCCGCGGTGGAAGTTCTCACTTTGCCACCTCCCACATGTTGGCTCCAGCTGCCCCTCCTGCCAGGCTGGCCCTCGCTCCCTCTTGGTCATCCTGGCTCTTACTTCCTTCAAGTTTTGGCTCCGCATTCATCCATCAACCACTGGCCGAGGCTGTCCTCGGTGCCAGGCACCCAGCCAGGGCCTGGAAACAGATGAATGGGACACCGACCCTGCCCTCCAGGATCTCAGCGCTAGTGCAGAGCAGACGTGGGGATCGATAGTTATAGCTGGCGGGTGGGGGGGCTCGCAGATCCCCAGGCCAGGCGCTGGACGCGGGCAGGAGGGGTGGGAAGGGCAGAGCCGGCTTCCCGGGGAGCTGATGTGCAGGGGAGGGGCCAGCCAGGCATGGCTACTCTGCAGGGTACTGCATGGGCACAGGTCTAGAGCCAGGAACTGGGCACAGCTTGCTGTTCCTGGAGCCCAGGGGAGGAGGGGGGCAGGGACCCGAAATGGACGGACTCCTGGGTCAGGCAAGGGCTTGTCTATGGGCAACCTCTGAAAGGTGATTTTGTTTGGGGTTCTTTCTTTTTTTTCAGTACCGGGGATTGAACTCAGGACCTTGTACTTGTGAGGCAGGTGCAAAGCCACTGAGCTAAATCCCCCGCACCTTGTTTGGGGTTTTTTTGAGACAGGCTCTCACTAAGTAGTTCAGGCTGGCCTTGAACTCACAAGGATCCTCCTGCCTCAGCCTCTTGATTGCTGGGATTACAGGTGTGTGCCACTATACCCGGCTGGGAACCTTTGAAAGATTTTAAGGGGACTGGTGATTATAGTCAGATTTGCCTTTAGAAAGCTTTTGGAGCCAGGGATGGTGGCTCATGCCTGTAATCCCAGCACTTGGGAGGCTGAGGCAGGAGGATCCCTGTGAGTTGTCAGCCTGAACTAAACACCAAGACCCTGTCTCAACAAGAGCAACAACAAGCTTTTGGAAAATTTTATAGGAAAAGGGAGTCCAGAGGGAGCGAGAAAGGG
This sequence comes from Heterocephalus glaber, assembly GCF_000247695.1. The sequence goes on along the minus strand of NW_004624795.1, from coordinate 5,676,237 downwards.
AGGGAACCCACTAGGACATCAGTAGTGGGGAGACCCCCTGGGGTGTGGAGGAGGCGTAAGGGCCAGAACGCTGCTGTTAATGAGAGGCAGGGGCAGGAAGGGGCCTGGGTGGGCAGCGGCCTGCGGGGTCCGCAGGGCACCGCCGGTGGGGGCGGGGCGTTGGGGAGGGGGCGGGGCCAGCCCGTCTTCGTCTGGGTGCCGTTTCTCCCTGAGGCAGGACCCTGCGGGCACCCTGGGCACGCCAGCTCCTGGGCGTGGGCAGCACCAGGGAAACCCAGAAGATCCCGGGGGCATAGGCCCTAGGGTGCAGGCGGAAGTGGCCTCCGGACGGCGCCGCAAAGCCAGGGCGCAGGCAGGGTCAGAAAGGGGGGACCGGAGCCACGCACCAGGGACAGAGGCCTGGCGAGGGAGGGGCACAGCCGAGGCCCTGGGTTTGGCTGAGATTCATCCAGACGCCGGATGAATCACGTCATCCCAGCCGTGGTCCCTCCAGCTGCTGCCAGGGCGGGAGACGGACCACAGCGTCCACTCCGCAGGCAGTGACAGCTGCGCTGGAGGCGACCTGAGGGTGGAGCGGGAAACCCTAAGGCAAGTGAGGGCCTCGGGCCAGGCTGTGGGCCGCAAAGGATGCGGGTGGCTGCCCAGGCGGAAGGGGGAAGAGCCTTCCCTCAGAAAGAAGAGGAGATGAAAGAAGCCCGGAGCGGGGTTCTGAGGAGGACGGGATGAAAGACTCATTTGTTCCCCAAATAGTGATCAGGCGCCTGCTTTGATTCCGCCCCTGTGTCCGGCCGGGTGTGGGGCTCTGCGCCGAGAGTTTGCGCCGTGAGGGAGGCAGAGGCGAAATAACCAAGCGCGGGAAGACGGCGGCCTGAGGCACGGACAGGTGGCTGGAGGAAGGACGGCGGGTCGGGCAGGGAAAGGGAGCGAGGGCCTGGTTCACCTGCGGCTAACGGACGAGGAGCCCGGCCGGGGCCCCGGGGTGGGGCCTTGCAGCTTCTGAGCCCTGAGCCCAGGAGGCCTTGGTGCCCTGCAGAAGCGAAGGAGGCTCAGCATGGGGACATCGGAGAGAGGGACACAAGGCCACCAGAGGGGTGGGCAGGGCAGGGGCTCGATCGTACAGGGCTTATGGGTCCAGATTGAGGTATGTTTACTTTCATTTTGATTACAAATCTTTTTTTTTGTTTCGTTTTGAGACAGGGTCTCACTATATATTCCAAGCTGGCCTTTAACTCACTATACAGCCCAGGCTGGCCTCGAACTCGCTGTGTATCCTAACCTGGCCTCGAACTCACGGCAATCCTCCTGCCTTGGCCCCCCGAGTGCTGGGATCACAGGCGTGTGCCACCATGCCCGGCTTGATTAGTATCCTGTAGAGAGATCAGCAGAAAGATCATCCGGCAGCAGTGGGAAGAAGTTCTGGAAGAGTGGATCAAACAGGCTGGAGGTGACAGGGCAGAGACCCGGGCCTGTCTGGAAGGGGCGAAGTGGGATCCAGCAGCCCTGGACTAGGGTCTGGTCCACTCCGGGCGGTCTGCACTGTCCTTGGGGCTCAGTTCACGCCCTCTCCAGAGGGGATCACCCCACTCTCCTGACTGATCGCGGAGGGGAGGTGGGAAGCCGCTCCGTCCAGAGGCGGAAGTGCTTTGCTGAGAGCGCAGACCGAGCAGAAGCAGCCGTACCCGCCCGAGCCCTCCCGCCACACCGGGAGGTGAGAGGCCAGGGCAGAACACAGGGCCCGAGCGAGGCCACCAGACTGTAGGGCGCCTGGCGAGGAGCCAACACCTGGCACCAGCTCAGTGGCTTCCTGCCCGGCCACCTGTCAGCTGGCCCCAGGTCGCTGCGGTCCGCGGCGGCTCCGCCAGGGGCGATGCAGAGGCGACGCGGGCCTGGTGGGTGCGAGCGCATGGGCTCCGCGCGCTCCCTGGTGGGCACTCGGGGAAAGCGCGTGCGCTCGCGCCGCCTGCTGGGGCCCCCAGGAGCTTCCTGAAGACTTGAGCCGGAAAGGTGTGTGCGCCTCGGGGCGTGTTGGACACCACTTAGGCTTTGGAGTGGAATCGCCTGGTCCCTGTCCTAGATTTGCCTTTGTGTTTTGGGCAAATGATCTCATCCCTCTGTGTCTTCGCGTCTTCATGGGGGTCATAATAGCATCTGCTCCCGGCACATACTAAGTGCTCAATAAATGCTGCCCGCTGTTATGGTCGCATCATTTACTCATCTAAGCGCAGATTTCCAAGTGTCGCTGTCGCTTGGGGAGTACCTTGGAAGGCAGCTCTGTCAGGGCAAATGGGCTTGGCTGGAGGGGGCCGGAGTTCATGCAACTTGGGGCACGAAATAGAGCCCACGGTTCCTCATTTGTGAAATGGGTCAGTCCAGGACCTGCTACTCAAGTTCCCGCTCCCCCAGCAAGGAGGGGCGCCGAGTGGGCAGAGACAAGGGCGTCCCGGGGTCCGAACCCCACCCTATCCCTGCATTCTGGTGGGGCAGGCACACTGGCCCGAACTCGGGGCCACCTGCCCCTATGCATCCCATTGAGGGACATTGAGGCCAGAATGCAAAGTGGCAGCCACTTCCAGAGAAGTCGAGTCTTCCCCTCTCGGGGGATCCTGGGTCCCCCGCCTGGCCTGCCCAGGTGCTGCCGCCTCCACCTCCGGACGTAACAGAGGTTCCCGTGGTGTCCGCATGAGCCCGGCTGCACTTCCCATTTCCAGGCCAGCAGCGACGCCTGGCGGCCCAGGCAGGGATAATGGCGACTCCACTCGTCCCGCGCCGCTCCTGGCAGGAACCTGCTGACCAGCTTTGCTCGGCACCGCTGGGTGGTGTTGGGGGGAGCAGCAGACACTGCTGAGGGTTGGGGACAGGAGGTAGACGGGGCGACCTCCAGATTCCAAATCCGATCGGAGGTGGACGGAGAAGGGCAGGCGAGCCGCGTCTCCCACTCTGTGCCCCTGGTCACACGGATCCCTCAGATCTGTGGCCCCTTGTTCCGCCCCACAGAAGCCCCCTTGTGAGAATCTCTTGGTGGTGCTTGGCCTCTGGTCTCTCTTCCCCATGCCCAGTTGCACCTCTGCTCCACCCCGTGGCGGCTGCAGGACGCTGGCACTGGTCCCGGGGCCACAGCAGCCCCTGACGCCCTCCCTCCCCTAAACCTCCTTCAGCCCTGGCCTCTGAGCATGCGCGGCTCCCACCAGGGCCTCTCTGCTTTGCGTGTGCTGTTCCCTACCTGATCTCCCTTCCTGCCTAGCTGTCCGTCCCCAAAGCGGGCGTCACTTCCTCCTGAGACTTTTTTGAAACGGAATGGACTCTTCCCATCACTGTACGCCAGAGTTACCTGTCCCCAAGCATAATTGCTGAGAACTCCTAGAAGACACGTATAGTCTTCTCTGGATCGGCTCCTGACATCCAAGGGGAGCTCAGTCCGCAACTTTGCGTGCAGTGAATGCATTCCGTGGGGAGGGGCTGGGGGCAAGGGTGGTTCCTGGGGGGAGGATGGGGCAATGGGCACCGCCTCTAAGGAGAAGGGGCTGTGGGCTTTTCTGTTCTGTTTTGAGACATAGGGTCTCACTCAGGCTGGCCTTGAACTCACTATGTAGTCCAGGCTCAAACTCTCAGCAATCCTCCTGCCTCAGCCTCCTGAATGCTGGGATTACAGGTGTGCATCACCACACTCGGCTGGGCAATTGGCTGTCAAAGGAAAAGGTCAAATTAGGGGGAAGGTCAATTTATTTAGTAAATGATGCTGTCATATCACATATTCCCCTCCCATCTGACATCATCTACAAAACAGATCCTAGAAGGATTAAGGATCTAAAATAAATAGATAAATATATTAGAAGAAACTAAAAATATCAGGAGAAATGTAGAAGCCTTTTGTGTGTGCGTGTGTGTGTGTGTGTGTGGTACTGGAGATTGAACCCAAGGAGCATTGAACTGCATCGTTAGCCCTTTTTTAAATTTTATTTTGAGACAGGGTCTCCCTAAGTTGCCCAGGCTGTCCTTGAACTTGCAATCCTCCTGCCTCAGCCTCCCAAGTAGCTGGGATTACAGGTGGGCACTACCATGTCTAGCAGGAACCCTAATTCTTTAATCTGGGAGATGAGGGAGCTCTCTGTAAAACAAGAAAACTTGAGAAGCCTCAAAACAAAGAGAAAGAGAGACAGAGATACTTGGTTTTGAAAAATTGAATGACATAATGTTCCACAAACAAAAAGATCAACAATAGACTGAAAAATATTTCCAACATGTGTAACAAATAATTAATACCTTCCTATAAAAACAGATGAGAAACCAGTGAGAGACAAACATAAAAATAGGCAGAGGCATAAACAAGTAGTTGCAGAAGATATATGAGAAGTGATGCCACTCCACCAGGAGCCAGAGAAATACAATTTAAAACAACAATGAGATGTGTATTTTTAAAAATTAATGGGCTATATTTTCTAGAACAGTTCTACTTTTACGGGGGGAAGAAAGAAACAGCAACCCAGGAGCCAGCACAGAGTGTTCCCATACACACCCTGCCCCAGGGCCCGTTAAGGACTGTGAGGCGCATATGTCACAAGGCGCGGACTTGAGACAGAATGATTGAAGTCCATTGCTCCACAGAAATCCACCTGGTTTCCCCCTGCCCAGGTTGTGGGCTCCTCAGGCGGACATGCCACTTCTTCAAGGTCACAGCAAGGGTCCAGCCCCAGCACATGACTTATGCTGCTGGCGTTGACCCCAAACACCTGGCTGCGGAAGTCTGTGTCGCGTTTCTCTGCTGTGAGGCCACTGTCCCCGCCCACACAGTGCCCTTAGAAGGAAGTCTCTACAGGGAGCCCACAGCTAAGAAGCAGGGAGCTCTGCTCCCCTCCTTTAAAATCCCTGCCTCATTGAGGTGGGAACCTGCAGGGCGGATGTACACTTCTCCCCATTCATTAATTTATCCAATCATTTATCGCATAGCAGTATGAACTCACGGATATTTCTTTGGGTTATAATCCAACACAACTTTATTTTTGTTGCTTACATTTTGGTGATGTCGGGCCGAGGATTTAGCTCAGTGGTTTTGCTGCCTGCTGCGCAAGCGCAAGGACCCGAGTTCGATCGCTGGTACCATTAAAAAAAAAAAAAAAAAAAAGAATCTGTCTGTCTACCGGTCCTCCACCCACCCGTCCATTCAGTCCGTCTCCGGACAGCCACACTGCCCTGGTCTCTCTCTGTTGCCCACCCAGTGGACACCTGAATGTCCTTGGGCCACACACAGAAAGGCCTCTCCCGGCCTGCAGTGGCTTTCTTCTGCTCTTAGAATAACGTTCAAACTCCTATGTTAGCCACAGTGCCCCCTACAGGGGCTCCACTGAAACGTCTCTCCTCAGAGAGGCCTCCTGGAAAGAGCCCATTTGGAAGCCTGGTCCCCTGCCCGCGGCCAGGTCACTCCACGATTCCCTGGAGAACATTCCCAGCCCCCAGCTCCAGGGCGGCGGGTCCTGCCGTGGACCCGTTTGCTGCTTCGGCCGGGGGCCGGGGTTCCGAACCCCAGGGGTGCAGCTGAAAAGGGAAAGAAGAGATGCTCAGCTTCATCTCCCCATACTTCTGGTTTAAGCGGTTACAAAGAACATGTAGTACTGTGGTTTGTAATTAAAAAGAGAATCCAATAAAGTTAATAAAAAAAAGAAAAGAAAGAAATTAAAGTTTTCATTTCCTGGGAACAAAAATAAGAAAGAAGCAGAAGGCTTGGAGAGGGAGCTGGGGGGTGGGGTGGGGGGGGGGAAGGGGGGTTGTTGGGGGCCCAGAGCCCTGGAGGGGGTGGGGGAGGGCAGCGGGGAGGCAGGGGCCCCCAGGATTGTTAGAGAACAAGTCTGGTAGGAGGGGTGGGAGGCGGAGGCGTGCAGGGGGAGGGGCAGACTGGAGGAAGGACAGAGGTGTGGGGGGAAGACACAGAAGCTGTGTTTGTGCTGTCAGCTCCATGTGGATTTATTTGGGGTGGCTCGGGGTGCAGGTGGCTAAGACTGGCCACTCCCATCCCCCAGTGCCTTTTGGGCCCAATCCTGGCCCCTCCATTGGCCTCAGTTTTCCCAGCAATAAAGTATGGGATTGGCACAGGACTCCCCAAGGTTTCCCCATCTGGGATGACCCCCTCAGTGGTCGCTGACTCCTGGGGACGCTTGGAAACTGAAATTGGGTCAGGGTCCTGGGGGACCCGGGTCCCCAGCTGCATCACGGGCTCAGAACGGGCAGCTCCGCCTCTGGCCGCCAGAGGGCGCTGCTAGACCACAGCCCCAGCTCCGCGCGGGATTGGGGGGCCCGCGGGTGTCCGGTGCGTCCCCCCGCCCCCCAAGAGGCGGGGACACGGGACGGGCTGACGCGTGGCCAGTGTGCTGGTCCTGGCCAGCCGTCCTGGGCAACAGCCGCCTGGGCTCGGGGCCCCCCCTGGTGGGGGACATGGGTGAGCTGACCGGCCCGAGGGCCAGGCCTGTCACTGCCGGGGACACCTGTGCTCAGAAGGTCCCTCCTCGCCCGGTTCACCCAGGCCTGGCAGGGTCTTGGGCAGAGGAAGCTCTGGCCCCTCAGTCACCCCATTTGTCCCTCCTGGGATTCTGGCCGTCTAGAGTGGCCTGGGGACACGTGGGGACCAGGCCGGCAGTGGGAATCCCAGGACTCCTGCTGGGAGGCGGCCAAGACCCCCTCAAGGCCAGGGGACGGGGGCTCCCACTGAGCGGCCGGGATGGCTCAGACCTGCGCTGGGAGGAGCCACTGTCCAAGGCCTGTGGCCTGCCACTCCCTGTGCCGCCCAGGAGCACAGCGTCCCAGCCTGGCGGTGCATGCGTGCGCTGAAGGGGCTGAGTGGCCGGCGGCCCAGCCAGCCTGGACAAGGTCCCTCCCCTGTCCCTGCCCGAGGCCGTCTTGTTCCCAGGGTGCTGAACTCTGCCGGCTGGCCCGCAGTGGCTGAGTCAGGAGGAGCACAGGAAGTCCGGGCTGGACATCGGAGGGGACAGTGGTGAGGACTCTGCCAGCTGCCGATCTGAGTTTTATTTTTTTATTTATTTTTTATTTTTAAAAAATAAATTGTATTTCATTTTATCCCATTACCCTTCCTTCCTTTCTCCTTCCCTTCCCGTTCCCCTTCCCGTTTGAACACTTTCTTCCCATTTCCCAACAGCAATTACACCTCAGTCCTTATTTCCACTTTCAGATTCTCACACCAGAGAAACAACATGGTATTTAAACACGTGTGTCCGATTTATTTCACTTAAGAGTATGTATGGTCTATGAGGGCTGGGGATTTAGCTCAGTGGTTTCGCCTCCTGCTGTGCAAGCACAAGGACCCGAGTTCAATCCCTGGTACCAAAAAAAAACAAAAAGAGAGAGAGTATGATCTATGAGTTTGATTGATTGATTGATTGATTGATTGATTTTGGCCTTGAATTCACTATGTAGTCCAGGCTGGCCTGGAACTCAGGGCAATCCTCCTGCCTCAGCCTCCAGAGTTCTGGGATGACAGGCGTGCACCTCCACACTCAGCCAGAGCTGAGTCTTATTACTGTTCCTGTGCCAGCTTGGTGAAGGAGCCTCTAACCCTCCCAAGCCTCACTTACCCTGTCCGTGAGGTGGGAACAGTGTCTCTGATGGCCAGGGCTGCTGGGAGAAGGAATGGAGCAGGTGTGTAGTAACAGAGGAGAGGGTGCTGGGCAGCTGCAGGGACGTCCCACGGTTCTCTCTTATCTGTGATCCTTGCTGTTGGTCTGCCCTCTTATCTCATCTTGTAGATAACAAAGACCTGGCCTTGCCCTCGGAGAATCTCCAGTCCAGCTGGGTGCAGTGGTGCCTGCCTGTGATCCTAGCACTCAGGAGGCTGAGGCAGGAGGGTCGCTGTGAGTTTGAGGCCAGCCTGGGCTACATAAAAGGCCCTATCTCCAAACAAAACAAAACAAAACAAACAAACAAGGAAATCTTTAGTCCAGCAGAGGGGCAGAGAATAAGCAGAACTTCTTTGGGCCATGTTAGTCTTCACTACTCAGGGAACCACAGCGAGCCACGGTGCAGACAAGGCAATGAGCTTCTGAGATGCTGTGACACTTCCAGAAGGCACATACCAGGAGGGGGTGGAGCCAGCATTCTCTTGACTGGGGGCCCATGATCGTTACCCCAAAATAAACACAAAATATTGTTTAGACAAAGTGCTTGGTTCTCATTACAAATGGAGGATTGAGCCCATGAGTAGCTCTAAAGATATGAGGGCTGCCTTGTCTTTCCCCACACTCTGTGTGCATCCCAACACTGGATGTATAGAGTGAAGAACGATTGCTTTCATCTGGTAAAGAGTTCACACAGGAGGTGACACTTGAGGTGAGCTTTGAAGTATGCATAGGAGTTCGCCAGGAGGACATGCACAAAGGTGAAGAGGTGTGAGTGTTTCCGGAGGATGAAGGCAGGGAGGTGTTCTTGGTGGGGAACAAAGTGAAGCAAGGTAGCAGGCAGGTCCTGGCACGGGAACCCTGGGAGGCTGAGTTGAGTGAGCTTGTGCACTAATAGTGAGGGGACTGAGGGGGATCTCTATGAAGGGCTGATGGAGAGAGGTGAGAAATTCCAGGGTTGCTTAGAAATGACCAATCAGGAAGTGTATGCAAATCAGATGTCCGTGGTATGCAAATGAGCAGACTTCTTTTTTCTGGCCTCCCAGAGCACCCCAGGCAGCACAAAGCCGGGCTCTGGCAGCTGGCAGTAGAGGCTCAAAGCCCACAAGACCCAGTGGCTTCCCTGAGACCCTGTGGGAGGCTCCCAGCTGCCACGGCGCCTGGCTCCCCACCGGGGCTGAGGCGGAGAGGATGGGGCTCCCGGACCCCACCGCGGAGAATGGATGTCACAGCGACAGCTGGCCAGGCGCAGTTGTTGGGGGGCCGGGGAGAGGGATCAAGGGCAGACAGAGGCCTGGGGATGGGCGGGCAGGGCCCCCCAAGCCAGGGAAGCCCTCGGAGCCCCTTTCAGCCTCAGGGGACCCTCAAGAGCCTGGCACGGACTTGCGGGCCACGACTGTGCCAGCTCCCCTGGGGCCAGTGCCCTCCCTGTGCCGGGAGGAGGTGGCCTGACTTGTGCACATGCGCCTCGAGTGCAGCCACACACCCACCCCTCGGAGGCCAGCCCGGGGTTCTCCCCTCAGTCCAGGCTGTGGGGGATGGTGGTTTCCTGGCCCTGTGCGCTCCCCCAAAGCTGCTGGGGGCCCTGTCTCTGCGCCTGCAGCTCAAGATCCATTTTCAGGTTTCCAGGCACTTGGGGTGCAGCTGCCTCCAGAGTTGAGGGTTCAGTGCTTGCCTGACTCCCGAGCCCTTTCTTTGTGTGCCTGGTCCCTCCCTGAGGCAGGAGCTCCCTGGGGGTAGGGACTGTCCCCTGTCCCCACTGTCCTGTCTCTGGGAGGCAGACAGGACCCCACACAGCCCTCACTGGGCAGAGTGGACAGATGAACTGCTTGCCCTGCAGCCTGGGGCGGGAGGTCCTCGCTCTGCTGCCACGGCCACAGTCCCGCCAGATGAAGCCTGGAAATCAATAACACGGCCATCCAGGGCTCGCACCCCTGTCCAGGGGGGAGACCTGCTGAATGGCACCCTCCGTTTCTGGGCCATTTCCCCTCATTGGGCTTTGCGGACTGTCCCGCGGGGTCCTGACCTTCCAGTCTTCCTAAAGGTAGTGTCTTTGTTGAATCAAAGAAAAACATGAGGGCCAGAAAGGATTGTAGCAACCCCCCGCCGCCCATGGCCTCCTGGGTAAACCAAGGCCAATAGAAAGAACAGGGCTCGCTGAAGTCCACAGGCAGAGGACCTGACTCCCTGCCCTTGCTGGGTCCTGGATACTTTCTCCAGCCACCCCTTCCGGTCCCAGACGAGAGCCCAGCACTGGCAGGAAGCAGAGCCTCCCTCGGGGCTCCCGCCTCCTCCTGGAGCACACGCTATTCCACCCTCAGGCAGCGCCGGACCTCACAGCCCCATCCTTTCCTTGACCCATTCGCAAGCATGGCTCCCGCAGGTTGGATGTCTCTGTCCCCCCTGGCTGGGATCTCGGAGACTTCTCTGGCTCCTTCTGGGCCGTCTCCTGCATCCAGAACGGTGCCTGGTGGTGCAGGTGTGAGCTGACGTGTTGAACTAGGGGAGTCGTGGTCCAGCTCCTGGGGAGGACTGGATCTTTTCCTCCTGCAGGCTCGGCAGCCACAGGAGCCTCAATTTCTGGGCTCCCTGACTCCACGGGGCCAGCCCTTCCTGACCTTCTCCTGAAGCCAGCCTGGCCCCCCCCCCATCCACAGGAACAGCCCCTCGGGTGCCGCAGACCTCCCGTGGCTCCCCACTGTCCCCAGGGACTGTCCCAACTCCTTCTCTTGGCTGGGCCTGTGTCACCTGTCATAGCCCCAGGCCTCTCCCTCCTCGCCTGTCCCAGGATGGATGCAGGGCCCTGCTCTGCGCTCCTGTCACCCTGTGTCCCTCAGCATTTGTCAGGGCTGCAAGGCCTGGGCCAAGCCTGGCTCCCGCTCACTTTGAATCTTTCTCCAGCCCTGGCCAGCTAGGCAAACGCTGCCCTCTAAACCCCCGGCCCTTCCCACTGCTTCCTCCCCAGCCCCTTCAGATTTTCTTCTGTCACCTGTCACATCGGGAGGGTCTTGTTAGCTCATTTGCCTCTGTCTTCAGCCTCAGTGTCTGCAGTGTGGGTTCAAGATGGCTCCAACTTTGCCACTGCCTGGAGGGTGCCCGGCCCCTGCTGTTGTCCTGACGGTAGCCGGTGGCACTCGAGCAGCTGCTCTGTGCGCCAGGTGGCACCCCCTCCTGTCCTCCCTGGAGTCTGCACGAGCAGCTGCTGTGCTCACTGTGGTTTTACAGCAGGGAAGCAGGGCCCGTGGTGCCCTGCATGGGACGCGTGGTTGGTGAGTAGGGAGGGGCAGAGCCAGGGCACAGGCACTGGCAGCACTTTTGAAGGTGCCTGAGCTTCCCCCAGACCCGCCATGGCTCCTTCTCCCGCTCTCATGACTCCCGGGGCTGCGGCAGGAAGTGAGTTTGAGGCTAGCCCCCACTACATAGTGAGACCTGGTCTCACAAACAATTTAGAAATGTACAAGTGAACTGGCAGCCAGCAAGGACTGTCTTCGTCTAGACGGAGGAGCTGGCTGGCGGGGTTGGGGGTGGAGGCTGGGAAAAAGCAGCAAGGAGCTCACAGGGGACTCCCAGGGACCCGGCTGGGAGAAGGCGGGTCAGCCACCCCGGCCAGGCTGCCTGCTCAGACCCCGACTGTGGATGCTTGGGCTGGGCTGGGGATTCGAGTCTGTTTGTCTGAGGTGTCCCCCCGCTTTGCCCCCTTCCCGGGCCGCTGTCCCGCAGGCCAGCTGTGCGGCTGTCTGGGACAGTGTCTGGCGCGATGTGGAGCACACCAGGGCCCAGGCATGCAGAGCAGAAAGACCGCGGGCAGGAGGCTTGGGTCTGCCGAGGGCAGCACGTGGGCAGCCACCGGAAGCCCCTGCAGCCTGGCTTGCACAATTGTACCGCTCCGGCCACCTGAGTGTCCCTGTGCCAGGTGGAAGGATCCGAGTGAGGGAGCTGGCTCAGAGCTGCTGGCCAGGAGCACAGCTGGTGGCTCTTGTTTGCAGAGAGGTGAAGAATCTGGGACTCGGCTGCTTTCAGGCTGAACCGGCGGGTAGAGGAGCAGGAGGTTTTCTGTTTTCTCTCCCGGGATGCCTTCTGGTACCCCACCTCTGGGGCACAGGGACTTGGCAGGCTAGGTCAGACCCCAACTTCTTCATTCTTGCAAGACTCCCTGCTTAGTCAGGTGTGGTGGCGCATGCCTGTGATCCCAGCACTCAGGAGGCTGAGGCAGGAGGATTGATGCACGTTTGAGGCCAGCCTGGGCTATATAGTGAGACCTTGCCTCAACAAAACAAAACAAAACAAAAAACCCTATTCTTCCTCTTAGTTCGTTTTCCAGATGTAATGGATGACTGGGCTTCTGTCTGTGTCCCCTGCTCATCTCTGAGATCCCTGGGGTCCCCTCTCTACTGATTCACTATTGCTTTCCCAGTGTCTGGCTTTCGGTGGGAGAAGGAACAGAGAGATGGAAAGGAGATTCTCAGAGGTGTCAGTGACAAGATATCATCATGAACTTCCTCACTCACAAATGTCCAGGCCCCCCATGCCCCCACCCTATCTGCTCCCCAGTCTCCTCTCTGCATCTGAAGCCTGAATCAACAGCCACCTTGTTCCCGGATTTGTCCCTTCACCAGAACTGCCCTTTTCCTCCCTGCTACACCCAGGTGGTCGTCAAACTCCTGCCAGGCTGTGCTCCAAGTACCCCAACTCTTCCACGCGTTCTTGGATTCCCCTTGGATCTGATTTTGGTTTTTCAGACAGTTTTGCTATGTAGCTCAGTCTGACCTTGAACTCCTGGTGATCCTCCTGCCTCAGCCTCCCAAACACTGAGATTACAGGTGTGCACCACCATGCCCGGCCACATCCATTGATTTTGAGTTGTCAGAAGGGGTCACTCTGGGTGGGCCTGGCTTAATCAGGTCAGAGCTCTGACAAGAAGGACTGAGGCCTCCCTAAAGTCCAGACTCTCCTGCTAGGAGTGCAAGGACAGGCACGGGAGAGGCCTGGTGGCAAGGGAGGGGCTGCAGACAGACAGCAGCTCAAGGCTGGCAGCCAGTGAGCAAATTGGAACCCCAGGCCTGTGGAGCGGGAAGTGAATTGTGCCAACAGCCACCCAACCTTGGAGGGGGACCCTGCGCGCCAGAAAGGAATGCAGCTCAGGAGGCTGAGCCGAGGACCCCAGCCCTGGGCGGGCAGAATCTCAGGTGTTGGTTTAAGGGGCCGTGTTTGGGGAAATCTGTCACTCAGCCGGGGATATGGGGATGGGGTGGGGCTCAGAGAGGGAGGGAGGTGGTGAGTCATGGGGTGCTCAGGGGTCCCTGGAGAACAGGCCCTGAACTCCGGTCATCGCACACTCCTGGTCCTGGGCTCACCCACCGTACTGTCCCCAACCTGAGCACCAGGCCGAATCTGGTGCCACTGAGTCCATCTCAGTGGGTGACTTGGGGATACCTGGTCTGGGGTCCCACCTCTGGTGTCTGTGAACTCAGACCAACATTGAGATAAAGCTAAGCCTACCCCAAACACCCGCCCCAGCTCTGGCACCAACTGTACGGTCCCAAATGACCCTAGAGTCAGGTGACACATGGATCCCCCTGTCCCACAGAGCCTGGTGCTGCCTGTGGCCTAGACAGCCCCGAGCAGACAGCTGCTGCCCCTTGCTCTTCCTGGGAAGAGTTCACAGCGGCCGTGGCGGGCCAGCAGCTGGGGCTCCAGATGTGGGGGAGCCCAGCGCCTGGGATTGGGTTACGCCCCAGTGGCTGCTCTGCTTTCCCAGGAGTGCCGGGCTGTGGGGTGGCAGGGAACGGGAGCCTGGGTGGGAATGGACGATCTCTCTGCTCCCCTCCTCTGCTCTCGGGCTCCTCTGGGTTCGGGTGACTTGGAGTTAGCGGAAGGGAGGCTGGGAGAGCTGCCTCGGCATCCTCAGCCCTTTAGGCCTCTCCTGTCCCGGAAGAGAAGCCGACCAGGTGTCCCACAGCTCTCAGGGAGCCTCCAACCAGAGCAGCGGAGCCCCTCTCCAGCCCCCTCCCTTTCTCCACAGTGAATCCCCAGGGTTTGGTTTCGCCACTGACCCCCACCCACCACCCCGGGCTCCGTGCTTGCGGTCCCAGCCGGGCCTCTCCAGGATGCAGACAAAGGCAGCGGCTCAGGTTCCCTTGTCAGGGCGCCTGCCCTTTGATCTGCCCCCGCCTCCTGCTCAGGGGTTCTGGGGTGCCCTGGGGGAGGCTCCATCCAGGGAGGGCACCCAGAGATAAGATCTGGGATGGGAAGGAGCCAGGATAAGAGAGACTACAAAGGGGTGTTGACAGAGACCCGGCCACGCCCCCCTCTGTCACCTGCCCAGCCCTCCCACTGTCCCCAGTGGTCTATCGCAGGCCCCGGATCCCACCAGGTCCCCATCGGGGAGATTTTCAGAGCATTGAGACTTCCAGGCCCTCCACCTTCCCCTTCCCAGGGGCGGCTGGGGCAAAGGTGCCCATTGCATAGAGCAATACACTGAGTCCCAGGCCATGTGCTGCCACAGGCCACCCTGGGAGGCGGAGGTGGGGGTCCCACCCACACCCCAGCCTCCTACACATCAGCAAGTTCCCAGCTGACACCACTCAGATAGCCCCTCCCCCCCCGGAATCTTTCAGGGCATAACAATGGGTTCCCCCTGGACCCTGGCATCTCCGGAGGGATAGGACTCCTGGCAGGCCCTGGGAGCTGAGCTGCTTACATTGTGAGCCCCGGCCACCCCTTGGAAGGAAGTGCCCAGGAGAACCTGGTTCTGTCTTCCTTTTCTGCCCCCCTGAAGACCGTGAGCCTCAGAAGTGTCCCCAGGGCCCTCTCTCCCTCCTTTACCCTTCTCCCAAGGTTTGCAGAACCTGCGGGGTTGCAGGTGCCTGCGGTCTCAGCCTCCCAAGCTGCTGGGATTACAGCATGTGCCACTGCACCCAGCTGATTTCAAGACTTACAAAACCACAGTGATCGAGATAGGGCAGTGTTGGTGTAAAGACAGACAAATAGATCAGTGGAACAGAATGGAGAATTCAGAAATAGACCCACTATACATGGGCACAGACTGGTCAGTGGAGAAAGGAGAGTCTTCAACAATGGTGCAGGGACAATTGGATGACCACATGCCAAAAAGGGAACTTTGTTCCATATATCTCAGCCACATACCAAAATTAACTCCAAATTTCTCATAGTCCTAAGTGTAAAACTTGAAACTATAGAACTTCTAGAAGAAAACATAAGACATAATATGTGTGATGCTGGGCTGGCCAAAGACTTCTTAGCTATGAAACTGAGAACAGGACTTGTAAAACAAGTTGATAAATTGGATTTTGTCAAAATAAACTAAAATCTTCTTTTCAAAGGACAATGTGAGGAAAATGAAGAGACAGCCAGGTGTGGTGATGCACACATGTAAGCCCAGCACTCTAGGAGGCTGAGGCAGGAGGATTACAGATTTGAGGCCAGCCTGGGCAACTTAGTGAGATCTTGTCTCAAAATAAAAAACAAAAAAGCGTGGGGAATATAGCTCAATGTGGTGCTTGCAATCATGGAGGTAATCTTACTGGCATTCCATCCCTCCCTCCAACAGGTCTCATACCTCTGGAGGAACTACATTAGCAGGTGCTAAAGGGAAGGGACAAGTTCATACAGGATGTCTGTCAGCCAGTAGGTTTTGCTTTCTAAGGCCTCGGAGTATAGAGAGAGATATTTATTTGTTTGTTTGTTTATTTATGGGTTTGTATTTTTTTTTGAGACAGAGTCTCATTACACAGTTCAGGCTGTCCTTAAACTCACTATGTAGCCCAGGCTGGCCTCAAGCTCACAATGATCCCCCTGCCTCAGCCTCCCAAGTGCTGGAATTACAGGTGTGTGCCACCACACCTGGCAGAAAGAGATCTTTAAAAATCAGATGAACAAGCTGGGAGTAGTGACATAGACCTATAATCCCAGAACTCTGGAAGGCTGAGGCAGGAGGATTTCAAATTCAAGACAAGCCTGAACAATTTAGCAAGACTGTGTCTCAAAAATAAAAAGTATCCAGGCATAGTGGTGCATACTTGTAACTTTAGCACTCAGGAGACTGAGGCAGAAGGATTACCTTGAGTTCAAGGCTGGCCTGGAATACGTACTGAGACTTTTCTCAAGGAAAACAAAAGTAAAAAAAGGAGAGGAGGCAAGAATGATGGAATGATCTATGGATCAGAGATGAAGACGTCAGCATAAACTCATCTGACTTATAATACCAGGGATCATCAAACTATACAGTGAATGTCTAAAAAAAATACATATTGCTATTAATTCCCTGCAAAATACTCCCCCTAGGGCCGGGGATTTAGTTCAGTGGTTTTGCCGCCTGCTGCGCAAGTGCAAGGACCTGAGTTTGATCCCCAGTACCAAAAAAAAAAAAATACTCCCCCTTGCTTTAAACACATTTATCCCCGTGTTCTTGCCACTTTTTTTTTTGGTACCGGGGATCAAACTGGGGTCCTTATGCTTGCGCAGCAGGCGGCGAAACCACTGAGCTAAATCTTTGGCCCCCTCTTGCCACTTTTTGAAGCAGTTCTGGGGTTCTTTTCCTTTTCTTTCTTTTTTTTTTTTTTTTTTTGGTACCAGGGATGGAACTCGGGTCCTTCCGCTTGCAAATCTTTTCCTTTTCTTTATGAAACATGATCAAAAGTACAGTGAATGCTGCTGCCTAGTGCTGTCCAATGGAAAGGCAGGCTGTAAAAACATTACAGTGGGCCTCACCCTCCTTATTCACTGAATCTTTCCCAAAGTCAAAATGATTGTGAAAAGTAAATGTTTTGAATGGATTCAGGATGTGGAGGCAGCCATGACCACACAATTAAAGACATTCATGAAAGAGGACTTCCAGAACTGCATCAGAAAGTGGCAAAAACAGTGGGATAAGTGTGTTTGAAGGAAAGGGGAAGATTTTTATTACTGTAATAAGTTGTTATTTTTTTTTTTAATTTAGGGCCGGGGATTTAGCTCAGTGGTTTTGCCACCTGCTGCACAAGCGCAAGGATCCAAGTTCGATCCCCGGTACCAAAAAATAAATAAAATAGAAAAAAAATAATAATAATTTAGGGCTGAGGATTTAGCTCAGTGGTTTCGCCGCCTGCTGCACAAGCTCAAGGACTCGAATTCGATCCCCAGTACCAAAAAAATAATAATAATAATAATTTAAACTTTCACCATATTTTTATCATACCACATAGATAAAGATGATCACACGTCAAAATATTTACAGAAATAGCTATATACTATGTGGGCTACTATACACGCACACAGCTACTTGCTCTGTCTGCTGAGAAGACTTGGAACAACCACACTCTATTAGAAAAGAGCTCATCTAGTGCCTAGGTCTTGGCTTCTAATAAAAATTCCAAACAAAGAAACAAGAACTGTGAGAGGAACGGCTGCTTTTAGGACTTGGGCAGGAAACATACAAGATGTTCCTGGAGTATCTTGTCGTGCCAGAGGTAATCCAGTGCTCAAACAAAACAAACAGAGAAAAGCCCACAGCGATGAAGCTTTGTCAAAGGAACACAGAAACTAACTGCAAGAGCCACTCCCAAGAAAGCCAAAGCTGGAACAATTTCAGCAATGAAATAAATAAGTTAGCTGGGCGTGGTCACGCATGGCTGTAATCTCAGTGAGGGTCTTGAGTTGGACTGCTGCCCAAGCAGACTCACTACCCGCATCCGAATCCTGCATCCGCAGGAGCACAGAGATAACAGGGAGCCTGCAGCTGCTACACTTAGCTACACTTGCAAAAAAGCTGATTCTACGAAAAAAAACCACAAGAGACTTGCTGCTCCTACCACCGCCCTGTTTATCAGCCAGTCCCGGGCCCATCACCCGTGGGACTCAAAATTTTCCTCCCTCTCTACCACTGCCCCCTCCCCTACCTAAACTCCCCTTTAACAGCCACACACACCCTCCTCTCAGTGCCAGCGGCCTTTTTGCCCTTGGCCCGTCTGCACCCAGAAGGCAATAAACTCATCTCATGTTGCTTTGATTTTGCCTGCCTTGGTGGTCTCGATCATACTCAGTCTGACCTTACACTCAGCACTTGGGAGGCTGAGGCAGGAGGATTGCTGCAAATTCAAGACCAGCCCAACGTACATAATGAGTTCAAGACCAGCCTGAACTGCATAGCGAGACCCTGTCTCAAAAAACCAAACAAACAAATAATTGAGAGTAATGCATTTAGATGCAAAATACAAATGAAATATCCTTGAGTCCATATGGATGTAAATAATGATTGAATAAATAAATAAATGGAGAGCAGACAAACTTCTGGTGCCAAAGAATACCCAGTAAGATGTGTATGTACAGTCTGGCCTGTGTATCCATAGATTTCCACATCCACAGATTCAACCAAGTGCAGATGAAAACTATTTTTTTAAAATGGCATCTTTCGGGGCCAGGGATTTAGCTCAGTGGTTTTGCTGCCTCCCCCACAAGCTCAAGGACCCAAGTTTGATCCCCAGTACCAAAAAAACAAGACAAAACAAGACAAAAAATGGCATCTTTCGATCTCCGGTACCAAGAAAAAAAAAAATGGCATCTGTACTGAACGTGTGCAGACTTTCCTTAAACAATAGGGTGTAACAACTATTTGCATAGCACTTGCATTGTATTAGGTTTCAGTAATTTAGAGATGGTGTAAGGTACACAGGAGGCTTGCATGGGCTCTATGCTGTACGCTGCTGTTTTGTGGGAGGGATTTGAGTGTTTGCAGGCTCTGGTACTGAGGGGCATCCTTGATTCCACCCCCACGGATACTGAGGGGTGGCTGAGAACCACCCCAAGATGGGATCCTTTCAAAGGGTGCAGAGTGGAAGGAGAAAGGAGTAACTTTGCTGCAGAAATGCCTGCCGCACTCCTCAGCCAGGTGATGGGGGCAGCGCCACAGTGCAGTCCTGGATGGGAGGTGACAGAGAGGGTACCTCCTCCCCGAACCCCAAGCCCAGTTCAGTCACAAGGAGATCTCAGGCCAAGCCCAGTGAAGAGGCCTTGCACAAAATACTTGACCAACACTCCGCCAAACTGCCAAAGTCAAAAAGCAAGAGAAGCTCAAGACATTGTCAGCCAAAGAGGGCTAGAAAGATATGACTACTAAACATGGTGTCTTGGATAGAGTAGAAAAAGAACATTAGGTAAAAACATTAGGTAAAAATCTGAGCAAAGCACGGACTTTAATATTAATGTTCCAATATTAGTTCATTAATTGTAACAAGTACAAAGTATTGATGTAAGATGTTAATAATAGGGAAACTGGATGTGGGCTATGTGGGAACTCTTTGTACTATCTTTGTAATTTGTAAATCTAACATTTATCATCTCAAACGGAAAGCTTATTTTTTAAATGAAAAGCGTATTTAAAAAAGAGACAAGTTACAGACTGAGAGACAACATTTTAAAAGCTCATATTTCATTAAGGACTTGTGTCCAGATGTATTTAAGGAACTCTCAAAGCACAACAGTATGCTAAACATCCCATAGGTAAGTTGATTTAATAATTTTACAATGTGTACATGTATTATTATTGCTGTACACTGGGAATACACACAATTTTTATTTTTCAGTTATACCCTGAAAAAGCAGAGAGTAAATACAATAAAAATTAAAACAGAAAGATAATTTTTATTACATTCAGTGGGGAGTAGGTAACATAAACATAACACATCTTAGTTCTCTTTATTCCCCTTTATGCACTTTAATTTGGAGGAAAAAAACCAAACTATAATAAGTGGCAAAAAATGGACTGGGGATGTAGCTTCCCTAATACATGTAAGACCCCAGATTCAATCCCCAGCACACTCATACACACACACACACACACACACACACACACACACGCGCGCGGGAAAAAGACGAATAGACCTTTTACTAAGGAAAACACACATATAGCAAATAAGTAGATGAAAAGATGCTCACCACCATTAGTCATTAGGGAGATGTAAATTAAAATGACAATGAGATACTATTACAGATGGTGAGTGGGTAAAATAAAGAAACTCATTGTACTAAGTGCTGGCAAAAAGGTGGAGAAATTAGGGCAGGGGTGTGCTGTTGGGGTGGGGTAAAACATGAAACAACCTTTTTGGAAAGCAGTTTGATGGTTTCTTAAAAGTTAAACATATTTCTATTTTGACACAGCCATTTCTCTCCTAAGTGTTCACCCAAAAGAAAAGAAAATACATGTCCACACAAAGACTTAACATGAATGTTCATAGCAGCTTTACTTGCAACAGCCACATCTGTCGACATCACAAATGTTTCATTCATCAACCAGTGAGAGAATGAACAAAGAGCAGCATCTCCATACAGTATTAGTTAGGGTTCACTAGAGGAGCAGAATCAATCTAAAACAGATGCATAATTATAATTTTCCGAGGGATTTATTAGGCAGGCTCACAGGATCCGAAGGGGAGGAGTCCCAATGGGCATGTGCAGAACCTGTGAAAGGATCCAGAATGGCAGCCTGTGCACTAGAAAGCCAGTGCATCCAGTGCCACTCAAAGATTGAAAGCCTGGAAGCTCACTGCAGAGTCACTGGTGTGAGTCTGTGTGGAAAGCCTGAAGGGACTGGAGACCAACTTCCGAAGCCATGGCGAAGACCAGTGTGCATCCCAAGAAGAAAGCAAAGACTTCTTTCTTCTTTCCCTTTTTATTCCATCCAGGTTAGAAGCATGTTAGTTGGTGGAACCCATTTCTGGGGTGGGTGTCATTCTCAGACACACTCAGAGCTTTACAAATCTGCTAAGTGGTTCGTACTCAAGTCAAATTGACATATTATGATTAATGATCATACATACAACAGAATACTATTTAGCAATAAAAAATGACATGGATGAACCCCAAAATAATTATGCAGAGTGAAAGAAACTAGATGGAAATAAAAAGAGTACATGGTAGATGATTCAATCCTATAAAATGTTATTGTTTTTCTGTTGTTGTTTTGATACAGGGTCTTGCTATGTAGTTAAGGCTGGCCTCAAACTCCCAGGGATTCTCCTGTTTCTGCTTCCCGAGTGCTGGGATTACAGGTGTGCACCACCACACCTGGCTCAATCATATAAAACTTTAGAAAACAGAACCTAACCCCTAGTGAGAAAGATCAGATCTTGGGTTCAGGCAAGGGGAGTCATTACAAAGCATAGAGAAACTATGCAGGTGATGAGTATATCTAATACTGATTGTGGTGAGTTTCAAGGTGTATACAGACATCAAAATTATCAAATCATTAAAAAAATGATCAATCATAAGGCTGCAGTGTGACTCAGTGGTAGAGCACTTGCCTAGCATATGTAAAGCCCTGGGTTCAATATCTAGCGCCACAAAACAAACAAAAGTATTGAACTGTACACTTCAAATATGTGTGAGGGCCAGGGATTTAGCTCAGTGGTTCTGCCATCTGCCTCGAAAGTGCAAGGTCCCAAGTTCGATCCCCAGTACAAAAAAAAAAAAAAACAAAAAACTCCTGGGCTTCAAATATGTGTGGTTTATTATTTCAATTGACTCCAATGAAAAAAAAATATCTTAAAAGACAACTAAAACAATCCTTCCAAATGCTGGGGATTTAGCTCAGTGACACTGAGCTTGCCTGGGTCCTGAGTTGATTCCTTGTACCAGAAAAAACAACAAAAAAAGTCTTCCATTGAAATTTCTAGTTAAATATTTTTGTTTTAATTAAATAATAAATGCTTTTTTTGTGTGGAATCAGGAATCAAACTCAGGACCTGTGCTTACCAGGCAGGCACCACTGAGCTAAACCTCCAGTCCTTGAGTGCATTTTGAAGCCAGCTGTGGTGCATACACCTATAACCCCAGAATTTGGGAGGCTGAGGCAGGTTGATTACCATGAGTTCAAGGCCTGCCTGGGCTGCCTATTGAGTTCAAGACCAGCCTGAACTATAGAGCAAGATCCTGTCTCAAAGAACATGAATGAATGAACGAATGACTGAGTGGATAAATAAATAAATAAAAGCATTTGGTTAGAAAAATAAATAGCCCACAAGGGAATAAAGTGAAAAACAACTTCTTCCTCTTCCATGTGGGGTCCAGTTCCCCAGAGAAAGCTTTTTAATCATTTTTATTTTTAGATATTCTGATGATTGCCTTCTTGTCTCAAATTTTTATACTGCTTTTAGAAATATTTTATTTCTTCCTCTCCGTTGACTTGGCATCTTTGGACATTATTGATAGACAGGCTTTTAGGACTGATGAGTATTCAGCTCTCAAACTCACCCTTCATGCCTTCCATCCCCGCAAATGTGGGTACCTCCTGCTTTCATAGGGTCCTCTGTTTCTCACCCTCAAGTCCCTGACCATCGCACATCAGAGGCCCCATTTCCTGTCCCACCTACCTTGGAAGTGAAGCCACTTGTCCCCGTGTCCCTTCTCCCCCTTCCACCTCCCAATCACGGTAGGCTGTGCTTTTGACACCGAGTCACTAACGTTTACCTTCTAGATTATAACACAGACACAGCTTCTGCGATTCATCTAAAGGCTGATCCTTGTGAAAAAGAAATAAATGCAAAGCAGTATTTGGTGAGGTAAATATCATCCACTGCAGAGCCCGGGGGTGTGCGATGATCACAATATCATTGATCGAGGACAACGAACTCTCATCATTTTGCAGATGGAATGGCCGAGATAGATGGGCTCAGAGATTTGTTGATGAACACAGAGCTCACGAGTGGTAGGGACAGGAAAACGTTTTGAGTTTCTGCAAATCTAGCTTCCAAACCCTCAGTTGCCTTGGAGGGAGGGGCCCTTGAACAAGGGTAGCTGCCATTTAGTTTGTAGTTCCAGGTAAGAGAGAGGCAGACTCCATGTAGCCAAGATGATAAGCCTCCATGGGTAACAGTGTCATCAATTAAGGACAGAGAACTCAAAGACAACACAAATAGGCTTATACCTTTTTTTTTTTCAGTACTGGGAATTGAACTCAGGACCTTGAGCTTGCCAGGCAGGTGTGGCGCTACTGAGCTACATCCCCAGCGCAGGTTTATATCTTTTAAAGAAATTGAATCAATAATTAGAAACCTTCCAAAACAGCACCAGGCTTAGATGCGGTCCCTGGCGAATTCTACCAGACATTTAAGGAAGGAATTATACCAGTTCTCTATGGTATACTCAGAAGTTACAGGCAAAGGAAATTATTCTTAATTCATTTGAAGAGGCCAGCATTCCCCTAATTCCAAAACCAGTCAAAGCCAACACGAATAAAGAAAATGATAGGCCAATATCTCTCATGAACATAGATGAGAAAATCCTCAATATATTAGCAAAAGGAAGCTAATTACACCCTGCAGTCTGGTAGGTTTTATCCCAGGGGTGCAAGGCTGATTTCACATTTAAAAATCAGTTAATGCAACCCATCATACCAACAGGTGCAGAAGAAACACTGGACGAAATCCAACATTCATTCACAACAGACACTCTCAGGAGACTAAGACTAGGAAGGAATTCCCCTAACTTGATAAAGAATGTCTACTAAACATCTATAACTAACGTCATACTTACTAGTGAGAAACTCAAGGCTTCCTGTTAGGAGATAGATAGATACAGATATGAAGAAAACCGCAAAACTTTGCTTTGATGAAAGAGATCAAAGATGAACTAAATAAATGGGGAGATATTCCATGTTCAAGGATAGGAAGGCTCAATTTTTTTTTTATACACTAGGGATCGAACTCGGGTCCTTGCGCTTTCAAGGAAGGCAGCAGAACCACTGAGCTAAATCCTTGGCCCAGGAAGGCTCAATATTGACATAATGTCTATTCTTCTGACCTCAGTCTGTAGATTCGGTTTAATCCCAATTGGAATCTCAGAGAAATATCTTGTGGATATTAACAAACTGATCCTAAAACTTACATGAGCAGGCAAAAGACCCAAAATAGTCAATATGGCATTGAAAGAGAAGAGCAAAATCCAAGGAATGATACTACTGGACTTTAAGATGTACAAAGCTACTGCAATCAGAGCAGAGTGGTATTGGTGAAGGATCATACAAATAGATCAATGGAACAGGATAAAGTCCAGAATAGAACAATATAGATTTAGTCAATTGATCTTTGACAAAGGAGCAAAGGGAATATAATAGAAGAAAATGATCTTTTCAACAAATGGTGCTGAAATGACTAGAAATCCACATGCCAAAACCAAACCAAATCAAAACAAAAACCCTATAGATACAGATCTTTCACCTGTCACAAAAAACTAACTTAGAATGGATAATAGACCTACATGTAAAATACAAAACTATAAAACTCATAGAAGATAGCACTAGAGAGAAAAATCAAGTTGACCTTGGGTATAGCAATGACTTTTTAGATATCACACCAATGACACTGATATCAGATAAGCTAAACTTCATTAAAACTAAAAACTGTGCATAAAAGGCAATGTTAAGAGAATGAAAAGACAAGGCAAAAATGAAGAGGAAATACGAGCCAAAGACACATCTGGTGGAGGACTGTCATTCAGAATGTCCAAAGAACTCCTGGAACTCAAGAAAATGAATAATCTGGTTTTAAAAATGAGTGAAAAAACCAAAATGAACAGAAGACCTGAACAGAAGCCTCACCAAAGAAGATATATGAATAGCAAGTAGCCATGGGAAAAGATGTTCCACAACATGTCATTAGGGAAATGCGAGTTAAAACACCTACTAGAATGGCCAAAATACCAAACACTGACCCTACCCAGTGTTGGTAAAGATAGGGAACAAGAACTCTCATCCACTGCAGTGAGACCAGCAAAACCACTTTGGAAGACAGCCTGGAAGGATCTTATAAAACTAAGTACACTTTAAACACACTCTTGCCATATAAACCAGAAAGCACATCCCTGGGTATTTACCCAACCTTATAGCTGTGTCTAGATGTCCCCGCAAAGCATCATGTGGGTATAGGTGGGGCTTTTTCAGAGGTGGCTGGATCTACAGTGTGTGACTGATTCATGGTGCAATGCTAGGATTAAGGTGCTAGGATTAAGGGTGTGATGCTACCCATCCTAAGGGAGGGTAGCCTTGATACAATATAAGGGACAGACAGAAGCTTACTGGTAGTTACTAGTAGTTGGTCGCTTGCTTGCCTTTGCTGTCTTCTGCCCACCATGATCTGTTTTTCTTCTGCAATTCCCCTTTGCCATGCCACCCTGCCGTGGAGACAGCTGCCTATGGACTGAAACCTTTGCAAACTGTGAGCTAAATGAACCTTTCCTCCCTTAACTTGTGGTTGCCAGGTATTTTGTCTCAGCAATGAGAAAAGTAACTAAGACACCCAGTGAACTGAAAACTAAAGTCCACCCAAAAACCTGCGTGTGCAGGTTTCTGGCTATTGTATTCATAACTGTCCCAACTTGGAAGCAGCGTGAGATGTCTCTCAGTGGTTGAGTGGATAAACTGACACAGCTAGACAACGGAATACTATTCATTGCTAAAAAGAAATAAGTAGGCCAGGGATGTAGCTCAGCAGCGCTGAGCCTGCCTGGCAAACTCAAGGTCCTGAGTTCAATCCCCAGTACTGAATAAATAAATAAATAAATAAATAAATAAATAAATAAATAAGCAAGGAAGCAAGCTACCAAGCGAGGCAAAGACATGGAAGAACAGTAAATATGTATTAAAAAGGGACGGAAGCTCATCTGAAAGAGCTACCTACCGTCTGATTCGTATGTGACATTCTGGAAAAGACAGGACCGTGAGGGCAGTAAAAGGGTCAGTGGTTGCTGGGAGTTGGCAAGAGGGAGGGACAAATAGGATGAAAGGATTTTTTTTGGGGGGGGGTTGAATCCGAAAGATACCATGATGGTGGATACAAGAGTTGGTGATACAGTTGTCAAAATCCGCAGAGTACAGTGCCCAGAGTAGCATCAATGTAACTACAGACTTTAGGTGACAGTGATGTAACAGTGCAGGTTTGTCGACTGTCACAAAGGTCCCCCCACTGTGGCACTGGCTGTCAGACGGGGGTTGCCTGGGGGACAGGACAGTGTACATGAGCTCTCCACACTTCCTGCTCAGTTTTGCCATGAACCTAAAACTGTTCTGAAAAAAAATGAAGTTTATTGAAACAACTACAGAGCATAGAAGGAGGAATTTAGTTACTGCTTGGAGAGGGGCGACGGAGATAAAGCATGAATTCCTGTGGCGTGCAGAGTGCGTTGGGGTTGGGCGGTTAGCAGAACACACGCAAGGAAGTGGGGTCTGGGACCCATGCGGTACCAAGGCAGTAGGATTGAGAAGGCAGGATGGCCTAGGCGGAGCAAAAGGCCCAGAAGGCCACTGGGCAGGCAGAGGGGCAGGTGGCAAGCAACTGTGCCTCAGTGGCCCCAGAGAACACCCCAGTACTCAAGCCACCTGGGCTCCAGGGACGCTGGGACCCTGAGGCTTGGAGGCCACGCCTGGGTCCCACAGGAGGGAGTAGGGGAGGTTGGAGGGGAGAGGGGTGATGTTGGTGGCCGGTGGGAGGAACCAGGGCTGAACCTCTTACCCAGAGCCTGAACTTGGCGGGAAGGACAGAAGTTTGAGAGGTATGGGCCAGGGAAGGTGTTTATAGGGTGAGGGAAGTGGGAGAGTGTTTATAGACTGAGGCCTCCATGCAGGTGGAAGGAGGAGGGGACTCCTCAGGGGCGGCCTCCACTTCTTGGAGAAAACTACTGCCAGGGATTTAGCCCAGTGGTTCCGGCGCCTGCCTCGCAAGCACAAGGTCCGGAGTTCGATCCCCGGTGGCAAAAAAAAAAGAAAACACACAACATGATTAGAAAAAAGGAGAGGGAATTGAAAAGATCTATCATGTCATCTCTTGGCTTCTTAGTGGTTCGGTTTTCGTCTGTCAAGTTTTCCTGGCGGAGAGAGAAGGTCACTCAAAGAGGTCCCATCCCAAAACTGTGTCAGCCTAGGGACCAGCACACAACGTGGGGAAGACTTGCCACAGTGGACGGGGGGTCAGAAGTGGATAGAAAAGCTTGTTCTCCTCCTCCCCCAGCCTGGCTCCCAGTCCTCAGTCCCCTCTCCCCTCAGCCCAGCCCTTCTCGGGGACCCACCCCTGACCCCCAAGTGCATGGAGCGGGTGGGAGGACCGAACCACCGTGCAAGTTGAGGAGGTCGGGCAGTAATTGAATCCAGGGACCTCGAGACAGGCAGAGGCCAATGGTTTTTCTCGGCCTAATTAGGGGGATTTTTTTTAAACCCAGGAAACAAATCCATATGGTCTGTGATTCTTTTCTCAGGCTCTTTACCCTCCTGGAGTTGTAAATGTTGTGGGCTTTTTAGCACCAGGGGATTGGAAAGGGGGAGAGTCTGCAGGCTAAGGTTTCTCCAAGGCAGCCAGGTCCAGGATCTGGGCCCCGTGCCGGGGTCCTGGCCCCCACCCCAGCCCCTGCACCCGGCCCGCGCCTGGCAGGCAGCCGCACCCCACCCCCAAGCCAGCCTCCCTCTCCCCCAGGGCTCTTCTTGGGCCAAAACCTCTGCCCCCAGCCAGCCCTTCTTCTCCAGCCCCCTGCCTGCACCCCCCTCCTACTCTGCCCTCCTCTGTGTGCGACCTGTTTCCACCATCAGCCTGGGAACTGACCAGAGTCAGAGATTGGCTTTTCCCTCAGTCTGGGGGCTTCTGAAAAGTTGCTCCACATAGTTTTCATCTGTAAATAGCAGAAGGCCCTGAGGCCAGACCTAAGGCACACAGGAGGGAGGGTATGGAGCTTTTTGTTTATATACACTGCAGGACTTGGGATTGAACCCAGGGCCTTTATGCTAAGATACACCCCCTGCCCTTATTTATTTTTTATTTTGAGACAGGATCTGGCTAAGTCACTAAATTGTCCAGGCTGGGCTCAAACTTTGCATCCTCCTGCCTCGGCCTCCCAAAGTGCTGGGATTATTACAGGCCTTCGCCACCATGCCCTGCTCAGAGCTTTGCTATTTCTTTCTTTCTTTTTTTTTTTTGGTACCAGGGATCGAACTCGGGTCCTTGTGCTTTCGCAGCAGGCAGTGAAACCACTGAGCTAAATCCCCAGCCCAAGAGCTTTGCTATTTCTATAAGAAAGAGGCCTGAGCCCCTCCAGGCTGCACCTCGGGGGGGGGGGGTCTCCCCTCTACAGGACTAAGAGAGCACCCGGAGAAGATGGGAGGCATGGAGCTTGTAGTAAAACCAGGAGAGAGGCGAGTCTCTGGTCAGTAGCTGAGGGACTCTGCTTAGGGCTTTCTAAGCCAGGAGGTCCCTGCTGGAGACCTGGGGCTGCACATGTGGGGAGGGGAGCCTGTTTTACACTCGTGTCCTAGCTGAGCCTTTGGGGTTTGTTTGCCCCAAGAGAGCCCTCCCACGCACAGGGCTCTGGGGAGGGGGCCCAGGCCAGGGCCCCTCAGCAGTCACACAGGATTGGTTCTAGGGTCCTGGCAGACCCCAAGTCCCTTGTATAAAACGGTGCATCCAGCCCACCTCACCCTCCTGGATGCTCTAAACCATCTCCAGATTACTTTAACACCCAGTGCAATGTACGTGTGACATGAATGCTTGTCACACGTATTCTTCAGGGAATGAGGAGAAAGAGTCCATACCTGTTTAAAACAGGCACAATTTCTGCCGCCTGCCTCCCAAGCGCGAGGTCCCGAGTTCGATCCCGGCACCAAAACAAAACATGTTTCATGTCGTCTTGGGTTCTTGCCAGTGGCTGTCTCTCTGGCGGTACAGATCCGTGCCCTCTGAGCGAGCGCCTTGTCGCCATGCCTCGAAAAATTGAGGAAATCAAGGAATTTCCGCTCACAGCCAGGTGGAAGGATGCCAAATCCATCCAGATCAAGAACAAAGATAATGCGAAGTTTAACGTCCGGTGCAGCAGATATCTTTATACCTTGGTCATCATAGACAAAGACAAGGCAGAGAAACTGAAGCAGTCACTGCCCCCAGGCTTGGCAGTAAAGGAGCTGAAATGAACCAGCCAGACTGATGTCAAGTGTATTAAAAAGCTTCGAAAGTCAAAAGGAGGGGCCACAATTTATTTATTTATTCCTTCACTTATTTACTTTTTGGGGTTTTGGACAGGGTCTCACTATATAGTTCAGGCTAAGAAAAGATAAAGGCTAAGATCCAAAACCCCAAAGTCCAGGAGAATCCTTTCCATGCAGGTTCCTGAGACCACATCCGAGGGAGGCCCAGGCAGGCTCCAGGCAGTGGGGACAGAGGGCAGCCACTGCAGAGGCCCTGTGGGAAATATGGGCTGTGCCCAGGAAGGGTACAGGGAGGGCAGGGTGGGGTCCCTCTGGGGGCCTCTAATGCCAGGCTGGGAGGGACAGTGACTCAAGTATAATTTAAGACAATTATGTTAATAAATATAATTTGACAAGGGTGTGCTAGGTCTGGCCTCACATGTAGAGTGCTAGCTTTCAGTCCCACAGCACATTGCCACGGGAACTTCTGTTTATCCCCACGTCAGGGTTTAGGGAACAAGGGCTCAGACAGGATTTGGGACCACCCTGGCCAAGTCCCCAGAGCTGGCAAGTGGCAGGTCCTGACTTTGGGTCCAGGATTATGTGGCTCTCAAGGCCACACATTGTCCCCTGGTGTCCCAGGGGATGGGGCCAAACTCTGTCCACAGCAAAGGTCCCTGTGGGGCCACCCAGAGGGACCCAGCAGAGACCCAGAGAGACAAGTCTGGGTGTCTCAAAAAGGCAGATTTATTTGGAATCCCAAGAGAGGGTGGCAGGGCACCAGGCATAGTGGTGCATGCCTGTAATCTCAGCACTCAGGAGAGTCACCAGCCTGTGCCACATAGCTAGGCCCTGTCTCAAAAAACAAACAAGCAAACAAACAAACAAACAAAAAAATAAAGGTGTTGGGGTCCTGGTGAACTACTACAGAGGGCAAAGAGGTGGACAGTTGAGGGTGTGTGGAGGGGTCCGGGGAAGGGTCCCCAGGGTGAGAATCGGGTCTGCAGCATGTCGTGTGTCTCCTGGCCCCACCAGGCCTGGTCTGGCACCAGTCCCCTGCTGCCTGCCATGGGGGGCTGAGAGCAGAGCAGAGCCGGTGCTGAGCCCACATCAAGGTTAAGGCGCCAGGCTCCGAACTGGGATCCCTTTGTTTTTCCCTCATAGGTTCCAGCTGTCCCTGCCACTCTTTGAGGGATACTGCAAGGGGAATGAGCCGAATGGAAGTAGGCTCAGTTCAATCTCCCTCTCCCCCTGCTCTGAATCCCAGCCCCAGCCCAGGCTCTGCGCCCCAGGCCCCTGTCCCGTCTCCGTTTCCATCCTGTCTTGGCCTCCACCCCAGCCTGCGGGCAGCAGAGCCAGCCTGGCACAGGGGACAGCACAGGAGGAGAAGGTGCTGGGGGTTGTGGCTTGGCTTTGCCAGCTTCTCTCAGGGGTCTGTGTGCAAGTCTCTGGGTACCAGTGGCCTCATTTCTAAGGTGGCACAATATTGCCACTCTGCCAGGGCTAACAGATGATTGCATGAAGGTGCAGCCATAAAGTGCTTTGCAGGTTTTAAAATGCTAGACAGGTGTCATCTGGGGTCACTAAGCAGTGTCTCTGGGGGCTCAGTTAACAGGCAGCTGCATTAGCTCCCTGTCCCCTCGGGTCCTCCGGGGTCTCCAGGCCTCTCTCCCATCCTGAAGCGGGTCTCCTGGGTCAGTGACCCCTCTACCCCCTGCAGGCCTGAAGAGTGGGGTCCCCAGGCCTGGATGGTGCTGCACCTCTGTTCTTGATGGAGGGTCCCCAACTCCATTTCAGGTCTCCTGGGTTGGTCTGTGGCAGTGTCAGCTGACTAGGTTCCCTCCTTTGTCCCTGGCTAGCCAGGCAGCTGGTGGGGTGCAGTGCCACAGCCTAGCCAGGATCACAGCTTCCCTCTCCCCTGCCCTCACCTGGATCACTGCTGGGTTCGCCCGGCCCCAGGGCCTCCTGGTAGCTCCCCAAGAAGTGTGCAGCAGGCCCCGGCCTGCCAGGCATGTGGCACCCTCTGGGCACGTGCCAGCCCATGTGCTGCCCCAGATGGGGGCCCGTGGTGCCCAGGCTGCTGGGATGGCTCCCTCGTGACCCTGATGTGAGTGTGGCGGCACTGGCTTCCAGCCACTCAGCCCCCGGAAGAGATGCCATGAACCTGACGGAGGCTTATTCATCCCAAAGAGGTGGATGGGAGCTCTAGGCTGAGGGTCTCCTTGCAGAGCACGACCTCACTGAGACCTTTAGACGGTTTCTCTCTCCATTTTGACTGGACTCGGAGTTCCTAGGGAAGCAGGTGCTGGGGCATGGGCAGGACGAGAGGAGTCGGAGCCTGAGGACCCAAGCCAGCCCCCTTCCACTGGCTGAGGAGCCCCCAGGGGGTGGAACCTCACAGGCTGCGGAGTCCCGGAGAGGGGGCGCAGCTCAAAGTCACCCAGCTGGCAGGCGATTCAGAAACATTCCACCTGAACTCTGGCATTCCCTGCACTCCTGACACAGCTGAACTGGGGCTCCTGCTCCTGGGGCCACTCCACCTCCGCCTGGCATTCTTGGTCTCCCTGAAAGCCTCCTCCTCTCCAGAGCACCCCATTTCTTTCTTTCTTTTTTTTTTTTTTTTTGGTACCAGGGATTGAATTCGGGTCCTTGTGCTTGTGCAGCAGGCGGCAAGAGCACCCCATTTCTATCAACAGCTCTGTCACCCCCAGCTGCCAAGGCTGGAGCCTGGGGCACGTCCAGACTCCCCTCTGCTGTACTGTTTTCCACTGGGTCTGTTCCCCTCTTCTGAGTGTTTCTTTTTTGGTACCAGGGATCAAACTCGGGACCATCTCTTAGTGTTTCTTGAGTTGCTTTCCAGGCTTCTTCCCCACCTCAGGCAGCCACCTCACAGCCCTGTCGGCCCCTAGGTCCTTCCAGAACATTCTCTGCTTCAGGCAATCTCAACAGTCCCTCATTCGACCTACATCCTAGCTCCTCACCTTGTTCCCATGACTGTGGGGATCAAAGTCAGCCTCTTCTCTGCCTGATGGTCTGTCTCCAGCTGTTCCATCCCTGTACCCCAAACTCTGTCCAGTCCCCAATGAGCAACCTGCGTGGCTTCCCTGCATGACCCTCTTGGGTCCCTGCAGCCACTAAGACTTCCTCTCCAATATCTCCTGGATGGTCTTGCACCCCAATACCCACTTGCTTCACAGGGGTTTCTATCAGAAAATCACTCTCAGGTTGCCTAGTGAGGAAGAAGGAGCCCCAGTGTTGAGTTAGCAGGGGGGCTGCAGTTTCGGTTCTGGGAATCTCTGTTGGCAGCCTGACCTCAATGTCCCCCGCTCTCAGTTCTCTTGCTACCTCATGATGGAGTGTGTGGCCTCCACCTTAGCCAACTGGTGATCCATCACCTCCCAGGCCAGAGCGATGGGCCCACCAGAACCAAGGGCACTGGGGACTTTTGCTGGGACTCTTGGGACCAAGTACTCTGCTTCCCATGGCCTTGAACCTGAAGTCCTGCAATTCTCTTCCACCACAAGGAGAAGCCCAGTTAGGAAACAGACGCAAGGAGAAGTGAGAGAAACAGGTCCCGGGTATTGCTTGGCCTAGTGCCCTCCCACTTCTTTTTTGTTGTTGTTTTGGAGACAGGGTCCCGCTATGCAGTTCATTTCAGGGTGGCCTTGAATTCACTATGTAGCCCAGGTTGGCCTCGGATTGGCAGCGATCCTCCTGTCTCAGCTTCCCAAGTGCTGCGATTACAGGTGTGTGCCACCACGCCCAGCTGGACTTCCACTTTCTGATGAACAATAAATTCCCTAAACCACCCTGGGTTGTGTACCCCACACCCCGGTGCAGCACAAAGGTGTCTGATTAGTGTATGCAAGAAGGAGAGGGGAACTCCCAGGTGGCTGGCTTCCGGCTCCCAGCATCATCTTCCAGAAGGTCACGGGTGGCCTCCCTCGGCTCCAGCATTGATTGCATGTCCTGTGTGCACTGCTGGCATCCCGAGGGCTGCAGAACTAGATGAGAACCATCTGTGCTGCTGATGGGGTCCCAAAGGTGGATGCTGAGCCCCAAGCCAATGACTTCTGGGGGGGCTCCAGGCCCTCCTTCCTTCCTGGCTGACTCAGGCAGTCACTAAAAATCTGTGAGTCACTCGAATACAGGAAGAGGGTGCAAACATTCTTGACTTGTCCAAAGGGAGCCATCCCAGCCCAGGGAGGAGACCCAAACCCACCTCTCCCAGGAGCCCTTTGAGAATGTTGCTGGAAGCAGCTGGAGCAGGGATTGCTGGGAAGGGAGCCCCAGGGATGGGAA
Source organism: Heterocephalus glaber (assembly GCF_000247695.1). Next base: position 5,643,390 of record NW_004624795.1, on the reverse strand, counting down.
GTGCCTGGATGCTGTGGGAAGAGGGCAGTGCAGAGTCTCCCAGGAGGAACACAGGGTGAGAGCTGGTGAGAGCTGGAATGTTCCTGACTGTTCCTCTGTGCTGGAGCCTCTGGGAAATGCTGCTGGCCTCAGTGCTAGGCTGGTTCTGGGGCTGGAAGAGGCAGACAGCTCAGCTGGAGCATCCTGGGAAATGGTGTGACTGTGCAAACCCCTAACTTCAAATCCAGGGATGACTCACCTCAGATGTGGGGCTAAGGAGGGCCATCGGGCCTGGATGGGCATTGCACTGGAGTGGCCAAGTGTGGGTCCTGAGAGTGCACCCCAAGGACCTGGCTCCAGGGGGGGCCCAGGCAAGAGGACTGCAGAGGAGAGCATGGTGTACCCAGGAACGGTCAGCTGGAGGGCAGGGTGCTGGGGGGAGCAAAGCACAGGAGCCCGAGGAAGGAGCCCTCCGAGCCTCAGATCTCCTGGGGCCAGATGCGTAGGGCCTGGCCTGGTCCCTTGGCCTTCTGCCTACCAGCTGCCACCAAGCTGGGGAGGAACCTGCTTTGCATTATCCCAAGAGCTGCCTGCCCCAGGCATATGGTCCACAGACCCCAGCCCAGAGCATCATGGGAGATGGCATCCCTTGACCCCCAGCTCTGGCCCAGCCCCTTCCCTGGGAGCACTGGGTGCAGAGCCTCCCACCGTGCTCCGTGGTGTAGCTCCCTGGGGTTGGCAAAGATGAAAGATGAAAGAGCCGATGGGGAGCCTCCGGGTTGGAGGCAGGGTGAGGGGGACACCTAAGAGGTGGGGTGCCGAGAGCACTGATGACACAGGAGGAAGCAGGGGAGTCTCTGTCTGTCCTCTGAGCCCCCTTAGTGCTCAGAATGAGTGGATCCTACAGCCTAATGTGGTGGTCACCAGCCACTATGGCTACTGAGTGCTTGAAATGTGACAAGTCCAAAGTAAGAATAAAACACACACAGCATTTTCAATAATAATGTTAACTTGGGCCGGGGATTTAGCTCAGTGGTTCCACCGCCTGCCTCACAAGCTAAGGACCCGAGTTCGATCCCCAGTACCAAAAAAATAATAATGTTAACATATTGATTACGTGTTGAAATAATTCTTTACATTAGGCTAAATCTACTTGTAAATTCACCTGTTAGCTTTTCTTTCCTTTTTTCCAGTACTGGGGATCAAACGCAGGACCTTGTGCTTGCCAGGCAGCTGCAGTGCCACCAAGCTACATCCCCGGTCCACATGTTGCCCGTTTGCTCGTGTAATGTTGCTACTAAATGGTTTTAAATTGCAAGTATATCTCTTGTATTAATTTCTGTTGGGCAGAGCTGTTTCCGAGCGCACCCATTCTGTTAGCCAGTGTGAATCTGTCAAATGCCAACTCTGTGTCAAGCAAGGTGCTAAGGATTAGAGGGTTAGCAAAACCAGAGCTTAACTCTGGTTTCCTGGAATTTACAGTAATCAAATATTAGGCATCCCAACGGGTGCCTAATTACAAAGAGAGATGAAGTGGTCTAAAGCAAAGGAAGGGGGCATGGTAGTTTCTGAAGCTGAAGTCAGGAAGCCTGATTTGGGCTCTGGGGTTTTTCCCAAGGAAGTGCTGGACTGATGTGGCTTGGGAGAGAGAGTGCTAGACAAAGAAGCAGCAGGTGCAAATGTCCTGTGGCAGAGGGAATAGCACAGCTGTGAGACATGCAAGGAGACTGGTGGGGGGGCTCTGAGAGTGAGGAAAACAGCACAGAGAGCAGTGAGCCTCAGGAAGGTGTGGGGTTCACACTCAGCTCTCCAATACCACAGCAAAGATGGGGAGCTCTTGGGGGAGAATTAGAGGAGGAATGGAGGCCAGGCTAAGGAGGACAAGAGGGTCTGTCTGCACTGCAGGGGGCGGGGTGCAGAGGGACCTCTGGCAGCACGTCTTTAAGGATCTGTACCCCATAGCCCCAGGAGTGCTGGGTCAGCTGCAGTCACTTCCGGCCTCCTCAGATGCTCACTACAATGCAACCTGGAGGCCGGGAGTGTGGCTCTGCAGAAGAGCTAGAGGCCTGGCTTCAATCCCCACCCCCAGCAACAAACAGAAGGCACCCCAGCTCTATGGGTGGTGCCTCTTCCTGGCTCCGCCCCCTCCGAGGTTCCCAGTCTACTGCATCCAGACCCCTTTGCCAGACCCTCAGAGGCCTGCCCTGTGCATCCTGCCACTCCCTCCCTCTGCTCTGGCTCCCAGCCCTGCAGCCTCCCCAGGCTGGCTCTGCTCCCCCCCACTTGGGGCTGAACCTGATTTTAGGCCACACACACTCCTCCCCGAGCTTCCTAACTTACGGCCCTTAGGGCTCAGCTTCTGTGGCCCTTCCCTGACCCCTGGTGCCAGGGGCTGCTGGGGCCTCCACTTGCCTTGATGTGGCAGTGCACACCATGTAGGGCCTGTCTGCTCAGTCTTCTCAGGCAAGCACGAAGTTGTGGGGCTGGGGTTGTGGCTCCTCGGTAGAGTGCTTGCCTGGCCTGTCCAAGGCCCTGCACTTGCTCCCCAGCACCACAGAACCAACTAAATAAATAAGAGTGTACAGTTGCAAGCCAGGAGTGGTGGGGTACAGCTGCCATCTCAGCACTCAGGAGGCTGAGGCAGGAGGATCACTGAGAGTTCAAGGCCAGCCTGGACTACCTAGTAAGACTCCAAATCCAAAGAAAGAGGAAAGAATGTGCCATCAAAATGGAAGGCTTGGGCCAGGGATTTAGCTCAGCGGTTTCTCCGCCTGCTATGCAAGCGCAAGGACCAAAGTTCGATCCCCAGTACAAAAAAAAAAAAAAGGAAGGCTGCATTTACACCTCCCTCAGCCCCGAGGGACAGCACCAAGAGACTACATTCCTTCCATCAAAACGAGGAGCAGGGCTCCCTTAGGACAGGAGTTCTGCCTCTCATCAGACTAGGAACACCCTTGAGTCCCGGACTGTCCCTCCATCAGACAGGAGGCACCTTTGAGTCAGAGACTCTGCCATCTCACAGGCTGTTCCCTAATACGGAGATCATTTCTCTGACCTCCTCTGAGGCCTTCCTCCCCACACCCAGTCTTCTTGCCACTATCTGTGTGTGTGAGTTGGGGAGAACAACAAAAAGGCCCCTCCTCCTTGTGTCTGACTCCCCGGGGTCTGGCTGGCTCATCTCCCTGGACGTGGAGTCAAGAAGGTTTCTCTGTTGCTCTTTCTGGAAGTCCATGCCTCCCCTGCCTTCCCCAGTAACGGAAGACCTGAGCCAGCTACCAGCAGAAGCAGCTCTGTCCCCTGCCCAGCTGGCCTCAGAGGCGGGTAGCAGCCTGGGCCCAGAAGCCTGCAGCCCCAGCAGTCCCCAAGCCTGGGCCAGGCCAGGGCACCCAGCCAGGCAGGCAGAAGCCAGGGCTGGGATCCACCCATCAGAGTTGGAGGGCCGGGCCAGTCAGCCTCCTGCAGAGCCATCTGGAGCCAGATTCTGTGTGCGCTTGTGTGTGTGTGTATGTGTGTGTGTGACAGGCCATGTGGGTGGCTGGGAGCTGTGGGGTCATGACCTGGGCCTCCTGGCAAACCTCAGGGTCCCCTGTGGTCAGTTTCACTTCTGACATCTGATCAAGTTCACAGCTGGCCAGCTTCCCCCATGACTGTTTCTACTTTCCCTTGCCAAGACCTGGGGGCAAAGGGCCCCCTCTCCTCCCCCTCCCACTAAAATGAGCCTCGTGGCTACACAAGGGAACTTGCTGGACTTCCCAGGTGGGTGGAGGGGAAAAATAGGACAAGAACTCACCGAGTTGGCAATTACACCTGGAGTTCCCGGGACACACGCAACCCCAAACAACTCTGACTCCCAGAAAGCCTCTTCGTACTTTTTCTTTCTTTGCTATTTAATGTTCATCACTTATGTTCTATGTGTAGGCTTCAGGAGGGCCCAAGAAATGATTACACAGGATGCAAGGGGAGGTGACAGGCCGGTGGCAGGAGGTCTGGAGCACGCAGCTCCCAGCTGCAGGGCCAAAAGGGTTCCGTTGTCGCAGCCCAAGGGAGGGAGGCGGGGACCCTAGAACCAAACACATGCTACAACATACTCGCAGCCCCTAACGCCCTCCCCAGCTGTGGTGCAGGAAAATAAATACCCTCAGTCTGTTCCATGCCCCAGGGGCTTGGGTGAGGGGCCAGCAGGTGTGCTTCCTCCTATCACAGACTGAGGTCACCAAGTGTCACCTAGTGCAATGCTCCTAGTCCCTACTACAGGCTTGGGAGAGCCCTGGGTGGGGAGGGACGGCGGTCCCTGCACCCCCTGCCCGGGCTCCTTCATGCTAAATAGAGGGGGCACATTCATTCCAACAGCAAGCAAAACAACAGGCCAAGAAAGGGGTGAAAACGCCACTGAGACCCACGGCCCCTTTCTGGCCACTCTAAGGAAACGGGTCTTCTAAGTTGGGAGGAACCCCTAGAGGTGATGAGTCCAACTTGATTCCTTCTTGCTTCGTTCCCACACCACCGGCCTGCTTTTCTTCATCAAAATCTCTGGGCCCAGCCAAGGCCCGGCTGTGGGAAGGGGCGGGGAGCATTCCCCCACGCAGGGCCCTGGAAGACAGACGGACGCCAGGCCCGGGCTCAGCATCCTTGGCCGGCCAAGGCCGGGGTGGAGGAGACAGTCCGGCCGAGCTCAGCTCCCACCAAGATGCAGCACTGGCAGCGGCCCCAGCAGGGACCAGTCCTCAGCTGAGACGGGACTCAGAAAGTCCCATCCTGTGTGTGTGTTGCTGGGGGGAAGTGGGGGCCTGGTCTCTGACTCCTAGGGGTGTGTTGGCTCCAGGTCTGTGCCAGGACAAGGGGCACCAACAGACAGGGGGACAAGCCCACGGGGCACAGGCATCGGGCAGCAGCATCCCTTCCCACAATCCCCAAACCCGACTCCTGCGGACAGACCCGAGGGCCAGGCCTCGGGCAAGCAGCCCAGCCCAGAGGGGCCACACAGGGGCCTGATGGGTACCCTAGAGAGGACTGAGCTTCAGGACATTTCCCCGAAGCCACTTGGACTCCTCCCCCAGCCCTCCACAAACCTGGGGGCCCTCATTCAGAGAGGGGGGCTGCACGGCATCCCCCTTGGCTGGGTGGCCTGGGGCGAGTCACTGCCTCTCTCTGGGCCTCACTGTCCTGCATGTAAAAGGAAGGGGGGACAGGGTTCCACACCCGCTTCCAGCTCAGCCAGGCCCCTGATCTCTCATCTCAGGCCAGCAGGGAGGGCGCGGGAGGGCTTAGGCTAGTACAGTCCCCCTCGCTCCCCAAGTTCACAGTGTAGAGTCCATGGCTCTGGCTCCTCAGGACCTCCTCCTGAGTCTCTGGGCCTCGTCACTGTCCCACACCATCCTTGAGGGCAGCTCCTCCCCAGCTGAGGTGGGAAGGGCTGCCTTCCTAGCGTGGGTGGAAGGGAGGGCAGGCGGGGGCAGGGAAGGCCACTTCTCTCGCTGGAGAGGGTTGTGATCAGAAGCGAGGGGCCACAGAGAGGTGTGGCAGGGCTGTAGTGTGGGCCAGGCTCGGAGGCCCTGCCCAGTGGAGCCCAGCTCTGTGGGCTGGCCCACCCCTGGGGACATGGGCTCCGAGGGGGCTGGCCGGAGCTTCAGTCGTCGGAATGTGGGGACAGGGCGGGGGGCTCCCGGCCGTCAGCTCACACGGGGGACGTGGCTGTGGACTCGCTGCACAGGCTCTCCACGATGTCAGCTCGCTGGATGCGGCGCAGCGCGGCCAGGAGGGCGTCGAGCGTCGCGCTGTCCTGGGCGGCCCAGCTGGCGAGCAGGGCGCGGGTGGGGCAGGCCTCGTGGGTGAAGGAGTCTATGTGCTCGGGCTGGTAGCCCAGCTCGCCTGCCAGGTGCCGCCAGGTGTCCCCGGCCGAGCTGTTCAGGAGCTTCTCCACCTCCTCCCGCTTGGCAGGGGGCAAGCTGCTGTAGAGGCCGCCGTCACCCTTGAGGGCTGCGGGAACCCAGAGGGCATCAGTCTCAGCCCTGCACCCTTCTCCCCCACAGCAGGCTGGGGGCTGGCATGAGCCCCTCTCCTCCCACTGCAGAGGTGCAGGAAGGCAAAGAGGAGTCCTCGATGGAGGCAGGGCTAGGAGGGGGCTGGGGCACGCTGGCATGCTGTCCCCTCCTTACCCACTGCTCTGGCACCATCCTGGCCACCTAACCCCTCCCACTCCTCAGCAATTAATCAAGGCTGAGGCGGAGACAGGACTCCTAGCTCCAGACAACTGTAGCGACTGAGCGTCCTGGAGCCTGAGGACCACTAATTAGGGTCCATACTTGGCCACTTGTTCCCCAGAAGCCCAGGGCAGGAGGCTAATTGCAGTTACTTTGGGCAGTAATTAGCCCCCAGGGGGGACAATTAGCTTGATGAGTCTGGATACTCTGACTTGTAAAAGCTTCCATTTCGCTGGTCACCTGCTGGAAAGGCCCGCCCTTCCCCTGCCCCTCCCCCAGCGGCTCCCAGCCTGGGGGTCCCTCCTGTAGTCTGATCTCGATCAGGGTACTGGCCACCTGCGGCCACTCACCCTGACCTGAGGCCGTCTGCGTGTGGGGCTGCTGATCATGCAGGCTCTGGCTGTCCACAGAGATCCCGCTGTCGCTGTGCAGCTTTTCGCCCTCGGGTGGGGGCGTCTGGTTCACGGGTCTGCTGTTGGCTCCTTGCTTGTTCTGCTTGCAGCTGTTCCACCTGGGGCCGGGGGACAGGCCAGCCCTCGGGTGAGGGATCTGCTCTGATGTGTAGGGCCAAGGACACAGAGGGGCCCCCAGGGTTATGACAGCCTGAGGACAGCTCCATGAGGTTCGGGGCACTCTGAAAGCGTTCGGTGGATGTTCATGGAATGGGCAGTGCATGAATAAATAACTTCTCAGGAATTCTACTTCTCCCAATCACCCCTTCCAAAATACTCCCACATGTGGACAGCTATACACACAAGGATTTCCTCTGCGATTATAAGCAATAACAAAAAGCTGAAAACAAGCCAAACGCCCATCACATGGGGACTGGCGACACAAATGATTTTTTGCCTATCCACCTTACGGAACAAATGGTTGCCAACAGTCAGATAATCTGTGACCCCAGGAAAGTTGGCGGAACTGGAGTAACTGCACACAAAAGCAGGAAAATGGGTAGACTGTGACCTCGTTGAGGCTTTAAGAAAAACCTGCGTGTCTACATATGCTCATAAAAGGCCTTATATACATGCAGTCATACAAAAAATGCATAGAAAATGATTGGGAAGGATCCTCTCCAAACAGATGAGAAATTTTACAATCATGTATTACTTTGATGACTTAAAATAATTAAGAATGGGAAATGCATTTACAACTTTAAAACACTTTCCTGGAGTTCTTGTACCTTCCTGTCCCTGGATGTGGATGTCAGGAGCCAGTGGTGAGGGGCCGGAAGAGAGGCGAACACTGAGGGGTGGTAAGAGAGGAGCCTAAAATGGGGTTGAGTTAAAGGAGCGAGATGGTACACGCCTTTAATCCCAGGCAGTCTCAGAAGCTGAGGCAGGAGGATCACAAGTTTGAGGTCAGATTGGGCAATTTAGCAAGACCCTCCCCCAAAATAAAAAGTTAAAAAAGGGCTGGGGATGTAGCTCAGTGGGAAGGCCCTGGGTTTAATCCCAGTGCCACCAAAAAAAAAAAAGACAGTGTTTGTGTTTTAGGTCAAGGTCAGCAAACAGCCCTCCTTCAGGGCTCAAGTGCCCACTCTTGGGGCCTCTTACCTCTTGAACACGATGTAGGCCACGAGGCCCACGACCACGGCAGCCAGGATGGAACAGTAGACGGGGATGAGGTTGTCGGCAGTGCCTCGAGTCACTACGGGCTGGGAGCTTCCCATCACGGTGGTCACCACGTCTGCCACTGTGCTGGCCACAAGGTCTTGTCCGGGAGGTACCTCAGGCTCCTGGGTGCTGGGCCCTGTGCTGTCTTCGCCCTCTGGGGGTGTGGGCCGAGTGATCCAGCGGCCAGGGATCTCTGGGGGAAGAAGGGCCGAGCTTGTGAGGTTGGCCAGCTTCACTTCCTTCTGGGCCCCTGGACCTTCTTGGGTGCTCATGGGGCTCAGCTATTGTTATGCACAGGCTCTGGGCTGTCCTGTGTGTGTACATGTGTGTGTCCATTCTGGTGGAAAAGAACAAGGGCTGCTGCAAAACAGGAGGGCACTCAGCTCCTTCCTGTCTCTGAGGCCCAGGGTCTAGGCAGAGGGGGGTTGGGTACAGGGCACAGCTGGCATACATCCCTACCGCCTGTCCTTGGGCATGGCCAGCCTCTGTTTCCCCACATCACCTGGTGGGGCCACTGACAGAAGACCGTGCCAGGTAGCCTGAGGCCTCCTTGGCAGGAAGCAGGGTGCCAATGGAGAGAGCCTACAAGGCAGGTAATGCCCACTGCTTCAGGGGAGGGAGCTTATGCCTGGCCACCAACTTGAGCCTTCTCATGCCAGCTGGGTATTACCAGCCTCTCTGGCAGGAGCCGGGCACTTGCTGGCACCAGTGGATGGGATTTTCCATCCTACCACCCAGCCAGGAGCAGCGCTAGGGGTTTTGGGCTCTGGATGGCCTGGGGATGCCTGCCCGGGCAGAGCTGCCTACTGAATCTGTCCTCACTTCCCACACCTGGGGCAGGGAGGGAAAGCAGAAAGGGCATGTCAACGGGGTGAAGGGGAGGGCACCCTGCTCCTTAGTGTGCCCACCCAAGTTGGAGCCAAAGCTGCCTACCAGCCTCCTGGCCTCCAGGACTCAAGACGGAGATGGTCAAAGGTGCTCATTGTCAGCACCTTCTGAGAGGTGAGGCCCCCAGATGTGGGCCTGGAACCCATCTGGCTGGCAGTGGGGAGAGGCTGCCATCCACCACCCCATCCTACCTCCCCATCTCAGCCCTAAGAGGGGGTGCAGGCTGCAGATACAGCTCAGTGCAGACTAAACCCCAGGCCCAGAGGTGGGAGGGTGGGAAGATAAACTCAGACCACCACAGAAATGAGAGAACACAGCAGGGCAAAGAGAGCCTGACCATCCAGGGCACTTTCTCTCATCTCCTGAGTCCCCCACGATGGGGACCGGATGAGATCCAGATGTGACCATGACACTAGCATTCCAACCTGCTAAGCCCTGGGCAGGTCCTGACGGCCACTTCCGGTGTGGGTGCTACACAACTTGGGGATGGAAGGAGGGACGGGACTACCCCTCCTGAACTTCACTGGGGCCAGGGGGGCCTTCTGGCCTGGGGTGGCTGAGTCACCAAGCTAACACCTGAAATGTATACCAGGTAGAGGAGGGGGCAATCGGACCAGAATCAAATTCCACTTCCTGCAACAGACGCTGGGCCTCAAGCTGAGGACACTTAACCCTTAGAGGCTGGGGATGAAAAGGGAACAGGACAGGGATGGACAAACCCCTCGGATGCCCTTCTCCTTAGAGGTGGCTGGGAAAGTGGACGACCCTCCTCTGCCACCAACGTTTCTGGCTCTCGCCGCGCGCCTGCCTAAGTGCCCCACTGGCTGGCCCGGACTTGCCCATGGAATGCTGCTGCCCACTTGCCTGCTGTCTGCCTGCTGAGCTCCCACCCGACTCAGCCTGGCACCTGATGCCACTTGCCCATCTCCTGGCTCAGGGCAATCTCCACAGAATCCCGCTGGGGTTAACGCCCCATTTCTCCTCCACCCTCTTCCCAGGCAGGAAGCGTCAAACACATGCCTGGCCTCAGCCCAGCCCCGAAGCCCTCTGCACACCGGGGCACTCACAGGACTTGGAGGGCAGGCCCAGTGCACTGGAGCCAGCGTCTGATGGGAGGCTCTCAGATGGGCTGGAGGCACACTTCAGGCAGAGGCTGTGCTGCCTCCAAGGTGGGGACCGACCTCTCCCCCAGCTGGGAACTAGATGCTCCCCTATCAGACTGGAGCCAAGCCTGCCTCTCCTGTCTGTTGTACTGCGAGCTCCCTGAGGGAGGCACTGTGTGCCTGCTCAGCATGAGGCACAAGCCCAGGTTGGCTCTCAAAGGGAAACAGCTCTAATTAAAGGCTACTACTGGCTGCCTGTGTCTAGCCGGGGTGGGAGCACACTCAGTTCCCATCCACTGCCCCATATTGAAAGCATCCGTGAGACCCCACCTTGTCCCCCACCCTCTGGGCTCCAGGGCTGCCACCCCCTTCTTTCTGCCTCAGACCCCCACCTCCCACCACCTCAGTGTTCTCTGCATCCAACTCCATCTTTCACTAAACTGCCACAGGACTGCGACCCTGTCCCCAGGCTCACAGGCAAAGTGGGGCCATCCCACTGTGTGCTCTTCAACCCTAACAACCCCCAAACCAGATGGCCAGGCAGGAAACTGAGCATCAGGGACAGGAGAGACACTACTCAGTGTCAGGGACAGTTCCGCCCCAGGTCTTACAGCCAAAAGCCACAATAGACCAGGCCTCAGAGTGAAAGGGTCCCCACTCCTGCCAGCCTCGGGCCCCTTTGCAGGGCAAGGAGTTTGCCTCGAGCGGAAGATGCCCTGCTCTGAGCTCTGATGGCCATGGCCCCCTTCAGTGGCTGTGCTGCCATCCAAGCACTAGCTGGTGGGCACAGAGGGACGTGGTCCTCAATGTGGTTAAATGGAGCAACTGCGCTCTGGAAGAGGATCAGACTGGCTCTGCACATTTAGCCCGAAGAAGGAAATGAAACTTAAGGATCCCTGAGGGGGACAGGATCAGAAACCATCACGAAGGCCCACCAAGGACGCCTGCTTGGCCTGAGGTCTCAGAGCTGCCTGGAGGCCGGTGGACCCCTGGAGACCCCCAGAGGGCGCCCTCGCCCGACTCCAGCCCCGCGCGTGTGCACCCCGCGCTCACCCTCGCACTCCGCGTCCGCCCAGCGCGTGCAGTCGCGAAGCTGGCGCTCTGTGTCCTCGCACACGGTGCAGGGCAGGCACGGATCCACGTGGTTGGCCTCGTCGGAGTAGGTGCCGTCGGGGCACTCCTCGCACACGGTGTTCTGCTTGTCCTGGCATGAGTACACGAGGCCGGAGCCCGCCTCGCACACGCTGCACGCCTCGCAGCGGCCTGTTGCCTCATCCTGGTAGTAGCCGTAGGCGCAGCGGCATACGGCGTCGTCGGCCTCCACGCACGGCGCCGACATGCTTTGCAGGCCCACGCACTCGGTGCATGGCTTGCACGATTCTGTGGCGCTCACCACGTCGGAGAAGGTCACGCCTGCGGGCAGAGGGGCCGGCAGGGAAGCAGGAGACTTAGCCACCTGCTCCCTGGGCACCGGGGGTGCAGAGGCCAGAGTCCCTCCCACCACATCACTCGCCAAGGTGCTCGGCTTCTCTTCAGCCTCGCCCCCTCATCCATCGAGTCCCACCCTCTTCCCCGAGTCCCTGATCCCAGCCAGGAACCCCATCCCCCAGGCCCCAGAAGCATCTGGCCTGAGGCTTCCCCGGGAACTCAGCTGGTGCCCGTGAATTCCTTGGCTGATCATCTCAGAGACTTCCCAGCCCTGCGCCCTGGTTTCCAGCATGATTAAGGAACAAGCTGAGCATCGCTCCCACCCAGCCCTCCCCTCGGGCCAGAGTGGGCTTCGAACCCAGGCCAAGCAGGCAGGAGGCCTTCGTTAGGGAGCCTCCTGCCTCAGCCTCCCTGCTCCCTCTCCGTGGGTGGGGGCTCAGGCGCTGCTGGAATGGACCACAGTTAGGTGGCAGAATTTCCCACCCGTGGCGCTAGGGTTCAGCCCTGGAGGGTGGCAGCGACCCCAAGAGTTAGGGCGCAGCAGGAGGGATCCAAGCTAGAAAGCAGGAAGGACTGGCAGGGATGGTCCTGTGGCACACTTTTGGCTCCTGCTTCCTTAGTGGGTGTGAATGGTGTGCTCCGGGGTCCTCTCCTCCTGGTGCTGGGGCCAGGAAGGGGCAGAGCCAGATCTTCCTGGTTCCTTCCAGCTGGGGTGGGACATTCTGGGACACTTGGAATTGAGAAGGACCTATCCTTGTTCTGAGGGCAGGAAGTCCATGGATTCAGACACCTGGGAATCCTTGGGAGTGGGGCTCGGGAGGCAAGAAGGAAAGGTGGAGAAACCCTAAGGGACTGAAATTAGGCAGGGGAGGGAAGGGTCCATCGAGGGAGGGGAGCCTGGGGGCACTCGATTTGGAGTCCTTTCTGGCCCAGGAGTCCTACCCTGGTCTCTTTTCCTAGGGAACAGGCAGATTCCAGTCATCTATTTCTGTCAGTAGTTAGCTGTGCGACTTTGAGGGTTTTACTTAACCTCTCTGAGCTTTTTTTCTTTCCCTGTAAAATCTGGCATATTAGTTCCACCCACAAGGTTTCCGCCAGGGATACATGAAGCTCATGGTAGAGCACTCAACACTCGGCCAGGATCCTATAAAGGTTGGGTCCTGTGGGTGGGCAGTGATAAGCACAGTGAACTTGGGTGGTGAGGACACAGTCGCACCGGTGGGCAGAAAGGACTTCCAAACCCAGACAGCCACGGCAGGATGTCCGATCTATACAAACAGGAGCGTCCTATCTGGTGGGCTTGTGGCAGGGGCCAAATCTGGTCATTCTGGTAGGGAAGAGGAGAGGCCGCTCCTGGGAAAAGCCAGAAATTAGCAGCAAACTCCTGGGAGTGGGTTTTAGGTGGTGTGAAAAATATGGGCTTTCTTGGCAGAGCATGAAGGCAGGAGCTTAATCGGTTTCCTTGTGGAAACGTTTTGAGGATAGAGGGAAAGTCCGCTGGGGTCTCTAGCCCATAAAGTGGGCTTGTGAAGGCAGCCCATAAACACAGCTGGAGTCGTGGGGGAAGGGAGGGAGGAAGGGGAGGGGGAGGGGGAGGGGGAGGGGGAAGGGCGAGTACTCCTTGGCAGAAGGGAGTGGGTGCCAACCCTAGGGGTTTAGGCTTGGGCGGAGTGCCCAAGCTAGAGAGTACCCAATGAGACAGGCAGACTTTGGTGGGTCCAGGACCTGCCATGCCCTTTGATGCAGACCTATTAGGCCAGGGCCAGGGTGGTGCCCCAAAGGTGCCAAAGCCTTCCCACTAGCCCAGATGTCTTGGTGCAGGAAAGGGGATTACAGGAACCATAGCCCCCAGACATAGGAAAACAGTGTGAGTTGAGAGTTGCCTGAAGGACAGCTGGGCTGGGGGAGGTGGCACCCGGGTTAGGGGGACGACCTGGCTGGCAGATAAGGGGGCTCAGAGTTTCCAGCCCTATCCCTTCCTCCCAGCAGGGTTAAAGAATAAGCAGGGTATGGTTTCCTCTGGGCATCCAGGTGGGCACTGAATGCCAGGCAGAGGGCAGGCTGACTGGTAGCAGTCGGGGTAAAGACTCCTGCCTCCAAAGGGCACAGAACTCAGAGGAGACTAGAGCCCAGGGGCCCAGACCTGCCAACCCTGGGCCTCCCTCACCCCGGGAAGTGAGGTTCCTGCACTCCTTTACCCCCCAGAGCAAGGACATCCTAGCGCTCCAGTCCCCAGCGCTGCCGCCTTGGGAAAGCTCGGCTTCCTTCCGGGGCCTGGCGGGGAGGGGCAGACACGCCCTCCCAGGAACCCCAAGGTCAGTCTCGGGCCAGCGCGGATGAGCTTCCTCCCCTCCCCCAAACACACAGGTTAGTTGCAGCCATTGATTTTGCAGTGCGGGGGAGATATTTTTAGCTGCTCTTAGCATCTGCTTGTCGGCCACACTCTTCTACCAACCTCTCTGCTCGGGCTGGGAAGGGGCACCCCTGGGGATGCCCCCTGCGCCCTCACCCACTTTCAGCTTCTCCTCTCGGCCTCCTGTGTTGGGACAGAGCTGCTGTGGGTGACCACTGGGCATGCTCCTGCCCTCCCCTCTGTCCTGTCCCCCGTCCCCACCGGCCACGCTGTACTCACTGTCTAGGCAGGGCTCACACACAGTCTGGTTGGCTCCGCAGGGCTGGGCCACACCCTCACCCAGGTTGCAGGCCTTGCAGCACTGGCCGCTGTGGGTGTACAGGCCTGTGGGACATGTCTCCGTGGCACCTCCTAGGGACACCTAGGTGGGGGAAATCAGAGGTCAGCCTGGCAAGAGAAAGGGGGCAACTTCCGAGGGATCAAGCGCCCCATCCTAGTGCTTTGTATTGGAACCACCTGTGCGAGGGTGAGCTCACAGGGAGGCATTAGGCACATCAAAGCTGGCCTCGGGGAACAGGCAGCGGGGGACAGTGGCTTTGACAGGCTGCTGGGCAGTGAGGGCAGAGCCCCGGATGCTAGCCTTCTGCAGAGTTCACCTTGGGGTTACGGCTGCTCCTGGGATCCTGAGGATACACCAGATGGGGAAGGCGGCCTGAGACCCAGCGAGGGCCTTCCTTCCGGCAGGGTGTCATGAATGGTTGGACAGGTTGCAGCCTGCACAGGGCCCCCAGCCAAGGGGGCGAGCAGAGCTGAAATCTGGTCCAAGCTCCACTCGCTAAGCTTCACACCTGCGGGGCTGCCTTTCCCTGGAGGAGGGGCCTTTTCCTAACAAAGGCGAGCAGGATGCTTCTCCTGTCCTTAATTCCACATCTTAAATATCAAACGGGAGGTGTCTGTGCCCAAGAGCAGAGGGCTGGGGCCTCGAGTTCAAATCCTGACTCTGCATGGAGGCTCTGGCCTGCCCCAATTCTCCACTCGGAGTCTTCATCTCTCCATAGAGACGGAGACAGCTTGGCGCCCCGAAATTGACCAACGGATGGGCAAGTGTCTGGCGCCAAGGCAGGGAGAACGGGACACCTGTTCTCAATGAGACAGCAATGCTCTCCCCACCAGGCTGCCCTGACCCACCAGGGTTTGATTTCCAGGCACCGGCCCTCCCCTGGCCCTGTCCTCCCATGTGGCCACTGGAAACAGAGCTGGTACCAGGGGAAAGGGGAGTCAGATTCCTGCCACTGAAGCGCCTTTGCTGGTGCATGGAACAATTTAGCACCAGACTCCCTAGCAGGAGGGACTGCTGGAGCCTTGCTTTATATTTGTTCCACCAAAAAAAAAAAACCCTTCAACTTAATGTCTAATAAAACTCCAAAGCCTGCTTTGCTGGTTCCAGAGCCTGCAGCCTCCATCAGATGCTGAGAAGTTGAGGCTCTTGGGTCGTGGGAGCAGAGGGGAGGTTTACAAGGTCTTTGGGGGGCATTCCTCCGCTGCCACGCTGGCACGAGCATGGCTGAGACATTCCTTTCACTCCAGACCTTTAACGGATCCTGCAGTCTCAGCAGGGCTTGGTGGGGAAGGAAACGGGAGGCAAGGGACACAAGAGCTGACCACCTAGGATCAGCCGGGGTCTGGAGCCTGGTGGGAAGGGTGCAGACAGCACAGGAGGGAACCGTAGGTGCCACCACCTTGCTCAAGTGCCAGGGGCACACAGAGCTGGGAACATCTGCGGGCCAGGAGCCTGGGGGGGCCCAGATACAAGCTTTCCCTTTGGAGCCAGATTCCAGAAGGGCCTGTTTTGATTTCTTTCCATCGCTTATGGGTCTGCTTAAATGCCACTTCCTCAAGCAAATGATCCCTCGTCCCCACCTCCTCCCAGATTGGGGTGGGGGGTGCTGTCCTGTTCCCCATTGGTGCTTTGCCTGATACTTCATGGACTCTAGGCTGCTAGATCCCGGAGGGCAGAGACTGGTGGTACTGGTCCTGATGCTGCAGCTGGCACACAGTAGGGACTGGTGTATGTATTTATGGGCCTTAAGAACATGAAATTCTATATGCCCTCCAGGCACTATAAGTCTAGAGGGAGAACTCTGGCTGGCTGGGTGTCTCCAGGGTCAAGGGTATGCTGGACAATCACCCGGCATTTCCCCTAATGTGTTTCCTACTGGCCACCATGGTGACTGCCCCATTCTGTCTCTGGAACATACCTCCATGGCTTCTCTGGGGCTTGGACTCACTATTTACACCAGCATTTTTTTATTCTGGTACTGGTGAGCAAACCCAGGGCCTCATACATGCTAAGAAAACATTCTACCACTGAGCTACATCCCTAGCCCTTTAAAAAAATTTTTTTATTTTGAGTCAGGGTCTCACTAAATTGCCCAATCTGGCCTGGAACTTGCAATCCTCCTGCATCAGCCTCCAGAATAACTGGGATTACAGATACACACCACTATGCCTGGCTTCCTGTCAGCTTTTGTATAGTTTTTCTGTCCACCCTTCCTGTCAAGGTATCAGCTATCACTTCTGGCTGCTAGCAGAGCTTGACCTAATTTATTAGGCCTGATTGATCATATACAGTACTTCGGGATCCTTCTCTTTTTCCCAGGGTCTTTTCCTGCTACCTTGGTGTCCTCTGGCTGTGTTCCAGTTAACTGAGATCAGTAGAGACTAGGGCTCTGGATAGTGGAGGGAGACTGTCTGTGGTAGCTGTGGGTAGTGTGGTAGTTGTGGGTGAGCCCCTCTGCCAGAAAAATCCTGCTCTTCCTGCCCTTGCTCCTTCCTCCTCTCCAGACTTGCATTTGGAATGGGAACCACATCTTTAGTAACCATGTGCTTCCTGTTTTCTGTCTCCTCTACTATAAAATCCCAGATCTGTTACTTAATAGCATATGAGTTTGAATACATGACTTGATCTTCCTAAACCTGTTTTCTCATCTAAAACATTGGGTCGGGAATGACTACTGCATAGGGTTTCTGTGGAACTGAGTGAGATAATGTATGCAGATATGTCTGGTGTACAGTGGGGATTCAATAAATCCAAGAAGTAGCTCATTTTAGGGAGTCTGAGCTGCAGACCGCAGACAGGTCCTAGTGGGAGGGAAGAGTTCAGCCAAGCAGGGAGGGGTGACTACAGCTCAGGCCAATGGCTCCAAAATCAGACCTTAAATGATCCATTTATTAAAATGACAAGACACATTTGCCTGTAACTTATATTTACTAAACTTACTCATTTCCAAGTTAATAGAATGATTTAACATTTTCCAGAATGCTTACAATCTTTTCTATTTTGTTTTATTTTAATTTTGGCATTTCACGGCTTTCAAGGAAGTAAGGTTACCAGGGAGCGGGCGGGTCACCCTGAACACGCAGGAGAACGCTGCAGAAAGGCTGGCCCGGGGGAGGGCTGGGCTCTGCGTGGGGAGAAGCGACTCGGTTCTGAAATGGTGGCGCCAAAAGCCAACTCCTGGGCTTGGTGGAGGGCCACACCTCTTTTAGAGATCTGGAAGTTGGTTTAGGGAGGAAAGATTAAGAACCCAGCCAAACCTCCGGAGTCCCCACGGGCGCGCTGTAAATGGGACTCGCTAAAATCACCTTGCTGGGACCTCCCGAGGATTCAACACCCCGGAGAAAGCACCTGTGGCAGCGCAAGGCGCGTAGTAGGCACGCAGCACATTTTACCATTCCCGCTTCCCCACCTCCTCCCCTGGGGAGGCATCGAGGCGCTAGAGCAGACTGGGCTGGCACCCGGGGTGGGGACCCTTCCCTGGCCGGCCGCCTCCCCAGCTTCCCACGCACCCACCCCCACCCCAGCCCGGCCGCTCGCGCCGCCCATTTGCTGCCCCCTCGCTGCATCCTTCTCAGGCGCATTAGCCAGCGCAGCGTCTCTGGTTACAGACGTCTGAATGACAAAGTGCCTCCATTACCGGCGCGGACGCGCTCCGGTTTCAGCGCCGGCCGCGGCCCAGGAAGAAACTCGGGCGCCGCGCGGCGCAGCGCCGGCCCGGGAGGAGCAACGGCGAGAGCGCAGCGGCTGCGGCCCGCAGGTCTGAGCAGGGGCCCCACCCCCGAGCCCCCAGGCACCCCCACGCCCAGCCTCCCTTCTTCCAGGCCTCTTCTCTATTCCTGGACATCCTCTCCTTCCCAGTCCCGAGCCCACGCCTCGATCCCCACTACCGGCTACTCCACTCCTCCTCCCCCGGCCTCTCTGGACCACCGCCCGCTCCAGCCCGGCCAAGAACTATCTCCCACCCGAAAGTGGGCTCAAAGTCGCTCCCAGGTCCCCAGGCAAAGCCACAGGTGCTGACAGCTCAAGGGAACCAGGGCTGAGCGTCCGAGTTGAAACCAGCGCCCCCATACTCCACTGCCACCGGACTCCGGGGTGTCGACCCCCCCCCCCATCCCGTGTGAAACGCAGCTCCTAGGCCGAGCTGGGACTCCCGCCTCCCCCTTGAGAGATGGGGGAGCACCTAGCTTCGAATGGGGTGAGGGTGGGGGTCCCGCCACGGCTCTGGCCCGACGGACTTGTGAGATCTTAGCCAAGTCCTTTGAAAGCTCTCAGAGCCTCGGTCTCCTCATCGGTACGACGGGGACCTGAGGGTTCAATGCTCGGGTGAGAGATGAAGGTGGCAGCGAGCGTGAGGACTCCACTTCATTGCCAACCTTCAGGTCGTGCACCAGCTCACAACTCCTGGATACCTGGAGCTACTCCGCGCTGAGGCGAAGAGCCTGCCGCCTGGCCGAGTCGGCGCCTCCGTACGCGGTGGGTCAGAACCCGAGCCGGGGGCCCCTGGGCGGGGCGCGAGCCGGATCCGGACCCGGCCAGGCTGCGGGAGCCCGGAGTGCGCGGCGCCGCTGGGCTGGGGTCCGGCTGCGGAGGGCGTCCCGCGCCCCGCAGTGCCCCCTGGGGGCTGCTCGGGTCTGCACAGCCGAGAGCTGCGCGCGGCCCGGACGGTCGCCGCTTTGTGCGTCGCCGAGCTCCGCACCTCGCGCGGTGACCGAGTCAGGGGACGCCGGCTCCCTCCCTGCGCGGCCGCCGTGCACCGCGTGAACGCGGCGTCGGAGTCAGAGGAGCCCACTCGGCTGGGGCACCCCGGGCACCCACCGCAGCCCCGTGAGGCGCATGGCCCCTACCCACCCCGGCATTCTCGGCCGCAGTTCCCGGACTGGGCGAGGCCGCGAGAAAGGGCGCCGGGGCGCGCGCTGTCTCTGTCCGGCTGTCCCCCGCGGGACAGGAGGGGCCCCGCCACTTTAGGGTCCACGCTCGCTTCTCACTTGCTTCATCTCTCTAGCACGCCTGCCCTCTTCCCTCTTCTGTTCTTAACTCTCTTCAGCCCGCCCGTTCCTCCGCCGCTCCGCTGACCCCCCCCCCCATTGTCTGGCCGGTCCCCATTGTCCACGCCGGGTCCCCTCCGCCTCCAGTCCCTCCAACCTCTTCCCCTATTGTTCCATCGCTCGTCTCCGTCCCTGCCCTGGGCCCTCTGGCCCCCACATCCCTAGTCCCCATCTCGTTCCTCCTCCTTCCTTGGTCTCGGTTCGGTCTCAAGACTCCCCAGAGACCGGGATGCTGAGAGAAAAGTCCCCTCGGGATCCCGACCTTCAAGTGCCTTCTTTCCAAGAGCCCAGGTGTCCGAGATCCCCGCCCGGCTCCCCACTCCGCCTCCCGCGGTACCCAAGGATCCGTTCGCGGGTCCTGGCCGCAGCCCCATCCCGGGACTAGGGTTCGCTTGTGCGCTCCGAGGATCCCGGACGCTCCCCGCTGGGTCCCGGCACCGGTGGCCCTCGTCCGACACCCGCTCCCAGCATGTGGGACCCTAACACTCCGCTGTCTGGTGGGTGAAGGCGCGCGGCCCGCCTCGGGGTTTTGATCCCGGCCGGACTCACCCCCGGGAGCAGCAGCAGCAGCAGCAGGCGCAGCCCGTCCATGGCGCGGCCCGAAGCACCTGCCTGGCTCGCCCGCCTCTCGCGGCAGCGCTCGGCGTCCGGCTCGGTCCGCTCTGCGGGCGGATGGGGCTGCGGCGCGCTCGCGCGCCCGCTGGGGCTGGCCTGGCCGAGGCTCCGCTCGCTCTGGCTGCGGGCGGCGGCGCCTGGGTGAAGCCAGTGCGGCGGCCCCGCCTCCTCCCCGGCCCGCCCACCCCCGGAACCGCGCCCGCCCGCCCCGCCGCCTGGGTGGGAGCGGGGGAGAGGAGGAGAGGAGGGGAGGTGGGGGGAGCCGCGCCCGCCGCCGCTTCTGCGCTCCCCGGCCCATCGGCCGGTACTGCTGTGGGCCTAGGGGCCAGGGCGTCCCCGCTGCGGCTCGCGTTCCTCTCCTTTCGGCTGCGGCCCGCCGCAGGGTTCGCGCTCCTACCCATCTTCCTCCGCCTCTGGCTTCAGCTGCTTCCCGGTGCCTGGCGCCCTACCCGTTACAGCCTGCCGCCCTCTCTGTCCTCCCAGGGCTGGGGGTGGTGGGGCGGGGGGTCTCTGAGCAAAGGCAACGAGTGCAGGGTCATACCCTGATCCAGTGGCGTGCAAGGCGGAGTCCATCCCAGCCTCATTTGAATTCTCAAATGATGGATTTGAAAATCACAGGTGTGCACATGAAACCTAGGCACGCAGAGCCCATATATGTGCCTGTGCCCTTGCATAAGTCCACACCGACCTCCTGCACTCATGTGAGCAGGGACTTCCTCCACACGCAGGCACACCCGAGGTGACGTTCACACATCCCACACGTGCACATAAACAGTCACATCTGCAGAAGCCCTCACAGGTACCCAGTCACACAAAGTGCACACATTCATGAACCCACACACCTACCCGTGGATGGATCCCCAGTACAAACTTCACTGACCATGCCAGGACTGTGAGCTTCCTGCAGAACAGGTGCTCGGTTTTCAGTCTGAGTGCCTGATACAGTCTGTGTTGGATAATGGCCTGTATTGGGCAGCGAATGGGAAGGCTGTTCCATAATATGTGGGTGTCCCCAGGTCAGGGTGTCCCCACCACTGGATAGTACCGTTCCTTCTCCACTGTCACCCTGCCTGGCCGCACCCTCCCCTGGTTCCTAGACATTGGGCCCAGAGCACACAGCTTGAGGGGAGCTCATCTGCAAAGCCCCCTCTTGAACGATAGGGATGAGGGGGTCCAAGAGGTCTCATAGAGAGGGCTCCGTTGCCATTGGTGGGTCATTTTCTAGAGCAGTTGAAGTTCATTCATTCATTCGTGGAGAGAAAGTGCAGGGGGGCAGCCCTGGAAGGCACAGGTAGACATCATTGTGGCTTCGAGCATTAAATTATTTATGGGCCGCCAAGACTGGGTGCAAGGCCGGGGAGTGAGCACCTCTTCAGGAGTCCCTGAGGACTTTCTCCTCCCTCGAGGACAGGGATCGCATCTAAGATGTCTCCTGCTGCTCCTGCTTTTACTGCCTTCCTCAGCTGAATTCACAGCAGGCAGGAAGGGGCAACATTAGTACTAACAGCAGCGTTGATCTGCGTACTACCAAGGGTATCGACAGTGTGGCATTCATTTAAATACTCCTTTATTAATTTAGGATCCCAGTTACTATTACTGCCAAGGTTATCCATCTCAACACACTTTAGTATGACCCACACCACATGGCTGGGGCCAGGTTATTAATAATTTCCATGGTCTTGATCATTTAAGCATTACACGAACAATTACAAACAGCAATGGTTACTATTATTAGCAGGATTTCTATGATTAAGCCAGAGCCCAAGACTGAGAGGTAGTGCTGAGTGCTGGTAGACAGAGGGCCATTGAGTATACAGAGGAGAGAGCACCGTATGAGGGCCAAGTGAGGAAACATGTTCACTGGAGGAAGGACTCAATCTCTTCTTTATTCGTCCAGCCTGGGTTTACTGAGCACCTACTCTAGGGCACATACTCTTCTAGCCCCTGGGACTCAGTGGTGAGCAAAGGCAGGAGGCCTCTCAGAGCTGGTGTTCTAGTGTGTTAATAACTTGTTGAGAGGGGTATTTTCTAATGTAACATCTTGGCTTGGTCATACTGGAGGTCGTGTAGCTGTGATCAGGATGTGTCTTTGCCGGGACGTCTGCGTTACCATGGCCACAGCCACCTACACCAGAACCAGCACTGCTAGGACCACCATAAGCATCACCACCTCCATCATCACCACTCCTGTCACCATCACGGCCACCTATAGCTACCCCAGCACCACTATGACCACTGTCACCACACCACCACCAGAGAGAGCATCACCACCAGAACAACCCCGATGGCCACCAGGTGACCATGGTGACCACCGTCAAGCCATCGCCACTGTGACTAGTGCATCATCACCATCACCGCCACCTGCCCCAGGCATCTGCACCGTCACAGCTGCAGGGATTCCTGTTCCCAGCCAGAGCTGGCTGGCCCATTCCGCTCCTACCCCGCTGTCACCTGCCCCTGCAGGAAGCTGGGCTCCCAAACACAGGTCCGTGTCCCCCATTCCATTCAGGCCTCTGTATCTGGTCTCCACCCTGGGAACCAGCCTGCAGCTGCCACCCTGCTCTGAGCAGGAATGTGAGGGCAGACACTCCTCAGCCCTCGCACAGGCCAGGAAACCACACCGGGATCTCCCTTGGCCCCCACTTCAATCCCACAGACATTCCTGGGAGGCCCGTTTTCCAGACAGAGGGACTGAGGCTGAGGAGGTTAAACCACAGGCCCAAGGGCCCCAGAGGGAAGATGTGGCATCTACTGCTGCCCCACTGTTCTGCACTTGGCCCTGCAGTCACACTCCTGGCCATTAACCCCAATTCCCAGGTCGCTCCCCCCGCCCCACCCTAACCAGCCCCAGCAGCCTTCTGTGGGGTGGGGAAACAGTGAGCTCTGTCTCCACACATGCCCATTCAAACCCCTGACCTGCATTCAAGAATCTGGGCCTGGAGGCTGGGGCAGGGCAGGCGGAGGTGGACCTGGGGGATTCCTGCCAGCTCTGGCCACTGCCTCAAGGGAATGAATCACTTCCAATCCCCAGTGCCCAAGTTCAAGCACAGAGGGGTGAGAGGTGGGCGTGGAGACAAGAATTTCTGCAGGAGAGAAAGGCTGAGGGAAGGAGGAAATGCAGGCCTCTCGCCAGCTGCATCCCATCTGCCCTGGGCAATCAGCCAGGCAAGGTAAGTGAAACCTGCTGTCCCCATTAGGAGCCGCCTCCGTGGCTTTGAAATGCGCTGCAGGGATTGCCTGGGAGCTAGCTCCTCTGGGCCACAAGGGGGGGGCCTGAGCTGTGTTAGTGGCCAGAGGGGTGGGAAGAATTATCAATTTTGGAGTCTAGTTAGATTAACTCAAGCATCAAAGTAGGCCAATTGCACAGTGCCCTCCCTCCCCACTGCCCGCTGCAGCCTCCCAGGCTTGCCCTGCCCCACAGGACCACATGCCCAGCATCTCCCACCTCGGAGCCACCGTGAGAACTGCCTCTCCTCCTTTGACATCACAGTGGAGTTGGCCTTAGGCTTCCGTCTTCTGGTCTGCACCCTTCAAAGCCAGCTCCTACCTGGTGCTGTCCAGGACCCCAGGATCTGGTCGATTCTGACAACCTCGGTGGTAGGGACTTTGCATCTTGGGGGATGGTGCCCACTGGGCAGTGCTACCCCCGGAGATTTCCGGGCCTTGTGGTAAGAATGCAGAGGGGGTGCAGGGGAACTGGGTGGGCATCAGGGCACCCAGCCCCCTCGCTGGCTCTGGCGGCCACCCCAGCCTCTCACCTCCTTCCTGAGCACATCTTCCTCAAGGAGGTTCTTCCCAGCTCAAAACTCCCATCTTCCCTGTACCCACGGATTCTGAAGGGTTCGGTCCTCGTTCTTACTTTGTATCTTGCATTCAAGGACAAGCAAGATGTTTTAAAGGAAAACTGAGTAGGGGCTAAACCATAGCTGGAGCATTGGGAAGCCCACAACGGGGAAGCTGAGAGAGTCAGCCGTGGGGACCCGTGGACCATTTATTTGCTGTGTGGCCTCAGGCCAGTGCCTTCCTTGCTCTGAGCATTTCCTCATCTGTAAAATAGGCCTGAGATAGGGCCCTCCTAGACTTACTTTGAGGAATCCAGAAGTACTGGGTGTGAATGGGCTGGAAAGTTGGAGGAGCCTTCCCGCCTCAGTTAGCCTCCTGTTTGATGCTATTAGTGATGGGGCTTCTGGCCTACAGGCTGCAGACCAGATGAGGGGTGAGATGACATTTCAGCCCTAGACTGGGCCCCAGGATCCTTCCGGTTGCAGATAAGAGCCAGAACAGTGCTAGGCCTTGGGCTCCAGCAAAATTCCCACGGGAATCCGTGGAGGACGAGACATCCCAGACCCAAGCTTATCTGGACTCCAGCGCGTCTGGGAAGTGGGGTCAAGTGCCATTGTCTGGGTTGGTTTCCAGCAGGCAGGGCGAAGGCCATGGACGGGAGAGTCTGGATTAAGCCATGCTGCCTCCTGCTGTGGGGGAAAACAGTCAGGGGCCAGGGAGGGGGAACTGAAGGAGAAGCCTCGCTTCCCAGTCCCACCCATCTCGAGGCGGGGGCTGTTCTTCTGGGGGACCCCTGAAACCTGGCTGGAAACGTCAGGGCTGAAGGTGGCGCCCAGCGCCTTCTGCACCGGCCCTGCCAGTGTCACCAACTGTACTTGCCCAAGGACCACCATCCTAGGGATGGCGAAGATGTGGCCCTGGGCTGGGGACACTCTAGTCTGAGGGGGACAGAGTCCTTGCCAGGGATGCTCCACTACTCTGAGGAGGGACTAGAGTCCTCCGGAACCTGGAGTGGATCTTCCAGGCACGCCCCTTCTCCCCTCCCCTCTCCTCTCCTGTTCCAGGGCAGAGCCACAGCCCAAGTCCTTGGTCCTTGGAAACCTCAGGCTGCGAGGGGTTCCCCAAATAGCAGCGTTTTGCACCTGGAGTTCCCATTACACATTGTAGGCTGGGAGTTGGATTCAGAAGTAGAAGGCCGCCCAGACATTAACTCCAGCTGGGGAAACTGAGGCCCACCAGCACACTGCACATTCCAGGGCCGGGGGCGGAGTGTGGAGAGGGGTCTATAAAGCAGCTGCAGCTCAGCATGGGAAGAAGGCCCTGGGGGAGCAGGTGATGGGGTTCTCCCTGTGTCATGGCCCCTGGGGCCTGCTTCTCCACCCTGCCCCCACTCCCTGGGGAGGGCCCAGGCGTTTGCTCAGCCCACGGGTGCCCAGAAGGGCATGGGGTGGGGCAGCTCGGGAGGAGCTGTGGCCGAGGAAGTGCTGAGTCGGCACTCAGAGCCTCGTCTCCTGCTCCATTATTCATCCCGGAGGGGTCACCCTCCCCCTGCCCACCCAGCCCGGCTCAGAGATGCCTCCCCACCCGCCCCACCCCAGGGCTCCCCCCTCAGCTGGAAACTCTTAAGCAAAAAGGTCGTCAAGATGATTAAATGCGCACAGATTTTCAGCTCTTTTCCACTTTAATTAAAAATGTGCGCTCTGTTCAGAGGAAGCTGGAGACGGAACAGCAGCTCCCAAAGGCTCCTGGGCTGAAAAGCGAGGGCAAAACACTCCAAGGTGTCTGAGGGCCAGGCTTGGAGTCCTGGGGTCAGGGGCTTGGCCTGGAGCTGCCAGGGATCCTGCTCACTGTCTCCAAGGAGGGCTGGAGTCTCACACAGAAAATTCAGGATGGAGCAGGCCAAGGTCCAACCACAGGTGCCTGGGAGGGGAGCCCTGGGCGTGGGGCAGCAAGGGGGGTTGAGCGGGACCACAAGGACCAGGGGGAGCCAACACAGCACACACCACAGCAGAGATGAAGTGGGAAGCAGGGTTCAGTCTCTCTGCCCCTCCTCTGTTGGGGGGGGGCGACTCAAGAAGGGACTCTGGTGGAGACGCCTGAGACATCCACAGGGCCAGGAGGGAAGGGAGAGGTGGGGCTGGCAGGCCTGCAGGAACGACAGGACGGGAGCTGGCCCTGGGACGCAAATCCCGGTTCCGGTCCGGCTCCAGCCCTGGCAGACCTGGAGTGGAGCTTCCCTCTGAGCGTGGGAGACAGGACAGTGGCGTGTGAAGCTCCTCTCGTGTTCTGGACCGCCTCGGCGCTGCCTCCAGTGGGAAAGGAGGCGGCCCAGGGATGAGGCTGCCCACCGCTTCCTGTCCCTGTGCCGCTGGGAGTGGGGCCTTGGTCCTCCTCCCTGCCTGGTGAACCGCCAAAAAAGAATGCAGTTCCCCATCGCTTCCAGGGAAGGGGCCAAACTCCACAGAGGAGGGGCCTCCAGACCCTTCAGTATCCAGCCTCGACTCTCTGCAGCTCCCCCTTTTCGCAGTGCTGGGGCCTTGCACAAGGCAGGCAAACGCGCCACCCATTAGCTGTACCCGCAGCCCCGAGCCTCTTCTTTCTCACCAGCTCCCTGTCCCAGGAGAATCCCACTAGCAAGGTTGGGGGGACCAGGAGAGAAAGGTGACCATGCAGCAAGGCCCAGAGCAGGCAGCACCTGAGCTTGGCCTTGAGCAAGGGCAGCGCCCTGAGGAAGGCAGTGAGGACATTCCCAGACGAGGGGGCACGGAATCGAGGCACCAAGCATCCGTGACACGGGTGCCGGGTTTCAAGATGCTGGGCAGTCAGCTAGGGGCACTGGGGGCTGAGGGGAACAAGTGGGTAGAGAAGGAACTGGCGGACACTTTGGAGGTCAACTCTGAAGGCCCCTGTCCCTACCCTTTGCGGGCACCCAGCTCTGAGTCAAAAGCCTCTGCCTCCCCGAGAGTCCTGGTTCATGTGGGCTCTCTCCTCTGAGCCTGGTGGCTGTCTGGCCACCTCCAGCCCCTGTCTCCTTGGTTAGTCTGGCCTCTCCCTGGCTGTCTTGACCAAAGGGACATCCGCGGATCTCTCGTGTGACTTCTCCCACTGGCCCCATCCCATGGGCTACACTGCAAAATGGCACCCAGACCAGCCTGGCCCTTGCTTCTTCAGGACACTTGCCCAACACAGAAGAGGGCTGCTGGCCCGGTCCTACATGAGTGGGGGACCCGAGGCATGGACCCTCAACAGCCCGAGACCCCCGAGGCCCTGTGCCTTTGGCCTCTCTTTCATTGCTCCACTTTTAGAAGACGCAGGGACCCCGAGGCAGGGAGCAGCCCTATTTCGACAGAGCCCAAATGGAGCAGCTCGGGGCGGGGTAGGCAGCAGGGCAGAAAGCAAGTCTCTGTTGGCGGGCACGGCATTGCCCGGCACTCGCTCTTCCTCCCCAGTGTTAATTATCAAAATTAACCGAACACTATAAATAACCCAACTCGGAGACTTGAAGAGCCTCTCTTCTAATTAATTCATTTTCAATCAAGACATTTCTATGCCCCCTACCCTAGAATCCGAGGGATGACCAGCATCCCCCATCCCCTCCCCCGTGCTCCCTAGCGCTGGAAGCTCAGAGAAAAGAAAGAGCGGAGGAAAAATCAGTCTGCTTTCTTGGAAGGGGGTGGCCTATAAATAACCGCATATTGGTGCGCTTGATGGACGATATTGGAGTCTGGATTGGCTTTGGTTGGGATGAGGACAGGGGGAGGTGGGGCCAGGGTGGCAGAGACTTCCATCTGCCACCTCGTTTACTGGGCAATAAATTTTAAAGCAAGACTGTGAGTACCGTCCAAGGCCTCGGTGTTGGCTGGAGCTGGGGAGACTGATCGATAGAGGAGGAGGATGGGGAAGGGGGAGAAAGAAAGAGAGAGAGGGAGAGAAAACTGCAAGCTCTCAAAAATCCGGAGAGCATGAGAAACCGGAAGAGGGAGGAGAAAGAAAGAGGAGAAAGGAGGAAGTGACAGGGAAGGGGAGGGAGGAAGAGGGCCATTTCCAGCCCACCTTGCTCGGTGACCCTCTCAAAGGCTGTGCTGCCTGTGTCTAGCCGCCTCCCACCAGAGCCTTCCCGGCTGTTGGTGCCCTTGGGGGTCATGTGGCCTAGGTGGCCCATCCACCTGTCCATGCAGCCCCCGACCCCCCGTAGGTCCTGGGAAGGGACCCAGGCCACGAGGATGCAGGCTGCCCCTGGGTCTGCTCAGCCCCTTCCTGGAGGAGTGCACTTGGGGAAGGAGGAGGGACAGAGACTGAGTCTGAGGGGGAGACAGGAGAGAAGAGGAGAAAGGGAAAGGGCTGTGGCCCGGAAGAAGAGAGGAGAGAAGGACAGACAGTGCAGACAGCAAGACAGGAGGCCGCAGAGGGGAGGGGCGGCTCTGGCTCGCCAGCCCTTGTCCTGTCCCTGCTTGGGGTTACCTTCCTGCAGAGCGGTGGGCATGTCAGCCCCATCCTCTCCTGAGCTGGCCTTGATTGGTGAGGTTGTAACCAGGGATCCTTCAGGAAATGAGTGCTCCCTTCCAGATTGCTGTTGGGCTGGGCATAGTGGCGCACACCTGCAATCGCAGCCCTCAGGAGCCTGAGGCAGGCGGATTGCAGCAAGTTCCAGGCCAGCCTGGGCTACTTAGTGAGATGACTACATGCAGTACTCACAGTACCAATAGTAGAAGTGCTGGTCCTACCAGCAGCGCTAGCTCCATTTCCCCATCTGGCCCTTGGTTGTGAGTGCTTCCGGGTGAGCAGCACCCACATCTCCCGGGCTGGGAGGACCTTTGCACCCCCACCTTGCTCCCCAGACTGCGGGCTCCCTGAGGGCAGCGCTGCATCCCCCACCCCATGCTGGAGGCTATGAACACCCTGGGGTTTCAGCCCGGATTTTCTTCTTGTGAGTGCCTGACCCCTGGTGAGCCTTTCCGGTCCACAGGGTCCCGGGCCTGGAGCAGGTTGCTGATGGAGCAGGATCCATCTTATGTCCTGAGGGGCTGACGAGTGAATCTCTATGCTCTCTCTTCCCACCCCAGCCACCTCCCTTTGGACACAGGCCACCTGGTCCTCCTCCTGCAGCTGAGATTCAGGTGGACCAGGTGGGGAAAGTGGCCTTCCCCACTACATCCTGTCCCACCTGTACCCCTTTCAGCACGCTGGGGAGAGGGCTGCTGGGAGCCACCCTGGGCAAGCTGATCCCCATTACCCCTTCTCTGCTTCTCATTATGGCAGCCCAGGCGACTGCAGAAACACGTCATTTCCCCGAGGCTTTTCTGTCCTTCTTCTGCCTTTTGAGGTCCTTGTCCCATCCCCAGCCTCCTCAGAGGTACCTCCTACAGGGATGGTGCTGGCGCCTGGAGTCACCCAAGCTCTATGGGGGGCCCTGGTGACCCTCCATCTCAGCCCGACTCAGACTCAGGGGTCCACACTGTCTTTGAGTCGAAAACTCTCCCCTCTTGCCCCTTCTTCCTTCCCCGTGGGCTCCACTGCCAGCGTACACCCCCAGCTTCCGAGGAGGACAGCAATGCCCGCTGGGTCCCCCACAGAAGTCCCTGGGGGAAGGTGGGGCAGACAGTCCAGTGGACCAATGAATGGCAGGGATGAGGCGCCAGGGGGCCCAGAGGAAGTTGGCCAAAGCCAAGGAAGCTGCCCGGGTCTGTGTCCCCAGCCCCCTGCCCTCCCCACGTCCCGCCCATACCCACAGTGCTGTGTGGGTGTCACCTCCCCCCAGAAGCCCTCCAAACACTCAGCCTGGAGGACCCGTGTGGACCTCGTGCCAGTCACCTGCACACTGGCACGGCCACTGCTTTGCTTCCCTCTCCCTCTGTGCACTGAGGAGGGGTGGCTGTGTCTGTTCTTGGGGTGTCCTGCTGCCTAGTGTGGGGCCCATAACTGCGGGTGACTGATGGTGGGTAAAAGGGGCGAGGAGCAGCTCCATGATCCCTGCAACTCATTAAGCCTATATGTGCTGTGCTCAGGGCCAGAAGGGAGCAATTGTATGTTGTTTTTCCTGTTTTAAAAACTCACCTTTAAGGTCGGATTATTGTATTTACATTCCGCAAGTGACTTTTTAAGGGCTTTCTGCTGTCAGCCAGGGGATGGTGGAGTCCCCGGATGAAGAGGCCTGGGCCCTTGCTGCTTCACCCCCCACTACTGGACAGTGGCCTGGCCAGGCCTAGATCTGCTGGAGGGAGGAAGCAAGGCAGCTGCAGGGCCCAGATAGCCCTGATTAAATGTCTAAATGGACAGGCAGCGCCCAGATGGAGTGTGGCAGACATTGTCCCTGCCCTCTGGGGCTTCTGGGATAATACAGACACACAGATGGGGACAGACCTGGATGGGCAGCCAGGGATGCAAAGAAAACAATGTGAAATCAGACGCTTATGAGTGTGCACATGCATATATGGTGACCCTCTCTCCCCTCTACCTGGTGAACTCCTATTCATCCTTCAAAGCCCAATTCATGTACCTAATCATTCAGTGATTAAATTTGTCGTGGATATCTGTTGCCCAGTACCACTTTGTCAGTTATTGCTTACAAGAAATCTCTCCTTGTTTTACACATAAAAGCTTACTTTTACTGCACTTTCACCCCGCTGTCCCCTCCAGGTGTGGTCCTGTGACAACACCTCCGGCCATCTGGTGGTTCGGGGATGGCCACATCATTAAATCCACCCAGGAAGGGTCGGCCCTGGCATTCTTTGTGCTGAGGGTGCAAGAAAGCAGAGCCAAGGATGCTCAAGGACAGCTTTCATCACCGCACTCGGATGTGCCTGGACCTTGACCTTAACTCTACTCCCGGAAATTTAAGTTGCGTTCAGCCTCAAATCTCCCCTCCGCCCGGAAGCCAGTCTGAGATGGCTCTGTCACTGATGACCCCAGAGCTCCTGGCTTCTCATATTCACTCATCAAACACCTTGCTCCAGCTCTGTGCCAGGCCCTGGGGTGGAGCCCAAGGATAACTACGGCCCACTGCTCCCAATATTGCTCCTTTCAGACCCCCTGGCACACACACTATTCACTCAACAACCTGCCAGGCTCTGACGCCTGCCGCTGCCCCTTCGCCTGGGAGACTTTGGTGATGGGCACTGTGTGGGTGAATCCCCAGTGCCTGGGGCAGCGCCTGGCATGTGCTAAGTGCTCATGTACATCTGTGTGTTTGTGTACACGGGGGGGAGCAAGCAGACATCCAAGGAATAGGAAAATATGTTGGAGGACTCGGCAGAAGAGAGGGCCCCGGAAGCTTCTAGACCCAGCTAGAGCTCTGCCAGAAGAAGCAGCCCATTGCTCGCTCCGGCCAGTCTTTCTGTGGAAGTGTCCTCCATCTGCACTGCAGGTCTCGAGGTTCTGCCCTTGTCCCAGCCCGCGCACGGGGCCACCTGCTGTCACCCGCACCTGTGTGCAGGACCCACAGAGCCTCCGCTCCCACGGTGTCCTCTCCTCCTCCACACGCCTTCCTCCTTCTTCCTCTTTGCCCCTCTGCCTCCTCCTTTCCCCATCTCTTCCCATCCCTCTTTCTCCAGGCTTGTCCTCCATCTCCAGCTCTGCCGTCTCCTGCAGGCTCCATTCTCCCAGCCCTGGTCTGCAGCCGGGTAACTTTCTACAAACAATTCGCTCGGTAATCCATTCAATTGCATTACAGCCTCATTAGGAGCTGATAGCATTTGGGGAGAGGACCGGGCGGAGGGGAGGCTGAGAGCCGCGCCAGCTCAGTGCCCGGAAGTGGAGCACTCCTGTTTTCAAATTAACTTGAGCGCCACATATTTCATTAGCTCCCCATATTTCCCCAGTCAAATGATCCCGGGCATCTCTGCTTCCTCTTCTCTCTGCCTGAGTTTCTCCTCCTCTACCTTCCTCTCTTCCCGGGAGATGCGCCATGGAAGCAGGAAGGATGTAGATCACACAGCAAGAAGGACCCCAGCACTCAGAGGCTGAGGCAGGAGGATCGCTGAGAGTTTGAGGCCAGCCTGGGCTACACAGTGAGTTCAAGGCCAGCCTGCACTACATAGCGAGCCCCTGTCTCAAAAAACACAAGCAAAAAAAATGAGAAATAAGCACTTCCCAGCTGATAGTCTTGGAAGCACCCTTGGACAGGAGGGGAAGCGGGGAGACAGTCTCCAGCACTGAGTGACCATGGTCCTATGCGGCACAAGGGAAGGCGGCTGCCTCAGCCCTAACCTGGGAGTGTAGGACCCACAGAGCAGCCAGTGGGGGTCTCCAGGCCCAAGACTCTGAATGGGGCACTGGGGAGACAGCTGCACACATCTGGAAGAGACTTACCGGGCTCCATTAGCCCAGGCACCAACCGGCTGCTTTTGATGTTTGATCTTGCCCTGGCGCGGGGAGGAGCCTATGAGATGTCAGGGACCACTCACGGAGACACCCCTGCCACCAGCCAGCCTCCCCTTCCCAGACCCCCTGGCAGTCTGAGCCGACTTCCAAGGCATAAATGAAATACCAGAAAACCAAAAGGCACACCCCTGCTCCCACCCACAGCAGTGGGGCCAAAGCCAAGCTCTGGGTGTGGGGGTGGGGAGCCTCCTGCCTGTCCGCCCCCCCCCTCCCCCCTCCCCTGTCCATCCCAGGCCCCAGGAGAGAGCTCAGTGCCAGACCACAGTCAGGCCTTGTTTAGGTTCTATTGGCAGAGGGCAGGTCATTGAGGGAGGTTATTTTCAGTGGGCAGGGGAGTGACTTCTGAAGACCAATTTGATTTTTTTTTAGATTTATAGTTTTATTATAGCAACAAATAATTGTCACAGTGAGATCTACACACATATACAGAATTATAAATTTATATAGAACAATATTACATTTTTAAGTTATATTCTTGAAATTAGAAAGTGAAGTACAGGTTCAGTTTTACAACAAAGAAGAAAATATAGAAGACAAAAGTAGAATCAACAGTAAAAATACAACTATTCATCCTGGATTGTAATGTATGGAAACTTTTCGTCAGAAAGCTACATCTTCTTAATCTGATTGTCCAAATCATCAAAATATGGATGATTCAGTGCCATTTTGCCAGAAATTCATTTAGCAGGATCACAGACTAACATTTTAGAGAGCAAATCCAAGCCATTTTCATCCAAGTTTTTTGTTGTTTTTTTTTTGGTACCGGGGATCGAACTCAGGACCTTGGGCTTGTGAGGCAGGCGCCTGAACTACTGAGCTAAATTCCCGGCCCTACATCCAAGTTTTTGACATGGGATGCTAGGCTTCCTGGTTTCCACTTGGGAAATGCATTCTTATAGTCCTGTAAAGATTCCACTTCTGGCCGTACTTCATTGTTGGGAGTGCCTAAAGCTCTGAAAATCCTGAAGAGTTGATCCATTTCTGAATCCCCATGGAAAGTAGTTTCTTAGTTGCCAATTCTGCAAAAATGCCTATACTCCAAATGTCAACTGGAATAGAGTAACAAGCCGACCCCAGCAACACCTCTGGAGATCTATACCAGAGTGTCACTACTCCACGTGTATATACTCTAATAGGTATCCCAAAAGCTCTAGCAAGCCAGTTTAATTGTTCCTTTGTCATCAGTCAACAGATTTTGAGGTTTTAATTCTCTGTGAAGAACTCTTCTTGAGTGACAAAAGACAATACCCTGAAGGATCAGGTACAGATAACTCTTAACAAGTGATGAATCCATGAACTGCCCAGCAGGGATAGAATCCAAGTATTTCTTGAGATCCATGGAAAGGAATTCAAAAATGAGAT
Organism: Heterocephalus glaber; assembly: GCF_000247695.1. The sequence continues at coordinate 5,610,302 of NW_004624795.1, read as the reverse complement.
ATAATCTGGAATCCTGCATAAGCACATCTTGAAGACTGACTATTTTTGGATGACGAAGTTCTTTTATTTTGTTGTTGTTGTTGTTGTTTTTGGTACTGGGGATCCAACTCGGGACCTTGGGCTTGCACGGCAGGTGCCGGAACCACTGAGCTAAATCCCCCACCCAATGGAGTTCTTTTAATAGTGAAAATTTTTTTTTTGGATTTTTTTGGGATTTAGCTCAGTGGTTCTGCCACCTGCCTCGCAAGCTCAAGGTCTCGAGTTCGAGTCCTGAAACCAAAAAAAAAAAAAGAAATTTCTCAAATTGCAGTACTAGGAACCCCTTCCTCTTCACTTTCTAGTCTGACTTTCTTCATGGCTACCACTTGACCTGTAGTTTTGTGTCTACCCTTATATACAACTCCATAAATACCTTCTCCACGATCCCTGGTACCAAAAAAAAGAAAGAAAGATATAAGTACCTTCTCCAATTTTCTCTATTTTGGTGTAGTCTTCCGTGGTTTTTCAATGGGTATGATAGATCCTCTCCTGCATCTTTCCTCACCAGACCTCCCAGGGCCAGCTTCTGAAGTCAAGTGCCCTATTTGATTTTTTGTTTGTTTGTTTATTTGTTTTGGTACTGGGGATCGAACTTGGGACCTTGCTCTTGTGAGGCAGGTGGCGGAACCACTGAGATAAATCCCCAGCCCTGCCCTATTTGATTTTTGAGACAGGGTCTCACTACATAGTCCAGGCTGGCCTTGAACTCAAGGTGATCCTCCTGCCTTAGGCTCCTGATTGCTGGGATTACAGGCGTGCATCACCGAGCCTGGCTGGAAGACCTTTTTGAAAGTGGATGTGTTTGGGAACAGCAAGGAGAAGCAAAAAAACTCTCCTACGTAGGATAGGAAAGTCACAGCAGATGGGCATTTATTGAGCACCCAGCATATCATCCGTGGCGCAAGGTAGATATCACAGTAAGGAAGGGGACAAGGACAGGGGATGTACCCACCTATACCAAAGAAAGAGAGTGGTATCGGTTCTGCCAGGGGAAGAAGCGGAGGGAGGGCTTCGAGAGGTGGCAGCCCTTGAGCTGGGTTGAGAAGGATGAATAGGAGCAAGAGAGACAGGGAGGAAAGGGGAGAGGCTGCCAAGCAGGGAGGTCCGGCACAGACAGACTTGGGGTGCTTGGGGAGCTAGCATTAGTGGCATTAACTAGCGTTAGAGCTGCTGGGCTGCAGCAAGGGGGCGGGGCCAGGTAGGGAAGGCAGTGTTGTATACAGCACTTCACAGTTTGTAAAGTGCTTTACAAAATTGTAGAAATGAGGAAACTGAGGCTCAGCAAACTCAAGGGACTGACCACAAATCACACCACTGCTCCCCTTATGGAGGCTTTAAATGGAGGCAGATGGGGTGAGAACCCAGGAACAGAGGCGAAGGTGGGAATGGAAGGGCCAGAAGGAGCCTTAGAGCTGGGTTGGGATAAAGAGGGGGATTGGAGGCAGGGAATCCCAGAGGGAAAGTTAGCAAAGGAGCCAGGTGGGTGATGAAGCCTGTAATCCCAGCACTCTGGGAGCCTGAGGCAGAAAGATCTTAAATTGCAGGCCAGCCCGCACAACACAACAATTTAATGAGATCCTGTCTCAAAAAAAATAATTAATTAATTTAAAAAGTTAATGAACCCCACCTGCCTTGCAAGTGCAAGGTCCCAAGTTTGATCCTCAGTACCAAAAAAAAATAAAAGTTGGGGCTGGGGATTTAGCTCAGTGGTTCCACCACCTGCCTCGCAAGCACAAGGACCTGCGTTCCATCCCCGGTACCAAAAGAAAAGAAAAAAAAAAAGTTAATGAAAGTGTTGGTTGTCAAAAAGTAGTGCTTTCCCAGCAGGAGGAATCAAATTGGGCCACTGTCGGAGGCACTGGGGGTGACGGCTGGGGGTGTCAGTGAGAGCAGGCTCTGGAGCAAGTCTCTTAAGAGGTTACAGTCTGATTGCAGTTATCTGAAGGCTGATGGGGTAGAAGATTCATTCATTCTCCTGGCTGGCTTGAGGATGTGGCAGTTGGCCAGAGGCCTCAGTCCCCAGGCACAGGGGCCTCTCTACAAGGTAAATTTCGTGTCCTCCCAACATGGCAGCGCATTTCCCCTGAGCGGGCGATCTGGGTCAGAACAAGAAGGAAGGCACGTGTCTTTCACAGTCTAACCCTGGAAGTCACACAATGCCATTTCCGCAATATTTAATCAGCTACACGTATTAGCCCTCTGCAGTGTGGGAGGAGACACCAGGCATGTGCACCATGGTTTATTGGGGAACACGTTCATGGCTGGCTGCCCCAGGAGGACAGCTGGTCACCTCCATTTTACAGACAGAAAAATTGAGACTCCGTCAGGCATTTCAGGTCACCCATAGCAGATAGGTAACGGATCTGATTTTCCCTCTCACAACCCAACTCCACACCAGCCTCAAGTTCCTGGGGGCGGAGCCCAGATCTTTCTGACCCCGGCTGGGAGGAGGGGAGCAGTGCCAGTCAAGCCTCCCAGGCCTGTGAAATAAATATAATCACATGTTTGCCTTTGGGGAGTGCAAGCTCCCGGGTGGGACACTCCCCGTCTAAACAGGCTTCTGCCCCATGCCTTGTGTTTTCCATTTAAAACCACACTTGGGTGGCTGAGAAAATGGGCTGAATCCTGGTGCAGTTTGGGGAAATTCAACCTGTTGGTATCTTCTCCCTTCTCTGCTGTCTCTGAGAGTGGCCCACAAGCTTCGTACCTCCCTCCCAGGGTGGTCCCAGACCCTGGTCTCACCCTCACTGAGGCCCAGGAGTGGAGTGGCTGCCAAGTCCCCTGGTGACAGTGAACTTAGTCTTCACGCCTCGAAGTAAGAGGACAGCGAGGGGAGGGGAGGGCTGAGAAGAGAAAACAAGGACGATCAGAACTGGCCGAGGTCCTAGATCTCAGGGTGGCGTGGCAAGCTCCTCCCTGTGCCCCTTTGGATCCCCCCCAATCCTCTGTGAGCATGTGGTGGCCCCTTCCCATGTCCCCAGCTCCATGGGCCTCATGGAACAGAAAGCTTGGAGCTCAAAGGGACCCTTGGAGAAACGGAGGCTCAGAGAAAGAACAAACTTTGCTTCCAGTTTCCCACTGATTTGGCTCCAGAGGTGAGCGGCCTCCCCCAGGTGTGAGCATCAGGCAGAGCCTGTGGTGGCCCCCATCAGGGTCAAAGGTCACCACACTCCTTCAGGAAACCCAAGCTTCCCCAGGAAAGAGAGGACCTGGGAGCCTTGGGGAAGCTGAGGCCTCTGGGAAGGAGCACATGAACTTGGGCTCCTCTCTCCTGACCTCTGATCCCCAGCTTCCTCTGGGGTGGGGTAGGAGGAAGAGAAGTAAATCCCAGGAGAGGCCCAGGGTCACTGGGGTCACGTGAGAGTCAAATTGCAGCCCAGTAGATGGATGCTGTGAGGTTCAAGGACTTCCTGAAAACCCCCATTGTGGGGGTCTCCTCTCTCCTGGGACAGCCGCTCCCCACTCCTCCTCCCGGGGGCAGGGCGAGGGCGTGGTGGTGCGGAGGGTGCCTCGCTTCTGGTCACTGCTGAGATGTCCCACCCGCCTGCCTCTGAGCAGGGAAGGACAGCTGCTGGTGCCCCTGGCCTGGGCCCGGGCCTGGGCTTCCTGTTGGGGGAGGCAGTGGTGAGAAGAGGTAGAGAGAAGATGGCTATGGAGAGGGTGGGCTGCATGGGACACCCCCCTGCCCAGCCCCAAGGGGACAAGCTCCCCCCAAAATGACGCCGACAGTTCTCTGAGGAAAAGCTGGTGGCAAGGCCTGCGCTTGGAGTCCTCCATTCACCCCTCCGATGCTAGGAGGTGTCCCCCCAAACAGCGGCCTGGGCAGGAAAGGCTCGGAGACAGATTCGTAAGCAAATAAATGAGAATTGTATCAGATGGTTTGAAGGATCTGAAGACAATGTGGGCAGGAAGGGCTCCTCTGAGGAGGTGACATTTGCGCTTATACCTGAAGGTCACGAAGGAACCAGCCAGGTGCAGAGCTCAGGGGCGGAAGGAGCATTCTGGGCAGGGGCAATAGCAGGTGCAAAAGCTAAATCTGGTAGATTTAGGACCAGAGCAAGAAATCTGGTGTAAACCTGGCTGGAGGTGGGCTCGGAGAGGGAGCCAGGTGGGAGATCACACAGGGCCGCTAAGATAAAGCAAGGAGGTTGAACTTTCTGCTAAAAATGTGACATAAAGCCTTGAGAGACCAGGTGTGATGGTACACATCTGTAATCCCAGCACTCGGGAGGCTGAGGCAGGAGGATCACCTCAAGTTCAAGGTCAGACTGGGCTACATAGTGAGTTCTAGGCCAGCCTAAACTGTAGGAAGACCCTGTCTCAAAAAAAACAAAAACCAGGGGAGGTCTTTGAATAGGGAAGCGACAAGGTCAGGTTTATGGATGCCATGGTGAGAGTGGGTTGCAGGTGCCAATATGGGTGCTGCTGCAGCGTCCAGACGAGGGCACGGGCAGCAGCAGACACAGGCAGAAGAGCCTGGTCCGGGATTGCTAGAGAATTAGAGCCGGGGGCCCTGCCAAAAACTGCGTGTGGCTGAGGGTGGGAGGGAGGAGTGCAGATGACACCGGGCTTTGACTGGAGCCCCTGGAGGCCGGTGTGGCTGACCTGGCCTCCCAGACTGCACTCCTCACGCGTTCAAAGCAAGCCCGGCCTCCCCTGTGGAGCCAGAGGTGGCCTGATAGTTGTTCATGCATAGCCCCTGCAGGAGTCACTTCTCCAGCCCCACCCGCCCTGAGTCTGCCCCGGGGTGGACGGCCATGCTTCCAGCCTGCAGAGGCAGAGGTACTGGGGCCTTGGGGAGCTTGAGAATCCATCTGCCTGCTGAGGGAACTGGGAGGGTATTGTACAGGGAGCGGGGACCCCGCCCACCCCTGTACCTAGGAGGGCAGGGACCAGGGCCACCTTTTGTCACTGCAGAGTGTGATGAATGACAGGCAATGCAGGGACCCAAGATGTGCTGAAGGCATGTTCCCCGGGGGGCACGCCTACGGGTGACTCTCCCGCTACAGAGAGGGGACTTACCAAAGGTCACACACCAATTCCCCAAACAGCTCGGCTCTCTTTTGTTACTAACAATGTAAGACCAGGCTCCAGAGCACCATGTGACACCCAGAGCTCCCCTGTCTGTCACGACAAACCCTCTCCATTTCTAAGTCTCTGCCCAAGCCTTTCCTCTGGCTCCCGCTTCCACCTGCACCCCATTTAATGCTAACCCTGCACCCCATCTCCCCCAGCTCCATGAACCACCCACCACCACCAGTCACGCCAGCCTGGCTGTCCCCAGTGTCACTCCTCAGGACCCAGCCCAGTACCCACTGCCCTCCAATAACCCCTGGTGGCTGGGGTGCCCGGGTGGGTGGGGAGCATCCCCAGGCAGCCCCGCTCTCTGCCCCGCCCCCACCCGGAGTCGGTCAGCAGTGATGGATGCCGGGCTGCCGGCCCTTGGAAGGGATCCTGGATCTAAAAGCCTCAGGCAGCCATCCTGGGCGGGAGGCGGGGGAGGCACACGGGTGTCCCCCAGAGCCCGGCTCCTAGCCGTGAATCAGTCAGCGGGCAGAGCCAATTAGCGAAGACAAGAGCCCAGCGATGAATCATGAGCCCATTAGCTGGCTGGCTCGCCCCTCCTCCCCCATCACCACCAAAGCAGGGTCCTGGCCCTGGGGTGGGGAGAGCACTTCCTCGGAAGAGGCCCTCTCTCTCAGGACTGCTGAGGAAGGAGAACTGTGGTGGGCAGAGCTGCAGGTGGGTATTTTGCATATCATCTGCATGATACCCAGCCACTGGACATTCCCAGACACGCTGCCTCCTGTGCCGCTGCCCCACCCACCCTGCCAGACTTGGTCAACAGAGAAAACACCTGCCTGGTGACCTTGTTGCCTTCCTGGATCACGGCTTCCAGCCTTTCCTGGGTCCTCAGATCACAGAAAGTGGACCAGGGCAACCAGTTTCAGGATTGTGCCTCTGATATCTGTCACCTCGGACTTGTCAGGCACCACCTTCGGCAAGAAAGGGCAGCCAGGCCCTGCCCAGAGCCATCTCCTGGGGCTCTCCACACTGATGTCACAGCTGAACTCCAGTGATGACAGATGGTGGCACCAAGCCAGCCCTGGGTGATGGCGGGGGAGGAAGGGAGTGGTCATTCTGGCCCCCCAAGAAGGAGCAGAGCTGAGGGCCTAGAGGTTGTCCTGTGGGTGCCAGACATGGTGGAGAAAGAAACAGTCAGCGCTCTTGTGCACTGTGACAAGTCCTGGCTGAAGATAGTCTCATTTGTTCCTCATCATTACTGTCCACATTTTATTTATTGTTTGTTTTTTGATTTTTTGAGACAAAAGTCCAGGCTGGCCTTGAACTTTCTATATAGCCCCACCTGGCCTCTAATTCATGATGATCCTGCTGTCTCAGCCTCCCATGTGCTGGGATGACAGGAGTGTGCCACCATGCCCGGCTACTGTCCCTATTTTACAGACAGGATGACTGATGCTGGAGGGGTTGAGGGAGTTGTCCAAGATCCCAGAGCAGGGACGTGGGAGCTGGATTTGAACCTGAGTCTGTCTGACTTCAGTGTTTGAGCAGATAAACTCTGAGCTGCACAATCCTGATGTCATTCTGACTCAGCTTCATTTGTCCAGCTGGTTGCTTGGCATCGCTGTCAGCTGTGCCTCTGGGACCTCTACCCCAACGTGCTGGCAGCTGAACTCATTGTCCCTCATCCCCTAGCCCACTCACATCAGCAACATGGGGATGGATATTCCACCCTCTTCCCCTCCACAACCCCACAGGCTCAGTCTCCTCGTGAAATGGGCTGCTCTGGGTTCCGATTCCCCAGGTGTGTGGCAGCTCAGGGCCTGGGCCTCTCCTGCCTTGACCATTGCAGCCTTTTCCCAGGAGACCCCCCACTCCATTCTTCCTCCAGGCTGCTGTCCGGTGCTCCATCCCTGAATACAATCCAACCCTTCACTTTCTGTCTTAAAGAAGTGGGCTCCCCATTGCCTTCAAGATAAAACATTAAAGGGCCTTCACAGGTGGGTCCAGAATCCCTTTCTAAACCCACTTCCAGTCCCTTCCTCCTCAATTCCCTGGAAGCTACTGGCCTCATGGAACGAGGAATTCTTAATCCAGAATGGACTAAGGTTTTCATCCCTCTTGGCTTTTGCCCCTTTAGTCACCTCTGCTGGGAATCCCCTAGTCCCCATTGCCACCTGGCCAACCTGTACCACCCTCCCAGGATCAGTTAGTTGGATGTCATCTCCGCTCCGAGGCCTGTGCTGCCCTGCCCAGGCAGGGCGGATGGAGCTCCTGCAGGCACTTAGCTCACACTGCCAGCTTAGCACTTCTGCATTGGAGTGCAGTGGGCGGGGGTCTGTCCTGCTCCTTTGCCCGAGAGGCCGGGGCAGGGGCTGTGACTCCGCTTCTGTGGTCAAATCTAGCACAGTAGAGATATTTGATAAAGCTTTGATGGATGGGGGATGGCCCCTCCTCCTTCTCTATTCTCCAACTTCCTGTTTGTCTGGCTCTGTCCTGCATTAAAACCATCAGCTAACCGTCTTGCTAGAAAGCCACCCGGGGACCTAGCCATGGTCTGTGTGACAACTGGACCCGACCTAACCCTTGAGTACCTGATCTGGACAACCATACGGAGAAGTCACTTGGAAAACATGGAGAGGATCCAGGGAATCTGTACTCCAAACCCAAGTGGGAGCCTCAGTTTCTCTGTCTGTTTAGTGATACAGGACAGACATTTCTAAGTCCCTTCCAGCTTATGAATGTTTGGATCTGAGTCCCTAGCCCGTGCAGGGTCCCAGGCCAGTCTCAAGGTGTTGGATGAGAAGGAAGAGCTGTACCGGGAGGTGGGCTGACCTCAGACAGCCAGCTCTCCCAGGAAGTGGCTTCCCAGAGAATGAGGAGCACCGGGGAGGAGGTCAGGGCAGACACATCCAGAGGGGGTGGCGCCTGTTCTCCTGAGTCTGTTCATTGTGAAAATCTATGGTGTGGCAGGAGGCAGGAGACAAGGGAAGGGCCTGGGGGACAGATAGATGGAGCCTTCCAGGGAATGGATGGGGGTTTGGCATCCTCTCTCAGGCTTGGCCAGGGTTACTATAGACAGAGCAAAATCCAGGAGGATTGAGGCCCTAGAATGTTGGTGAGACAGAGGAGGAAAATCAGGCTGCAAAGAAAATGCGCATGCTGTGCACAGGAAAGAGAACTCCACTGGGGAAGCAGAAGAGGCAGACCCTAGGGGTGGGGGACCCAGGGCCCCTCTTTGAAATCAGTGGCAGGAAGGAGTGGGAAACCATACTAAAGCACTGCCCTTAAATTGCAGCCTCCCAGGATGCAGGGCAGAAAGGAGCTGCCAGGGTGACCCCGAACTGAGGAACCCTCTGCTGCCTCCCTACCCCCTTGATCGCCCCTGGCTGGCTCCCTAGGAGGCTGTTAACATCCTTCTTTAGGAGCTGGAGAGGGAGCCAAGACTCTCACCTCATCCTGGCCCCTGGGCGGCTGCCTCTGTACTTCTCACCCTGCCCGGCGCCTGCCAAGAGGCGCCCTCCCCTCCCCAGTGGTTGGTTAACCAGTAGCCCCCAAGCTCCAGCTGCCACCTGATGGGAGAGGTGGGCTGAGCCTGGACCAGAGCAGGCAGAGTGCACTCCTGGCAGGCTGGAGAGACCGACAGACAGTGCAGCCGGACAGAGCCCGGGCAGGCTGGGTGGGCTTCCCGAGCAGGAGCCCAGGCGAAGCCAGGAGCCAGCCTAAGGGCAATGAGGAGGAAAGGTCTGTGTGAGGCTGAGAGGAGGAGGGGCATCCCGGGGGTGTGACTGACGGAGAGGCAAGGTGGTAAGGGGTGGGGCGGGCGGGCAGAGCCGAGATGGGTGCCCACCGCGGTTGAGCCACCTGTAAAATGCGCCGACACCGGCTGCCTTCAGCTGCTTCAAGGATTAGCTGTGCACAAAGCCCCTGGCTGAAAATCGCTCTCCCTTCTCACTCATTTCCTGTCCTGCCTTCCTCCCCCACCCCTGCAAGCCCAGAGCTGCAGCCGCTTCCCTGTTTCTCAGCATCTGGCTCCTCTAAAACATCTGCCTGTCCTGCAGGAGGTCCTGATGAAGCCCTCTTACAGAAGAACCGGTGTGGGCCGGGCCGGGCCGGGCCGGGGCGGCGGCTGGATGCAGTATCAGAGGCGCACCGTGCTGGCCCCGTGTCCCCCGGGCCTCGTGCAGCACACACTGGCCATCGATCTCCTCTCGCTCCCCCTGCACACACCTGTTTTCTCTCTCAGCGCCTCCAAGACAGGTCTCCGCTTCCTCTTCTCTTCCTTCCCCGGCTGTCCCAGGATGGATTCTCCAGCCTCGCTTCCCAAGCTCCAGCCAACTTTGTGATCCTCCCTCAGAACTTCTCCATGTTGTTTCCCCATGAAAATATCTTCTCTCCCACTTACATCACCAAACTTTGCCCTGAGAAGTCTGTGAGTGAGGAGCAGGCTCGTCCTTAGCCTCCGTCTCTGCCAGGTGAAGACGCCATGTAAGGACACGGGGGCCCCTGTGCCCCTATTTGAGCCATGCTGGTAGGGCTCTGTGGATACCCAGAAACCCCAACAGGGCACCCTGGTTAAACATAGGCAGCTGTCACCCAGGGCAGAGGAGATGACATCTGACCTCAGTGCTCTTGCTTTGCGGGCAGATCCCGGCTCTTAGAATGTCCCCTCAGGAAGACGTTGGGGCCTGTGGTTGGTCCCATTCTTCTGACCACAGATGAGAAAACTGAGGCCAGATAGGGTGCTGCTCCCTTCCCTCTTCCAAACACTCGTTCTTGGTTTCCAGGGTATGAGAAACAGAACGATTGTACCCCAAATATGTCCACACCCAAATCCCCAGAGCCTGGGACCCTGTGACCTGTGGTAGAGGAGACTTTGCAGGTTAAGGATTTCAGGATGGGGAGGCCATTGTGAATTAGCTAGGTGGCCGTGAGGTGGCCATAGAGTCCTGATAGAGGAGGGAGGGGCATGGCTGTGAGGCAGAAGCAGAGCGGGCTGTGGCATGAGGGAGGAACTGGGAGCCCAGGATCCGGCTGCCTCCAGGCTGGCAGCACAAGGGAGCAACGCTCACCCAGGAGGAGCCAGCTCTGCCTGGTGCAGACCTCGGAGCTCAATTTGCTTTGATTACTGCTAAACTCATGGCATAAAATTAGCTGCAGCAACAATCACTAATTGTTAGTTAATGACTCAGACGGGCTTTGGGGTGAGCAGCTTTATGGGCTCAGGTGGGGACCCCATAAGCCTTCCCTCCACATGCTCTCATCCTCACTCACTCAGCACTAATTGCTCACCTATTCCATGGCGGGCACAGGCCAATTGAATCGCCACAGCCTCTGCCCTCAGGAGCTTCCAGTCTTGTGGAACCACAGACTTGCAAACGTGTATGGAGAGTAAAGGAAAAGAGGGATTCAACAGGGGTGCGCACCACCTACAGTTGAGCCTGGACTTGAAGACCAAATAGGAGTGTGTGGGGTGAACAAACAGGAGAAAGCGCTTCAGTGCAGAAGACACGCATGTGCAAGGCGCAAGGCTGGGACGGCGACCTTTTGGGGGATTGTAATGAGCTGGCAACTGGATCCTGAGGTGGCTGAGAAGCAAAAAGGCCCTTGGAGACTAGGCAGGAGCTGGATCACCCACTGAGGACTTTCTGTGCTGTTTGAAGGACGATTTTATCCTGAGGCCAATAGGAAGCCGCTGAAGGTTGCTGAAGAGCAGAGTGACCCAATCAGACTTCATGTGGGAAAACAAACCTGTCTTTTGGGGTTCTAAAGCGACCGGGGGAGCAGATTCATTCTAATTCATCCTGTGGGTCAGGGGAGGTGCTGCCAAAGCCCCCAACTATGAGCCCATAGAAGACCTCTAGGGAGGAGGGTGGCTTCCCTACCACAGCAGCCAGCGTTCAAGACCCCATGACCAAATGAGGAAACTGAGGCCCAGAGAAGGTCATGCCGTGGAACCGGACCCTGGGTTTCCCAGCTCCTGGCCCAGTGCTTGTTCCAAGGTGTCCTGGCAGCAGGAGCCAGAAGTCTGTGGAGCTGGCAGCCCCCCACCCCATGTCTCTGGGGGGACGGGGAAGGGCCTAAACTCCTCCTACCTCTGCCCGGGTGAAAGAGGGGGTGCCACATTAGCCCGTTTGCCCGGGACCTGGGGCTGCAGAGCTGGCAAGGGACAGGGCAAGAAGCTGGCATTCCTATGGGTGTCACCACACCCATATCCCATCCGGGCCCAACTAAGCCATCCCAGTGCCAAAGGCCTGGAGCCTTGACAACAGAACAGACTAAAAATAAGCCAGACATTGGGTGGGCCTCAGAGCCCAGCCCCTCCCTGGACCCTAGACCCCAAAGAGACAGCAGGCTGACTGACCCCATGCTCCTCTGGGGGCTGAGTGCTGGGACCCCATCAATGAGGGTTAAAGAATCAACCACGGGCCACCTGACCTGGACTCAGATCAGTTATTGATTCTTGAAAAGATAAAGGAGGGGAAGCCGGCCAACTCCGAGGTGCCGTGGGGTAAGGCAGCCGGAGTCTTCCTGGGTCAGGATGTGGTTTTGTTCGCGGCACTCACATCTTCCACCCTGGAGGGGAGCTCCTGGTGGCTCACGCCTGTTCCTGGACTGCAAGCTTGGGAGGACCGAGACCCTGGATTGGCTGGTACCTGGCTGGTAGGAGGGCTCTCCTCCTCTTTCACCCATTCAGCCTCTGCCTGTCTTGCCCTTCCAGCCCACCCAAAGTCCTCCTGGGGATCAGTTGGAAAACATTTTTCAATGTATTGAGGATTGAACCCAGGCTAGGCCAGTCCTCTTTCAGTGAGCTACCTCCCCAGCTCTTTTTTTAAAAAATATTTTTTTTGGTACCAGGGATCGAACTCAGGTCCTTGTGCTTTCAAGGCAAGCGACAGAACCACTGAGCTAAATCCCTGGCCCATCTTTTCAAAATTTTTGAGACAAGGTCTTGCCAAGTTGCCCAGGCTGTCCTTGAGCTTGCGATCTTTCTGCCTCCAGAGTAGCTGGGATTACAGTAGGAGATGTTCTTTCCTGGAGCTCCCCATGCTCTTGAGGATGCACACCCCACATGCACAGTATAAAGGCTCTGGGAAGTTGTCATGGCTGGGTCTAGATGTCCACAAAGCCTCACACGGTCATAGGTGGGGCTTTTTCAGTGGTGGCTGGATCTAGAGTGTGTGATCCTGGGATTGATTCACGGTGCAATGCTAGGATGAAGGGAATTAGGATTGAGGGTGTGAGTGCTACCTGCCCTAAGTAGCCTGAATAAGACATAAGGGACAGAAAGAGCTGTGCTCACCCCTTTTGCTTTGCTACCTTCTGCCCACCGTGAACTGTTTCACCTCTGCAATGCCACCCTGTCTTGGATCCAGCTGATGATGGAGTGAAACCTCTATAAACTGTGAGCTAAACTAACCTTTCCCCCTTTAACTTTGGGTGTTGGGCATTTTGTCTCAGCAAGGAGAAAAGTAACTAAAGCAGAAGTCCAGTAAGTTTGGCATGGAGCCAGGGTAGCATGTCGGACATGGTTTTTTAAACTCATTCCATCACACACCACCTTTTCTTCTTTGCAAGAAACGTCTATAAACAGGCCACAGAACGCACTTTGGGAAGTGGCCAACGGATGGTAGAGGCTGAAGTCCAGTCGGGGAGGGGACAGGCAGCTGTGGCATGACAAGTCCCTGCCCGCAAGAGCCCCTGGGGCATGGCACTGGCTCACGGGGAGGCCTGGCTGTGTGTGGAGGTGGCAGAGCACGAGGGTGGAGTGATCCCATCATCTCGCCCCCTCCCCCCAGGCTCAGTGTAAATTGCTGGCCCCAGCCCATCCTGAACGGGTCTTGGTCTCCCAAGGACCCAGCAGTCCCCGGAGGTGCTGTGCAATTATGAGACACCCACATGCAAAAATAAAATGAAAAACAATTCCAGCTTTCTCAATGGGTAGGCAGTCACAGAGGCCAGAGTCCCAGCAAGTCACCTACAACAGGATTCTCTGGTGGCCGGAAGAGCACAGGCTTTGCAGACAGAATCCGAGGTTCCTGTCCTGACCCTTTCCCTGCCCAGCCGCTGGGGGCCCGGGAAAGTCGCTCAGTCTCTCTGAGCCTCTTCGGTTTCCAAAACGTGAGGAATAACAGTGGCCTTCAGGGCTGGTGGTGGAGTCGAGATCAAACCAAAATCTTGCTGCCTCCAAAGTCAGTTTGGTTTGTTGCCCTGTAGTTCAAGTCTCATCACCTCCAAAGTCCTAGGAGTTGCCGGGGATTTAGATCAGTGGTTCTGCCACCTGCCTTGAAAACACAAGGTCCCAAGTTCGATCCCTGGTACCAAAAAAACAAAGTTCTAGAGGTTCCCTGAGAGTACGGTTAAACTTCACCATTCATTTGTTCATTCATTCATTTATTCATTGACTACTGAGCAGACACTCAGAGTGGGCCAAGCCAGGATCAGGCCCTTTGTGTGGCAGGTGCAAAGCGCCTTTGCCGTATCGTGGGCAGTTTGTTCCTGGTGACGGTCTGTTAAGACAGGAGGGACGGGGTGCCACCCCATTTTGTTTCAGAACCAGAGGTCGGGAGGACCAAATGGAGAGCAGAATAGGGACCAGGACTCCTCTCTCCACCCAGCCGGCCCCAGCTTGCAGGGAGCAGCAGGTGTCCGCAGCATTGTGCGCACATGGCCGCCGGTGGCCTGTTGTCTCGGCACTGCTCTCTTTTCCACTCTGGGCTTCTGATTTTGTCCCCCAGGCCCTCAGCCACAGGCCCTCCTCAGACAGGGTTTTGATTCCTCTGCCTCCAGCCCAGGAAGCCCTTCCTGCCCGTGAACTTGCACACCGTGTCTGCCAGGACTGCTCCCTCCCAGGGCCTCTGGGTGGAGAAATGCTCAGCGAAGACCCAAGGATTCAGTCCTCAGTGTGGATCCAAGGCACAGTGAACCCTGAGCCACCGGCCCAGTGGGTGCTCCCTGCGGTGTTACCGGGCCTGGGGGAAGAGCAGATGAATTCGGCACCTCCCAAATCTGTCCCCTGCAGCTCTGCCCTCTCCTCTCCTGCCTCAGCCTGAAGCATCAGCACAAGCTCTGCAGCACCTGCCTGCTGGGGAGGTGTTTACAGCCTCTCTGCTCCTCCCTCGGGTGGATCCCAGCTCCTCTTTCATCCCCTGCCCAGTCCTAGCCGCATCCTTCCCGAGCACTGTGGGCAGCACAGTCAAGTCCAGACCGAGCTCTAAGGATCTGGGGCAGATCAAGGCCCAGCTCCCCTTGGCCTCCATCCATTCACCCAGGTCCCCAGGCAGCAGCTGCTGCATCACTCCTTACAGCTGAGACACCTGCAGCAAGAATCCAGGTGTCACCCTGGACACCGCCCTGCCAGTGAGCTGATCCCCCCTGCCACCTGAAGCCACTATTACCTCCCACCTGGGCCATGATGGGGCCTCCCAGCAGGTCTCCCACCTCCACTGTCCTTACCCTGACCTGCAGCCACTGCTCCAAGATCAGCTTGGTTTTTGTTTGTCGGGGTTGTTTTGTTTTGATACAGGGTCCTACTGTGTAGCCCAGGCTGGCCTTAAACTTGTGGCAATCCTCCTGCCTCAGCCTCTTGAGTGCTGGGATTCCAGGTGTGTGCCACCCAGCCCAGCCTAGATCAATTTTCAACATGTCTGAGAAGGCTCTGCACGAGCAGTCCCTGTTTGCCTCTCTTTACACTCATCCCCTTTGCCATCTGAATTCTAGCCTTGACTACCTTCGGCGGTGGCATCTTTCCGCCACGAGGCCTTTGCACACACATGTCATCTGCTTGGACTATCCTTCCATCCCTCCGATTTCACCCAGGTCTCACCTCCTCAGGGAAGGCCCTAGCTTCTTTGGCTGGCCAAATGCACCCAATATATGCTCGGGCACTGCTTGCTTCCTTCCTTCCTTGTGATTGTGACTACATTTGTGTGGCCATTCAGCTGATACCTGTTCCCTCCTGGAAGGGCAGGCTCGGGAAGAGTAGAAGCCAAGTCGGCTTTGGGCTCTCTCTGTGCCCAGGCAAGCAGTTTCCAGTGTCAGCTCAATCAGTCCTTGGGAATGAGCCAGGCCTGGATGAGTGAGGCCCCATCCAGCAGGAAATTGCCCAGTGAGCCCCTAACTGAGCCAGGACCAGGCTCAGAGGCTCAGCTTCCTGCAGTAGGAAAATGGTTCACTCCCAGGACTCGCAGGTCAGAGTTGCTGCCCTCCTGGCAGAGAATGCCACCATCTCTGCACTTTTGCCAGCATTTAGTCACCATCTGGAAACAGAGTTTGCACCAGGTGTGGTGGCTCATGCCTGTAATTCCAGTACTCGGGAGGCTGAGGCAGGAGGATTGCTGTGAGTTCCAGGCCAGCCTGGACTACATAGCAAGAAGGAAGAAAGTGAGGACAGAAGTAATTTTCAGGGTAACAGGAGAAAGGCTGGAGGAGGCAGGATATTCCCCGGGGGACGTCAGAATCTCTGTCCAACACCTCTCCCCTGGAAAGGACGTCTACCGTCCAGACCAAGCTGGCTGGCTCCTTCAAGCAATTCGGAGGACTTCCTGGAGCAGAGGGATCCATGCAGGCCTCAGCTGCCTGGGAGGGAGCCCACCAGAGCCAGGGTCACTCATGGGAGGCCACACCCCAGGGTGTGAGAAGGGGGCAGGGGTGACAAGTGGGAGCCACTCTGCTGCCCTCATATGTCCAGATGGGCAGCTCCCATCCTTGGAGGAGAAGCTGCTCCAGCCACGCAGGCCTCTGCCTAGCCCATAGTGGGCCCACAGACTCTCCCTTCTGCTCAGGGGTCTCCCTCCTCCAGGCCCATTCACCCCCTCACCTGAGGCTTCACTCCAGGAAGTGGCCCTGATGCTATTCAAAATCGAAGCCCTGGCTGGGTGTGGTGGCGCACACCTGTGATCCCAACCCTCAGGAAGCTGAGGCAGGAGGATCGCTGTGAGTTGGAGGCCAGCCTGGGCTACATAGTGACTTCAAGTCCAGCCTGAACTACATACAGAGATCTTGATTAAAAAAAAAAAAAATTACAGCCCCTCCCTAGCTCCTTTCCTCCCTTTTCCTCTCCTTGAACATACTCCAGCATGTGTGTACTGGCTCCTAGGAGAGGTCAGGGCAAGAACGGGCTGTGGATTGGCAGACTTAGCGTCAGCACCTGGGACAGTACCTGGCCTGCTGGAAGTGCTGGATAAAGACCAGCTGAGTTGCCCAAGAGGGGGAGTAGGTGAAAGGTAGACGGGGCGTGGAAAGGGAAATCTTTCTCTGGATCCTTGTAGGCTGCAGGGAGGAGGCCCCAAGTGGGTGGCACTCCAGGGAGCCAGCCCGCTTGCCAGGAGAAGTGTCTCCCCTCTGTCACATCAGCCTCACTGGCCCTCCTCCCTCCCAGGCGTGCCTGGCATCTGGCATCCATCAGGCGCTTCCACAAGTCCCTGGGAAACAAAGGGGGCTAAAGTGATCCCAGATCGGGCAGGCAGGAATGTGCTGGCGAGCTGCCCCCATCCCTAGCCCCTGCCCAGCCCTGCCCAGAGCCACAGCCCACTGGCTTCATCACCCCACACACCCCTCAGGCTGGGGGGTGGTTGCTGCCAACCACGCGCAATTCCTGACTCCAGATGTGCGGGCTGAGGAGGCAGCTGGAGGGAGGGAACCGGGTAGGCAAATGGGACCTGACAGGGGCTGGGCACCTCGGGCAAAGAATGTAAATAAAAATCATAAATATTTAGGGGAAATGGAGCAGGAAGTGGGAGAGGGGGCGTGTGTGGAGAGGACGTGTTGGATTTCCAACAACATCTGGAGGGAAGCCCCCTCCCCCAGCCCATCCTCCTCCCCCACCCCACATGGGGGCCTCAGGCGAGGGTTCTGTGTCAGGCCATGTGCGTGTGTGTGTGCGCGCATGTGTGCGTGCGTGTGTGCACACGCGTGCATGTGTGTTGGGGGCCAGTGTGATGATCCAGAGAGCTTGCACACCCAGGCCAGCCTCAGCCCACCCTCATTTGCTCCCTCCTGATCCTGCAAGGCCCTGCTTGAGCCAGGCAGGGCGGGCTCCAGGTGAAGGACGGGGTCCCCATCTTCACGGAGCTTCTAGGAGAAAGGAAGAGAACAACACATAAGGAGGTCCTTGCCCGAAGCTGCAGAAGCTGTGAACCTAAGCTGGGAGAGGGACACACAGGCCTGGTCAGGGAGGCTTCCCAGAGCCGGAGGGTTATACGAGTGCAGGGAGATGTGGGTGCTTTCAGCAGAGACAGCCGTATGGGCATCTGCGGGCAAGCGCACGGCGCAGGAGGGGGTAAAGAGGGTTGCAGCTGCGCCCACCCCAGGAGAAAGTCCAGACAAAGGGCCTGAATGGGTTGGATAAGGGGCTCGGAGAAGCCTCTGTCCTCACCTCTCAGTTAAAGAAGCTTCCTCTACTTCACTGATCAGAGTTCTAGGAAGATTTCGTTCCAACCTATTGTAAAAAGAAAATTGGAATCCACTGTTCTCCCAGGGAATAAAAGAAAAACACACCCTCCCTTGCCAAAAAAATCAGAGGCAATGCTGGAAAAAAGGCAAAGCAGAAAGCCAAGTGTCTGCCTCTGGCTTGGGAGCAGGAGGGTTCACGTCCCAGGATTGAGGTCAGCCCAGGAGGGGCTCTGAACAGGTACCTGGAGCCTTCCTCCCCAGCCAGGCCTCCTGACGCTGCATCCTTCCCATGCTGGGGCGGCCTGGGGCAAGCCTTGCAGCAGGGTCTCCGAAGTGGTCCAAGGATGGGAGTGTCATCCTTTGCCTCCTGCTTCCAGGCTGGACAACAGTTGACCTTTTGTCCAGCAGAGGATGCCCAGAGGGTGAGGTCACCCCCCATATGACTCTGTCCCCCAGCCAAGGACCCACCAAGGCCGAGTCCAGGCTGCCTTCCCACTCCTGTCGCCTCCCCCGGGTCACAGGAAGGAGGCTGGCTTGCAGGTGAGCAAGGCAGAGACGGGTGCAATGGGGCACTGGGAAAAAGTCCCCAGTTGTGTGGGTGAGCACTCCTTACAGGAGCTCCAGGCCTGGGTGTGGCCTGGCCTACAAAATTGAGGAAAACCAAAGGGTCTGAGCCCAGAGGACAAAGTTGTTGCCTCAACTTTAAACCAAGGGGCCTTTGGGAGACTCAGGTGCACCCCACAGCAATGGCCAGAGAGGGGCTTTAAGGGCGCCACCCCTGGCTGCGGGGCCTGGAAGGCAAACAGTGTCTGTGGCCTGGTGGCACGGCCAAGCCAGAGGCCAGAGCAGAACCCTGTGGTGCAGCTGTGGTGGGACAGCCTTCAGAAGGCTCCTCAGGGTGGGCAAGGAGGGGCAGGCCAGAGCCAGGGTCCTCTAAATGCAAGCTCCATGGAGGTGTCGCCAGCCTGGGCCTCCAGGGCACCCAGATTGGTCATCATCTGCCTCCCCTGTGCCAACTTCCGGGTCTGGGCTATGGGCTCCTGCAGCCACCACCAATTCCTAGCAGCCTGCACGAATGTTCTAGGGAAGCAGGTGTCTCAGAGTGGAGCAGGATTAGGGGACTCACGGGGTCACCTGGCGGGACACAGTGGCACCTGGCAGGACAGGAAGGAGCCCCTGGGAGCCGCAGCTATTGCAGGGCTGTCTGCGGGGAGGAGCTAACCGGGATGAGGCGGCCACGGAGAACAGCGGAGCAGAGGGGGGTGCAGCCATCCGGAGGCCACGAGCCAGTGACAGGACCCTAGACTTTGGGTGCTTCTGTCCCGTTCCCTGGCCTCCTGCCCCTCTCCCATTCATTCTGGACCAGGCCTCACCCCTTCTTGGGGGAACGTTGTGTGAACTGAGACTAGCCCTTGTGGGGTCAAAGAAGGGAGGGTCACCCAGGGACTAATTGCCCTAAATAAATGAGCAATTAATGCAGTTAGAGGAAGTATCTAGACCCCCCCTCCGCCCACCTCCCTGAAAGATCACCATGGCAACCACCGTGGGCTCCACCCCAGGAAAGGCTGAGCCCCTTGGTTGGCCCACATGGCTGTCATTCAAAAAGTAGGCGGGTAGAGAGGGTGTGGCTTCAGTCAAACGACTCAGAAGGGGTAGAGGAAAAGACAGCACTGAAGGGGAGACAGAGGTGACTTTCTGGCTGGGGATTCTGGGTGGGCCCCCCAGGTAGACAGTGGGGAAGAGGGGAAGGGTAGCCCGCATACCCCGTGGTTACCATGTCTGATCCCAGCAGCCCGCAGGACAGCAGCCAGGTGGCAGGGGCTTGGGGGTGGCGGATACTGCCCGGAGGAGGCCTTGCCAGCTCCCGTCTCGTCTCAGCACCCGCCCCTGCCCCCACACTTCCTGTAATGGCGTCTCCAATGGGGAGGCCATTAGTCCTGCTCGAGGCAGCGCCTAAGTACTGTGGCTGATAAATATAACATGAGCCCATCGATTAGCATCCTCCCAGTCCTGCAGTAGCTCAGCTCCCTAATGGCCGCCCCCCCTCCGAACCCGGACGACCCACCCACCCCATCAGGGCTGCCTTTCTGCCTTGCTGGGGCCTGTGAGACAGACATTGCTGGAGTGGAGTGGGGAGTGATGGGGGCAGCACCCAGGCCCCAGTCAGAGGGGTCCTGGAGGCAGGCTGCACCCACGTGGGCAAATCTGGGGCCCACAGTGTGGCCTGGAAGGTCCTCTGTCAGTGGGAGGGGGAAGAACAGGAGCTGCCACACAGTTCCCAGGACGCTGGCCCATTTTGAGGGGTGCAGCGCACAGTAGGCAGAGTCCCTGCTCTGAGGCGGGGGACAGAGCTCTGCCTGTGAGGGCTTTCCAGGTGACTGCAGTGATGGCACCTTTGACCTTCTCACCCTACCCTCCTGGACTCCTGGGCATCTTTAGCCCCTGCTGCACCTGACCTAGCCTAAGTCCGGGCTGACAACACCATCTTCCTCATGGTGGGGGTTGGAAGTCCCCCAAACTCTATATTTGGGTAGGGGACCAACTAACTGAATAGCGTGGTCTGCCCCGCAAGGGTAATCCAGCCAATCAGGGCTTTGACCTTGTTAACCACAGGCTCAGGCTCGAACACTTCCCCCATCCTGCGACCCCTCCCCTCTGGCTCCCAGACATCTGCATATGGGGACCTGGGCAGGAGGGGCAGGAAGGACTCCTGCCTGGGTGTCCAGGGGCCTGGGTGGGTGGAGGCCCAGGCCTGGGAGGGGCTGCGGTTTTGCAGAGCTGTGGCTCTGGGTGGAAGCTGCCCACAGAATGCTCTAACAGGAAGGCTGAGCCAGGCTGGCTGCAGTCAGGAAGTTAATCCTTAATGTGCCTCTGGCCTCTCCACTGTGCACACTCACCGCTTAAACAGGCCAGGCTGACAAGCCACAGGCCCACACTCCTCTGGGTGGGGCTTGGTGCCACGGCAAGTGTGCACCAGGGATGGTGTGTGCCAGGGGTGCTGTGTGTGTGTGTGTGTGTGTGTGTGTGTGTGTGTATGTGTGCATGCAAGAGATCAGGGCAAGTCTGACACAATCTTACTGTGTGCCCCTCCCCTCCCAGTGGGTCTCTTATGCATACAAAGAGATGCGTTTTTACAGGCTGAGGTTGAACCAACATTCCTTTTGCGCTGGAGCCTAGTTATAGCTGCAGAGATGGTGGCTAAGTTACAAGAACTTCCTAGACTGCCCTGGGTTTCCGGAAGTGAAGGTGTATCAGCCACGGTTCTCAGAGTAGGGAGATCCATCCCAAGGAATTGGCTCACATGGTCTCGGAGAAATCCCACCATCTGTTGCAAGCTGGAGACGCAGGAAAGCCAGCGGTGTGACTCCCACCCCCCTCCAGTGGCTTGGGAACCAGGACATGGATGGTGTAAGTTCCCACCCAAGGAATGGGAGGGAGCAGTCACCCTACTCATCTACAGATATGGATGCAAATCTCGCCCCCAAAATAAGGTTGAACCAAATATCTGGGCACCCCGTAGCCAATCAAGTTGATGCATGAAATTAACCACGGCAGAAGGATTCCCCTTGGAAATAGTCTCTGGGAGGTGAGTTGGCTAGGGGAGAAACAGGATCACAGATCTATTTTCTCCAGATCCTCGAGGCTACGAGTTCCAAGACCCAGGTGCCGGCAAGTTGTTTCTGGTAAAGTCTCCCTTCCTGGCTTGTGAGTGGCCACCTCTGTCTACACTGTCCCCTGCCCTGTCCTTGTCCCAGGTGCTGAGGTGAGGAGTTCACAGAAGGCTGGGGGCCTGGGGAGCACTTCCTGGAATTTTCTCCTCTGCTTACAACGTCACTAATTTTATGGGATCAGGGGCTCACCCTGATGACCTTATTTAACTTTACCCACTTAGAGGCCCTATGGCCAAATATAGTCACCCTGGGGGTTAGGGGTTCAGAGTATGAATCCTGCATAGCACAAGGAGAGGAATGTCTCTCTTTTTTCCCCAATAGCACCCAGTTTTAAAGACGAACTATCCTGGATTTCCCCTTCCAGCTGGCCGTGCAGTTTGTCCCCTTGCCCCCAGCCTGCTCTTCTGCAGCCTCCCTGCATTCCAGGGCTGGGGCACGGGCAAGCAGGAAGCTTCAATAGCCTGAATTCAGCCCCCAGCCCGGGCTATATTTAGCCCAGTGCCTCAGACACTGGACAAAGCCACTTCCAAGGGGCTGGTGGGGACAGAGTAGCGAGGGGCTGCCCTTCCTGCCCCGTCCCCTTCCTGATATGGGTACCCCTTCCTTGTCCTTCTGGGGTCACCAGGAGTGCCATTCACAGGGCAGGGGCCAGGTCTCCGTGTGAATTGCCCGCTATTTCCGGCTCATCCGCTGGGAAGGGGGCTTGGAGCCGTTGCCCCTGCCTGAATGGGCACATCTGGAGTTTTCCCGTCACCTCCTCACTGCTCAGCCCTGTTGCCACGGGGGCTTTGCAAGCTACAGATGCCAGGCTAAAGATTATGATTTATGGTTGTGGGTGAGGTCCTGGATTTTTTTTTTTCTTTAAAACACCTCCCCAGGGGATGTAAATGTGCAGTCTGGACAGCAAATTCCAGTTGGAGACCCTTGATTCTCACCACCTAAAGTGGGGTCCTGGACCCAGCAGCCTGGGCATCACCGGGGTGGGGGAGGGTGTCATCTTGTTAGAAATGCAAATCTGCAGGCTCCACCCTGCCCCAGCTGAGTCGGAATCTGCATTTTGATGAGATCCTCCAGGGCCTTCTCAAAGGCTGAAGTCTGAGAGTCAGCTGCTCTCTCTCTCACTATTGTAGAGCCTTCTGCTGTCCCGGATCGGAGCCTCCCCGACTTGCAGGCTGCCTTCCCTGGCTGCATCCCTGGGATGGGATTCTGTTTCTGGAGACCAACATCCTGTGAGAGACCAGCGCTGGTCGGGCCCACCTGGGCCCAAATCGTCTGGTTCCCCAAAACCTAGAAGACAAAGTACCAAGTCCTGTTACACCGTGTCGGTTTCTTCCAAATCAACTCTAAGCCTATCATGCAAGCACCTTCCAAAAGCCCTACCTAGGATCACAGGAGGCTTTGGCCAATAGAAGCCGGAACAGACTCCACTATAGGAATTTCCTGGAGTGCCTCTCCATCAACACACCCTTCTTTCCTCATTGTCAACAGGCCCATTTTCTTACCCCCTCACTGCCTTCAGAGCGAGAGTCCTGTGAGGAGTCAAGCACTGAACTGACCCTGCCACATGGCCTGGTGCAGGGACCAGGGCGCCACGCCTGGGCCTCTGCTCTTAGTGAAATGCATATTGGCCATCAGGCTGCTCGGGTCCAGACCCTGGCTCTGCTACCTACCACCTGTGTCACCCTGGGGTAGTGACCACGTCTATCTGAGCCACAGAGCACACTGCTTAGCCAACCTAAGCCTCTATTTCTGTACTGGGGACAGTAATGGCCCCTCCTGGGACTGATTTGAGGACTATACGAGATGTTACAGGGAAAGACCTGGCCCCTCCCTCCTGTGGGCTCGGTTAGCCCCCAGAGGAGACATCCCACTTGGGGATGGAGGGCTTTCTGCTCTGAACCCTGGCTGGTCAGAAGGCAGGGTTCCCAGCAAGTGGGACAGCTCTCTGGGCACCCTCTGTGTTTGCCTGCCTTGGGCCAACCTGTTCCCTAAATCAGGCCGGTGAGCTAGTGTAATCCCAGCATTCTAAAAGGCTGAGGCAGGACAATTGCAAGTTTGAGCCCAGCTTGGACAACTTAGTGACTTAGGGAGTCTGTCTCAAAATTTTAAAAATGTTTTGCAAGATTGGCTGGGGATTTAGCTCAGTGGTTCTGTTGCCTGCCTTGAAAGCCCAAGGTCCGGGGTTCAATCCCTGGTACCAAAAAGAAAACCCCCAAAAGATCTCACTATGTAGTTTAAGTTGTCCCTGAACTCACTATGTAGTCCAGCCTGGCCTTGAACTTGAGGAGACCCTCCTGCCTCAGCCTCCTGAGTGCTGGGACTATAGGTTTGCACCACCATGCCCAGTAAAAATAAATAAATATATAAAAATTAAAGGCTGGAAATGTAGTTCAGTGTAAAGGCCCTGAGTTCACCCCAGCAGCAGATGGTTAAAATGAAATAAGTAGCCAGGCATGGTGACAAACACCTGTAGTCCCAGTGCTCAGGAGGCTGAGCCAGGAGGATCTCTGAGAGTTCCAGGCCAGTCTGGAGTACACAGTGAGACCTTGTCTCAAAACAACAACAACAAAAAGAAGTAAATTTATTTTGCAAAGTCTGAGGGGCAGGCTGAGCCCAGGCAGATGAATTGCAGAGCCTTTGTTTCTGGTGACCATGGGGGTGGGAGGCCTGAGGGGGGTGGTGCCACCTTTGCTGTGAAGCAGCCCCAGCCCTAGCCGGCCCCGCAGGGCAGCCCAGCATAGCTGTGAGCACTCACATCCCTCATGGGCTCTCCCACCCCCACTCTTAGAATGCTTGGGTCTGAGCCCACTTGGGGCAAAGAACAAGGGGCTCCCCCCGCCGCCCCCGCCCTGCAGCCCCGCACCCCCCCACCCCTGGTGCCGATTATGTTGGGCCACCAGGCCAGGGTTGCTAGAGGAAATAAAAGCCCCGAAAGGCAAACACGAGATGTCACTGATGGTTTTGATAAAAGCACCAGCACTTGCTCCTCTTACCACATGCGGTCCTTTTCAAAGCAGCCTTCCCCTTCTGGGAGGCTCCCAGTCTGGAACACTCCTGCTCTGGAAGGATCTCAGCACTGCCACTCTCTGCTTCCAGGGGTGGACTTGAGTCTGAGGGACAGCCAGGAGCCACTCAAGTCCCACATGGCCAGGGTGAGGTCCTCCCTGCACTTGGGGCAGGTGCTTGCGCTGTGCACTGAGCCAGGCTGGGAGATGGACCAAAGCTGACCGAGGGATTCAGCACACTTGCTGACCAGCAGGGAGAACAAGACCCATCCAGGGGAGTCCATGGCAGTGTGGACAGCGTGTGTGTGCTGCCACAAGATGCAAAATCAAGTCTACCGAAGAGCTCGCCTCCAGCAAGCAAGGAGAGGCTTACAAAATCCAGGATGGCTCCCTGGAAGAGGTGGGCTTTGCCCTGGGCATAAAAGGATGAGTAAGACTCAGACAGAGTTGAAGAGGAAAAGGATTCTATTATTTTAGACAGGGTCTCACTACGTAGCCCAGGCTGGCCTTGAACTCTCAGTGATCCTCCTGCCTCAGCCTTCTGAGTGCTGGGATGACAGGCGTGTATCACCACGCCCAGCTGGTTTGTGCTGTTTTGATTAATCAATCAAACAAATTCAAGGTTAGCATTGCTGGTCACAGGAGGAGTAAGGCGTCTAGAATCATGCTGACAGTCCTGGCTGAGAAGTTAGACCTGAGTTTGCATCCAGTCTTGGTTATTTACCAGCTGTGTGGCTTGGACATGTGGCTAATCTGTCCTAGCCTTAGTTTCCTTATTTGGAAATGAGGCTGGGAACAGCAGCTCCGTGACAGGAAGCTCTGAGAAGTTGGGTGCATTGTGACCCATCGAAGGACAGCACTGAGACACTTACTGTCGATTCTTGTGACAATGGCCTCAGCTCCTTTGGTTCCTAAAGCCAGGTGAGGTGGCACAGGCCTGTCATCCCAGCACTCGGGAGGCTGAGGCAGGAGGATCACTGTGAGTTTGAGGCCAGCCTGGGCTACATAGTGAGACCCTGTCTCAAAGAAGGAGGAAGACGAGGAGGAGGAAGCAAGGGAGAGAGGGGAAGGAGGAGGTCCTAGAGAGAATGAGAGTCAGTTCTTTAAATGGGGTCCCCCGCCCCTCCCTGAGCTGTGGGAAGCCAGGAGCTGCCTCCTGGCCTGCTCCTCTGTGGCTGTCTCAGTGACTCGAGCAACTCCTGCATTGAACTAAGGGCCCTGAGTCCTGGCGGTGCTTCTAACACAGTCCTCCCCACCCTGCCCCTCTTCCGGTTCTGCAGCACAAAAGCAAGCAGCAGCCTGCTGGATGCTCTCCGTGTCCTGCCTCCCCCTTGCCTCCCCAATCCACATCCTCCCCACGGCCCCCAAATGACCCTCTCTCCCTTTCTCAGATCATGCCTCTCTCTCACAGCTCTAAAACCATCCATGGCTCCCACCTTCTCACCTGGCACCCAGAGCAGGTCCTCCTCTCTCCAGGCCTGCATCCTTTCCAGTCTCCTTCCTCTCCATGGCCTGGACCCTCAGCCACACCACACCAGGTGCCTCCAGTCCTCCAACCGCCTTCATCCGGCCCTGCCTTGGAGCCTCCTTTTGCAAGTGGCCTGGGCTCTCCCCTGCCTGCAGGTCCGTCCTGCCTTTCCTGATGGTTAAATCCTGGACCCCATGCAAGACACCACCTCCTCCTCGGAGCCCTCCCAGATCCTCCACAGCAGCAGGGACCGTGGCTCCTTCATGGCCATCTTCTTCTCGCTTTCCTTCCTTTCTTCCTTCTTTCCTTTCCAGTCTAGGAGATTGGCCTCAGGGCCTCTGCACTGAGCTACATCTCTAACGCCCTTTTTATCTTTTATTTTGAGACAGACTCTCACTAAGTGGCCCAGGCTGGACTCAAACTTGCCATCCTCCTGCCTCAGCCTCCTGCAGTGCTGGGATCACAGACATGCGCAGCCACATCCAGGTGGCCATCTTTTTCTATAACAGTATGGAATATGCATGAAAGCTGGGTCACAATCTGAAGCTGCCCAGGACTGTCAGGACCACCCTCAAGGCAGACGCAGCTTCAGCTTCAGGAGAGGCTGCACCCTGGGCCCTCTGGAAGAGAGCAGGGTGGGGCTGCAGAAGCCTCCATGGAGCCTAGCACGGATGCCAGCAGCCCGGATAGAGCCCAGGCGGCTGGGCTGGCACTGGCTCCGCTGCCTGCCGGAGATGAGGGTGAGACAAACAGCAATTAGCCAAGCACAGGCTGGGCTCTCAAGGCTAATTACCAATTAGGCGGGGCTGGGCGATTAGCAACATGAAAGAGACAGTGGGCAAATAGTCACAGGCAGAGCAGAAGGGGGGCAGGTAGCTCTGTCTCTGGCAGCAGGTCGTGTCTCCTGGTGGGTAGCGCAGTCTGGTTCTAGGGGAGAGTGAGGCCCAGGGGCTCCGGGGGTTGTGGGCACATCTCACCTCTCCTGGGTCCCAGCATCATCTGCAGGCTGGGCCCCATGGCCTGATGGCATAGGGCGAAGGTAGTGAGTGACACAGGTGCCCAGGTGAGCTGAGGGGGACCTGGAGTGGCTTGCAGCCTCCTGCTGGCTGCCCAGGGGGACACCTTTGCCTGGAGCTTTGCCTGTGGAGGGGGGAGGGGCTGATGGCTTCCTTCCTCCAGGCTCCTGGCTCAGCACTTCTCCCTGTCTCCCTCGCTCCCTCCCCAGCCCCTTTGCAGACTCCCCTCCTCCTCTCCCTCCCTGTCACCCCAGCTCAACACTGCTCTGGCTCTATCTTTGCCTCCAGCTCTCTCTTGGGGGTCTCCTTGGTCCTCTCTCTCCCCGAATCCCACAGCCCCTGCCCTTTAGGGTGGGGTCTTCATTACTGCAGGAATTGACACCCTGGATCCCCCACCGACCTGGCCCAGGCCCTTGCAGGCTGAGCCGTCCCTGGGGCGGAAAGGAAAGGGAGGAGTGGCTGGGGCTGAGCCTCTGATTTAGGAAGCTTGCAGGGAGATCCCTGTGTGCCTGTGAATGACCCTGCTAGGAACAGATTCAGGCCCGAAGCAGCTCCACCAGAGCTGGGTGACCAGTGTGGCCCTGCCATTCCCTTCTCACCAGCCTCCTGTCTGCTGGCCCTGGTCCCTCCAAGGGGCAGAGCTGGGGATGGGCTGGCAGAGTAGGGGGGGGGGGAACCAGCTTCGGAAGGCAAACCTGGCCTGTGTCTGCCTTTCTCCTGAGCTTGGCGGCCTCCCTCCCTCACAAGTGCCCCTCGCAGGAGATGAAAGCGCCCCAGGCTCCCGGCCAGTGTGGGTGCGGTGCGGCTCAGGGAGCTCCCAGCCCCCGAGGACAGGTGCCACATCCCTGCTTCCGCTCCGTGTCCTCCGTGTCCGGAGCCTCCCCGGAAGGTGGGGAGCTGCTGCCCCGCTGGCTGGGGAAGGAAAGCAGGGCACATCTGCCCACAGGAATGCAGAAGCGGGGTTGTCCTGGAGTGGGGAGAGGGTGTGGGGTGCTTTGTGTGGACCGAAGTCTCCTAGGGCCTGGGGCCCTGCGTGTGCACGGCCTCCTGCCCCTCGCCCCCACAAGTGGCCCTGTGGCTTTTCCCTGGTGCCCCTGCTGTGATCAGAAAGCCCAGGACCAGCCAGAGTTGACATCTCTGGCTCTGAACTCACCCCTCAGCTATGCCCCCCGCACAATGGGGCCCTTTCTGCACAAGATGGGCACGAGGAACCCTGTCACGGACTTGTGACCTGAGGGACAGGGCTGCCCTGGGGCATCTCTAGCCTTGGCCATACTGTGGCTGCTGGCTGGCCTCAGGCCAGGGTGGACTGAGCAGAAGGAGAGGCTTCTCCATGGTGCCTGCCCCAGGAAGGCCTCCTGGAGGAGAGTTAGTGTTCTACCCCTGCCCTAGGCACCACTGGGACCAGGGACAGACACCTCCCAGGGTGACCTTTCCCAGGTGCATTGTGGGTACAGGAAATGGTCAGGCCAAGGAGAGCACTGGGGCTTCCAGAAGGAGGGCCAGGGCAGGAGGGGTTGCTCAGGCAGGGAGGTATCTGGAAGGGGCTCCATGAGAGGGGCAAGGAGGAGCTTCCAGAGCACCCCAAAGAGTGGTACTGAGGCCAGGCCCAGCCCCACGGTAGCACAGCACAGGGGAAGGAAAGGCACAAGATGTTAGCCCCGTTTCTGGTCTGAGGGAGCCCAAAGCCCCTTCACACGCTTCTCCTTGTTCCCTGCAGCCCACACCCCTGGGGGAGATCAGTGAGGGGCAAAAGCTCAGCCCGGACAGCTGTTCTGGGCAGCTGCTGGGGGCTCTGGGGGCTGCGGCGGATTTGATTTGATTCAGTCCCCAAAATAGCCACTGTAGCAGGAAGCACCCCCTCCCCCAGCTCTCCAGGACTCCATCGGGGCCAAGTTGACACCTTAGAGGCTCTGCCCCCACCCCGCCCACGCTGGCCCCAGGTCTCCGGGACAGGACCCACTCCCGTGCCCCCTGCCACCCTCGGCCATCTCCTCGGCCATCTCCACCCTGGGGCCCTGCCCTGCGCCCACACACGGTCACCAGCCCCTCTCCGGGCAGTCGTCGGGGGCAGGGTGTCCGGGCCCGAGGCCGGTGGCCAGGCACGGGCAGCCGCGGAGGGCACACAAAGCCGCGGGCTGCCCTGGCCTTTGATGAGTAATCGCCGTTCCCTGAAGCCACGATTCCACTCGGCCGCTCTGGCCCCGGCCCCGCCCCCCTCCCGCTCCTCAAATAAGACTCGTTTTTGTTCTGGGGACACAATTGGAGAAAATGTCACCCCGGGGGCGTGCCCCTTGGCCCCAGCCCTGACAACCCAAGCTCTTAATCACCCGGCCTCCTTCCTGCGGGGCTCCGTTCCCCCAGCAGCTGGCCGAGCTGGGGGAGGGGTCCGCGGTGGGGCCGGGCACAGTTACCACCTTCTGGCCGAGGCCTCTTCCAGCCCAGGGACCGGCCGAGCAGTTGCTTTTCTCTTTCCCTGGGCTTCATGGCGACCTCCTCCTGCGCTCAGTTCTTGGCTCTTCTCTCTGTCAAAAGCAGCCAAGGCCCCTTCTAGGCAGGAGAGAGGGCGGCGGGGAGACTCAGAAGTGCACTGAAGCTCTGGAAGGGAACCGCCAAAGCACTTGGATAAGTGCTGCAAAGGAAGAACCAGTGGGACAGAGTGAAGGCCTGGGGAGATGTCGTTCTGTTAGCTGGGAGGCCAGGGGTGACCTGTCTGAATGCTCTGGAAGCTGAGACCTGGATGAGGAGACGAGCTGGTTCGCACACATTTGCCACAAGAGCCTGCAGTGCAAAGGCCCTGGGGTCTGTCTGTGGTGGTATTAAGGATTGGCTTGGAGGGGCAAACCCTTCCCTCTATTATCTCCCTAAAAGACCCTTCATCTGCCCCAAATACTCTAAGAGCCATGTGAGCCATGTGTGAACCAAGTCCCTAGCTCCCTTTCCAACCCAATGGCCGTCCCTAAACCTCCTCTACTCAGAACTTCGGGAATCTTCCCGGAGGATGTCTTTTTCTCTCTTTTTTTTTTGGTACCGGGGAGCGAACTCAGGTCCTTGCGCATGCGCAGAAGGCAGCGAAACCACTGAGCTAAATCCCCGGCCCCTGTCTTTTCCTCTCTTGATCCTGCATCTCCTACAGCGGCCAGTCTGGTCTTCTCCGAAAACCCGGGTCCACCCGCCCACTTTCCCCTCTCTCACCTGCACCCTCCCGCCGCCTGCCTTTGCTATCCCCGCTCCACTCTTGTCCCCTGTGAGGCATTTTCCACAGAGCAGACAAAGCAATCTTTATAAAATGGAAATCAAATCACGTCACGTCCTGTCTTAAAAGCCTCGGAAGACTCCTCATGGATCAGAGAATGAAACTCAGATCTTCTGTGAGGAAAAGTCCAGAGGGTGGGAGATTCATGCGTCATGAACGCTACCCAGTCTCATTGTGAGCGGCGAGGGGCCCACAGGAAGAGCCTCTTGTAGTGACAATGGCAAGGGTGATGATAACCATGTCACCCTCTGAGGTGACTCTGTGTACTTGAGCTCCCACGGAGAAAAAAATACAGTCGGGGATGGTGGGGCCCACCTGTATTCCCAGCACTACTGGGAGGCTGAGGCAGGAGAATGGCAAGTTTGAGCTCAGCCTGGGCAATTTAGAAAGACCCCATCTCACAGTAAAAAAAAAAAAAAAGGGCTGGGAAGGTGGCTCAGTGTGAACGCTTTATGTTCAGTCCTTGTACTGGAAAAAAAAATTAAAGAAACAACTAAGCCAAACTCCTTATTTGGTCCACAAAGCCCAGGCCAATGTCGCCCCCCAACCACGCCCCCATCTCCTCTCCAGTCCTTCCCTTGCCCTTGCTGCTTGGGCTCCAGCAGAGAAGCGGAAGATTTCCAGCACCCGCTCCCACCAGCGGACATTCGCCGAGCATGCGCAGAGTCCCAGCCACGCGCCAAGCCCTGGGTAGATGTGGAGATACAGAACTAAGCAGGCCCTTTGGTCTAGCAAAGAGGCAGACCGGGTGCAGGAAAATGTAAGGATCTCTTGCAAACGGGAAGGGAGCGAAAAAAGAATTGAGATGTGCTGTGTGCATGCACCAAATCCCCATGATCAATGTAATCACTATGTATGGCGACCGTGTACTGATAAAAATCAAAATAAAAAGAGAAATACAAGAAACGTGCTGGGAACCCTGCCTGGGACACTTAGGAAAGTCAGTGTTGGCAGGATAGATGGATGCGTGTGAAATAAATGTTTGTCTCCGAGTTCGGTCTTCAGAGAGAACCCAAGTTCACCAAGCAGAAATCAGGGTCGGAGTTCTCGATGCAGAGAACGATGTCTTCGCAGTCAAGAACGCTGGGAGGGGCCAGGGATTTACCTCAGTGGTTCCACTGCTTGCCTTGCAAGCACAAGGACCCGAGTTCGATCTCCGGTACCAAAAAAAGAGGACACTGGGAGGACAGGGGGCTGAGCAGGAGGTGAGGAGGGGCGTGGCTGGCCGCAGAGCGTGCTGGGAAATGGGCGGGGCTGGGAAGGAAGGGTCAGACCAGGAAAGGACTTGGAACCCCCATTAGGACTTGAGGCAGCAAGGCGACAGCCAAGATTTTAGAGCAGAGATGTGCATAATCAGATTTGTGTTTTAGAAAGAGCTCTCTGGCAGCGGGGAGAGAGATGATAGATTAGAGAGAGGACAGACTGGAGTCAGGGAGACCAACTGGTTCCGGACAGAAATGCGGGAGGCCTGGGCTGGGGCAGGGGCAGGGACGGGCAACGGAGTGGAGGAGGCGGCCACAGTGGAGGGAAGTCTGCCCGGACTTTGGCCACATGAGAACGGGAAGGGGAAGTGTAAGGGGAGGGGTTGATGTTACCACCTGGACTTCAGGCCTGGTTGATTGGGGGTGCCGGGGCCACCCCAAGATGGAACCTAGGAGGAAGAGCAGCCTGGGGTGCACTGAGGTGCGGATGGAGAGGTCTGGCTGGGAACTGGAAACCCATTCTCTGCTTGGGAATGAAACGTGCTCCGGGTGAGAGGCCGGTGATGCCGAGAGCCAAGAGCCTGGCATCCACCCACCCACCCAGCCTTCCAGGAGCACTGCCCTTCACATCCCCCAGAGGGCTGTCCGCGAATCGGGGAGGAAGCAGGAGCAGGAAGCCCCGTCACAAGAACAGCTGGTGTGCACCTGCAGAGATCGGTGGAGGCCAAGGGCTGGGGGGAAAGGGCGCCGCCAGGAACCCGTGGGCCCCAAACCCCAAGGCTGTGCCTGGGGAGCTACCGGGCTGTCCAGACCCTTGCGTCCTACGAAGGGGAAAGAAACTCAGATGAGTAGACTCCCCTTGCCATGGAGAGTCTCCCCCAAATTGCTCACACTGTGGGGCCAGGGTGGCCAAGTACGGCTTTGCTTTTGATTCCTGCGCTTTTGACACTGCCTGCTTCGTAGGGATGGAACCCCCCGGCCGTCACCGCCATATGTGTCGGTCAGAGAGACAGGCAGAGCCCAGGTCAAAGGAGAAGTGATGTGGAGGAGGCCTGGAGAGCCCGACCCTGTCCCACCCCACCTCTGCAGTGCTCCCAGTCCCCTGAGAGCGCCGCCCCGCAAGCCGCTCAAGGACACTGGTTCCCCCTAGCGGCCACGAGGAGCGCTGCTTTTGGAGGGCCACTCCCTAGAGCATAGAACCCCAGTCCCCCGTTGGGCCCAGTCGCTGTTCCCCGTCCTCCCGTAGACACTCCGTTCCCCTGGAGGAGACGTTGGCTGAGCGAGTACCTGAGCCCAAGACGCTCTCTTCTTCCCGACCAGACTTCCATGCCGTATGGGAAGGGGAGGGAGGCTGGGGCCCGTCCTGGCCCACCTGTCACAGCGGCCTCTGCCGTTGTCCCTGCTTAGCCGCCCCGAGGGTAAAGTCACTCCCACACCCCAGGACCCCACCACCCACCCTCTGCGCCTCTTGGTGTCATCATCAAGTTCCCTAAACCAATTCCAAGTTTGTACCTTTGGTGGGACGGAGAAGCATTTCCCAGAACCGCGTCTGTGAGGTCTACACCCTCCCTCCGGACCCCAGCGTCCTCACTGCCCACTCCTTTCCTGTCCCTCCACCCTCTTGAAGGGCAGAGGTGACTCGCAGCCTCCCCAGGCCCCATCGGCGCTGGTCAGGGACCCGCTGTGCCCCTCCTTGGGGAACTGAAGTTTGTCGTGTATTTGGCAGCTCTGTGGGAGGAGAGGCGGGCGATTCCAGGACTTTCCCTCTGCCGCACCAATAGCTCAGCTCCTAGGGCGCTGTGACATCCAGCTGGGGCCAGTGCTTCCTTCACCTTGGTGGGAGTGCACTTGTGAGGGAAGAAGAAAAGCATCTGTGTGAAGAGGGCCCCTGCCTGGGGAGCCTCCCTTGGGGACCCAAGAGATGTGCTCCACCGCCCCTGTTTCCAGAAAAGAAAATTGAGACCAAGCATGCCGCTCAAGGCCACAGAAGGGGCAAGAGTGACAGAGCAAGGGCCTGCAAAGACCTCCTGATTCTCAGGTTCAAGTTTCTCCCCTAGGGCAGGAATGTCCCCTTACATGATCCCCAACCTCCTGGAGACCTGTTTGTGGTGATCCGGGTGGTGATCCGGTTGGTGACCCGAGGAGATGGATTCACAGGATTTACTCAGACACAAGACCCGTTCATTCTCCTCCCTTCCCTTCTCCCTCCTTCCCTCCCTTCCCACAAATTCTGCAGTAGATTCATGGCCAGGAGACCCTGGAAGTCGAGAGCCACACTCTGTCACTTCTGAGAACTGATGCCGCACAGTGCCAGGCTGGGAGCGCATGTGGACCGAGCTGTGTGGAGGGCGAGGAGCAGCTGGCGCACAGGGCTGGTCTTTAGGGGTCACCGGCAAGGAGGCCCCTGTGGCCTCAGCCACAAGCTCAGGGCCCTGGGAAGACTGGACAGTGCCCCTGACTCTGTGTGCCGGGGCATTGAACAGTGCATAGAGGCCCTGAGGGCTGGATCCACCAAGGCAGGGAGCCCTACAGGAAGTACTCCCACGGGCGCCCTGGGGGAAGCACAGGTCAAAGGGACTGGCCTCCCTGCTCACCATGTGGGTAGGACCTGGGGGACTTGTGGTGCGAGCAAGAGGAGCCAGCGACTCTGCACACCCTGAGCTCCCGGGGTCCAGCAGGGCGTCTGACACGCAGTGGGCACGTGGTGTGTACACAAATGGAGGGTAATAGCGCCTGCCCAGGGAGGGCTAGGAGGATAAACAACCCCCTGGAACATCTGTCCGGTGCCAGTGCCCTGCTAGGCAGTCACACCTCTGGCTTGCAAAGGGCTACTAGGGGCCTGGAAACAGGAAGTTCGCCAGGTGAGTTTCCCTCCCTCACACCCATCTCGCTTACCATTTATTTTTCCTCCTTTCCTTCTTTCTTTTTCCCTTTCATTTTTGCAGGACTGGGAGTCAAATTCCAGGCCTTGGACACACTAGGCAAATGGTTCTACCAAGGAGTTACACTTCTTTAAAAATCCCAGATCCAGGGCCGGGGATTTAGCTCAGTGGTTCCGCTGCCTGCCAGGTGTCGTAGGGAAATGATTCCAGAAGCTGAAGCAGGAGGATCCCAAGTTCAATTTAGCAACTTAGCAAGACCTTGTCTCAAGGGCTGGGGATTTAGCTCAATGATTCCAGCACCTGCCTTGCAAGGGCAAGGTCCCAAGTTCAATCCCCGGCACCAAAAAAAAAAACAAGAATTGCTTTTGGGCTGGGGATTTACCTCAGTGGTTCTGTTGCCTGCCTTGCAAGCGCAAGGACCTGAGTTCGATCCCTGGTACCAAAAAAAAAAAAAAAAGACCTTGTCTCAAAATAAAAATAAAAAAGGGCAAGCAGAGCTGGTTGGTTAGCATGAGTGAACACTTCCAGTTCTGCTCTGAAGCTGCCGCCCTCTTCTTTTCAAAGATTCTGCCCCTGCCAGCTGTGGTGCATCCCTGTCATCCCAACACTGTGGAGGCTGAGGCAGGAGGGCTGCCTCAAGTTCGAGGCCAGCCTGGGCTACATAGTGAGACCCCTGTCTCTAAAAAAGAAAAAAAGATTCTGCTTCTTCCCCACACCCTCTTTCCTGGTAGCTCCTGTCAGTTTACACTGGATCTAGGATCTCCCCTCCAGTCCTTACCTCATCTCTCTTCTCCCCTTCCAGAAAGAATTGTTGACATCCTCAATTTCCACTTCCTCCCTTCCCTTTCAGTCTGTCCTCTCTGGTGCTTCCAAAGAACATTTAATAGCAGGAGGACTCCCACAGGAGACCGTCAAGTGGAAACAGGAAGGACCCAGAGTTGCCCACCCCTAGGCTCTGATACTCCACAACCCCTGGAATTAAACTTTGTGTCTCTTTTTAAATTTTTGCTTACTTTTCTTTGTACCTGTTGCTAATTAATCCCCATAGTCTCCAGCAGAAGTTACAATCTCCTCTTAGTATTTTCAAATACTTCCTCCCTGAAGTTCTCTCCGGAGCCCTCCTCTTCCTGTTTCCTTCTCCTCTGAGTGCTTTCTGGGTGCCTGCAAAGCAAAGTCCTCTGTTATTCTTCTCAAATCCCCTTTGCCTCTCTCCCGGCTCGATATCCTATTTTCTGAGCCCTATGTCGTATCTTTCTTGGTTTGTCTCCCTCTTTTTGCTGGAGTTGATTTTTGAGGCCTTGAATTCTGAACGTGTCACGTTCTAGGGCATCACTGGAGTGCCTAGCTGGACATAGAAGACCAGGCAGCGTGTCCCTTGGAGTTTGAAAGCATTGTTCACAGGCACTCTGGTTCCAGGGAGACATCCAGTGCCATTCCCATTCCAATTCCTCCTCTCTTGAGACCATTCAGGATCTCATGTCAGTATTGCTCAAAATCACACGATGAGGACTCTTCCTGCTGGATTTTTTTTTTTTAATCAATTGTGCTACACTTGCCAAGATATTTTAACATCTGAAACTCGAGTGCCTCTGTTAGTTACACTGTTTATTTAATCACACCCTCTCTCTCTGTTTTCTCTGTTCCTATTTTCCATAACTTATGTTAGTAGGATGCTGGGCCTGAGTTGTTCCTCTAATCTTTTCTCTCCTATTAGCTGTCTCTTCGTTTTTGTTTGTTCTATTTTCTGGGAGTTTGATTTCCCAGTTCCTTATTGAATTTATCATTTAAAACTTTATCTCAAGGCCAAGGGATGTAGCTCAGTGGCACCGCACCTGCCTGACAAGCATAAGGTCCTGAGTTTGATTCCCGTACCGGAAAAAAAAAAACTTATCTCAAAACCGGGCATGGTGGTACATGCCTATAATGCCAGCATTCTGGAGGCTGAGCCAGGTGGATCTCTTCCAGATTGAGGCCAGCCTGGGTTACACATCAAGACCCTGTCTCAAAAAAGAAAACCTTTATCTCAATTTTTCAATTTCTAAGATCATGTTTATGCTTTCAGTAATTCATTCATCAAATATTCATGGGAAAAGAAATATTCATGGGAAAAATAAGAACCAAGAGAGATTATGTAAAGGTTCAAATTTCCAATGATGAATGTCATTATATTGTACACCTAAAATGTACCAATAAAATAAAACTTTAAAAATAATATTCATGGGAAATCTGCCTGCCAAGTGCTGTTCTAGGAACATAGTAAATAAAGAAAAAACCCCAAGATGGTAAGAGCTTATACTCCTTTTGTTTTGTTTTGTTTTTTGATACACAGTCTTGCTGTGTAGCCCAGCCTGGCCTTGAACTCCAAGTGATCCTCCTGCCTCAGCCTTCCAAGTGCTGAGATTATAGTTGTGCACCACCATGCCTGGCTATTCTTTTTTTTAAAATCAACTTTATCAGTTTTTACATACAAAAGATAGACTTAGGGCCGGGGATTTAGCTCAGTGATTCCGCCACCTGTGTTACAGGTGCAAGGTGCTGAGTTCGATGCCCGGTACCCAAAAAAAAAAAAAGATAGACTTAAGTGTGCCTTTTAATAAAATTTAACACATGTGTAACCATCATCACAATTGATAAAATTCTTAACCAGGCACACTGGCACACACCTGTTATCCTAGCTTTCGGGAGGCTGAGGCAGGAGGATCACCATAAGTTCAAGGCCAGCCTGAACTATATAATGAAATCCTGTCTCAAAAAATAAATAGCCAGGTGTGGTGGCACACAATCCCAGCACTTGGGAGGCTGAGGCAAGAGGATCACCTCAAATTTGAGGCCAGCTTGGGCTACACAGTGAGTTCTGGGCCAGCCTGAACTACAAAGTGAGATCCTGTCTCAAAAAATAAAAAAGTAGGGCCGGGGATTTAGCTCAGTGGTGCCACTGCCTGCCTTGCAAGCACAAGGTCCTGAGTTCAATTTCTGGTACCAAAATAACAAAAAATAAAATAAATCAATCAAACAAAACCCTAAGGACTTGGGTGTAGCTCAGTGGTAGAGCACTTGCCTAGCATGTGTGAAGACCTGGGCTCCATCCTAGCACCACACACACGGACACGCACACACAACTCCTAGCATTCCTGGCTCCCCTTTGCAGTGAGTTACCCCTTATTCTCTGCCTCCGGCCACCACCAATCTATTTTCTGACACCATAGATTAGATTTGTCTCTTCTAGAGTTTCACACAAAGATATCGCCTAACTTTCACTGGTCTGTGGTTTCCTTCGCCCTGAATAACGGTTCTGAGGTTCATGCCTTTTGCTGTTTATTCTGGAGTCCCCTTTCACTGCTGAATAGCACTCTGCTGGGTCCCGCAGATTTCTATCCTCCTTTTGAGAGACACAAGTTTCTTCTATTAGAATTTCTTTTCTTTTCTTTTTTTTGATACCAAGGCTCCAACTCGGGTCCTTGCGCTTGCGCAGTAGGTGGAGAAACCACTGAGCTAAATCCCCAGCGCCCCTAGGGTTTATTTTCGAGAAAGCTGTTCTGAACTATTGTGTCCAAGTCTTTGCACAGAAATAGGTTTTTAATTTTTAGATAAATATCTAGAAATGAAATTGCTAAGCTGTATAGCAAATTCATGTTTAATTTCATAAGACGCTCCCAAACGTGTCCAGGTGGTTGCTCCACTTTACGTCCCCTCCAGCAACGTTCTTGTCATGCTGTGTCCTTCCCAACACTTGGTCTTCTCATTCTTTTGGGGGCCGGGGATTTAGCTCAGTGGTTTCACTCTTTTTAATATTGGACATCTTAGTGCCTGTGCAGCCTCACTGTGTCATCAAGGCTGGCCTTGAACTCACTATGAAACCTAGGCTGGCCTCGAATTTGTGGACCTCCTGCCTCACCCTCCTGAATGCTGGGATTACAGGTGTACGCCACCACACCCTGCTCAAAGTTTCATTTTGAAACAAGGTCTTGCTAAATTGCCCAAACTGATAAAGAAGAAGTGATAAAAAGCTGTTTTTAGACTCAAAGATCAGGTTGAGGAAGGTGTCGAGAGGGTAGGAAGAGAAGTAAAGGGGTGGAAAATGACCAAGATATATTATATACACGCACCAGTTTCCCAAAATGAATGTAACTACTATGTGTTGCAAAAATACATTTTTTTTTTTTTTTTTGACTGGGTTTCTGGCTCCGATTCATTTAGAATTACGGTCCATGTTTGGTTTTATCCAGAAGGACAGGGAAAACATGGAAGTAAAGGGGTGGAAAATGACCAAGATATATTATATACACGCACCAGTTTCCCAAAATGAATGTAACTACTATGTGTTTCAAAAATACATTTTTTTTTTTTTTATCAAAAATGCTTGATAGAAGCCTCCAAGCTTCCTCCTGGGCTGTAATTCTAAAGGAAGCATTTTCGTCATGACGATGGTTTTCAGAAATAGTAAAGTTTTGTAGTTTTAAAGAAGGTTTAATTA